>OZ023231.1:36597778-37197778 GCA_964006365.1 Trididemnum miniatum | reverse complement strand
AAGCACATACAGGTACAGTAGTAGCACGATTCAATAGATATTCCATTTTCGAAAATGTTTTTTCAAATCCCCATTACGTTTAGCAATCAAATATTCTGTTTTTTTTTGCAAATTAATGGTACTTATAAATAATATGATATTTGGTTTGGTTTTTTCAATTTTACATCTATAAATCAAAAATCTTGCATTGAGTAAAAAACAATTAATCAAATCCGTCTTAGTACAATTTTCTATCTCTTGAAATCCAAAAATCTTGTTAAAATTGCAAAAATTTATGTCCCGTTTGAAATGACAGCATATCCAACTAAAAACTTCATGCCAAAACTGATCTACAACTGGACAAAAACAAAATAAATGCAAAATTGTTTCAATGCTTTGCGCACAAAATGAACAAAAAGGCGAATCCACAATGCCAAAACCATGCAATTGCACATTAGTTACAATAGCTCTTAGATTTAATTTTATTTGAAAGGATCGTAATTTAGTTTCAGTAGTACAGAAATAATTATTGCAATAAATCGTTCTCCAGTTGATTGCTCTACTATCTATAGACAAATCATTTAACCATCGAGTTTGCTGTTTTATCGGTCCTTCGTGATTACCAGTTAAGTGTAAATAAGCGTTTTTAGTGGAAACCCAACTATCTAGAGATTTTTGTTTCACAATATTTAAGAAATCAACATTTGCATTATCAATCAGAGTAGACGATGCTCTATTTTCCCAAGTTTCCGGTATAGCCAAATACAATGTTACGTAATCCTTGTTTGTTTGAGAATCGGAATTAATTGAAAATTTACAAACAAGATCCGAAAAGCGCATATAATTGCCATTTCCATCAAGCAGCTGTGCATGAAAATAAATACCAGCATTAATAAATTTTGAAATGATTAAGGGATTACGCTTATATTTTACGTTTTTATTCAGCCATAGAAATTTATTTTCTTCAGTATTGTAAGGAATTAGCGTTTTAGCTGCCTGAATACCCATCTTCAAAAAACGAAACGGAATGAGTTTTCGCAGTAAACGATGTTGCAAGGTCAAATTAGAACTTAATACGCATTGTAATATACAATCACTAACACAAGACTTCTCAACGTCCTTCCACAAAGGCGCAGCTGAGTCATTCAAAAAAGCTTGCATGAACTTCCAATGCAACGCTGTTATAAAAGCTGGTAAATGTAACATATTTGCACCACCTAATTCAACACTCGAAGTAAGGTTTACTCTGCTAATTTTTTCCCATTTGGATCCCCAAATAAAACTATAAACAATTTGGTTCAAAGATTTTAAAAATGGTGGAAAAATATGTGATGGAATCATGGAGAGTTTGAACAGCAATTTCGGAAAAACGAGGCATTTCAAAATTGTTATTTTACCAAGTAAAGTGAGACCTCTTGATTTCCAAAGATTTAAAATGGTTTGCAACTTAGGACAGTATCCGTCAAAATTCAATCGAAAAAGCTCATATTTATTGCCTTTCGGCTTAGTAGGAATGGTCAAGCCAAGATATTGTATAGTATCATCAGGCCATTGCAAACCAAAGTGAGACAACGGCTTTTTTTGCCAACGTTTGCTAGCTCCTATATAAAAGGCTTTAGATTTATTCCAGTTAATGGTGCAGCCAGAGAACGTAGCGAATTCGGTAAAGATAGCAGAAACTATTTCAAATTGATTTACTGTTCCATCTAAATATATGATGGTGTCGTCCGCAAATAAGGAAATTTTAACATTAGAGCTTCCTAGCTGGAGGCCCACATATTGATTACTAGCTCTTAAAGCACTTGCTAAACATTCAATACAAAGAACGAAAAGAGTCGGCGAAAGAGGATCACCTTGTCTAACACCTTTATGTACCGCAAATGAATCGGACAAGAAATTATTGTTTGTCAGTCTGCAAACTGGCTGGGCATACAACGTTTTTATCCAGTGTAAAATGGACGATCCAAACCCATATTTTTCAAGCACTTGGTAAATAAATTCCCATTTAAGGGAGTCAAACGCTTTAAATATATCAACCGTTAAAACTGCACCCAAAGTATCGTTCAAATCAGCGAAATCAATGACATCAAACAAAAGGCGAATATTATCGCCGATGTGTCTGCCTTTGATGAAGCCATTTTGACCGGGTTTAATCAAAGTATTTAAATGAGTTTTCATTCGATTATTGATGGCAGAAGCGATTATCTTATAATCAACGTTAAGCAAAGTTATAGGTCGATAATTTGATGGTAACAACAAGTCTTTTTGTGGCTTTGGGAGCATTATAATAATGCCTTCTTTTTGCGTGTTTGGCAGTTGCCCCTTCTCGTAAGAAAAGCGAACACATTCTAAAAAAAAAGGTTTCAAGTCATCCCAAAACGTTCTATAAAATTCAGCAGTAAAGCCATCCGGCCCAGGTGATTTGTTGTTAGACATAGCGTTCAAGGCAGCATGGCATTCCTGTTCTGATATAGGAACAGAAATATTTTCAGTTTGATCTTTTGACAAAACAGGCAAATCAATATTAGACAAATAATTGCGAAGTTGAATGCTATCAACATTGTTGTCAGTACTTGAATAAAAAGATTTGAAGTACTGAGTTAAAACTTCCAAAATAGCTTGCTGTTCTGTCACCAAAATTCCTTTTGTGTTTTTAATCTTATTTATTGATTTATTCCCCCTTCGAGATTTTTCTAAATTGAGAAAATATTTTGTATTTTTTTCCCCAGATTCAACCCATTTTGCGCGGCTGCGAATAGCAGCCCCTTTTGCTTTTTCCTCAATCATGCTATCAAGTTCATACTGACAAGACTTGATGTCAGCAAGCAAGCTATTTAGGTCATTCGAGGTGCAGTTGTTCAGTGCATCGTGCAGCTGCTGTAAATTCACGCGCAGCAAATTTTGCCGATGCAAAAACATCTTTTTTCTTTTAGCACTAAATTCAATGATGTATCCTCTAAGCACACACTTTAAAGTGTCCCATTGTAAGTGCGGATTGCATGTATTTGGAGGATGATTAGTTTGGAATTCACCGATAACGGTTTTGATTACCGAAATAAAATTTTTGTCCAGCAGTAATGAGTTATTGAACTTCCAATACCCGGTACCTTTATGAACAGCTTTTAGAGATAATTTAATTTGCACCAGTTTATGATCAGAATGCACACTTGGTAAAATGGAAGCGGTTTGACTGTCGGTAAGCAACGAATTGGATATCAGGAAAAAGTCTAGTCTAGATGATACGAAAGGGTTGTTTTGAACTCTCGTAAAAAGCTTCTTGGTCGGGTGCAAGGAGCGGAAAATGTCAGTAAGGCCTAAAGTTTTCATATTTGTATTAACAACATTACTGGCCTTGTAATTAATGTGCTGTGATGAACCTCCCAATTTATCAAGATCATTATTTAAAACTAAATTAAAATCACCACCCAATATAATATCTGAGGTCGAAAAACTTTGGAGTTGATTAAATAGGTTTGAGTAAAAGGTAGGATTATCAACATTGGGTCCATATACATTAGCTAGGCAGAAGTTTCTGTCTTCAATATTGATATCAACTAGTAGCAAGCGACCTTGGTCATCAGTTTTTATATCGTTAACATGGTATTGCAATCCGCACTTAAAAGCAATTGCAACACCTTTGGAACGAGTAGTCCCATGATTCCATAAAATATTTCCACCCCATTCCTTCTCCCACAATGTTTCGCAAGCAGAATAAGCATGGGTTTCTTGCAAAAACACAATGTGAACTGGACTAGATTTTAAAAAATACCAAACTGACTTCCTTTTGATGGCATTACCCAAACCCGCAACATTATAGCTAGCAACAACCAAATCCATTATAAATTAACAATAAAGGAAGTAACAGTATATTAGACCTATGGAATAGTAGCACAAACAGTATTCAGCGGGAAAAGATGCAAAGCTATTGTATATATTACAGTGTCGTTTCAGAGGCAATTAAGCTAGTACATTTTCGTTACACCCATATCTATGTCATATTCAAATTCACAGCCGCATTCACATAGATATGGAGTCGTACCGGTAAAAAGTTGCACAGATTTTCGAGAACAAAGGGTAGCAAGTTTAAAAAAGCTGCACGCCTTAGCGTAGATTTCAAAGCCTGGGTAGCTCCGTTTACAATCTTAACAACACTAGCTGGGTTCATTATCGACATTTGACAGAGTTCATTTGCAAACTCTAAAGCACGAAATGTTATAATGCATTTCCACTGGTAGAAGTTTCATTGTTTAGAAAGATCTTGCTTTTGTTTGCTTACCATCGATGCAAGGGGCGAAGTGTGATGAAAAATGACAAACAATTCACTTTGCAAACAATAGTGATCAAAATTGCAAATCAACACAAATGTAACATGCAAAAGTTGAGTAGTGGAGAACTAAGATGTGCGCAGTACTGTAGTTGAGGAATAAGTGACGTCTGTTGTTGAATCGATGCAGAAAATTTATCTACTGCAGAAGCATGGTAAATTAGGAAACTTATTGGTTCATATTCACTGTTACGTACGATTAGAGAACTGTAAGAGCTCAAATTTTGTCGCAAATTATCTAATTGGTTTCTACAGCATCCAGATATGTTCTACACAAAATATCGAGTATGTCTAGTGATGGTTTACAATTTGGAAGTTGTTGCATCTCAAGATATTATTTCCATAAAATCAAATCTTCATTATACTCGCGGTATTACGCCCAAGTGTGTAACGACTAGCGCAGCCAATCTCCGCGCTTAGCGCCTGATCTTCACAGCTCCGAGGAAACGTCGCAGCGGTGGCGAGCCGTTGGCGACACTCTTCCGATTTGATCAATCCGTTAACCGAATCCCAGATCTCCCGCATCGATAGCGTGTGCGCTTAGCAACTGAGCTAACTCAAGAACCAAAAAGAGCTCGAAAGCATAAATTCTAAACCAAATTCAAAACCAAGTGATTATGGGATAAAAATCTAAAAAAATGTGAATTGCTTTAAGCATATCAACAAAAAATAGCAATAATGTGCCGATCACACTTTTTTGTCCGAGCTCTAAGACTTGTTTTCGTAAAGAAATAGCGTTGTGTTAAGCGATGCAATTGTAAACTGTTTTACCCAATTTGTAGTGTACAATCCGAAAGCTCATACCAGCCACTCGGTTACAAAATTCAACTTCACACCAAACAACCAAAATTTTGTGCAAGCTTTAAAGCAATAATTAATTGCTCTTAACCGAAATTTTAGCATAAAAAACAATGATTTTACAACTTTTTTTATTTAAAAACGAGTTATTCACCGAAAGACGTTCAGAGATATTTTTGAAAAACTCTTCAGTTTCGTTTAAATTTGATTTCAAAGTGTGATGAATTTCAAGGAAACCGACCTGTAAAACAAACCTCATTAAGCTCGCACTACGCTGCTGTAAATATTACTATTTCTCGACAAAAATGGGAAAAAATGGCAAAATAAGGTTTTTGGTCTATTTGAGTCAGTATTTTTTGCAGCTCAGACCTTAAAGTTTTTCCAAGATTAAAACGCAAAGATGATTACCAGTTTCAGAAGACGATAAGTTTGATATAGTTACGTAAAAACCGAGTCAAGAAACAACCTTGTGAGATTATTAACAGAGATCATAAGCACTGAAAGTGAGTACACGAGGTTTCAAAGCAAGTAAAAGGCAGAATAGACATGCCGAACGAGTAAGTCTTGTCATTTAATCCAAGTTTTGTGGTTGTTTCTAGCGTTACGACTTGTCCTTGGTGATCCCATCTTTTCAACAGAGTTTTCTAGCTCCAAATCAATTAAGAAGGAACTTCATTCGAATTATTGTGCCATTTCTCCAGTAATTGTTACAATACAACGTAAGAACTTAAATGAAACAGTAAATAGGAAAATCCAGATCAGAAAGCATAATATGCAAAGAGCAAGAATGAAAACGTAGTTACAACATTGAGATATCATATCAATTTTGTTCCGAAAATTGTGTTGTAAGATTACTCTAACGTGTATGCTCTATGATACTCAGATGGCCGAGTGGATAAAGCGTTTGCCTCAGGAGCTGTAGACTCAGGTTTGATTCCGAGTCGGGTTAAACCAATTACTTCAAAACTGGCATTCACAGTGTCCTGGCTTGATGCTCAGTATTAAAGGAATAATGTAGAAAATGTAAGTTCACTACTGCGGTTGGGAAGGGCACATAACGGGATTCCCCATCTTCGAAAGTCAGAGACAATTAAGTGACTCGCTACTCTTAAGCGAGCTTATTATAGCGCTTTGATCGCTTTCTCGTGAGAGCAGAAATAATACACGACTAAGTAATCCTACGAACAAATATAAATATACTTATTGAAACAGCTAGGCAATTTCACTCACCGTAATGTTGTTTTCGAAAATAGAGTTTAGAGAATCCAGATTTTGTTGAATTGTTTCAAATTGAGTTTGGTTTGGTTGAGATAAGTTCTAAAGCACAAAATTGCAGACAAACTTGAGGTAGGTTAGTTTTCAGAAATACTCATTCTAGAGACATTGTTTATATTTTACAATTCAAAAAATGAGAGAAAAGTGCTGGTAATACGGTTCAGGGTTCAAGCATATCAATCACACGTCAATCAACATTAAAAAATGCTGACAGCCAGCTTCTGTTTTATCCTTTTTAAGTTAATTTCTGCAGATATCCATTTGAATTTGAAAAAAAAAGCTTTTATGTTTCTGTAAGTCTTGCCCCGTATTACCAACGCTACAGAATTCTCGCTTGCGTCATAACTAGGGGGGATAAAAGTCATTAAAGTTAAATTTTTTTGGTAGCGCAAAAACTTTTGAAACCGATAATCGCGAAAAAACTACGTTGATACGAGGTCTATTGAAGGAGTTACAAAGTCATAAAAAGTCATATTTTTTTTAGGTCATGAAATATGACCATTGATTTTTGTTATGAAATACAAAATGCTAAACCCCAGTACCACCGTAGATCAAGTTCCTGTAGACTTTAAAATTGATAATTTTATGCTAAAAAGGGCAACGAACATTTTCAAGTTTTCATGCCGACTTTCACGAAGCATTTGAAGCGACTTTTTTATCATCAGTTTAGAAAAAAAGTTGTGCAAAAACCATTGTGGAGATGAGTAGACCAGATATTTCTCCAGCATTGCATGCCACTTTGTTAACATACCAGCTAGCTTACATCAGCATCTGTAGTAGAATGGTCATTTTCGATGTTAAAGTTCATGATTCATGAAAACCGAAATTTTACCAATGCACACGTCCCATTCTATCATAAAATTGTGTTCAACAGATGAATATCTTTTTGTAAGATGCACATTTGAATTTTTTTTACTGATTTTTAAGTGAATTCTTCGTTCTTTTGAGTATGTTCTTGTTCAAAGTGCAGGTTTAGATTTACATATGAAATGTTAATCACGGAAAACAGCATAAATTTGCTGTTTCAAAAATAAGGTCATATAATGTCATATGTTTCGAAAAATAAAGTAATATTTTTTGATTTTACAGGTCATAAAAAAATCGCCCTAGTCATAACCAAGTGCAGCCGTAGATCGTGGCAAAGTGGAACACAGGGTCAAAACAAAAAACTCAAATTACATTGCCAGCAATACGCTCATATCTCCTTGTGTAATTAATCTTATTTAAATTAAATTTTAATCTGTTTAATTAATCGGTCTAATTAAATTTACGAATGCTATGTGAATTGATATACACAAATGTAAGTTATATTTCAATAATTAGTGACAGCCTTTGAGAAGAGATGTTTCTATGAAAACATTGCAAGTATGATAGTGATCTGGGATTACTCACGGAAATACGGCGAACGAAATCTCTATTAAGCTGCTCAGTTTTATTGTGATTTGATTCCACCTGGAACTGAAGTTCAGCGATGTCAATCTACAAAAAAGAATCCACAATGATCAGAGTTGCATACGACTCAGAAGTGGTGAGATGTGACATTTAAAAATTGACAAAACATATCGATTTGTCCTGTTAAGGTAGAAACTGTGACTGTAATGTAGTAGCAAATTAAAAAGTTTGTGCAAATCAAGAAGAATGGAAAGCGATTCCATAACAATTAAATTAATCGTCAATGGCAGTCAATTTTGAGTAAAAAATTTCGGTAAGCAAAGCGCAGTGTTTCTAATACCCCAATATGTCAGCTACTATTTGCACTCTAATTTAGCAGGTGCTGTATGTATCTAATAATCTGTTTGT
Organism: Trididemnum miniatum; assembly: GCA_964006365.1. Lineage (NCBI taxonomy): Eukaryota > Metazoa > Chordata > Ascidiacea > Aplousobranchia > Didemnidae > Trididemnum > Trididemnum miniatum. Next base: position 37,189,602 of record OZ023231.1, on the reverse strand, counting down.
CAGAGTAAAAGGTAAGTAAAAGCTCAAAAAGTGTTTTTATTACTGCGTCTCAAATAACTACTGCAATTTCTATCAGCTTTTTAAAGTTATTGATGCGGTTGCTAAGCCGAACCTGGCAGTACGGGCAAATATTAGCACACATCAATCAACAACTTACAGCGTTCAGCTCATTTTGTGTATCAATGGCTTGCATCTGGTTTCGGGTGTATTCAAATATCGCGGTAAAATTTTTTTCTAAATTCTAAACACAACAGCATTAATGCAGTTTGACTTCACCCTGGCTCTGCTAACATGCATTTTGCATGCGCGTGTTAAACATTATAAAATGTGGCAAAGTTATAAACATAAGCCTAACCTTACTGCGCAGCAACAAGAGATCGCCAAAGTTTTTAATGTTAAAACCGCAACACATTTAAGAACTTTCAGCTTTTGAGCAACAATTCACTACCGACAAGTTTTGATTCATCATTGTTGTGACATGACCGATCGAGTGAGTGATGTTGTCGAATTTTTGTGGAATGATTTTTTCCTGAAAAGATAAAAGCTTGATGCAAAAGGATATACAATTTTAAACTTTTATTGGTTGTGATTTAGCAAGTCAACCAAAGTGGAAAACACGCAGTTTTTATTTTTTAGTTCATTTGTAAGTAGCGAATGAGCTGCAAAAGAGCTCTTTTTCGATTACGTCTATCTAGCCTATTCAAGAAACTAAACTTATCTTCAAACTCGTTGATATTTTGGGTAGTGATACCCTCTTCAATGAGCACTCGTCAACGTCGAAATGGGTGCAAGTCCAAAAAATACCAATGACACCTTTTTGTAAACATTGCACAACATCAACACTTCAGTGACAGATAATTCTGGTAAATCCGTTGCATAAAGTGCGCCAAATAATTAATTATCATACAAGTCCTTGCCATTGTACCTTACTTCGATTTTGCTTAATCCGTGGTACTGTATTTAAGGGATTGCGTCAATTTCAGAAAAGTTTTTATAACGATTAGTTTGCAAATCACATTCCAATTTTTTTCCCTTAAGTGAGATAACAACCCAGCAAAGTGTAAATGTGCCAAAAAAGTGTACATGTATTGTAAGTGTACATATATTTTTTATAAGCATATGAAAGTTTTTATTCTTGGCACTGTCAACTACTACTGCTTAGTGTCAATGTAGTAAGTAAAGTCAGCCATGAAAACGCTCTTCGCTTCTACTTTAATCAATGCCGCTGCTGCAGAGCTATGATCTCGATCACGTACCAAGAGCAGTGCACTAAGCATAACAAGCCTTAAAATTTGATCCAATTTGCTGAATTTTAATTTGCATCCAACATGTTAAGCCCGGTCCAGTGAATAAAAAGCCAAGCAGTAAACCGAAGTGAGACGGTTTCAGGTGTTTGATGGACTAAATAGTTTATTCTGCATCGGCAATTCACACATGTTCCTTGGTAAAACAACTACATTTGAGAGCAAAACTTCGTTTAGACCAAATAAACTATTCAGGTTTGGGAAATATTGTTTTAGTTCCTACCCATCCCAGGCTTATTACCTCGATCTGATAATACAATTTTGTGTAACCTTGCACTGCTCTCTTTTCATGCTTGTTACATCATATTTATTATATTTCTCACCCTGCCATTTTGATCTCTTTCTTACCAACAGGCTTCAGTGCTTTAGAATTCCTTTATTTATGAGAAACTCATTATCCAATAGATGTACTTCAAACGCATAAAGGTTTATCTGCTGCAGTGTAGTTAGGACTTTTCAGAGTTGGGACCCGCTATTTACTACCATAACTTATGGCAACCCACTTAAATATATTCAATTAACAAAATGTTGATGGAGGAAACAAATTTATTCCTTCAAATTAAATTTCAATAAAGCTAGTGAGAACGATAAGCTTGTTTCTTGCTACTTTCCATAATAGATTTGACATTAATTTCAATTTGTAGGTTTAGACACGTAAAAAATTTGGAAGTTGCAGCTTATTTCTAGATTTCCATAACTTTTCAAGACCCACCAAGATTCATTTTGCGACCCATAGCTTGGCAAACGCCCCGCTACACTCTTTCGTTCCACAAAATTTTATGCGTTCGATTTTATGCTTGATATTTGCCTGTCGGTGCTTACCGAAAACTTTTTCATGATCCGAAGTACTCTTTCTATGGACGCATTAGTAGTGCTTGCTTGGTCACGATAAGAGTTTGCTTGATCCTAAACAAAGCAAAAAATTTTTATAAAAAAGACTTGTTTTGGCTGAAAGTATCGAAATAATGTTATAGACTGTTGTCTCATTAGTGCGACGCCAAAAATCATTCACCTACAGTGTTTTGCATAAAGGCAGTACGAAACAGCGGCTGCCATTCTGTCCCTAAGCTTTGGGTGGCCATGACGCTAAAATACTACTAGGCAAGTAAGAATTCGACTATACCCAAAGTCTCGTCAGCCTTGCTACGCACAGCCAATCCAGGCTAAACTCATTCCAGACTGTAAAGACTTTTTTTTGCATTGCTTTACCTGTACATCTCGACTTCATCTCTTTTCTAGGTTGTGCCCTATTTTTGGCAGGCGACTGGCCCCAAACAACGATACCCAATGAAAGAATCTATAACCACTAACCCACAACTAAGTTACCGGTAGCCTAACTAGCCCACATCACTAGAAGCCCCCATGGCAACCCACTCATTTACAGAGATGATGATTTGCAGAGATGAACCCACTCATTTGCAGAGACATACAGAGATGAAGTCGAGATGTACGGGTAAAGCAATGCAAAAAAGAGTCTTTACAGTCTGGAATGAGTTTAGCCTGGATTGGCTGTGCGTAGCAAGGCTGACGAGACTTTGGTTAAAGTCGAAACATTAATTTGTCCCTTGCAAATTTCTCAAGTAAGAATTGTTTTACTAATTTGTTTGTACATAATGTCCTTTTGGTGCTACTATAAGGAGATTGCGCCGTAGGTGACACCATCTTTATTTTCTGTAACCAAAAGTTCTGCTAATAAGGTTCACCTTCACGGACACGGAGACACCATAAACAACCAACCGTTCCGACTGACACCTCAAGCGACGTGTGCAGTCATAAACGTTGGTTGCAGCTACGTTTGTAAGTGGAAGTCATAATAGATGCACTTCTACTGTACAGTGAATCGAAGGATTAGAAAATTTGTAACCAACATAAAATTGCTAAGGGTTCTGTGCTACATCTTAGCTTTTAAAATCTTCAAAGCCTGTAAATAATGCATTCAAAAAGTAAGAAGCACAAAACCACATGGGGTAGCAAATATACTAGAAATAAGTGGTGTTCAGTTCCGCGGTACTGTAACGCAGTACTTTTTTAGTACCGTTATCAGTAACATTGATACTTCTTTAAAATGTACCGTTTTTGGTACCGTCGTTACTTTTTTGCTGGTTTTACTCGATATTTAGGTAACTTTTTTGGAGTGAGTTTTAACCACAATGCTGGAGAATTTCTTGCAAAAGTGAACACAGTTGTCACTTGCCTTTCACCAATTTTACAAAAAATATCTTAAAAACATGCAAAGTTCAAGATGATAAGTTCTATCCTCAATAAAATCCGACAAACAATGCATGCATTTGTAAGTGCACCAAAATATTAATTTTTAAACAAATGGGTCTTCACTTTTTTTGGTTGAGTCAGTCCCTACCCCCTTAAAAATTTTGTGGTGCCTCTTTGCAAGCAAACTGTTAAAAATTTGCTAAACATTTAACGACACGCGAAGGTTAAATACTTTGAAACACCACCTCTGCAGTTACAGTAGTAAGGTAAACCTATATGGAAATCATTAGGATTTCTGACAAACTTTTTTATCATAAGAAATGAGTAACTAGAACATTTTCACTACGCGTTTCATGAAAAATCCACTCAAAAGCATAGCACCTCAAATCGAAAGTATTTACTACCGGTATGCGTTCTAGGTAATGAACTGTCTAATTCTAAGGCAAAAATTTGCTGAAAAAAAGACAAGAAAGTTTTTCGTGTGAAAAGTATCGAAAATCGGTACCGAACATCGTTATCGTCGCTACTTCTCAAAAATGTACCGCTATCGGTACCGTCGTTACTTTTTTGCAAAATATCGGTATCGATATCGTCGTTACTTTTAAAGTACCGAGTGCGTAGCTCTGCTTAAAATATATACCGGTACAACACTGTCGGTTTTTGACCGTTTTTTACCTATTAAAATTCATGCGCCACGGATTAACTACACGTTATGGCCTAATTCGCTTAATCTTAACACACTTTGCAACCTACGTATGCAATCACAAGTCTTTAATTTCCTATATTTAGCTCTGGTTTTGTTGTTTTTTCTCTTAATAGTTATTTCTTGCTAAAAGATGAAAACACCGCAACAGCAGCAAATGTTAGCCTGCTACTACACAATCTCGGGGTTCCAGACAAGTACTACACTTTTCGCTTGTCTGGAACCACGAGATCGAGTTGCTGCAGAATTCAAGGGACCGTCATACGCAAACCATTAGGCTATATTGAGCTCTTTATTAGTTGCAATACGCTCTGATGTTTACAACTTTTCTCACATCTTGGCCTTCCAAGGCAAACATCGGAGTTCATACAATAAAGAAGATAGTAAAAAGAAAAAGCCAGCAGACAACATAAACTTCTGTATTCAAATGTTGCTAACAAATTATTTGACTATTAAGCGATATTGATACATAAATCAGCAATAGCAATCTCACATGAGATTACCGCAAAACATCTCCGCAAAAAATTTGTGCTGTAGGCCCAAATTATGACAAGTTGACTATTTTGATTTTTGAATACTCTTGATTGGGCTACGTTTACAAGTTTAGCACAAAAAAGACTGCTTCAAATCTGAACCAACCCATTTCAGGCAAAAATTTACGCTTTGACATGAAAGTAATTTTGTATCGTATTTATCAATGCCATACACAAATTCCTGAAAGCGTATTTGCAAAGCTATAGAAGTGAAATGATCGTTTGTAATTGCGAAGCTCGGAACGTTTACTTCTGCAGATTTGGAATGGTACTTGAGCGGATGTTTAGCTACAGTATTACTACAATGCTATCTTTTCCATAGCTTTGATCCACTTTCTCCAGCTTCTGCCCATTGAACTTTAAATCATTTTTATGTCATAGCAAGAATTGAAGCGAAACTACGCCACCACGATCAAAACCACCGCGAATATCTGACAAAATTAATTGTCCAAGTATATAGAGAAAAACTTGGAGTATTGAGTGACATTCTTACACGTTTTTGTTGTGCAGTTGCTATGGACGATTTCGGAGGGGTTTTACGCACTTGTTAAATTGTACTAATTTATGCCCTGTTGCAACCATATCAAGTAAAGAAACAGTTACGTTTTAAATTATCCACTAAACTCGCTTGAACTTTTGATAGCGTTTTGATCTTTTGCATCATTGTACTGTAATTGAACAAAGCAATGAACTTTGTCATACTTTATGTAATCAAGCAGTCAATGTTGACCAGCACTCTGCTACAAATGTAAAATAATTATGAAAACTTCTTAGCCATAGTTTTGCGACTTTCAAAAATGCACCACTTACAAAATGAATTCTTAGGTGGAGCACGCAAAGTTGGAACCTTTGCCTTGCATGTATATATAATTCGCAATTTAAGATTGAGTAATTCGCAATTTATATTTGTTTATCATAATTCATATACTGTAGTATTGTGATCAATTAAAAACATATTTTCAGACACAACACTTTTTCGAATTTGCTGAACCGATGCCTTGAATACTCTCTACAATAACATGTTGCTTAGGAAGTACATTTGAGGAAGTTTAAAGCACAGTACAGCAATTTAAAGCATAACACTGAATTGTTCTGGTCTGGAACCTAAGTGTCACTTACGTAGTTCCTCATTGCTGCATATTTACAACAACATTACCGTAAAGTTTTCCGATGTTTTATGAGCTAGTTCATTGATGCGGTGTTGAATTTCAGTGACTTCCAGTTCATTATTGTCCTGCGTAACATTCATCAAAGAATCGTTAATTGCTTCCTGCATTCGCGCACACTAGTACATGTAATCAAAAGAGAACTTTGTAATCAAAGGAGAACTGCGTACTATAGCGGCAACGGCATTCATAAACACAATTATTCAGACTTGGGCCTCGAATATTTTGCATAATATGCTTACTCTAAAAGTAACTTCCAAACATTTTTACAACTTTGATTTCTGCTGCCATGAGCAATACCGTTCGCAATTTAGAAATACTTCGTTATTTGATCAGCATTGCATAAACATTCAGTGTCAACAACAACTTAGGCAATGGTAGGCTTGCTATGGTGCAGTAGGAGTACTGTCAAAATAAAAACTAAAAGAGTGTAAAGCATTATAGTACAGCTATTGCCTAAACACTTTCCAAAATTTTCAATAACAGAGAACTTTTTTGAACTGTCATATCTCTTATTATTACGTGCGAGTTTCTATTACATTTCAGTATGGAAAAAATCCTTGCATAATTTTTATTTTGGACAAGCAAAAACCCTAATTATTTGTAGCTTCACTTGTGTTAAGGGCGTAGCCAGGGGGGGACACTTGTGTTAAGTTGTTAAGTTGTTTCTGCTGCTTGTTTTCACTTGTGTTAAGTTGTTTCAGGTAGCCTTAGCTGTGCTGGACTCTTCGCAGCAGTAGACTTGAAGTTATTGGCCTAGCCTAGCTGATCGTAATTCCGGTACCCGCCTTGTCGGTTTCTGCGTCTTTCCCCGCAACAGTCGAAAGTCATTATTCATGTAGCTACTGTGTAGTGACAATCAACAAAATCTTAGATCACAATACCTTATCGGCTTAATCGTACTGGTGCACTTACTGCTATTGCTCGCTGATTACTCCCTCCTCTGCCAACCGTCAAGGGTGCAAATCCAGGGGGATTTATCCCCCCAATATTTTTCATGGAAGTGGAAAATTCTCCATACGATGTATAGTAAGCCTACCCAACCAAGACGCACGTGTGCAAATTATCCAAAAAATAATCAATTTTGCTAAATCATCCCCCCCAATATCGAAAAATAATCAATTTTGCTAAATCACCCCCCTCCCTCTCCAATATCGAAAAATGGTCAATTTTGCTAAATCATCCCCCCAATGCTCAACATAGATTTGCACCCCTGCCAACCGTCACCTAACATTGAATGTTTTATAGCAATCGCGTAACAATTTCTTCCAATATTGGGGGTGATAAATGCATTATCATCCCCCTCAAAAAATATTGGGAGGATGCATCCTCCCTATCTCTCCCGGGATGTACGCCCTTGGATATGACATGCTCTCTCATACCACAATTTTCTAGCGAAGATGTGGTAGCAGTGAGAGTTAAAAATGTAAGGCGAGAAGGATATAGCTTTGTCTTTGTATCGGCTTACATGGCTTTGGAAGAACCAGCTCCACCAGTAAGCCTGAAAGAGCTGCTGTCATTCAGTGACAGAGATAAAATTCCTACGGTTATAGGAACTGATGCAAACGCACATCACATAGTATGGGGCTCCTCCAACGTCAATACAAGAGGTATGAATTTGCTTATGTACTGCGCTAGTGCGAACCTGCACTTCTGCAATGTGGGCAATAAGCCCACCTTCAGAACAAGAAAAAGTGCTAGATTTGACTCTAATGAACCGAAATGCAGAGAACTGTATAAGTGACTGGCATGTCAGTGATGTGCCATCCTTTTCAGATCACATGTGTATTGGGTTTAGAGTTCAAAGTGGCACCAAAAGAACAAAAATAATCAGGAACGTTAGACGTACTTGATGGAATAAGTATGCAAACGAAACTCATTACAGATTACTTCATTTGAATAGTACACCAGTTAGCATTTGAATAGTACACCGTCAGTAGATGATATAGAAAAACTGGCATCAACTGTTCAATCACAGATAATAAAGTCTTACGATGTATCTTGCCCTCAGCGTAAGATCCGTCGTAAGACTGACATTATTTGGTGGAATACAGAGCTAACCTGTCTCCGCAGGTAGGCTACTAAAGCCCAACGTAAAGCCATCAAATAAAAACTTGGAAACGATTGGAAAGCTTTTAAGCAGGCCCAATTGAGTTTTAAACATGCCGTTAGAAAAGCCAAAAGAGATTCTTGGCGTCTTTTTGCGGAATCGATGAATAGCCACTGTGCAACTGCTCGGCTGGCTAAAATTATGCGTCGAAACGAAACGGTGCAACTAAGCAACGTTTTAAGACCTAATGGTTAATTCACCGAATCTTCTGTTGAGACTATGAATTGCCTCCTAGACACCCTAGCAACGGGAAGTCGAGAGGTAAACTATAATATAGCACCAGAAGAACCAAATGATAACACTGCTGTGTTACCAACGCACGACGATATTGTTAGCTCCATCTGTTCACTTGAATAGATGGAAAGAGCAATAAACGAATTTCTGCCATTTAAGACGCCGGGACCAGACGGTATTTACCCGGTGCTTCTACAAATAGGCTGGAATAGTATTAGAAACATATACCAAACCATTTTCCAGGTGTGCTTGAAGTACAGCTATGTGCCACAAGTATGAAAGGAAGGGACTGGTATCTGTATCCCTAAACCCGGTAAAGAAAACTATCATGAAGTTAAGTCTTTTCGGATGATCACTTTAACTTCCTTTCAACTAAAATGGTTGGAGAGGTTATTAGTATATTTTTTTAATGATGATTCTCATTTTTAAGCAAGGTTTTCTGCGTTCCAATATGCATTCAGAGCAGGAGTTTCCACCGAAACTGCACTGCACGAATTTGTACGACGCATAGAACTAAGCTTAGCAAAGAAAAGAACAGCACTAGGAATATTTCTGGATATTGTTAGTGCTTTTGAAAATATCATACATCGATGCTCTGCGAGAATTGAAGGTGTCGCCTTTTCTCGTCCATTGGATTGAGAATTTACTGAGACACCGCACAGTTCAAGTAGAGCTGAATGGTGAGAAGATTAAAAGAGAAGTAGTAAAAGGGAATCCCCAAGGTGGTATTTTGTCCCCTTTTCTATGGAACTGTGTATTAAACTCCTTGTTGGTAGACCTACGCAACAGGGGTTTTCACGTGCAAGCCTATGACGATGATGTAGCAATTTTGGTCACTGGCACCAACATGTTGTGGATCAAAGGTAGCGCTCAAAAAGCGCTAAATATTGCAAGTAATTGGGCTCATAACCAAAAGCTTCAATTCAGCAGTAAGAAGACTGAAATAATTCTGTTTGCTAACAAAAGGAAGCCGGATTTGGCAACCTTACGTTTAAACGGACGCCAGCTAAAAATTTCCAAAGAAGCAACACTACTAGGTGTAACCCTTAATAGTAAGCTTACTTGGAAGCCTCACATACCACGAATTGCTCGCAAGGCGACTGCTGCGTTATTACAATGCAGACAAATAATGGGCAGAGCGTGGGAGCTAAATCCAACTAGCATGCGATGGATATACACTGCAAGTCTGCAATCATACGACCTGTCTTTTAATACGCGAGTACATCCTAGGTTGGTGGAGTAAATAAAAAATATCTAGCGAAAAAACTTTCAATAGTACAAAGACTAGCGTGTCTTATGATTTCTTCAGCATTTCACAGCACCCCCACAGGAGCTTTGGAGATGGTGCTGAACATCATGCCAATTAATGAATTCATATTGTCAGAGGCAGTAAAAGGATCATAACGGTTATCCCGTGTGAGCTGTTGGCCTGCCAAGACAATTGGTTAAACAAGAAAAACTAAAAGTCATGTAGACGTATGCAATGACGCAAAAAAAAAAACTTGCCTTTGTTGAGTATGCCAGCAGACCTAATAACTAAAACAAATGTTATAGATGAGAAATTTGCAAGGGACAAATTAATGTTTCGACTATAACAAAAGTCTCGTCAGCCTTGCTACGCAGAGCCAATCCAGGCTAAACTCCTTCCAGACTGTAAAGACTCTTTTTTGCATTGCTTTTGGAAAACAGTACAAATGCCTTGTTATGGAACGCAAGGAAGCCGTGCAGTATGAAAATGTATTAGAACGAAACATAATCAGATGCTACACTGACGAATCCGAGTCAAATAAAAGAGCCGATGCGAGTTTTTACATAGAATACGCATCAGGATCTCGAACAGATCAAAATGTTTTCCATCTGGGAAGATATAGTACTGTCTTTCAGGCAGAAGTCTTTGCTATGGCTGAAGTAGTAAAGAAACTGATCATGGATAAAATTGTAAATGAAAAAATTATAATTTTAGTGGATAGCCAAGCAGCAATTCTGGCAATCCAAAATAATATTGTGAAATCTCACACAACATTAACGTGCATCAAAAACCTGAGTGTATTGGGCAAGGACAATGACGTCACTATTGCCTGGACGCCGGGCCACACCGGCATCCAAGGAAATCAGAAAGCGGATATCTTGGCTAAATCAGGATCAGCATTAAGTTGCTTGGGGCCTGAATCTTTCATTTTAATCCCATATGCTAGTTGTTGCGCTGCAATAAAGGATTGGAGTGTCAAAAGATGAAAAACACCTTGGATAAAACGAAAGGACTGCAAAAGTAAACGTAGGATGGGCTTCGCCCTAGTTAACTCAACGACTTTTGAGGCTCAAAAGATCTAGACTGAATGAAGTGTTGCAAGTCCTCATAGGTCACTGCAACTTACAGAAACACAGGAGCACCATGGGACATGACGTATCATCGACATGTCCAAAATGTAACCTGGAAGAAGAAACTCCAAATCACCATGTTGGAGAGTGCACTTACTATCAAGCCCTACGAAAGAAGATTTTTGGTAAAGAAAAAACCACAATAAAGTCGGTGGTCGAAAAAACTAAATACAAACCTACCGGCAAAGTATTTACAGCAGGCCGGAAGACTTGCTGAATACGGCCAGTAGTAAGTTGCAATATTGAATAAACAAAAAAGCGGTGGAAGTTGTAAGGGGCCTAAATAATGGTCTACACAATGTGCCAGTGTGGATTGATGCTGGTCAGTCTTTTCTGGCACAACCGCCCTTTAATAATACTGTAATAATAATAATATGCTTTGCATAAATTTGAGCGCTTCTGCAGCAGTAAAAGTTTCAGAAATACAAAATGCTGAAATGTTGCTTGAAAAGTGGCTAAAACGTTTAAGACCAGTGCGAAGAAAACAGCGTTGTTAAATTTCTGCATTCCTGCATCAAAGAAGATTTCTCTGGTCCAGCAGAACAAAACGTTATCTTGTCGGCTTATGTGAAACCCGGTTTGTAGAACGCCATGTATCGATGTCGGTAAAGCACTCAATATCAGAGGCAAAAAGTTTCAATAAAGTTCGCACAAAAACTGTTCAAAATGCACTAAAATTGCCATTACGGTACGTGAATTTTTTAAAATTTTCCGGGAGAGCAAGCTCCCGGACCCTCTGGAGCCCTTTTTTTTATTCTTCAACTTGCTTCAAATTAATTCTGCCGGAAAAAATTAGGCTAGAAAAAATGTCAAAATTTGGTGCCTCTTCTTTAAAACGGTTTCTGATTACGCTTCAGACATGAAACATTTTCAAAGGACTTATTTACGCTTTTGTCCGCGTCTAGACGTCTACCTTTTTGTATTTACAGTAGTAAATATTCAACCTGATTCAAAATTGCATCCCCTCACCAAAATTTTCTGGATCCACTCCTGGCCTGAAGTAAGCACGCATAAATCGAAAATGTGCGAACAAAATGCATCATACTTGGTGAAGGATTCCGACTGAGGGGCAAAAAGTTTAATCAAAATTTGTTCAAACAGCACTAAAAAGACCATTACACCATGTAAAATTTTAAAAATTTTCCGGAAGAGCATGCCTCCGGACTCCCTACTAGAGCCATTTTTCTTCAATTTTCTTCAAATTTGCTATGCCGGAAAAACATACGCTATAAAAGATGTCACAATTCGGTGCCCTCCCTAAAAAAAATTTGAATAGGCCTCTAACATAAAACATTGACGCTCTATTCCGGGTCTCGCCTTTGTATCTACAGTTGTTAACATAGTTAACACTCAACCTAATTCAAACCTGCATTCCCCCCACCAACATTTTCTGGATTCGTTCCTGATGTCGGGTAAAATTTTTAAACTTGCCACCTCCCCCCTCCCAATTGAAAATCCTGGCTACGCCCATGTCTTGTGTGCTAATCAATATTGCGATTGAAGCAATGTAGGCTATCTTAGTCTATAGGTTGGGGGTGGGCAACCTTTTTACGCTTGCGTGCCGAAATGACAAAATTAATTACAAAACTCTTGGACGTGCCAACCAAAATTTCTTTATTTTTGAACTCACGAAGGTACATCCTATTTTCTTACAGCCTTATGGCTTCGAGAGCATACAAAAGTTTAAATTGACTAAGAATGGTTGCACGTGAAAATAGGCTAATTAAGCGAACGCTAAGTCCCATCATATGACACTGCACTGCAGCTGATAAGTTATTGACTTCTTTTCCGATTAAAGGGAGAGAGATCCCTTTTCTGAGACCTTATTCGCGTGCCATTATAGAAGTGTTTGCTCGCCAAGTTTGGTACGCGTGCCACGGAATTGCCACCTCTGTTATAGGTTAACATAGTTAGTACATTGTTTGCATTTTGAAATAATTTTAAAAAATCCAAAAGTTTTATAACAAAAAGGCTGCTCCGTGTTCATGGAACTAATTTTTACTCCAAAATCGCAAAAAACACCGCATGAGCAAGATAAAGCTTTCGCTATAGTGCTTTTAATTGCTTTGATTTGTGAGATAAAGAACTAGGCTATTGTAGAGTAAAATTATTTCCATTTGGCGTAAAGTCATTCTGAATGTAGGACAGGAATTGACATTGATTAGACCTTGGGTAAACAGAAAAAAACAAAATGCAAGCTTAACGCTGCAACATTATTATTCGTTGCCACTTTCTTAAAATACGTAAAACCTTTTCCAATATCTTTCTACTCTAAAACAACCAAAAACTTACAAAATGCTATTTGCAGCGTAAGCATTATAAATAAGTCTTATTACCGGTATATAGTCTATTTTAAGGTTTAAGGATATTTTGTGTAGAATAAGAAAACTGTTGTTCCCAAAAACCGTCATTAACAGAGTTTGTAACGGATTTTGCAAAAATATCTTTCAAGATCTTAATTTTTTAAATCACAAAATAATTGAAATAAAACTTTGAAAAAAATGGTACTACATCTGCTGCACATTCTATAATCGCAATATTTTTTATGAAAAAACAAAACGATTAAAAAAAAGTTAACACACAAAAACAAGCTTCTTCGGTAAAATTTTAGAAATGAAAACGTTTTCATAAAAACAAGCAGCTAAGCTGAGAATTTTTTCGAATTTTTGTTGCATATGCGTATGTTTTTGGTTTTGTTTTCAAAATTTTCCACTAGAGTTTCTTTTTATATTAGTATGATACCTTTAAGTGATTGAGTGCAGTTTTTAAAACAGATATGTTTTGTAAGCATTGGTCCATGTCGCTTTGCATCACCTTCTCGACTTCCTGAAAATAAAAAAAGAAATAGCAAATAAAAAAGTTAAAGCAATGTAATGAAGTAACCCTACTACCCTACTAGCTGTCCGCGAATAATTTGGCTCTTGATTACTGCATATGAGACACACTTAGTTTTTGGTTCAAAATCATCAATTTTGAGGCAAGTTTTAAGCAATTCGTCTTCGTGGAGTGATTTAATAATTTGCTTCTGATTTGCCACATTTCAAGGCTGTTCAGCACGTTTTCTTTAAAATGATGCGATACGTTGCGACCATAATTGCAGTAAAACTGAGCCAGTTGTTTCAAACTCTGACACTTTTATCGCAAGTCAAAAACCTCCATCTCATTCTCTCCATTTCTGGCATTACCAAAATTGCTTTTGCGTTGCCAGGACATGTCATGTGACAACTAAAGTTGATAAAAAATTCTGCAACGAGTAATTGAATGAAATAAATTTCGTGTTGCTGCCACTATATCTCTTATTAAATGAGATAATATTTTGTGGTGAAACTGATTACAAATAACGCAGTCCCTACATATTCACCGTTCTTTACAAGTAGATTTTTAAACGTTTCAGCAAAACTACTAGTTATCAAAATTTGATGGGCTAGCATGCATTTGAAAAAAAAAAACTCATCCATCATACGTTACCATAAAATTTTGATGCGATGTTTTATTCAAAATTATCAAGTTTCTTTGGAACTTCAAACGACTGGCAATGCTGTATTTCTAAAAAATACAAATCGCGTGAAAAATATTACAGGTTGTACCTTGGAAACAGAAAAAACTTAACTAAAGTACTACGTAGCTATGTGGCACGAACTAGCTACGCTCCACACAAATAAACTTTTCTTGGGTGCATAACTTGACAGATGATTGTTCCTTCTTAAGGTCAATCATTCTAAAGCAGTGCTTCTTAATCTTTCCAGTTCCTGGGACCACTATACTTAAAATGTTTTGGCCTGGGAACCCCTTATCTGGGAAACTTGCAAAGCAAGTGTACACTAAAAGAATAAACAATGTAAAACTAGGGTACCCGAGGTTGAGACTTCGTTAAGAACCATTGTTCTAAAGAATAAATGTGTCTTTTTCTCAGTGCAGTTGATGAGGGCTAGTAGCCCGAAACACAGTTATTCCATTCTATGGAACTATACACAAAATCATATGCTTGGCCTACTGCTTTTGCTCCAACAGTTTCAATATCATGTCTTGTACTGGTTGTATTGCTACCGACTTGTCATAAACAATTGGTGTACCGGTAATTTCCCAAAAATTTTGAACCTTAATTTTTTGCTAGCTTACAACCTATCATTTTAAAGCTATGCTCCAGGTCTCCAGTTTCCAAGCCTTTACGTTATCTAATTGATTTACCGGCATATACCAAATAACGAAAGTGGTGTCCGTCGAAATTCAGAGAAAATTAAGTAAGCAGTTCCTTAATATTCAAATTAATACCTCAAAAAGCGTTTAAGAGCTTTTTTTGCCCATATAGAGCAAACCAATTGGTGTTTTAGATAGATGGTTTATCTTTTTTTACCATATCGTTAGGAACTAGTTTGTCTTTTTCCATCAAAAAAGTGAAGTGTTTGCAAAGAACTGGTTTCAGACTAAAAACCCAAGCAATCATAACTGAGGCTTTATTCATTAACAGGTGCTGCACCTTTTTAAATGGCATGATTTTTTCAAGTTGCTGCGTTTTTTGATTCAGCGCGAACTGTGGAGAACTTTTTCACGATACAAGAGAATGAAGTGTTATTGTCATGCTCAATACGCAGCAGATGAAATAGATACATGAAAAATTGCTTCAAGTGTAATGACGAATGATTTCTGATTTTTCATATTGCGCAGTTGGCATTGTGCTTGATTTAGGGCTGCAAGCAGTTTTTTAATCTGCTTCTAAGTAAACGAATGTAGTTCCGTCGTTTCTGACTTGGGTTAAATATTGACTACCTTCTGCAATTGGCTAAACTTTTATCTTAACAGCAAAATTATAATAGCAGTCAGTATTTTCGTTAAATTCCAATTGAAGAAATACCGGCCGTTAGCTCAGTTGCTAAGCGCACATGCTCGCTATCAGTGCGGGAGATCTGGGGTTCGCCAGCGGCTCGCCACCTAGTATTGTTTGAGACTGTACTTGATTGCAATGTGTTCTTTAATATTGGATACTGTTAAGCTAATACTGTATATTATTGCTAATTAATACTGTATTATATCGCAATATGTACAAGATAAGTTTTAATACTGTACATCATTGCAATGTGTATGGCAAGGTGGCAATTGGCTTTGAAGACCGCATGGTCATTCCAATTGTCTCCAGTTGGTTGCGTCATTGCACGCTACAAATAAATTAATTTTGATTTGATTTGACGTTTCTTCGAAGCTGTGTTGCCCAGGTGCTAAGCAGCGGAGATGGGCCTCGCCACTCACTACACGCTTCGGTGTCATACCGCGTGTGTAATGAAGATTTTATTTGTTTTTGATTTTTTTCCAATCAAACAAAAAGCGTTTGACTTACAATAAACTCAACCTGTTCCGAAAAGCATTTAAACTGCACTCGTCTTACCGTTAAATTTCGCATTGATGAGTCCACGTGGTCGTAATTAACAGCTAGCTGAGACAGATCAGCGCCAAACGTCAACAAAGTGTTCTGAAAAAAGAAAACAGCTATAAAAATTTCTGCAAAAAAATGTGCATTACTTCAGCATTCATTACATGTTAAAGCATTAATGTGCAGAGCAACATGAGCGCGTCTTCATTTGAACTTCACGAAGTTGCACAAACAGAAAAATGGCAAAATCAAAAATGCGGTGAGCATCAATACCCACTACCCAGTCTATCATTCAATAACCGCAGCCCAAACAGATCGTAAGCTAAGCGTTTATAAGGGTGATCGTATAGGATGTACATTAAACAACACGAGTAAGCTTACGTGAAGCACCAATGCTTTACCAATACGTAACTTGCAAGCAAAAAAAAATTCGGTTACAATGGATTGTCGATAAGATGAAATAATATCAAGATAGCAAATTCTAAGTTTGACGAAAAAATCATTTCTTACTGATATGTTGTTTCGTACTTCGTCTTCAAAAGATTGAAATTGTTGCCTCAAGTTCGACATGGTTTCCTTGAACTCCTGAAAAACGTCACTGCAACTAGTTTTTGGTTTAGTAAGATTGTTTTTGCTCTGGGCTTGCAGCCTGCACTTATTGGAAAAAAGGGTTAGATTTTTTTCAAAGACAACCAGATATACAGCACCCAGTTCAGGCATTAAACATGAACTACCTACGGCAAATTATTGTTTCATGCAAACATTGTGTAGACTATTGTATATGGTACTACGAGGCATCAAAATGGTCGTAATGCATCTTGCAAAAGTAAAAACTTGACTTCATGATTTAAGTGGCGATTTTAATGAATTTCATTTAACTTGATAAAACAATGTTTAGCTAGATTTAAACGAATCGAATTTAAAGAAACTAAGCAGCAAACGCAGCTTTACGGTTTTTATATCAATGACATGATTTAAACTTGTTGATAAAATATACTATCTCATTATGGATATGTAAATTAAAACGTTACTTTTAGCTCAGCTGATTCCATTGTTGTAGAACAGATAGCTCACCTTTTCCAAAGCGTTCGCGCGCAAGTTAAAAGTATTGTTTACGTTTTCCACATTTTGGACAACTTCTTGGTCATTTTTATGCTGCAAAAACAAAGCAATTTTTGACTTCGCTGAGTTAAAGGCCAGTTTGTGCTGATTGGTCAGATCAATAAATGGAATGAAATGATTGTCATGATTTGGTAAAGATGCTAACTAATCTTCTACATCTATTTGGAGGCTCATCAACAACCTCCTTACAACCCTGAGATCGAGCTGTAGTAACCAATGTACACAGACTGTGTCAGTGTGCCACGGTGCAGTCAAAAACTGTATAGCGATGAAATTCTAAGGCTTCTTGATAAGGTTTAAAAGTACTATCGAAAATAATCATCCTTGCGCTGATACATCGTAAATAGACATTTTGGTTTAATTTTGCTATATTTGCTTTTTGTTGCTTAATTTTACCGCAAATAAAAAAAAATTGAAAAAAAAAGGTTTAAAAGTACGTTCGCTCGCAACCTCTGCTGAAAATAGATGGTGTTTTGAGAAAGGTGGCATAACTTTTTTTACTTATCTGAGACGTATCTCTGCTTTTAGTGGGCAGAGGTTTCAAGGTGTTTTCTTAGGCACCCTTTCTCCACAAAGTTGAGACGAGGTGAAACGAAAAATGAGCTCATTTTGAGCTCAAATTTTAGAGCACATGAGCTCAAAACTTTGAGCGCATTAGCTCCAAAATGAGCGCATGTGCGCGCATTGGAAAGTGAGTTCAATTTGGAGCTCATGCGCTCAAAGTTTTGAGCTAAAGCATTGCCGCGTTTCTACCAACTACTGAAGGTGAATGTGGTGAATTTTCTCAGAATATACAAAAAGAGTTTATTAATCCAAATTAATTTTTGCGTTATTTCCAATGCCACGCAAAAATTGTGTTTTGAAACCAAATGACTTTGTAGAAAGTTTGATATTCTGTTTATTACATCATCATGGGAAATTTGAGCAAGTTTGCTACCCGGTGTATATGAAACAACCAAATATTATTTGCCGGTATGAGGTAACCTCGATCGTAATACACAGTGAGAGTTTGTATAATCTTTTTGAAAATCGCTACGGGTGCAATAAGATCTTGTAGGGCAGAGGCCTCTTTTTTGGGAAGCTTCTTGCTTTTTACAGTCTTAATTTTTATGTCAACAACAAACCCAACACGACTTAAAAAGCAACTCGATCTATTACTGCATACCGTATGTTGCTATTTAGACAAAAATGAATCATTGTTGTCAGATATTTTTACTTGCTTTTAATTGTGCTTTATGCTTAAAAAGCAAACAAGTAACATTGCCACGTCTACCTTCGCTGTCCATTTAGTTTCCCAGCTTTGTTCCACTGATGACAATCTTTCCTAAAGTTGAACACACCAGCGATTAAACAACAAACCTGAAGAAATAAGTTTAAAAGTAGAAGTCTAAACTTTAATTCTTAAATCTTTTTTAGAGTTATTGGTCATTTGTATCAAAGTCCAATACAGTACAGTAACCTCCCGGTTAAGTTCGCAACCGTTTAAGTTCGCATCCCTATTAAGTTCGCAAAAAATTGTCGAAAAATCAAGATTCAACTTTTGACAGAAATGTATTGATGTTTACAGCAAAACAAACAAGTCGTGAAAAAGTTAGCAGTTTAAACAAGTCATGAACCATCAGTTGATGCATGCTGCTTTCTCACTTGTTCTTCGCTTCGAAGACAACCTGCCTCAATTTTCGCTGAAAAAATTCAAATGAATTTTTCGGTTTGTTATGATCAATTCCTGCTTCATCTTGCACGTCGGGGCACAACTGATCCTCTACTTCAAGGACCTTATTTTTTTCTCGAAACAGTAGGTTCATGCTCTAAGCCCAATGGTCGGAGTCTCCGTCAGCGCTGACACATGCCTTATGTTACGTAATAATACACTTTGTACTAACTAACCATAGCCTAATTGTTATGTTCGCACCTACCGCATAAGTTCACACAAACTGTTCAGATTCAAGTTGCGAACATAACCGGGAGATTACTGTAATTATCTTCTCAAGGTCTGGAATGGAAAAGACAATTCTTAATTTGAAAACCATTGGCGATAAAAACAGAAAATAATAAATAGCGACTTTAGTAGCCTGCGCAAGAAAAAAAGCTAAGAGGTCAATAACGTAAACAAGAGATCGAAAGTGGTTATGTGAGTTTACTAGACGCTTAGATACGATGAAAACTGTTGGGTTTATATCAAGAAATCCTTTTTAAAATTATAAAAGAACAAAATCAAAAATCAAATCAAATCTTCATTATATTCACCGTATTACGCCGAAGCGTGTAACGAGTTGCGGGGCCCATTTCCGCGGCTTAGCGCCTGGGCAACACAGCTCCGAAGAAACGTCGCAACGGTGGCGAGTCGTTGGCGACACTGTGCCGATTTGACCGGCCCGGGAATCGAACCCCAGACCTCCCGCACCGATAGCGTGCGCTTAGCAACTGAGCTAACGGCCGGTGCGTAAAAGAACAAACGGAAGCTTAAAAATTTGGTTGTTGTTGCTTGAAATTGAAAATACAACAGTTGAATTTTGTTATTCCAACTAGCTGGTTGTTGCAGAATTTTATTTAACAAAAAAAATAGTCATCGCACACCACACATATTGTCTAAAATTCAAAAAAGAGGGCTCAAATGAGAATATTGTATCATAAATTTGCGTTTATATCTCAAAGCGTCACTCAGCCGCAATAGAATTTCAGCAAAAATAACTTAACAATAGAAAGGTATCTGAGTTTATTTTCAAATTATCAAAGTGAAACTTTGACAGGTAGGTGCTAAGTGAGCTTGCACCGCTGGAATTACTAGCCATCCGGTATACACGTCAAATGAAAGTGGCTTCAGCCATAAATCGAATTTGTTACGCAAGAATATACCGCAAGCTGTGCCATGTACCTGACTGTATCGAACATTAATCACAATTACCCTGTCCACAACTCCAGGTTACGTAAGGTCAAAAGCCTATGGGAATTCAGCATTACAATTAAATTTTGATGCCAAAATCACTTTTTCGAATGATGAAATCAAGCTTGGTTATGATGCAAAGAGTCCGTGAGCTATTTGACCCACCGAAAGCAGACGTGCGGGCGGGTTAAGTGCGATCGCTGGGCCATTCATCGATTACTGGTTCTTAATTTCATTAAATAATTTTGTTTTAGCTAGTAGCGTATCTTTCTATAACAAAAAGGCGATTAAAGCGCAATACAAGCTCGCTTCAGGAGTTATCGGCCAACTGTCTACCACTCTAAGATGAGGGAATCCCGCTAAGTGCATTACCTAACGACATAACAAGTATACTTGCCAGCTTGTTCTCCACACTGTCCCTTTATTGCTGAGCGTAAAGCAGGGAAGCTGTGGGTACCAATTTTGATACCATTGCTTTGACCCGACTCGTAATCAAACCCGAGTCAACAGCTCCAAAGGCAGACGCTCCGTTCACTCGGCCTTCTGAGCTGTAATTAATACCACATTAATTATTAAGAAACTATTGTGCATCAGACAAACGCACGTTAAAATTACTCATCTACCTTGCACTTTTCTAGTTCTTGCTCCAACTGAGTTATATTGTTTTGATTTGAGTCATACATTTTTTGCACCTGAGGCGGAACCGCTCTCCCAGATTGCTTGGGTGAAACCTCCAGGTTTAGAAAATAAACTACTAAACACACGAGGTAAAGCACATAAGCAAAAAACAGTGATGCGCATCATTTGAAAACACTAAATTGTTAGAATGGTTTTGGGAGTTTTGTAAAGGTCTTTACGGCTAAAAAATCTTAAATAATGCACTAAAATGGTTAAATACATCAAAATGAAATGAGTTGCCACAACTCAGTTCAAAATAAACGAATGAAATTGTCTCATATGCTAAGTTAGGTATCCCTGCCGCTACAAACTAGAACTGAAATTGATTGTCACAAACGTGAGTTTGTTTTAATAAAAAAAATTTAATGACGATACCTGATCTAAAATGTCAAAAACTACAATGAACAAGAAACATTCACCTACCAGGACGAATTATTTTGCCAGGATCACTCATCCCTTCGGATAAATATTTCCTAAAGAATTTAATCTTTGTGGTACGCATATCCACTCGTGTGGCTACGTCACCATTCCAGTCAAACTCTTTACGTGGCCAGGATGAAGAGCAACAACTAAAAAAGCAATGTCCTTCTTGGCCTACCGGACGGGAAGTCATGACGACTTTAGAGTTTGACGGAAATGGTGAAGTAGTTACACGAGTGGATATGCGTACCACAAAGATTAAATTCTTTGAGAAATATTTATCCGAAGGGATGAGTGATCCTGACAAGATCATTCGTCCTAGAAGAAGAATGTTTCTTACCTGAGGGCGGCTGATGAAGGCTAATAGCCTGATACAGCGCAGTCTCGCTCTACGGTACGATTACTTGAGTGTTTTGCCCTGTTGGTGATGGAGTGCTGTTATAGCCTCTGACCCAACAAGAGGAAGTCGTCATGACTTCCCGTCCGGTAGGCCAGGAAGGACATTGCTTTTTTAGTTGTTGCTCTTCACCCTGGCCACATAAAGAGTTTGGCTGGAATTGTGACGTAGTTACACGAGTGGATATGCGTACCACAAAGATTAAATTCTTTAGGAAATATTTATCCGAAGGGATGAATGATCCTAGCAAGATCATTCGTCCTGGGAGATAAATAATTCTTACCTGAGGGCGGCTGATGAAGGCTAGTAGCCTGAAACAGCGCAGTCTCGCTCTTCGGTACGTATTACTTGTGTGTTTTGCACTGTTGGTGATGGAGTTCTGTTAGAGCCTTTGACCCAACAAGAGGAAGTCGTCATGACTTCCCGTCCGGTGGGCCAGGAAAGACACTGCTTTTTTAGTTCAATAAAATGAATGTCAATGTGTCGATCACACGACCAAGTAATCGCGCGCCGCTACGCACAGGATGTGCAGAAAAAATGTATTGATGAGAGTTGTGTTTCTTAAAATACCCTCCATCAGCTGATCGAAGCATTATAATTTATGTGAATGCGCCTGATTCAATTATACCTGTCTAAATCTACTATTGCGATTTAGAAATGATGCTTATAAATGTATAGATACGATTAATTGTGCTTGACGATGGCAAAATCTTTAGCAAGCAGAAACAAATAAGAAATTTAATCTAAAAATGCTTCACCGTACGGCAACTCACAAGCAAGAGTGGAATCGCTAAATATAATGCCTATTTTCGTGTTCTATTCATTGTTTTTTCCTGACAATGTGGAATAAGAGAGTCAAAAAAGCAATTCTATAAAAACGCACACTGAAAAGCATTGGTTTAACTTTAAATTCTCCAGCCCTTGGACTCCTGGGAGTAGAAAATTAGAAGGCAGGAGCCGGACCTGCATCTTCTTGGAATTAAGAATGCTGATTTAGGAAAAACATGGCTTGATACTTGGGTCAATCATATTTAGTACTTTCCTATGTTTGCCAATCGCCCAGCGACATCACGTTATTTATTATATTAGCCTGTTTCCTTTCCAAAGATGGCGGGCTTTTGGCCCACTGACCATGTTCCACAAAGCATTATTATCGTCTAAACAAGTGTCAGAAGACTGAAATACAACCGATCACTTTGTAGTGCCTCCTGTGGTGGTATCTTTGCATTGATCATCATCAACGCAGTGACGCCAAATTATTCGCATCGACATGGAAAACACGTTGAAGCATACAAAACGAAGCAACAACTACATAACCAATTTTGTATCACACAAATAAGTATGCAATTAAAAGGATAGAAAAAACATGAAGAGCATGTCTGCATCAACGTAGTGATGACAAGAAACTCATGATTATAAAACCACTTAAACAGTGAAGAATTTAATAAATTACCTGCAAACCCAACCATTAGAAGCATCAGAATGCCAGTCAAACATTCTTGAATTATCAGTCGTTTTTTGATACTTGCAAGAGCTGAAAGCAATGATTACAAAATATTTATCATTCTTACTAAGGAACCTTTGAAAAGCTTAGGAAAACTGCTCACCTTTTTTGCTCAAAGAATCAGATTTAGAGGGCAAGAACATACTTTCCATTTTGGCTGGATCAAACATTTCTTTCATTGGAACATCGTTATACATTGAATTAAACTTATCTCTTGCTGTAAGCAGTGATCTAACGTCAGGCCTGAATGTTTCTTAAGTTTTTCCTTGTATGTCCGACGAAATAGGGCTGCGTATCTAAAAAACTTTTATTGCAAGTACAGCAGAGGGAGAACTTTTTATTTTATTTTGATGCATATCGACTTTTTATGATTCCTTTTTGTACCATATGCGCAAATAGATTTCACAAAAACTTGCTGAATGTACCAATAACAGTTTGGCTTTAAATGTTGGCTTGTCAGCAATCGCTTTGCATAAAATAGCTGGATTGAACCGCACCAAACAGGTCGTGACACTTTACTTTCAGTTTTCAAAATATTAAGTATGCCCTATAGATGTTCTTTCCATCATTGTTAAACGGTGGATTTGTCATTACATCTTCTTCCAGTCAAAATTGGTTGAACTCTGTAGATTCGCCTAACTTAACGATAATAAAGAACGTATCTTTTTTATTGCGACTATAAACACCACATTAAAACAAATAATAATGCAAGTTACGTTATATCTTTTAGTGGCCAAGTTTCAGGAGCCTGAAAACTTGGCATATTTATCGACGAGTCAGGTCCTAGGTAAATTCTTTAAAAAAGTCAGAAAGGGACTTCCTCCTGGATAAGTGAAACTCAGAGAAGTAGGTAAAGCAGTTAACATTTACAGTACCCCTAACCTTTTCAGATTCTGCTGGTTAGTATATTATCGTCTGATTCGTTCTATGAGAAATGTAAATGATTATACCAGGCTATTTCGACATGCACGCAACATCTCGGGAAGAATCCTTCAACGGTCAAGTCTTTGGCTGTTGGTAGAAATTAACAATCCCAAGACCAGCCTCATTCGCCTAGGTCAAATCAGAGGTAATCAGTAGTCTGGCCTTTTTGTTTATTAGTGTCTTTATATTAGAAGATAAACTTAGGTAAATATTCTAAATCCAATGCTGATGTTGCTTCTAGCATAAGCGAGCCTTAAAGGATTTTGAAAAAGCATGGTTGACGGAATTTTTTTGAAGTTATTTATAAATAATAGAGCCAGAATTAATTGATCAGCAGTATTTTCAAATAAAACGTTTATTGATCAGGCATCGCCGACAGATGAAGAGTTTACCTCTGATTCTTTCTTCGTGTCAGCCTGGATGGAGCTCTCCCCAGAAAAAGGCGACCCGACGGTGTGGTCAGCCCTCCTTGTCTGAACCTCGCCATTCCCTGTCGCCATGGACGCAATACCCGGCGCCTCTTTCGTCACTTTCGCCACGAACCCTGTGACGACGTAAAAGAGGAGTAGGTCCGAGAGGGTTAGACGGCATCTTAATTCCCTGGACTTTTGCATAAAGCCTTTTCGTTCCGAACATTTTCCACGCCTAGTCCTTCACCTCAACCACATTCTCTTTCATCTTCGGCGGAACCCTCGCACCGTCCTTTCACCTATGGGGGGAATGAATGCACCATGGCCATTCGACTGGAAAGCATCTCCCATACCAACGCTACGCGGGGCCAAACCGCAGGCTTTTGCGTAAAACCACGTGGGACGTTTTTAGAACTATCAGTGTCAAAGGCCTATCTCTCATGAACCGTCAGTTTATACATATCTCCACTGATTTTACCCTACACGACATTTTACCCCTCTATGTTAAAACAACCACCGATGTATAACGAGGTTACTTTGGACGAGGGTGTCTGTATTGGTCCACAGATCTTAAAACAATTTTAACAGCTTTTACCATTCCTGCAGATTGTTTGCGTACGGTATTACGTGATGTTTGTGTTTTTTTTTTGTTTTTTAGATGCATCCACTTATACTTTGCTTCGCGAGCATATGCATTGCAAAGGCTCAACAAATGGGCGGGCTCATTACCTAGGGGGGTACACCTAAATGAGCAGACCCCCTTGAAATTTGTCACCTTCGTAAAGATAATTTTACCGCATTTCTAACGATTCCCCGAAAAGACCAATTAAACCTTGCCATAACAATTAACCTTAGCATACGGAATGACCAAGGAGGTTATATCAAAATTTCGGAGGATAATATCCTCCGATATCACCTCGATAAAAGTATCACTAAACTAACTTTATAGTAACAGCTAACAGAACCGCCGATTTTGATAATAGACCAAGCTTAAGTATGTGCGAAGTCTGCGAACCTTACAAGCCAAAAAACACACTAAGAATAGTAGTGCTGATCCGAATACCGAAAGTTATGCGCTAAAATAAAACAATAACGCGACTAATCAAAGCGCTGAAGAACTGCTATACCACAGAATAAGGAAAGCTCATTTTCCTTCAACAGCTGCGTGTTTCCCAATGAAAAAAAAAGACAAACTAGATTTAAGATTTGCATCATTGTTATTCACAAGAAATTTTATTTGCGCCAATTTCCTGTATTTAAATATAAAAAACAATCTTTGGAGATTGCACCTGAAGCTGTCCCTTTTGTTTCTACATAAAAACGCCCCTGTGGAAATGATGCCCGTCGCAACCCTTTTGCGCTTTATTTGATTGCTGCTGCAAGTTCATTGTTGAAGAATTTTTCTCTCTGCAACCAGAAAATGACTGACTGCAAAGATTTTACAAAATTTTTCATTGCAAGCATTCGCACCGGATGTTACCCATTTCTGCGAAACTTCACCTATCTGCAAAAGGACTACCGGCACCACTGCGAAGGTTTAACACTTTTCGAAATTTTTCTATTGCTGATGAACGAAAACATGCCAATGACGATATATAATTAAGCTTAATCAGGTCTTCACTCCCGCCCTTTTTTCTAAATCGTGTTCTTAACTGACGCGCACGTGCATGCGCCATTACATTTTTTGGGAGTCAATGTCAGATTAACAACTGAACTACCGAAGAAATTCTCAATCAATATATACCAAGATAACAAGTTACAAATGAACCGTCTGAAGTTAAATGAATAAAGAATAAAAGCTGGGGAAGAATTAAAAGACAAAGAGAAGCAGAAAATGCATAGACTTTTTACAGGCAAAAGCCCTTTTCAACTTCTTCAGTTCTAACTTGCTTCATTTTTATTTCTTATTTTTATGTTTGAGATGAAGCGTCAGCGCTCTAAATCTTTAAAAATGATTTAACAGATTTATATAAATGCACCTCTTTGTAGTGATTGTATGCGACACCAAGCAATGCAAGCACGACATGGGCCGGGTGTACACTAACGCTTAGTGCACGAAAAAGGGTAACCGGTTATCATTTTTTTCGTCCTTCCAGACTCATCAGGTGAACAACTAAGAGAGCCAAAGCTAGCTCTGACTAAAGTGCCCCACTTCAGACTTTAACATATTAACAAGTAACTATATCTTGTTAGTGCCAGATAATTACGAGCAGTTAGTACCTCCAGCATGTAATAATACTTTTGTGTCTACGCACTCAGAATTTAACTTGATAAAGCAAACTTCTTATTGGTATAAGCCGCGCTTGCTTGCTAAAGCTAAATGCAATGGTTTTTGTCGACTGCCTTGTCTACATGAGTCTCAGTCACTTCCCGTAGAGCAGGTTCTCGCCATGCCGTTCCGTCCTAAATAGCGAACCCCTTCACCTGAATCAAGTGATGTCGGCTACGAGACTTCTACAGTATTAACGCATTAATGACCGTCAGTTTCGACGCTATGGGTTGACTCGCTGTACCGCGGCGACCTACTTCCCCGACAACGATGACTGAGTGCCATCCCGACCTCATGTGTAAGCGGGCTGCGACCAGTAGCGTATGCAGGATTTTTCAATGGGAGGTTCAATGACGTCACATCATAATGACGTAATGATACCACAGTTACAGTAGTTCTAAGGTATTAAAGTAGATCAGGTTGTAACATTTCTAGTCTAAATTATTGCGCAATAGCAGCCAATCATGATTAAGCTATATAATGCCATAACGAAGCAAACAACCAAGATATTTCATTCACACTTTTGCTTGATTCTCTGCGCTTCGTGTGAGGAGAGAAAAACCTTTACGAAAACTCAAGCTGTGGTTAAAGATTTACTAAAAAAAATTTAGCTGACCCTATTTTTGGGCCATAGGAGGGTTAGCTCAGTACAGTAGGCTAGCTTTTGCAACGTCACAAACAGGATGCAGCGGGGGGGCAAAACAGGTCTGCTTTCTTTCAAAAAAAGTCTTTTTTTCAAAAACCAACATTAATATAAGCAACGCATATAAACCCTGCATAAACATTTAATATGCACTTATAATGAAGGGGGGAGTTTCTCCCATAACTGTCTTGAAAAGTGAAGATAGTTGAGCATGAAAAAAACTGCCCTCCATACTGAGACATGTTTAAACTAAAATAAATTACGCGCGAGAGGAATCTCTAATCATGCGATTAAGATCAAAAATAGCGTCGATATTATCCAAGCATTCTTCACCCAAATCACAGCTTCGATATCATCAGATACTCTCAAGCACGTAATCGGAGTGTGTGGGAAGCGGAGTACTCCAGCTCCTGAGGCAGTTACAGTGCGTTAAAACAATTTTGCCTCCCCCCGCCCCCCGTTCAACCCCTGGGCCTCTTTAAATCTTTCGTTGGTCTAATCTTCCTTCGCAGTACTTTTGTTTTTAACACTAAGAGTGCAGTGTCAATTTAGTTTTTTTATATTTTTAATAATTTTTCATCAAACCGGACGGTTATAGCTTAGTGTTAAAAATGTCGCTATCGATGCGGAAGGTCTGAGGTTCAATTCCCAGGCCGGTCAAATCGGACACACTGTAGCCAACGGCTCGCCACCGCTGCGACGTTTCTACGGAGCTGCATTGCCCAGGCGCAAAAGCCGCGGGGTCGGGCACCGCCACTCGCTAGGTACTACAGTGAGTTTAATGAAGCAAGTACAGTATAGATTTGATTTGATTTTTCAATTTTGTGTGCAGCCGTTGGCTACACTGTGCCGATTTGACTGACCAGGGAATCAAACCCAAAACCTCCCGCTCTGATAGCGATGACTCTAACCACTGCGCCAACTGATCGGTTTGGTCAACTCAAAATTATGACGTCGCAAGCGGAACATCTGCCTACGTTGCCTTCTGCGCTGAAACAGCCATAGCCGTTGAGAACAATCGCTCTATGACATCACAACACGATTTCCAGTTTTAACAATGCCCAACTGCCCATTGAGTTGTACAGGCCTGCATTTTGAGTGAGTCATTGATTCAAGCCAGAACCAACAGCAGAGCAGTCGAGTTGGGGGAGCCAAGCGTTTATCAGGGGGGCCAAAGTTTGAAATTAGGCACAAAAGCCGCTGCTTTCAGGAGAGTAAGATTGTTAATTGGGGGAGGCAAGCATGTCAATTGGGGGACCAGCCCCCCTTTGGCGCCGGCACTGGTTCAAGCTCATCGCACCAGAAAAGTTTGGCCACCGGTATTATTGTATCACAACGGAAGTTTTTCTAGATTGTATTATAAGGAAGATGGATAGCACAGACAAACATGATAGCAATTTCGGCAATCTCTGCATGAAAAAAGGCGGATCGTTTCAAAGTAAGTTTTCATTTTTTTTCCTATCGCCAATGGGGGGCAGGGTTTGACCCCCTCTCCCCCTTCCGTGCGTACGCCACTGGCTGCAACTTCAGTTGTTAGCGATAGTGACAGTGCAAAAATTTGGCATGATTTAGGACTTAATAAGTACTTAAAGGGGCAGTAAACCCTAACTCTTCGTTTAGCCTACGCTTAAAAAATTACTAAAAATATTAGAATCACAACATAAAGCGTTTTTTTTTAAAGTTCTCGCAGCTTTTCGACTTCCTCGGAATGAGGTGCACACTAAGGAGTTCTACTCATTTTGTACATTTTAGTGGATACTGCCGAAGTCAATGTTTTTCAACGGTATCGAGCTACTTGTTCTTTTGGGGCAGGTGTAGTCAATACTTATCCTTTCCAGATACCGGTACATAAAAGCTATCGTTTGAAAAAAGGTAAATATTAAAGCCCATTTAGTTGTGGATTGGTAGGTTACTAAAACTAGCTGGAACATTGTAGGCTAATTATGATATTCAATGCCAAATAAATTGAAGTTGTTTATAGTTCCACCAGCATCACAAAACAATTACCGCCAAAAAACTTATTATTATGACGCTCTGACTTGGGGTAGGCTACCGTATTCAAAATCACTTGGACAGGAGGAAAATTTGCAGCCCAGGACAAAAGGTCTATTCTGTATTTGTACAGAGGAAGCTTATCCAAAAGTCGATGACGTTATTTTTAAAGGACTTAAAATTGCTCAATTTTTATTCTAAAATTAAGCAACGAAAATACAGCGGATCATAACATAAGTAAAGTTGAACTTTTTATAGCTTACGGTCAACTATTCTCTACATTTGAGCTAACGTTTTGTTTTGGCTTACATGTTACTTTCTCTGAATTGCGATTGCTTTTTTAAAAGTTGAAAACGACGTTTTTACTTATTGAGCTTTCATCTAAGGAAGTACAGTGCTGTTCTGATACTTTGATAAACCGCTGCCACCAGCAAGCGAACAGTTGTCTAGTCTGCACTTGTAGTGGAGTGTATTTTGCTCTGATCACTGTCGTTTTAACTTCCAGGCAATTGTGTAACCGCAAGTAAGCAGCTTGCGTGCAATTGCTTCCTTTTCATGCCGCATAAGCGACATTAGTATTTCAGTAACTCCCTTCTTTGCGAAAAGCTTCCTGGATTTATGCACGACGACGAAGATCAAGATAGTGGGAATTTTTCAAACAATTTTCAATGACCTCATTATCTTATAATTTCATCGACAAAATATGAAATCCATACCAATGTGTCTGTACGCTGAAGTAGATACAGTATTATGGTAGGCCAGAAGACATACCAAATAAACGCTGTAAAAACCAGTTCTACTACTAGCTTAGCGCTCATAGTCTACCTGATGAGCGGTCAAACCGCGAAACTAGAATTGGTTTTTACAGCGTGTGTTTGTAAGTCTTCTGACCTATACCCAGTGATGGGCACGATAAACCTTTCTGTAGTAAAGCGATAACGATAATCGATAATTTCAAAAATGCCCTGGGCGATATTGATAATCGATAAATCTCAATTTATTAAAGCGATATCGGTAATCGATAAATTATCGCCGATAAATTTTTCCGATAAATGTTGCGATAAATTTTCAATGTGTTTGACGAATTTTTTTTCTGTAAGTCAAAACTGCAAAAATGCTTTTCTAGATTTTTCAAGAAAAAAGAGCAGTCTACGTACTCTGCTGTGACATTAAACCAACCAAAGAGAGATTTTTTAAATTGCAGCAAGACTTTATGGACGCCGTGTATTTTTTCTACAGCGCCAACGTACTAACTTTGAAAACTGCTGGCATAAAGAATCATTTATCGCGATAATTTATCGGCGATAACAAAATATATTACAAAAGCGATATCGGTAATCGATAAATCAAGCATGTTTTGAGCGATAACGATAATCGGTAATAAATTATCGCCGATAACTATCGCCTATAAATTATCGCGATAAATGCCTATCTCTGTCTATACCATAGTATCTATATATATTTCATACTATATAATAGACTTACATCGGCTCCACATATTTCAATGGCCTAGAAACATTGAAGCAGTTCTTACCAGAATATTAGAATGTGCAAAAAATTGAACCAAAGGAATTGTTTGTGTGACAAACATTATTTGGGGATATTCAGCCTTTGAACACTTTTAGAAAATTCGGAAGCTCAAGGCTTATAATAAATGGTGTATTGGACCTTAAAACAACACCTGTGCAAAAAAGATTTGAAAATTTTATCTCTTTCAACCGAGCTGGATCCATAAAATTTCTTTACAATTTAGAAAAAAACTAATGAAGTGAAAAGATGAGTTATCGCGATGAGGGTTGTTTTATGTTAATCAGTATTTCGTAAAGTTTTTATTAATTCTTTTAATACACTTCTAAACATTCAATTGACATTATTAGGCCTACCCCCAATTAACACACTTTCATACGGGCACCATATAGTTGCACTATCAGGACAGTACTTAATCTCCTGTCATGTTTGTTGTAGCATTAGCCTCATCAATGGTTGCAATAACAATAGAAATTCTTTTCCTCAGGTCAGTCATGGCCCATACTTCTGTTCGATGCTCATTTTGCTCTACGTAACTCCAAAGATGAAGTCAGTGATTTTGTCTGAATGAACCAGTTTACACGATGCACTTTTGCTAGAGGCATAGGTATTCTATGAGGGTTTATACAATTAAATCATTAAACACGCTGAAATTCATCTGATTGATACTAAGGTTATTTTCAAATTATATTGAACCGATAATTTAACAGTAATTGAGGGAGACTGCGCGGTGAACTTGTGCTCTTGGAGTCAGCAGCCACCTGGTGAATGAGTCGGATGCGATCGGCTCCAGCCGCGAATCGAACCCGTCAGTAGGATCTCTCATCTGCGCGCCGCGGTACCACCGTAGGCCATGTCGCAGGCAAAAACTGTACACTGATACAGTCAGAAACAGAGGTTGATTTTGAAAGGTTGGTTGACACCAATGATGATGTCACGGTAAATTTAAATTAAAAAGCTTTTCATCAGAAAATGTAGAAAAATGACGCAGGTCATTAAAAAACTTTTACTTAAGTATATCGGACTATAGACTAAACTAGAGCGTATACCTGAGTATATCCAACCGCACTAGCAGGGCATGCTATGGGATGGACTGGAAAATGGTATGGAATCAGTGGTGGTCTAAGGAATGTGCAAACCGTGCGGTCGCACAGGCCCCCCCCCTCAAAAAGAATCATTGTATTGACTATGAAAAATTTTTTTTCTATTTCAACTTGAACCGTATCAATAAAATTAATTTTAGTTTTTCTATTTTAAATTATTATTATCATTATTTTTTCTTTATTTAAATTATAATTATTATTTTATTTTTATTTAATTTAAATTATTTTTTTGTTTTATAATTTTTTTTTTAATTATTTTTTTTATTTTAAATCATTTCTAGTTTTTAGTTTAGTTTTAGAACCATATAAAAAACACTTTTTTTGTAAACTTGAACTATTATACATCATGAGATTAGTTTCAGTTGTTCCGAATAGGAACCACCCCCTTGCCACCTTTAAAAATAAGGCCCGCCCTCAAAAAAATTCCCTTTGAAAATAAGGCTTCCCTCAAAAAGAATTGATCCGAAAACTCCAAAAAACACTTCTCTTTATGTTGACTTGAACCAAACCATTAAAATTGATTTTAGTTATCCCAAATTTAACCTCCCCTAAAAAAAATTTCATTTTAATAAGACTCTTTGCATTGAAACACAGCAAACAATTTGTCTGAACCATTTCATTTTTTATCTCTAATTAAAGCTGAACCACCTCAAAGTTAAACCTCTCAATTTGTATATCTTATGATTATAATAGACTGAATTATACGGTACCCCACTGTGTAATGGCTGAATCTTTAGCAATGATGATTAGTCAGTGTAATGTAGATTTCCTGAAAGTTAACAGAGCGTATCTTCCTGGTTTACAGTGCAGTTATTTTAGTAAACTTTTTTGTGATTTGTAACCAAAGGTTTTACCATATTGCACTACACTCTGCATTTTGAAATAATAGCTTTGATGCTCGATTAGGGTAACATGACATTTTATAGAGCATGGTTAATTTTGGTTCCTTTCTTAAGGAACTGGACTTTTGAAACCTTTGCTGTTTGTAACTAAAATGCCTCTATGCTGCATAATTATTGTCACATAGTTTAAATCACGTAGGCTATGTGGTTTATATCTGGTCATATTGGTGTTAAGCTTTTCTTGGTTGTTGGGCGCTAGTAATATTGTGCAGTTTGAGATAATTAAGAAGTTTTTTTCTTATTAAGATTGTCTGAAATAGTCAGTATGTATACGTCATAATAGATGCCAAAACTTTTTCCAAGATTCTCGCGAGGCTTTGAAGTTTATTTTGGTTTACTTCACATGGTTTGTACTACATGTGTATCAAACTTACATAGAGTGGTTTAAATTACTGAGAAGAAATTAGCACAGTGAAAGCCACATCAATATACAGTAATTGGTGTAACTGTTTTGATTGGAAGTTGCAGTTTGTGGAAATAGTAAATTGCTGTAATGTTGCATTTTTTAGCAGCTCAAGATGGCCGAGTAACAGCTCAGATGGCCGAGTGGTATAGAGCGTCTGTCTCTTGAGCTGTAGACTCGGGGTTTGATTCCGAGTCGGGTCAAACCAATGACTTAAAAATTGGTTTTCACAGCTTCCCTGCTTGACGCTCAGCGTTAAAGGGACAGTGTGGAGAACAAGCCGGCAAGTTTAATTGTTGTGCCGTTGGGAAAGGCACTTAGCGGGATTCCCCCATCTTGGTGTGGTAGACAGATGGCTGGCAACTCCTAAGCGAGCTCGTATAGCGCATTCATTGCTTTCTCGTGATGGGAGGATAAATATGCAACTAACTAACTACCTAACTATTTTGACTTTGTGACTAGAAGAGTTTGTGTTGAGAGATTTCTTGTTTCAAATGTATGCAGATGTTACTTGGAAACTAAAGTTGTGGTGATTAAATTTTAATTTCATTAATTCAAAACCACTGATTATAATGTATTCAGAAGCTCAGAAAAGAAAATCATGGAAGTAACCATCAGAGCTGACTCTTTACTGCTTCACCAGAACTAAGCATCATTTTGCGAATTATGTAAGCAGTAGCTCATTATATTTTTGAAATGTATATATTCGGTTTTAGGGAGTAAACTTTTCTTATTTTTCACTTAATGCGAATAGTCCACAATATGAGAATAAAATTGTTTTATCTTGTGCATGAAGATGATGAAAAGTTAATTGAATGTGGTGCGATATCTCACAAACCACAGTACGTAGCAACCTTGAATTGAAGTGTTGTTTAAATATTAACAGATTACCTTTTGTTTCTAGAAACTGAAGAAAAGACATTTTTAAATTAGAATAGTAACAATTCTTACTGTATATATAATAAAAGCAGTTATTAAAGGAAAGTGGAAAGAAGGATGAAACAGAAGTAATCTTACTTCATAGTAAGATGAAGTAAGATCTTACTATGATCTTACTTCAACAGGTGAAGTAATCTTACAGACACAGTCCAGTTTCAGGACCATCATAGCAGTTCCGCAGATATTTCAGTAGAAAGAAAACTAATTAACTGGAAGCTTTTTGCCTGAACTTCGCACACTCAGTTGCTTATCCTTACAGGTCTGCATCAGGAATGTGCTTGATCACTGGTAAATTTATGACTAAGTCACTTTAGTCAGAACGCGCTGATGAACGGACGTGCTTTTTAGTGAGAGGCAAGCGAAGTTGCGACTGCAAAGCTGGTGCTAAAAAAAATTCTTCGAAGTCAATTTAAAAAATGTCAGTTCAAGCTAAACTAGATAAAATCCTTTTGACATTGGACAAACTGACTGTCAGGCTCGATAACATTGAAACTAAACTTGAAAATTTCAATGAAAGGCTAAACTTAGTCGAACAAAAGCTCGAAAAGAAGTGTCAGGAATTCGAAAGTGCTCTGTCAACGGCTGTTTCTAAGCCACATTTAGAGGCTTTAGAGGCTAAATTCAATAACTTTGTTGAGTCAATCAACGCGGATCAACTAATGCGTGAAGCTTATGAAAAAAGACTTAACATTCTTATTCATGGACTTCCAGAAAAAGATAACGCATGGGAAACCAGAGAAAAAACAAGGATAGTTTTTGATAATTTCTTGCGTGAAGGTTTAAAACTTGACCCTTCTACAGTTAATCTTGATGACATCCACCGTTTACCCCAGGGACCTCATCGAACAGGTAAAATAAGACCAATCATTATTAAGATGGCGACCAATATGGACAAACAAAAGATATATTCTTCCTTAAAAAATTTGAAAAATTATAATACCGCCAGGAGTTCTAATGCCAACGATTCAAGTCCGGTGTTTGTAACTGACCATCTTCCCAAATTATTTCAAAATCAAAAAAAAGCATTGATACCGCATTTTAAAGAAGCGAGAAGTCAAAACAAAAAAACTTATTGGAAAGCTGAAAACGGTCAGTATCATTTGTATATAAACAATCGTATATTTATTCCATGAATCTATTTTTCGTTTTACTACTACAGTATGTTCTGTTCTACTAGAGTTATTGTAAACCTTTTTGTTATTAAGAGTTTTGTTACTAGAGTATTTGTTTGCCTATATGTGTTATCACGTTTAATACGTACTTGGTCACGTACTTCTTTGCTGTTCGCTGCTTCGCTGCCTTTTAACCAGCTACACAGCTAGACTTTTTGTTTCTTCGATCATAGTTTTTTGCCTACGGAGATTCGAACCCCAATTTCTTTTTCTTTTTTTGAGGAAAACGTTTAATGTACGTCAGCGGTTTGTCGCATCACGAGGATGACGACTGGGCCTCGAGTCCAATATCTTAAAATGCTATTAGTGACTCGACGCAAATTGCAACTAATCAGTTTGATTTAAATCTTTCTTTGCACAATTCGATAACGAGTAACTTGAAATCTTGCCGAGTGCTTGAGGCTAACAACGCCCTCCCAGTTTCAGCACAGAAAAAGCGTCTTTTTCTTTTACATGTAAACATCAGATCAGTCTATAAAAACATAGATGCCTTGAATCACGATCTTTTGCAAAGTTTCGAATATTTACCTGATATTATTTGTCTAACAGAAACCAAAATACAAAATTCACTACTGACTAACATTTCTCTCGCTGGGTACCAACCTATCTTACATTCGGATTCAAGAAGTAATGCTGGTGGTGTAGGAGTCCTTGTCTCAAACGATTTCACTGTAAAGATCTTAGATAAAAACGAACTTAAGTCCGATTGTGAAGATATTTGGTTGCAAATATCTGATATGACGGCTAATTCTGCAAAAACCTTTATTTTGGGAGTTATTTATCGACACCCCAAGGGTGATGTTCATGACTTTGTTTCGAAGTTCAATGATAAATTATTGCAAATTAATGAAAAATCTAAGTCTAAATACTATATTCTTGGGGATATTAATATTAATGTCAATCCTTCTAATAGCACTGAAAAATCGGCTTCTTACCTTAATATGATTTCAAGTAATGGAGCTCATATGCTTATTGATAAGCCAACCCGTATCTCAGGTGACTGTAGCTCAATTATTGATCATATTATTACTAATGATTGCTCTAATTTAATATATCCATGCGTATTTCTAAGTGACCTTAGTGATCATTTTCCTGTGGCTTGTTTTGTCGCAAGTAATTCAAGCAATTCAAAAAGTAGCCCACGCAAAAAACTGGCCTTCTATTACAGAGATATAAAACGCTTTGATAAAGATCTCTTTGCTACTGATCTATGTAACAATCTGGAATTATACTTTTACATTGATGTTTTTGAAAGCGCGCATGATGTTGATCTTAAATTCTCCAACTTTGTTAATATTGTAAGCTCGTGCATTAATCAACATGCGCCTCTAAAAAAAGCGTCTCGTAGAAAAAGCAAACTAATAAATAAACCATGGATCACTAAAGGAATACTTATATCTATACGACGCAAACAGAAACTCTACATCAATTGTTATAAAAATGGCTCCGATGCTCAAAAAATATTGTACAAAATCTACTCCAATAAATTAACAAAAATTAAAACATTTGCAAAGAAACTCTATTTGCAAACCGAAATTGTTAATTCCAGTCAGGATATGCGCAAGTTTTGGGGAATAATGAAAACTCTTTTACCCAACAAACCGCTAGCAAACTCGCCTGACATGATTAATGTCAATGGTTCTATGATAAATAACCCAGTTGATATTGCTGAAAACTTTAATAAATATTTCTGTGGTGTTGGTAGGACTTTAGCCAATAATATTAACTGCAATAACTCCATTTCTTTCAAAAACTATATGAAAAATGGTGTTTCTTCCTCTATGTTTTTACGTCCTACTTGTGCAACTGAAATTTTGCGTATTAT
This sequence comes from Trididemnum miniatum, assembly GCA_964006365.1. NCBI lineage: Eukaryota > Metazoa > Chordata > Ascidiacea > Aplousobranchia > Didemnidae > Trididemnum > Trididemnum miniatum. The sequence continues at coordinate 37,152,483 of OZ023231.1, read as the reverse complement.
CAACCAAATGAATCTTAATAAGAGTTGTGGCTCGGATGGTATTAATGCGAAATTTATAATCTTTGCAGCCGAAGTCTTGGCGCCTGCATTAGCGTTACTTTTCAACGCTTGTTTTGACTATGGATTATTTCCTAGCTGTCTTAAAATAGCTAAAGTTGTACCTATTTACAAATCTGGCGACAATTCTGAGTTAACAAATTATCGACCTATTTCTTTACTATCTACGTTTTCTAAAATTTTGGAAAAAGTCGTGTATACCAGAACAATCAATTTTTTAAATTTGAATACAGTATTGTCCCCAAGTCAGTATGGTTTCAGATCTAAATTTTCTACTTTGCACGCCATTTTAGACATTACTACCTCTACTTTTGATAGTATCGAAAATAAATTATATACTGGGTTAGTTTTACTTGATTTAGCTAAAGCTTTCGATACAGTAAATCATACTATTCTGCTTAAAAAATTGGATCATTATGGAATTCGAGGAATTGCGAAAAACTTTTTTCAATCTATTTGAGCAACAGAAGTCAATTTGTTTGTATAAATAACGCTAACTCTTCATTAAGTAATATAGAAGTAGGAGTACCTCAAGGCTCAACGCTTGGACCACTACTTTTTTTATTATATATTAATGATTTATCCAATTCTATTGACAGTACACCTCGCTTATTCGCAGATGACACGTGTTTGGTAGTTAACGCCCCAACGACTGAACTATTAGAACAACGAATCAACCGTGAACTTAATGGGGTTAGCAATTGGATGATAGCAAACAAACTTACCCTCAATGCAAATAAATCGCAAGCGTTAATAATATCTCCAAAACTTAGATCCCCATCGGTCAATCTCAACCTACGCTGTCCTGCTGGCCAAATTAAAATAGTAAACAAGGCTAAATACTTGGGAGTGATCTTAGACAATAAATTAAATTTCCATGAGCATGCAAAGTATGTTGAAGCAAAACTAGCTAGATCAGTTGGTATTTTAAGCAAACTGAAATTTTTTTTACCTCAGACTGCGTTATTAAAGTTGTATTATTCCCTTGTCCATACTCATTTGACTTACGGTTTAACTGTATGGGGTACAACATACCCTACCTATCTTTTAAAATTAAATCGTATTCAAAACAAGGCAATTAGAACTGTAGCTGGTATCACTGGAAAAGCATGGTGCGAAAGTGTTTCTCCTCTTTATTCAAAGCTTGGAATACTGCCGTTAGAACAATTGGCTAAATATGTCATTTCTAAATTTGTTTACAATCACAGGAAGAAAAGCTTACCGCCAGTATTTGATAATTATTTTACTCCAGCAAATGTTACCCACTCTTTTTCTACGAGGTTCTCCAGTAATGAACAATTAAAAATTCCTTTTTTTAAAACAAAAAGAACACAACGCTCGATCAAATTTATCGGTGCCAAGATTTGGAACGTAATCCCACCTGATATGCGTAAATACTCGTCTAGCAAGTTTCAAAAGGAGTATAAAAATTATTCATTAAAATTTTAAATTGCGTTTTACTTAATTTATTATTGGCTAGAGGCTCAGAGTCGTCCTTCAGTTAGCGGGATACTAGCCGTTGTCTTGCATTCCCATTTTTCCTCTATATTATTATCTTTTTTTTTTTTTTTACTTTGTTTTATTTACTTTGTTGCTTTGCGTTTGTTCTCTGTGTTGCATGCTTTAGAAAATCTTTAATTGAATTGCTTCGTCTGCCAATGTTGCTGATATCTTGATTGTGTACGTGATGTAAGAATTTCTATTGGCAACTGCAAGGTGACTGCTGACTCGATGACCCCTTGGTCCCTTCGCGGCCACCTTGTTGCTGTCATTCTGCGGTCTACAGTATAATATTATTTTTGTTTCGCTTTTGTGATTATGTCAACTTGTATGTTTGTTTCTGTTCATTGCTTTGTTATTGCTTGATGTAGTCATTGCGAGTGACGGCAGCGAATAAATAAAATCTGAATCTGAATCTAAGTACATTTTATTTATTATCGTTATGAATTGCCACTAACTGCAAAGAGTATTGCAAGCTGTCACTAGCAGGTGCAGCAATATTGCATACACTGTAAGTTGCTTTAAAATCAATCATTGCGAGTATACCGAACTCATTTACCGTTAACATAGCCAATTAGTTCGTGGTTTACTCAAGCTATCAATATTGTATATATACAGTAGATTAAGCAAATCATTCCATGTCTCTGATTTTTCTTAAGTTATGAGAGATTTTTAATGAATGCTAGCCTTGTTATAGCCAACCAATTGCTGGCAGTAAATGATGTTTCTACATTACATGCATTAAACGAGCTTGCTTGATTGGCGCTTCTCAAGTAACTTCCTTTCATATGCCTATTATAGTGCGCTTTAATACACACTACAGCGCTTTGGAATTTGGATCCGAAAAGGCCCCCCCTATCATTGTTGCACAGGCCCCCCCTTCGTCTAAAACTACCGCTGTATGGAATGGAAGGGGAATTTTGGCATGGAATACGGAAGATGCTCAGAATGGAGCAGAATGGAAGATATGAAAAATGGAATGGAAGATCGTCTTCCATTTTTCCATACTAACTACAAACACGTATATTCAAACTTACAACAAATTACAGAGTAATGCCATAGACTAGATACTGCATACTAATACGAACATGTAGTATCTATGGCAATAGCACAGTGTGTCCACATATTGCTAATCCTAACAATGGAACCACTCACTGTGCTCAATATCCGGAACGAAAATCATAATCACATCATCATAAACGATGTTTTGTAAAAATTTTAATGTGTGATACTTGATGATGTTTATGATTGTTAAAGCCTCTCAGAAGAGTTAAATTGCAGCTGTCTGCTTTTTGCTTTAGTGTTAATTAGTTTTTGTCTATAAAGCACTTGCATCGTGGCAAGTGCTGTGGACTGAGCTTGAGGTGGTAGCGTGGCAGTACGATAAGTTTTTGACGAGAGAAGTTAATCAAGTCCCAAGCCTATAGCTACATTCAAAGGGCAGGGTTATTGTTTTTTTCTTACTGTTTGTGTTTCGCTCGACGCTCGCATGCTGCTTCATGCGAGCGTCGAGTGAAGCTTTTCAAAGTTAAAACCAGAGGTGGACAAAGTAGTCAAAAAATCTACTTAAGTAAAAGTATTGCTACTTACTCAAAAATAGCGTTCAAGTAGAAGTAGAAGCATGGCGAAGCATTTCTACTTCAGTAAAAGTAGAAAAGTACTCAAAAATAATTCTACTTAAGTAATGAAAGTAGAAAGTAATTTCGGACTTCACGTGTTTGTTTATTATTCAAAGGTTTGCTGTTGTAAAGCTTACAATCAGTGTTCAAGTAAAGCAACGGTATTCATAAAATCAAATTTTTATTGTTCCCTTTAGATTACGTCGAAGCGTGTTACCATTTATTGCACCTTCATTACAGAGACTGAAGTTACAAATTAACAGACTTCAGTTTTGCGTCCTATCCGCACATGTTTTCGATAAGCAGAGTTGCCAAAATAGTTAGACAAAAAAAACTTCAAATCGTGATCAACTCACTAAAAAGGAATGGCTAGGTATCCCCTTCTATTTTGTAGAAAATTTATTGTTATTCAAGTAGCGTTACTCCTAGAGAAGTGTTGAGATGTTTATACTTGTTGCGCATGACGATTTTGCCCCTGCATTTTAGTTCTGGCGATCCTGTGTGGTGTCGCTGTTCTTGTGCATTGCCAAGCGGGCATGCTATGTTTGACGGAGCTAGAATAAACAAGCAACTAACATGGTGTCAGAAGTGGGATTCGAACCCACGCCTCCAACTGGAGACCAGAACTTGAGTCTGGCTTGCGGACCGCGACCATACTATTAATCCGTTTAGTAGGGTGCGTGACAGATTTGATAATTCCTTGAGCCACTAAAGAATCAAGGTATTCTTTAAGTTCTTTCTTCAGACCCACAGGAACTCTTCTTGCAGCATGTTGCACTGGTTCAATAGTTTACTTGAAATAAAAGTAGAAGTATCAGAAATGAAAAATACTTAAGTAAGTCGCTCGTTACTGTAAATGCTACTTCAGTAGTCTACTGAAGTAGTATTTACAGTAAAACTGATAAGGCATTTATCTGCGATCAACAATGGGATTGAGACAATCACGACTTAGTGATTTTGCGCTTTTGAGGATTAAACGTGAAGTAGCAGGTACCACTAACTTTGAAGTTGTCATCAATGATTTCATCTGTCTAAAAAGTAGAAGTGCTCGGTTTTAAATGCAGTGTACACTATATTCTCCTTGTTCAGTCGGACAGCTTGTGATCTTGGAGTAAGGGTGTCCAACCTTGTCGATTATCCAACCCAGCTCATATACGTGCATATATATAGGGCGATGTACCAAATGCTTAACTGTGATAACATAGCCTGGTCTGTTTTGTTTAATTACTACATCTATACTTCTTAACATATAAAAGCTAATTTATGTTTATTTTTTCTTTTGGTGTTTAATGTTTATGAAAGCAAATCATCTGTGTGATCTGAAGAAGCTACAGTATTTGGGCTAATTATCCAGTTAGTACGAAACAAAGCACCAGTATCGCTGTCAAAGAAATCATCCGATGGCAGGCCAAACACTTTTTTGAATCGTCGAATATTTTTTCTTTTTTCTCCCTTGTGGTCCGACTAATTCGATATACGAGTCATGGGGGTCTGTCTTAGCTCGAGAGAAATCTGCATTTGATAGAAATTGAAACTGCATGTGTTGGTAAAACAAAGATCTATTTTTGGTCAGAGTCGTTTTTTATTTTGTTCGTTTATATCAATCTTTTCGCCGTAAGATTTGCCTGGCGGTATTGCGCCGACGTGTGTAGTGAATTGCTAGGTGCATTTTGGCGGCATGGGTTTTGAGTAACACAGCCGGAGTGATAGGGATTCGGAAAGTGAAGTCTTACTGTGTAGCTGATGTATGATTCCCGGGTTAATTATATCGGATAGAATGTGGCTGGTGGCCCGGCTCGACACCGCTAGCTCGTTTTTTTGTGTGGGTTTAATGCGTTGTTTCTGAGGTGTGAACCCGCGGAAATGAGCCCCCAAAACTTGTTAGAGTGCCCTTTGGCATAATATCGCGAGATATGCAACATGCAAGCATACTACTAGTCAGCAGCGTATTTAGGGGGGGGCATTGCGCCGTGACCCCCACTTTAGACTCTGCCTTTTAGTAAAAATAACAAAATTAATGGTGGCAAGTGACTGAAGTACATGCCAGACTCTTTTGATGGTTTCTGTAGCTTATGGCCAGGGGGGTAGGATGAGGGGTATGCATCCTCTCACCAGCCATTTTCAAAAATGTTTTTGATGTATACCATTTTTCCATGATTTTGAACCTCTTCGATAGCTACAAGCCCTACACCTTAAGCACGCGCATAATCGAAAAGTGCGAACAAAAAGCATCATACTGCATTTGGTAAAGTACTCATAATTAGGGTGAAAAAATTTAAACAAAAGCTGCCTGAAAATTATTCAAAAAGCACTAAAATAGCCCTTTCACAATTTTTCCGGGGGAGCATGCCCCGGACCCTCCTAGAGCCTTTCTTGTTTCTCAATCAGCTTCAAATTAGTTCTGCCAAAAAATACGTTTGAAAAAAGTGTGGAAATTATGCCCCTCCTTTTTTAATTTTTCGCTACGCCACTGCTACTAGCGCTAATTAATTAGTCTAATAATAACAAAACACAGTTTTTTTCAATTCGCCCCTACTGCGAGTTCTCAATGTCTGTCCTGCAATACAAAATTCGATAAGGAAATTGGCTTATGCTCTCCACTGGCCTCCAGCTTTTAAACGCTGAAGAGTTTATTGCTCCTGGCAAGATGGGTGACACCATAATGTTCCGCCCCGGATGTCACCATTCCTAGCAACGCCACTGCGAATGAGTATGATTAGTTTTAGATAGGTAAGCTTATCCTGCAGTAACGCGCGTGCGGTATAATTTGCTGATAGTGTATTTACCACTGCGTTAAATTACATTAGTATGGAAGAATGTAATGAAATATGGAAAAAAAAATTTGGTATAGAATGGAATATGGAATGGAAAATTTTTAGTATGGAACGGAAGAAATTTCGCAGAATGGAATATGGAAAAATTGTCTTCCATTCCATAGCATGCCCTACGCACCGGTCAAAAAATATTGCAATCTTAGAAAACGCTTTTCCAAAAAAACTGAATAGGCCTATATCGATTTCGTGCGTATGTTACGGCATATCGTATCGTTTTATAGAGTCGGAAGTAGAATAATCGTGATATCTTTATACTACCGCAGAGTTAATGTGATATTTTGTCCTGAAGAGTGGGCCTACTATATTTCATAGAAGGCTTGTTTATTAGCATGTAGATAGCGAATAAGGGGAAGGTGATATAAAACGGGACATTGTAGTTTCAGATCAGGGAGTCGAATCGTTTAATTTTTTCGTTTCAGGTTCGGTTTGGGTTCAACAGCGGTTTCAAATTTCGGTTTAGTTCCGGTTAAGGTTAAGTTAAATTGAAACGCTTCGGTTTGGGTTCGCTCCAGTAAAAAATATTTCAAAACCGGTTTATAAAGTTTTGGTTCAGGTTCGCAGTAAAAAATGGTATAATTCTAGGAATACAGTTTAAAAAAATGAAACGTACAAAGCAATTTTTCTGCTCATTGACATGCCAGTATAACGCATAAAATACTTGTAGTAAAGTCAATTTCGAGGTAATTAAAATGTTACTATGCTCCGACACCGGCGGCCTATTTAATCCACAGGTAGCGTTAAATTATTGTTAAAGCACTTTGTTTAATCTGTTATGTGTACTACGGGACCGGGTATATCAAACGTGAAAGACTTCTTCATCATTCATAGATTACTTGCACAAGTGACTATTAAAGTATTTTGGATTCGAAGCAGCTTCAAAGTGACGCAAGTGAATTCACGGAGCGAGCCGCTTTTTCAATCGGTTCAGGTTCGGTTAAGGTTCGCAAGTGCTCACATTATTCGGTTCAGTACTGTTCCGGTTCGCTCTTTACGATTTTGAAAAATACGGTTCGGGTTCAGTTAAGATTCGACAAAAATAGCGTAAAACCGGTTTATAAAACTCCAATTCGAATTCGGTTCGACTCCCTGTTTCAAATGGAAAAATTTGTTGTAGCTTCACCAATCAAATATATGTGACAGGTCACCTCATTTTCAACCTAAGGAAAAACAATAATGGATTAGACTTGATTTAGTGCAGATTGAGCGGCCAAAGTTTGCATGCATATTGATGTAAGAGTCTTCTTGTAAATTAGTTCATTCTTTTCAGCTTTGTATCAGGATCATGATGGCAAACATGTTTGGGTATTAAGCTGTCAAAATACTGGATATGGTCACCCAAATTGAAAAGTTGTTTCAATGGCAGTTCAATTTTTGAAATTGTTGTACTGGGGCAAAATGGCACAAAAGTTTTAGTTAGTAATAATAGTTCATCTGAATTGTATTAGAAGGAAACAAGGTAAGTAATAAATGTTAGGAAAGTTGTCAAGTCTGAGGAAAGTGTTAACTTTGCATATCTGTTGAATATATGAAATCCAGATTAGATGGTGGACTGGTGGGTTAGTCGTTGGCTGATGTCTTTAGGGTCTACCAGGTCCGGAGCAAGACAATTTAACGCGGACGATTTGACGCAAGCAAACTTGACGCGAGAACAACTTTGATACAAAAATGCAAAACGTTGGGGTCTGCGGAGTTCGAATCTGGAGGAGTTGGGATCGGGGGTGGGTTGGGGTAGTTGCAGGTTGTGACCCTGACTACACCCCCCCTACCTCAACCCACATGGTTTTCCAACCCCCTGACCCTCACTTTTTTTCAACTCCCTAATCTCTACCGTTTTGCCAACCCATCTAATAAGACTTTTTGTTCGTGTTGAACTTTACGTTTAAGGATTCAGCTGCAGATTTGGTAATACAAAGCAGCACTATGATTTGGAACTGTTTGTTTGAGCAGTCAAAACAGAACGGTAAGCTGTTCTAAAATGTGTGCTGTTTTAGTGTTAGGTTAGCAGTTCTTGTACCAGAGATCGCACAAAAGATATTCGACAAACAGTCTTCGAGCTGATTTGTGTATTAGTACCCTAGTTATAGTAAAAAACAAAACAAAATGAATTAAACTTCTTATGATTGGGGCAAAACGGAACGGGTGTCCCACTTTGCCTCAGGCAGGGGGCAAAGCATAGGCGTAGCGTAGGGGGGGCAGTGGGGTACATATGTCCCCGGGCGCCAAGGTACATGGGCGCCAAAATGGAGCGTGCAAAAACTTCACAACAAGGGTAAAAAAACGGTCACAAGCAAGATTGCACCGGCGGCAGACATCGTCTGATAGCAGTAGACTGGTACGCACCGTAGGGGAAGGTGGGGCAAAACGGGACACGGGGCAAAACGACAGTGGCGTAGCGAGGGGGCTAGTGGGGGCACGCGCCCGGGGGCGCACCACCTAGGGGCGTACCAAGAAGTTCTTTTTATACTCTTTTTTCGACGTATTCACTTAGATATTAAAAACTACTTCGTGGATTACTGTATTGTAATGTATGCTGTTCACAAAGGATTCAAATCACGCCTTACTTTCGACCACAAATCACGCACCAAAGGGGCGCACAAAACAGTGATTTTATACACTTCAGTTTCGACGTAATCTTTTAAACTTTAAAACAATCAATTTATTGCAATGCATCTGACACCTCTATATGCTTTTGGCAGAGAAGTGAAATCACTCTTTACACCCGATCACAAATCGCCCGTTTACTGTATGATGACATCACAAAGAGGTTTGAAACTGCGCGTACATAGTTATTCGACTTTGCAGCAATGAAACAGAAGAAAATAAGAACTCCACTAGAAGAAAAGTAAAGAAGCGATAGATAACTACAGTATTAGATTTTCATTATTTTAGCGTTAGATGGATGCTAAAGATGGTTGGTTAGTCGATTAAGATACGCGTATAGTCGCTCGCTGTAATACTGTGCTAAACCTACACCACAGTGATCCTGAACTTTTTTACCCAATAGGCCGTTTTTGAATATACAGCGGACAAGTGCCGATCAAAGCATTAACTAAACTGAACCTTTGCCTCAATGGTCTTTTCTGAGTGTTTTCTTTTGTAGTTTGTATTGTTTTGCTACTGTGATTGGTGTGTAGACTGTGATTTCCAATGCTGATATTTTGAATATTTGACAGCAATCACAGAATGAGAAAATAGGGAAAAATCTGGCAATTTAGGGGTTGCAAAGCGCAGCCTCGTTGCTGCTGCTGAGATATGTAGTCACAAATGTGAAAGAATTGCAGTATCGTAGGATAAAATTGCAGCTGAGCGCTTGACTGCCCTATATGAAATGCAATTCCGTTTTTGGATAGCCTTTTTTTCAGATCGACGGTCAAACTTCGTATTGAGATTTTGAGCGAAAAAGCTTTGCAGTTTGATGTGGGCAGCTTTCCCCAGTGTGGGCCCCTATCCGACCGTTGGGATGTTGTCGCCTCCAAAAAAGAAAAGAAAGGTCTTCACCCACAATTCTCGGCCCTTAAATGGAATCTTGGTCCCCTTGACGGCTAAGTGGTCTCCAAAAAAAAAAGTCTTCACCCGAAATTCGGTGACCTCAAATGGAAACCGGGGACCCTTGACGGCTATGTGGCCTCTCCAAAAATAATAAAAAGGTCTTCAACCATAATTCGGGGCCTCCAAATGGAATCCGGGGCTCTTCGACAGCTAAGGGAATCTCTCACCACACTACTTTGGGACCTTTATGATGGGCCCCTAAAATGCTCTTTCATGGACTCCTACACACCCATGGGCCCGGGGCAGATTACCCCCTGTAATCCCCAGCCCCTCTCTTTTAATCCCTGGATGGGGGGGTCCTGTAGTGTGTCTTTTGTATCCTTGACATTCAGTTGGGACGATTAACGGCTCAGATGTCCGAGTGGTATAGAGCGTCTGTCTCTTGAGCTGTAGACTCGGGGTTTGATTGCAAGTCGAGTCAAACCAATGACTTTAAAATTGGTATTCAATAGCTTCCCTGCTTGACGCTCAGCATTAAAGGGACAGTGTGGAGAACAAGCCGGCAAGTTTACTTGTTGTGCCGTTGGAAAAGGCACTGAGCGGTATTCCCCCATCTTGGTGTGGTAGACAGATGGCTGGCTACTCCTAAGCGAGCTCGTATAGCACGTTGATCGCTTTCTCAAAATAGGAGGATAAATATGCAACTAACTAACTATTCTACAGTATTAGAGCAAAAAATGTAATTTTGGCGAAAAGCTGCCAATTTCGTTCTGCATCTCTCTCCACAATGTCTTCTGATTGTACTCAAGGGATTGCATGTGATAAGTTTTCACTGGCCCGCCTCTGGCTCAGAAAAATTGCCGCACCGTTAAATAATATATCTCTAATTTCTAACAACAGATAAGCGTTTTTAGGGTTTACCTTGTTAGCGATTTAACTGATAGGAAGATTATGCCAAAAAAAGAGAGTGGAGCTCAGGGTCGAAAACGGCGAGCCCAATTTGAAGCGTTTTTGAATGAATCTACAAAATTTATGAAAAAATATTTTAAAAGTAGTGGCTATGCAAAAAGACAATCGGCTGAAACACAAAGACAAAACAAATCTGCTGGTACAGATAATCATAGAATTGTAAATCACAGGGGGCGCAAAATTTTTGTTTGCCCCGGGGCGCAGGATACCCTTGCTACGCCACTGGGGCAAAGTGGGACGATTTCTAAAAATATGTAAATCTAAATATCTCAATTGTCTGAATGGTCACAAAAGAAAAGGTTTGATAAAAATAAGATCATGAGCGGTATACTGCTCAACTTTTGTGCACTTAACGCAATGCGTTAACTTAATGAACATACAAAGTGAACGCATTGCGTTAAGTGCAACAAAAGTTGAGCTGAGCAGTATACCGCCCCATGTCCATACACACTCCATGCAAAGTTAACTTGCTTAAAAAAGTGAAACTGGAGAAAAATATTAGTTATCTTGCTTAAGCGTCCCGTATTGACCCACCTTCCCCTACCCTGTCTCATGTGTTCTTCCAGCGAAAGAAACTTTTCGGTGAATTTGTGTAGAACATGCCAGAAAAAAAAAACTAAAAAACAACGGAACGTAAAGTTGAGAAAATGAAGCAGGCTAATCAATTTTAATCTACTAAACATAACCAACCAGAAAGTTTAAAACAGCAGAGAAAGAACTAATGAATGCGGTTCGAACATAGGTGCTTAAAACGGAAGAAAATAAACATTTTTCAGAATTCTTTAAATATACAGTAAGGCGAAGTTGATTTGTCAGGCACAACAGATAAGATATCATTAACAAAGTATAAATATCCTTAACTGCAAAAACTCCTAGAGCGTGGGAAAAGAAAAATTCTACCGTCAGCAAGTGTTAATCTTAGTCTAAAATTGCTGGTTTCCCACTTTTGCTGAACAGGTAAGCAAAAACAATAAAGAACAAGCTTTACAAGGTTGTACACGTAAAACATACAGTATGCTGGAGTCCAAACATCTGACGGCGAAGTCAACCTTGTCTCACCCACGAGCACAATGTTTGGACTTTTCTTACACTTATTCTTTTGCACTGACACTTGACTATTTCCTGATTTGTGGTTCGATACCAGGTCGAGCCGATCCGATAGCGCCGCCGTGTAACTCGATCTCGACACCTTGGCCTGTATCCAGATTGAAGAGGAAGTGGGTCTGGTTCTAGACCTAAATAATTGCGTGTTATAAGAACTCCGATGAAAGGTGTTTATAGCACTTAAATAAAAGTTGTTTACAACATAATCAGCAACATGACCTAACAATACCGCGCGTAGGCGACAGATCCTACGCGACGGATTCGATTCGCGGCTGGAGCCGATCGCATATGACATATATGCAGTGGTGTAAAAAGTATTTTGAAACTGTATTTAAGTAAGAGCATTGTCACTGACGGCAAAACTACTCGAAGTAAAGTAAAAAGTATTGACTAAAAAAAGCACTTAAGTAAAAGTAAAAAAGTAGTCATTCAAAAACTACTCAAGTAAAAGTACTCGTATAGCATTTTCAAACGTTAAAGTGTCAACTACACACTTGCCGATGCGGCGATGATGGACTTGCTTTGAAGGTGGCAAAATGGTGAACCAAAAAAAATTATTACCGCCCAGATCGCCGATTGGATAGAGCGTCTGCTTCTGGAACGGTAAACTCGGGGTTCGATTCAGAGGTGGGTTGAACCAATGACCTAAGAATTGATATTTATAGCTTCCCTGCATGACGTTTGGTATCAAAGACGACAGCGTAATTCTTATCGCATGGAGTGAAGTTTCCATGGCGATGACGAGACCGAGTGTTATGGAGTTGAATAATGGAGAATTGGAGTGTAAATACAGATTTTAGGCGCAACGAGGGATTTCAAGGCGAGACTGTATCTCAAATGCCACAATAGTAAACTACTTCTACTTTTCTAAAATAAAAACTACCCAAGTAGAGTTACTTTATACTAAAAGTACTTAAGTAAACGTAAAAGTAGCCAAAAAAAACTACTCAAAAAAGTACTCGTTACCGAAAAAAACTACTCAAGTAATCTACTCAAGTAAAAGTATTTCGTTACTTTACACCACTGCATATATGACGGGTGGCTGCTGACTTGAAGAGCGCAAGCTCTTTTCGCAGTCTCCTTCTATTACTGTTGAATTTTCAGTTCAACATTTTCTTCTTTCACTTTTAACAAGTTTGGTTAAAAAAATACAAAACTAGAGATGAGTGGACTACACAGCCTAATTAATAGCAGCTCAAAGTTTTAACAAATTCAACAAAATAATGAGAACTTTATATTGAATGTACTACTACCACCGACATGCGTTCTTGCACATTGCAAGCAAGTAGAGATTTGATACATAAGCGATTCATCAAAAATCTAGCCCCTGAAGTTGACGAAGAAGAGCTTGAGCAATGAGCTGTGCCTTAAACAAATAGGAACTGATATCACTTTTACCGGACTAAAGAGGGGCAAAAAAAGAAAAAATTTTTTGTTGTAAATTCCAACAAAAAATACAAGATGTAACGTATTACGCATTACTTCAAAAAACATAAAGTTATATTTTTCTAAAAAAAGTTACAAAAAATGACTAGGTTGTAAAAGAAAAAAGTGGTGTTCTAAATACCTCCATTTGGCATCTTTCGCAAATTTACACCATCTGCGCTAAGTGGGAAAACAGGCTTTTTTTTAATTTACCGGATTAGTTCGGGGCAAGGACCGCTAAAATGCATCTTTTTCTATGTTTTTTCAATTTAAACTTTGATCTTCTAACCCACTTACTCACATTCGCTCATTTACGTTGATTCTGGGATAATTTTGTTTACCCTAGCCTACGGTTTAGCCTCTATCAACATACTTTACTTGCTGCAAACACGAAATAGATTTATTAAATAAAATGTCCGAGACCGAGTGGTTAAAACGTTTGCCTCCGGATAGGTAGATTAGGCAGGACCGGATTAAGGGTTTCTGAGGCCTGGGGCTATCTGGTAGTCAGGGGCCTATTTTGTCCCCATCAGTCGAAGACCAGCTGAAATACGTAGCCTACATACCAGTTTAAACACACTCAAAAAGCGTATTTTCTGAATTTAAACATAACGCTCTATTTTGCTTTAAAAGATGTCATACCGCAGAGCCACAGTTCCGGCAAATATGCTTTCTAGTTGTCGTTTTGTAAATGATTCTACGATTAGTTCCCCCAATCCATGCTAGTTGTCGTTTTGTAAAATTAACCTCCTTTATAGTAATAAAGTTATTATAAAGTTTATTTTATTACATAAAGTGTATGTTAACCTCCTTTATAGCCTCTGTTTCGTATCTTGACGCCCTTTTGCGTATCTGTACGAAAAATCGTACGGCATTTTGTGTGAAACTATCTTTAATTTACGCTGCTGTCTATGAAATATTATAACAAAATAATCATAAATTTCAATGACTGGCGAAAACGGCGACATTTCTTCGGAGCGGTGTTGCCCAGCAGGCGCTATGCCGCGGAGATGGACCCCCCGGCACATGCATCTCGCTTCAGCGTAATCTTGAGTTAATGAAGGCTTGGAGTTGGATTGATTTTCTTTTAGTGACAAGGTAGAACGTTACATAACACACTGCAACCGATGCCAGGCTATTGATTGTGATTCGTTGCACAATTTACACAGCAATGAACATTTATATGTTTCACCATTGTATTTACCCAGTTTGAATTGTGTTTTGAAAATGTCAAAATATTTGTACAATATGCTGTAGAACTGGGCTGTGCAACATTCCTTGTCGGTGGGAAGTATAAACAACTTAAAAATGTAGCTGGGCCACACCAAAAATTTAGTTTTTCCATTTACGTAACGAACTGAAGATTTCTCACAACGTAAAATATTATTTGTAAAACATTTTAGCGGGACTTTTAGAATTTAATGTTCTTGATTAGTTTGTTAACATCAGCTTTGACAGAGGTTACAGCAACCCGTTTTTAACTTTTCCCAACGACACAAGTAAACTTGACGGCTTGTTCTCCACACTGTCCATTTATTGCTGAGCAACAAGCAGGGAAGCTGTGATAACCTATATTAAAGTCTCTGATTTGACTGGACTTGGAATCAAACCCGAGTCTACAGAGACACACGTTGTATCAGCTATCTGAGACAAAACACAAATAACAAATGAACTGAAAAAACAATGGCGGTTAACACCAATTCCTTCCTATTGCGAGTAACACATGGTATGTAACGTAAATTTTCCAGACACAGCTGATAAGTGAACTAGTCTAAACCGCAGAGAGAAAGAATGCTTACTTCCGTACAACCATAATCAAATTACTGCGCTAAGCTACGAAAAAGATACACGAAGTGTCAACTGTCACTCAAATTAAATTATCGGATTATGATTCTATGGTTTGATGGGGAAAAATGAGAGTGTTGATGAGGGCCACAATAAATGGCTTGACGGGCCAGGTACTGGCCCGCGCGCCGCCTGTTGCACATTCCTGCTGTAGAACAATCATATTGCGTCAGAATGCTTTTATGTATAATTTTGGCATTTTTTCGCTTTCTGCACTTTTGACCCAGATCATAGGGAGATTTGATTGGAGAGGGACTCGAATAACTTCAAAGCTAGCTTCTGGACCCTGTTTCCTGCTCCAATGAATGCCTCAGCCCTTGGGCTGGTGACGCTGTGCTGGTTAGAATCTCGCAACTCAAAGTAGGTCCGAATCTCACAAATTCGTAATCAGTCTTTTTTGATTTCGTTTAATTGCCACAGATCTTGTAATTTAAATTCAAGATTAAATTCCTTGAAATTTTTGGCATTGATACAATCTTGAATCACTCTCTTAGCCCTAACCTAAACTGGATAGATTAGGCCTATTTAATAAAGGTTGGTAATTCGTATTTAACATTAAAATAAACTAGCTAATCGATGAAAAATTACTTAGTTGTTCATAATACGTTGTAATCGAAGGACCAATTTTTTCGGTAGGCCTGGGGCTGCAGCCCCATCAGCCCCCGACTTAATCCGGCCCTGAGATTAGAGCTTCAGTTGCGTGTTCGATCAAACCGTTGACTCAAAATTGGCTATTTACGGCTTTCTTGCTTGACACTCAGCATTAAACGATCGGTGTGGAGAACAAATCGAAAATTTTATAATCACTGCGTCAAAGTCACTTCACACGACTAAAAACATCTCATTGCATCTTTTCACTTCTTTTTTGAAAGCATTACTACAGGACCAAACTTCGGTAAAATTTTGTTACAACAAACCAGATCCAATCTTCATTACACGTGCGGCATTACGCCGACGTGTGTAAGAAGTGGCGGGTCCACCTACGCATCTTAGCGCCTAAGCAACGCAGCTTCGAAGAAACATCGAACTGCTGGCGACTCTGAGTCTGATTTGACCGGCTCCAAACCGCAGACATCCGGCACTGATAGCGATGTTACGATGTGCGTAGCAACTACGCTAATCAACCAGTTCAACAAACGTACTGGAACTGTCGAAATGGGAAAATCATGTGAAGAATAAACTCCAACTTTCAAAGGCAAATCCTTGAATTAACTTCATTCTCGATGATAAGTTGCCTAATTTCTGTCTATATTTTTCTCTAAAACCAAGGATATCTTAACCTTTGCACTTCCTCCATTCTTCTGTCGAAATTGAAGAATTAAAGAATTGACGATACTACAGTAGGCTGTTTACCATGTAAATCATAGTGTGCAAAGCAGATGAAGAACTAAAATAGTTCTGACAAAGCTGTGGAACAAACACTTTTTTCAAGTGAAAATACACGACGTATAACTATAGCATTGATTAAATATTATTTGTTTTGGTTTTTTCTGTAGTTAAATTTTACAAATCCATACGTAGAAATGACAAAAAGAACTTATCTGATCGATTTTGAGTAAATGAATATGCTATACTGCAATACGAATGCAAAGAATATCGGCGCATATTGCAGATGTCATTTATTTAGGCATAGGCTACCTGTACGTATCCTTCGGCAGTTTGAAAACCTTCCCCTTCCTCTGTTGCAAGTGCATTCCATGATTATACCGCTCAATGTAGTGATAAAAGTCTCATTCAAACCCACAAACTCTCCAGTTTCCAGATTGCAACAAGGAATATCAGCCGCTGCATATCAAAATGAAATCACAGTCAAATTTTATGGTATAAGAAACAGCCACAACTCCCAACCACTTCCACTGATGAAATTGTTTCTCTCGATCAACTAAAGCTATATAATTACTCGAGTGCTTAGTGCATTGGACTCAGGAAACCAATGTCCCGAGTTCGACGCATAATTAAGTCTTCTTCTGTAATGTATCTACTTCAATACTGTAAAAACGTATAACTTAATCTGCAATTGCGAGCAGTTAAAAAAGTAAAAAGACCGGTTCTACTAAACACCGCAAAGGACTGAAACACTGCAAAGAACGACTAAGGACTTACTAAACACCGCAAAAAAACGAAAAAAGACTTAATAAACGCCGCAAAAGAACGACAAAGGACTTCAAATTGATCTACAAAACACCGCAAGGACGACAAAGGATTTGGAACCATATCATAACAATGAACGACAAAGGACTTTAAATTAGGGTTAGGGTTAGGATTAGGATTAGAGTTAGAATCAGGGTTAGGTTAGTGCTAGGGTTGGGGTTAGATTAGGGTTAGGATTAGGGTTATCAAATTCTTTGTCGTTCTTTGCGGTGTTTAGTAGGCCTACATCAATTTGAAGTCCTCTGTCGTTCTCTGCGGTGTTTAGTAGAGCCCAAAACGACAGTCAATACTTCCTTGAGTTTATGTTGGAATTTAAATACTCCACACTTATTTCTATTTTTCTATTCAGACTATAGCGCTCAGAACTTTGATTTGACTCATTCAAATCAAAATACAGCTTAGTTACATTCCAAAAAAAAAAAAAACTGGAAACCTGGTGTAAAAGTAAGGAATAAAATTGACTACAACTCCAAGAGCCTTTCATAAATTTAAACACGAAATTATATGTCAGTTGTAAAATCGAAATATTACCTTGATTTTATTATTAACAGTCGTCTATTTAAAAAAAAATGCTCTTTGTCTCTTTTCCTTTTTTGTTTGATTGTTTACCTGAGAAAGTATATTTACTGCAATTCATACTGGGTGGCCGTTTGACTCAAGTCCGTGTGTATAACGGCCTCTTCACAGCCTCCGGGTTACTTTGGTAAACTGCTTGTTTGGTTATTTTTCTATGTCTACCACTTGTTTATTTCCATATCCAATAATTATGAACTGACTGGCTGGCTGACAAAACTTTTCCATTGAACTTTCAAGAAGAGCCTTGCAATAGTTTCACCATGGTTGCAAACATTAGACATGCAGCTCCTTCATATGTACCTTTGCAGTATATTCGACTGTTCGCACATTCACATTCGTACGTTCCCGACATCTGATTATGAACGTCCATGAACCTAGTTCGGTTATAAACCGAACCGCTATAATATTCTCGATTTTGCCACGGATCGAAGCAGCCTAAAAAATCAAGAAATAAATATTATGTTGAATAAAAATTTATGGCGGTTGCGACCTGAATGTCTGAAGAATTCAACGATGACGAGACCTGAATGTGTGAAGAATTTTTACCGCTTGCAATACAGAATGAACCCTTCCCAAATTGACTGATTTACATGAAATTGCAGTGACTGATGTTCCGGTTAAAATAATACTTCTCGTTTTACATGGCGAACTAACAAGTGCTGCTGTACTGAATTTATATGTAACACATATTCATTGCCATCTGGAGTTCAATTTACGCAAAAAACGTAGTTTGGCATTTTCACGTTACTGATAGCAAACTTACATTTATCATGCTAGGCTGCAGTTCGTTTTTTAAGCCAAATTTAGCAGGTTTCCATAACCTTAAGGGAAATGGGTTTCGACCAGAAAGTTGTTGCTATTGCACATTATGCAATATGGTCGCTACAGCTATACGGTAACATGCGAAAATTATTTTAAAGTGCTCTTTTATGGTAACTAATAGCTTTCATTTTTTTCGTAATCACTGCCCAAGTTGTTCATCGAAAGTTTATTGAACTGTGGGCAGCAGATTGTTTCGCATACCACTTTGATCACTCACAGTTTTTTCATTCGCCGCATGCCCAGAAGATTCTTCTTATGTTCGTATTTCTTGCCTAGACTTACTGTATAAGTGATTCTCATTTCGAAAAAAAAAACATCAATAAAGGAATTTTTCACGTCACAACAAGTTTGTTATAGTTTATGATTTGTATTGCACTAAGTAGCTTTACTAACTTCCAATGCTGCTGTAAGTTGGGTTTGAAGGAATAGGAGTCTCCCTCATTTGACACCTTGCTACTTCGCAGGAAATTGTTGCAGGTCCGTTGAAAGGACACACGCAATTCATTCGGATTCGTTTCGTAGAAATGCGGATAAAAGAACTTCCACGCTGAAAGTTTCTTGAACTTTCCTCATCAAAACATGTTCCTGCTCCAACAACTACAACAAAATTTAAAGTTTGCAAAAAATAAAGACATTTCTAACTTGCTATCAGCAGAAATGATACAGATCGTTCAAGGCCAAGAGCTTATTGACATTCATAGCAATTCAGTAAACCGATTATGCAACAAATGAAAACACGAGCACTTTCAGAAGTGCTCAATGACAAAAAATATGCAAGTCACTTAAGTATTGCAAAAAAGTTCAAATTTAAAAAAACTGTTTTAAAACTTTAACGCTCAACTAAAAAAATGCAGCTACTGTGTCATCTCTTTACATCATTTTTCAGTATAGGCTCAACATGATGCAGTCATGAAATTTAATTTAGGAAATCTTCACAAATTCATTTTAATCCGTGGTGCGTGAGTTACTGATGTGAAGATGGACAAAATGATGTCTAGCACACGTTGTTTGAAGTTGAGTTCATAAATTGGCAATCCTAATTAAGTGGCAGTTTTAGAATCCAGACTTTTACTCTTTTTTGCCGACTTGAACTAATGATTGGATTGTCTTCTTTTTATAGTTTCAAAAGATACAAGTAATGACTCAAGCGTTTGTCCACTAAGGGCCTGCTATACTTAATGTATAGGTCCATGTCTGATTGATCATACACAATTAATCATACTACATAACCATACTCTGAATTTGATTTTCATTATCTTGCGGACTTGATGCTGGCACAAAAATAGGCCGGAGGTAAATTGGCCTTCCGGGACGGGGTCTTCTAGATATTGGAAATTGGCTTGAAGAAGGAATTGATCCACTGATTTCATCATCAGCCAGCAATGTTGGAGGAGGAGCTTGTGTAGAACCAAACAACTGTCTGCAGTTGATTTCTTGACAGTCTTCATTTTGGCTAGAGCATGTGCAAGTATAACGTCGCCCGTCAGCTTTCACACTTAGAAAAGTGGAACCCGCTCGGTACTGGAATTGTGAGTGGCTACACGTTTCTTGCAATGTTTGAAGCCCTGCAAAAGTATAAAATCGTTCATACTTATCTTAGTTGCACAACGGGAAAGATGTCTTAATACCAAAAAATCCTTGGTGTTTAGGTGTTTGCGGGAGACATTTCAGTGAATTCAGAACTTTCGTGACATTTCTTTACGTTATAGGATTATTTTTTTCAATATTCAAAATCAAATCGAAAATTAAATCTTCATTGAGCTTACGTCATTACGCCCAAGCGTCAAACGAGTGGCGGGGTCCATTTCTGCGGCTTAGCGCCCCGGCTACAAAGCTTCGAAGAAACGTCGCAACGGTGGCGAGTCGTTGGCGACACTGCACCGGATTTGACCGACCCGGGACTTGAACTCCAGACCTTCCGCACCGAGAGCAATGTCTGAACAACTGAGCAAACTGGCCGGTGAACTGATTATTTCCAATTCATACTAAATCTGCTGCTTGTAAGCTTGCTTCAAATTATATCAGCTGTTGGTGCAGACTGGAGGAAACTGGGTCTAAATTATCTTTGAAAATTTGGCCCTCCCCATTCGAGAAAATTTTTGGATACGCCCTTGTTTCAAAATTTACACGTACAAGCTTTGCAGCAATGTAATAAAGTAGTTTTGTTTTACTTACCAAAAGTGCGACCAAACGTCAACAACAAACATAAGACCGCAACATAAAGTTTCATTGTGATTAATTCATTTATGGATTGACTAGATTAGTACTGCAACAAATAATTTAGTGTATTTTTACTCAGTTGTACACTTGCACTTCCAGAAAATGTTAAGCAATAAATTGCATGTCTAAGTATTAGCTGGGTATTCAGAAAGTTTGGACACAATACCTTACAAATTCGTAAAGTTTACAACAAGCAGCATTTGCATTACACAGTTCTGAAGTTTTGAAATGTGGATAAACAGTAACATTAATCTACAGAAGTTAGCTTAACTCATTTAGTCAAACTATTTTAAATCTGTTTTTTAAACTTTGAATGCACTCCCAAATTATAGGCCCACTGCACACTAAACTTTTCATCTTTCAACATTACTTTCGCTTGCAAACTATAAAATCAAAATCCAATCTTCATTATATTCGTGGTATTACGCCGAAGCGTGTAACGAGTGGTGGGGTCTATCTCCACGGTTCAGCGCCTGCTGGGCAACATAGCTCCGAAAAAACATTGCACCGGTATCGAGCCGTTGGCGACACTGTGTCCGAATTGTCCGACCCGGGAATCGAACCCCAGACCCCCCGCACAGATAGCTATGTGCTCTACAACTGAGCTA
Source organism: Trididemnum miniatum (assembly GCA_964006365.1). Classification (NCBI taxonomy): domain Eukaryota; kingdom Metazoa; phylum Chordata; class Ascidiacea; order Aplousobranchia; family Didemnidae; genus Trididemnum; species Trididemnum miniatum. Next base: position 37,131,264 of record OZ023231.1, on the reverse strand, counting down.
ACCGAAAGAAAACAGACCAAACCAGTCGCAGGAAATTTCTTGTTCTTGTTCTTACTTGTTGAGCTGCATTGCTTTTCTTGCATGTAGTGAAATGTTTCTGTTCAAACTTCATGCTTTGAATTTGTTTTTATAATGTTCGCGAGGGTTTGAAGTTGAAAAGAGCGCTTTGTTTTTGCTGGAAAAATATCTCGTTTTGCACGCTTGCTTCCAATTCACCCACAATTTCGCTCAAGCGAATCTAATTTGCTCATGGCTCAATGAAGTTCAAAAGACCTAAAACAGACATTGTTTGCTTAAACTGTCTTTAGCAGAACCAAATCGCCTTTCTAACGCTGTTAGGATGCAATCGAACTGACTGAGACTATTCTCAATGTGTTTGAAAATTTTTTGGTTTGTTTCATTATTGCATCACATATTTTGTTTGATGACGTAACAGTAAACAAATCAAACATGTCTCCTTAACATTGAGACGTCTCAGTCAGCAGTGTGATTGCACCTTTATTTTTATCTTACAAGAATATGAAGTGAAATCATGCAACATCTTGTAAAGTTTGTATGACCGGTGACCGCCAATCAAATTCGTGTTTTACGTACCGGTAACGGAAAATATTTGCTGCAGTCGTTCTTAACTTTTTTCCTGGTCTCCCGCTATCATTCCGGAATCTTATTCATGACCCCTGATGTTTTCTTGTAAAATAGTACAACCAGCAAAATACATTTTTCCTTTTCATGACGCAGGCAACTAACCACCAGCTAAGTTCTGGTGACATGTTTCAAGTCACTCATGGTGAACGAACGTGTTTGCTAGGCTCTTAGCTGTAGGAAAATTAAAAATTGGTAAAAGCAGCAAAAAAGTAATGAAATCAGCCATAATTAGAAAATAAGAGTTTTAAAGAAGAGTAAACATGCCAAAAGACCAAATTGAAGCTAAACTTGATCGAGTTGATAGGCTAGAAAAGACTGTAACCAGCATTCAGCACCAAGTTAGCGAAGTAGAAGCTAAACTGTCCAAAAAATGTGAGAATATTGAGCTTCGTTTAGCAGAAAAAGCAGAAAATTCAGAACTTATTAACTTCAAGAAGCAGGTGAAAGTACTAGAGAAGCAAAGAGATGAAGAGCATGAGGTTTTAGTGACTCAGCAAACGCAAATCACGCGATTAAAAGGACAGTTACAACAATATAAACAAGTAGCTGAACGGGAAAGTTTAAGTCGCGAAGCTTATAGCAAAAAATTCAATTTATTGGTTCATGGACTCGAGGAAGATCAAAATAACCCATGGGAAAACAGAGCTACAACTGAATCCATGTTGAAGAAATTTCTCAAAGATGGCTTACAAATTGAAAGTCCTGACCAAATCAGTAGCATTGATGTCCATAGGCTTCCACAATACCCATTGTTTAAAAACAAAGTAAAGATCAATAGACCGATTATATCTTCAAATTAGCTGGTAACAACGACAAGCAAATGATCATGCACAGTTTAAAAAATCCTCGTCGGTATAATGAAACTAGATTGGAAGAAAAGTCTTAAGCAGGCAAAGTATGCGTGACTGAACATTTACCTAAGCGACTTTATCCGCAAAAAAAGCAATTGCTTCCGCGTTATAAGAAAGCAAAATCAGAAAATAAGAGAGCTAGTTGGTGCATACAAGGCGGGGAATATTGTTTGTAAGTTAATGGAAAAAAAAACATTGCCTAGAACAAGTCACTTTAAGGTGAATCAGTTTCGCAACTTTTGTATCGCTCCCTCATTTGCTTTTATTTTCTTTTTTTGATTGCTGTAGCTTTGTCAATGATTCGATGCCTGTCTGAGAATCAATATCGGAGTTCGCGTTTGATGTGGTAGGCATAGTCTATTTGTAATTCGTTGCACGATTGCGAAAGACTGCGTGCTGACATGTAATTTAGCAACGCACAACAAGCGCTCTCGGGCAGCAACTTTGCTTTCTTGACTTGCTTGAAAAAATGACCTACTAGATCGAGCTTACACAGTAAAGCAAGGAGGTCAGTATCGTAATGTATTCTTTATGTAACTGAAAAATTGTTACGAATCAAATACCAGAGGAAGGTTATTGTTTGATCTACTATGAGCCCTTGCTCCTGAGCTGTTGCTCGATTAACTGTTATCAATTATCAACATCAAGGTTTCTTTACATCCTTTTGCTGTCGATCCTTGTCTCGGAACTTGTCGGTGAGTTTACATAATTTAAATAATGCATTATGTGTGCAATGGATGTGAAGATTAATTTCTGCCTTAATATTCGAATGTGTTCATGCTATACTGGCTGCGCTGCTTTGGACTAGTTTGTTGCAGGTTATAACGATTCTGAATCGAGCTCTTGCTTATATGTTGTTGTAATTTGTGCTTTATCGTGACTGTTGGCGTCAAGCGTTGTGAATTATTGAAGTAGCTTAATTTAACTGTTTATAATTATTAATAGAAACCGTAAAAGACCAATATTCTACGTGTTCTGCATCGACCGTTAGACGACAAGGATCTTGACACTCACTAAGGTCGTTACAATTGCCTTAAATTGCTACCGGTTGGCCTATCTTTAAACTTGATCCAAAGTTGATTTAAATGCACTAATTGCTGAATTCCATTTATCTAATCTCTTTCATGCTGTAAAATCTTCTTTTTAAATCCTTCCCTACTGCGTCTTGGTTAGCTTAGTATGAGTAATCTGAATACGATCGACACTTATTCAAGTCAAGCGATTTCTCGAATGGATAAAATTTATCAAATGTCAGATGACATGCATTCTTATATCACTCAAGACTTATCCTCCACCAAGTATTTTAACGCTGATCGTATATCTTCCCTTAAAATAACCTCTACAGATTTATTTATTATTCATATTAACATCCGCTCGTTAAACAAAAATATTGACGATTTGTTTGAATTTTTAACTGAAATAGGTACTCGCCCGAATATAATATGCCTTACGGAAACCCGATTGAAACAAAATAGTCTTGTCAATACTCAGATCCCTGATTACAAATTTTGTCACGTAGATTCGGATACTAACGCTGGAGGAGTGGGTATATATATTGATGAATAAATTGAATTTGCTTGTGAAAATTTATACAGCTTTTCAAAAAATAGCCTTGAAAATTTATGGATTTCTATTAACACAAGTTTAACCCAAAACTTTGTTTTAGGGGTGGTTTATCGTCATCCTAACGCAAATGTTAAGGAATTTATTGTTGAGTTTAATGATACCCTTGTGAAACTGAATTTAAAAAATGCCAATTGCATTGTTCTTGGTGATTTCAACATAAATATTCCGCAACAAGACATCGAACCTGCGGCTTCCTATATTAATATGCTACACTCCAATGCTCTTTTTTTCGCTCCTAGATAAATCTACGCGTATAACCGAGTCCTCATCCACTCTAATTGATCACTTTATAACTAACATTACAAAATGTAAAATTATACCTGGTATTATTGATTACCAAATAACAGACCATTTGCCGACTTTTGTTATTATTAGCAATATTAAAAAACACTCCCATAATACTACAAAGTTTTACCAAAACATGAAACAATTTGATTCAAATAAATTTTGTCAAGATTTACAAATATCATTGGAAGAGTATTTCTGTAGCATGCCCGAACTAGATTCGCTAAACTTTAATGATGTTTTTCACCACTTTGTAAATACAATAAAAACAGTAATAAATACACATGCACCACTAAAGCAATGCTCACGAAGACAAAAAAGGTTACAACGTAAATCGTGGATATCTAAAGGTTTGTATGTATCCATACGAAAGAAGCAAAAATTGTATAAGACTCATTATTTACGCGAATCGAATAATCAAAAGGCGTTTTACAAAAGATTTGCTAATCTACTGACTAAACTAAAAACAGCAGCAAAAAAGCTATAGTTTCAAAATCAGTTAAAATCTGTCACAAATAATCCTAAAGAAACTTGGAATATTTTGCGAGAACTTTTACCTAAGAAAAAATGTGACACAACACCATCCACATTAAAATTTGATGATGCAGTTATCTCTGACAAAAATGAAAATGCTGAAATTTTTAGCACTTTTTTTGCTAATGTCGGTCACAAAATTTCTGAGGACATTAATTCAACTAAGTCACATATTGACTACCTAAAGAATAGAGTCACATCTGCAATGGTTCTATCTCCTCCCACTCCTAACGAACTGGCTACTGAACTTGAAAGGTTAAATGCAAATAAATCCACTAGCGATAATAAAATACCAACAAAATTTTTAATTATAGCTGCGGACGTCTTATCACCTTATTTAGCATACCTTGTGGAGTATATGTTTACACAAAGTATCTTCCCCGACGAACTTAAAATAGCTAAAGTTATTCCTATATTTAAAACCGGCTCTAACCAATCAGTTGAAAATTACAGACCGATTTCATTACTTTCGCCATTCTCAAAAGTCATTGAAAAATTGATAAAATCAAGATTGATTAGTTTTGTAAACAATAATCAAATCCTGTGTGGGAGACAAAGTGGTTTTCGTGAAAAACACACAACTATGTTTCCTCTAATTGATGTAGTTACGCAAAGCTTCGATAATATTTACGACAAACTATACACATGTGCTATTGCATTAGATATTAAAAAAGCTTTCGATGCGGTTAATCATTCAATATCGCTAAATAAATTGTCTCACTATGGCATACGTGGAGTCTGTCATCAATTATTTAAAAGTTATTTGCTAAACCGAAAGCAATATGTATGCATCGATGATGCAAACTCTCCAATGCAGGAAATAAAATTAGGAGTACCTCAGGGATCAGTAATGGGACCAATACTCTTCCTGTTATACATAAATGATCTCAGCAATGCATTATTATGCAAGCCACGTTTGTTTGCATTATTCATATTCAAACTTTAGAAGCCAAAGTATCCAGGAACATCGGAATATTATTTAAGCTTAATAAAGTTCTTCCCATTTCTGCATTAAAAACTCTGTATTACGCTTTGGTCCATCCACTTCTCTTTTATGGGATAATTATCTGGGGATCTACCAATAATTCCTACCTTACTAAACTAAGGTCTCTTCAAAACAAGGCTTTAAAAGCAATTGATCATCTTGGTTGGCGTACTTCTAAACATCTTTATCGTAAATTCAAAATCCTGAAGTTAAACGATTTATACAAAATTGAACTAAGCAAGTTTGTGTATAGTTACATTAACAAATATACTCTAAAATGTCTTAATGACTATTTCATAGAATTTAAGAACGCCAATGTTCATAATACAAGATCTTCTTCTCGTCAAAATTTAATATTACCTTTGTATGCAAGTAATCGGGTACAAAAATCGATCAAAGTTCAAGGAGCCAAGTTATGGAACTCTTTACCGTTCCCATTAAAACAATCATCTCGTCGTAAATTCCTCAAAACACATAAGGAGCTTATACTTCAAAACTATATATGATTTTCAGTAATAAAAATTATCTATCCATTATATTCTATAAATTTTCAATTTAATGATTCAGCTTTAAGCTAAGTTTTGTGTTAATCCTAGAGGATCAATATCTTAAATAATTAGCTATAAATTCATTTTATAAAGTATATTCTTAAAGCTTTCATTCCCTTCGAGCCTTTTTTCAAGTATTTCATTATTGCTTCGGGAATCGCTTGACTTGAAGACTTCGCGTCCCTTTGCGATTCCTCTTCAAATCTCCTCTTTTCTGTTCTGCTCAATTTAAAAGTGTTCTTAAATTTGAAAATTGCTTGGTATTCTCTTAGTTGTGATGTTGACTAAATAAATTCAGTTGCTGTTGTTGTTGTTGTTGTTGATTAATCATCTCTTATTGGTACAGAAGATTTCAAATTCTAGGCAAAAAGGATCAGCTTTACCCCAGGCAGTGAGACTAGGGATGTGCCGAGTCGAGTCCGAGTATCAATTGATACTCCATTATCATTTTGACCTTTTTTTTGCTTTTTATCCGAATTTGGGTGGAAATTAGGACTTCTACGGACGTGATGACCTTTTTTTTTGCTCTTCATCTAATTTTGAGGTTCGACGTCGTAGATACTCGGATTCGTATTCGGCCGAGTAATGTCGTGAATACTCGTTACTCGGCGAGTCCGAGTAATTTTCCTTAAGGCACATCCCTAATTGAGACTACGATTATATTTTAAGAGTCAGGGATCATCTAGATTCAAAAACCTCACGGTTAGTCGATGCTTCCTGGACGTTAACAATGTATTTGATTTTTATCGTTATGCTATCTATCGTTTCAATTTTACTGTTATTCAAGTAGGCCTACTATGTTTGTATGCTATCTATGCTACAAATACATCATATCACTTTGAGTAACTAAACTTGATTAATGATTATTCATTTTATATTTGACTATCAGGGAGCATCTACTAGTTTCGAAAACTTCATGGTTAGCCGATGCTTCTTGACCTATAACGATAAATTTAATTTTTATCTTTATATTATCGCTTTTATTTTACTTTAGTGAAGTACGGTACCATGTTTGTATTTAAAGATATTTTCAGAAAAGATAAAAATAAAATAAATCTTTCATACGATGGCCTGGGAGTATTATACTTTTAACACGTATACGCTTCCTTTTGTAATGCAACTGCGACAGAAACATCTAAAAAAACTTTCTATATACTGATTAGTTTGCGGTTTATCAACATATTTCGCGCTGTTTCCCTTTTTTCGAACTTGGAATGTTTTACAGCGCCTTTCACAAGGTACATTTATTTTCATAATTCACGTTCATTATTACAGGGGTGGGAAACTTTGAAGCGAATCACGATTTAGCGATGCCCTCTCTGCAACCCAGTTTCACGCAACACAGCCTTTGGCAGCATTGAGCTTGAATTTGTATTCTTTCTAGGACTAGGAGTCACGGAGCGAGACAATTTGACGCGGACGATTTGACGCCAACAAACTTGACGCGAGGACAACTTGATGCGAGGACAACTTGACGCGAACACGATTTGACGCGAAACGTGTGTAATGGGGTCAGCGGGTTAGAACAAAGTGGAGGTCGGGAGGGTTGAGTCCGGGGGGTTGGGGTTGGAGGAGTTGGGGTTGGGGGGGGGTTAAGGTCGGGAGAGTTGGTGTCGAGTGGGTGCGGTCGGAAGGAGTAGGGTTGGGGGAGTCGGGGGAGTTGAGATCGGGGTATTGGGGTCGGGGGTTGAGGTCCCGGATTGCGACACCAACTCCGCTTCCCCCCGACCCCCAACGTTTTCCAAGCTGCCGACTCCTACTCCATTTTACATGTTTCGCATCAAATCGTCTTTGCGTCAAATCGTCCTGGCTTCAAGTCGTCTTCGCGTCAAGTCGCTAGCGTCAAGTTTGTTCGCGTCAAATTGTCATGTACCCTAGAAGTCGCCTAGTGGGGGAATCCCGGAAGTGCATTTTTCAGCTGCACTAGCCAGCCCCATTTCCACTTCGTATCTTATTTATGAAAGCCAAACAGGAAGCCGTGGATAGCAATTTTTGAGTTAACCTGACTTGAAATAGCATTTAATTTTAGAAAGTTCAATCATTTAATTTTATGCAAAATTAAATGAATGAGAGTTAATAATACTTGAAGCATGTAGCATACCATTTTCGAAACATTTTAATTCATACTTAATCTATCGTCATTCGTCAGCAAATGGACACATTGCGAAAATACTCAATTGTTTCAAATATTTTTGGATTTTTCGTTAAAATTGCAGAATGAGTTTGTAAAAGTGTATTAACTTTTGTGAAATGCACCATCAATAAAGATGCAGTTAAGTATCGCGTTTAGAGCATTTGGTCCCCGATTCAAATGCCCTTACCACAAGGACAGCTCCAAGAGCTTAATTTCTCATGCATAACTGGCAGCTGATTAGTGTCACAAATCTATGTCCAGTTTGACATGCAAGCCACTGTAAAGTTGCAGCTGTGTCTTCACAAACAAAAAGTTAATCATTGGTTTGCTTTTTGAATGATTCCGAACTACCAATCTACTCGTTATTGACTGTGCGTAAAAACAGTGTGTGAAAAAAGGTTGAAGAAAAACTTGCATAGAAAATTCCCTAAAAAAGCCTTGACTAGTTTGAAGTGAAAAAATACGAGTATTGCAGGCTGACATTCATAAAAACATAACCTAAATGCAGAAAAACTATGCGTAAAATTCTTGCCTTCATGGTTTAAAGCACAACATCTTTGCTTTCTTTGCATTCATGTTTACGGCATACGCGCTGGTAAATTGATAAAACAAGTGTTTGTATATGTTGTGTTCAAATAATATGCTTAAAACAATGCTTCTCATCCCTTGGGTCGCGACCCAAAAGAAGGTCGGCGTTTAATTTAGTTGGGTTGTCAAGAGCAGTATATCTGTTCACGTTGTTATATTGCGTGGTTCAAAGCGAAAACAAGGAACTGCCTAGAGCCTGAAAATGACCTGAAATTGACCCTATGGGTAAAACTGTTCCTAAATTTAATAATGTTGCGAAATCATTTCTTACATTCATGAAGCAACGAGCATAAAAACTTGTCAAAAAAAGTCAGACCGGGTGCAGCGATTAATTTATGCCGATTAAGCGGCTAAAGCTATTTGCTTTCTGCTCTGAGTGGATGTACAAAGTCATGCGCCGCGCAAAGCCAAATTTCAATTAAACAAACTAACTTTTGCGCCTCACTCTGCCTCAAAGTAGACCAGATTTTACTCAACTGAAATTCAATTAACTTTATGGGAATTTTTTTGCTTAATTTTGATGTAAACCTTGCACGTTAGGGTTGAAGTGAACGGCCCAGCTGATTCTTCGTATCAAAGCAACATTTCACCTCATTTTTTCAATCAATTTCTTGCAAAATTGCTGGGGTTAAAATTTAAAAACACATACATTACAACAAAATGATTTGTTTCAAATAGCCTGTCATTTAGCATTAATAGCCTGTATGTAAAAAATGGGCATCAAAAAAAAAAATAGCAATGTGTACCAATGTGAAAAATTTGGTTTGTGATAAATCGTGATTTTACATTTTGAAGTTTACCCTGCGCTCAATTAATCTTGGAAGCTGTACACTGTAGTTTTGTATTTTAAATAGCTCAGATGTCCGAGTGGTATAGAGCGTTCGTCTCTTGAGCTGTAGACTCGTGTTTGATTCCGAAACCAATGACTTTGAAATTGGTATTCACAGCTTCCCTGCTTGACGCTCAGCATTAAAGGGACAGTGTGAAGAGCAAGCCGGCAAGTTTACTTGTTGTGCCGTTGGAAAAGGCACTTAGCGGTATTCCCCCATCTTGGCGTGGTAGACAGATGACTGGCAACTCCTAAGCGAGCTCGTATAGCGCATTGATCGCTTTCTCGTGAGAGGAGGATAAATATGCAACTAAATAAGAAATAAAAAAAACGCCTTGCAACATTCTTCTTCAAGTACAGGCAGTGGCGTATCTACGTAAACTCGTGCCCCTGACAAAGTTTGAAAATGCGTCCCCTGCTTCACTTGGAATAGTAAATATGACGCAGGAGCATTACCAGCACAATGTAAGGTGAAGAAGGACAAAGATTATGCACCAACAAAATGCATTGGTTAGCGATATACTAAAGCAAGCAATAATCGCTAACCGCTTGGTAGTAAACACTGACTTTTCGCAGCCAATTTTGTAACTTTAGTTTCAAATTACGTTGAGTAGGAAATTTTACGTTGCGACTTGTTTGAGCCGTGATTAAAGTAGGCAGTTCGGGGGCGTGCTCCCTCCACGAAAAATTTTGCTCTGCATCTCTAATATTTTAATGTCTTTCTTGCCTAGATTTATTCTATCACTCACGGGTCCTTTATTTTTAAGCATAAATTTTCACGCAAAATCAAGGGAAGAGCCAAAAAAAGGTCATCACGTCCGCAGAGGTCCAATCAAGTACAATTCCACGAGGTGATTTGTCAGAAGTCCGCAAATTCGCAACCTCTTTGCGGTCCCCCTGAAACTGCTTCGCGTACCCCAAGGGAAACGCGGTCCCCAAGGGAACCGCGGTCCCCATTTAGAGAACCACTGCAGTACAGTATATTTTCAAAATAGTTAAAATTTTCAGATTTGAGCCACACAATATTAGATTATTATCAGAGCTTGCGTTGGTGTGCTTTTTAATGGATACCGATATAAAGCGACCCCTTATAATGCACAATCCTGGAATGCCAGTAGACGTGCTTGCCAAGGTTGTGGAAATCTCGTTCCGCACGGAGTTAAAAACTTGGAATCAAGAATGTAAGTTTGAAAGCATTTTGTCTTGTTATAATCTCATTGGTCCAATTTTAGTGCTGCACTTCCAAAGTTCTTTTATTCCACAGGAAAATCATTGCTGCTCTTTCACTGCCGCCCAATTCTGGATTGGAGCAAGTGATGAAGAAGCTGGAAGAATTTGAAAATGGATAAACGGAGACGTCGCTACAAATCACCGGTTGATGTGGAATGATGGAGAAGCCAACAACGGACTAAAGTACTAAACCCTGTAAACAATAAAGACTGTTTTACCATTTTTATTGGAAACATGAGAAGCAAGGATTGATCATGCAGTACTCTAGTGAGTTCATTGGATTGAACGAAAACATGGTTTAATTAATTGTTGCGTCACAGTCGGTTTGTGAAATTTTGTAATTTCTTCATGGATTTGAAGTTTTAAGCACCACTGAAGAGACTGTATTTAATAGTCGAAACGTATCCCGTCTGGTGCAAAATTTTGTAATTATTTTTTGCTTGTAAAAAGAATGATTAAAAATAAATATTTTACAGAAACTTTTTGGGCTATGAAGTGATGTGATACTGAGATCTCAGAAAATGTAAAATTATTGTTCTGATGTCAAAAAGAAACTACATTGAATTGAAAACTGCACAAACAAATATCCAACAGTCTTGTTTGAATAAAGAAACTTTTTACTAAGGGCGATGTTTTCGTCTACAGTTTTGCCTGAATTCTGAATCCAAATGACAATACAATGCTGCAAAAATGGTATCTATTGTTCATGGACGGCGTCATTGGTCAATGACCAAATTAAAACAGTGGCTCAAGGCGTATTGCGTGTTTGCATACCACCTGCATGATGAGCACAAATTATATATCAACGAAAAAATTTCAAAAACTTCATTAGCTGCGTTTCAGGCAAGTTTTTGCTTTATGAATGAAGCAAGGGTTTTGGGAGGAGAGCAGTAAGCTCCTCCGCGCCGAAAGCTATACCATTTTCTTAATTCATACTCTCAATCTCAAATATGATCTAAAAATGTTCTTCAACAGCACTGCGCTTAACCTTGTCGCTTAAAGAAAATGACACTCAATGAAGACCTTCGCATTCGATGATGAAAGCAATGGGCATACGGCAAGGCATATACCAACAAGCAAAGAATACAATTTACCTTAGGTATAAGTACCGGTAAGTTAACGATAACAAAAGGAATCAATCAATCTGTTTGTTTATTCACCAAGTGATACAGAACACAACAGCAAAATTAAAATGTAATAACGCAGTTTTCAATGTAGGTGTATTCACTTGGCCAGGAGACAGCGAATAGACCGTGTGGTCATCGAGTCTACTGCCACCTGCTGAGCAAAACAACACCAGAAGTAATCGCTACAAATACTAAAGAAACAACAAACGAAAACAAAATTAAATAAAATCACCTCATCGGTAGAAAGTTGAGAACAACTTTACCGATGTTACCTAAAAAGTTAAATCATAAGTGGGGGCATTTGAATGAACTTCGAAAGGCTGATTCAGTGATAAAACAAAAACGATTACGACAAACGATTCATTAAGTTCACTGAAACAACCTTTAACTTTTTACGGTACTTATCACTGGGGGGCAAGTTTTGGAGATTTCTTTGCGGGGGAACGACTGCTTTTACTGGTGGTGAAATGTCCTCCCACCCCCCTACTTCGTACTCTGATGTAGGCTATACTTTAATCAACTTTGCGTAGCAATATCTCATCGTCACTATTACAACTTTAATATAAAACTGAGTTCAGTAGAATCATTGTAATGTAGGCTATCAGCTGTGCTTGTAAACAGTAATGTATAGCTAAACGACTACGGTTGTCGAATACTTTCATATATCTCTGGCCCAGGACCGGATAAAAAGGGGAGGCTATGGTCCTGGGACCCGGTCAAGATGTGCCACACTTAAACAAAGGTTGTTGAATCTCGTCTTCTAAAAAAAGGTCGCTGCTAACGGCAAAATCAGGTCTGCAAGAAAGCATGGGGTACTCGGAAAAATTAACCTAGCCCTCCTTCAACCAATGTCTTGACCCTAGCCCCCTCCCCTTCCCCAAAAATCTTGACACGGCCCTGCTCTGGCCTGTGTTGTATCTTAGTAATCGTAAAGGTCAATTTTGAAAAAATGCTACTCAAATATAGTGAATTTTTGAACTTGGCTTTATTTTTTTATATCAGGATAATATCAGGTTTGATTCCAGGGCCAGATTTCTACTCATCCAAAAAGCGCGCTAGCATATGTGTGGATCAAAGATTAAATCTTGACTGAGCGAAACATGAAACCTATGTATTCGCTATGTTGTTTACGCTACAGCATTTTTGAAATAATTCCACGATGGCTTTATGAGTTTCTCATGTATTGCCGAGGATGTATTTATGGGACTGCAATTTTAGGCCGCAAATAAATTCTAGGCTGGGCCACTTAAATTTCCATGATTTATTGCACGAAGTGTAAGCTTGTTAGTTGATTTAGTTTTGGGTTTTTCGAGTTTTTTTTCTATTGTTGACTAAAGATTCATTGTTGCATCGGTTATATGTTGGTAAATCGTATTTCCTAACGTAACTTTGCATACTTCACACTTTTTACATCTTGTAACGTTGTCAGGGCCGGGTATTCGCTTCAGTTGTTTCCTAGTGAGATTGCTGCACGCACGCCTCTCATTCCTGTCTACCGAATTTATAACTATCGGTTCCAGGACTGCGAACGTAAACACAGAGAACTAGAAATTTTTCGCCGACTTTGAACTCGGTAATGAACAACGATTTTGAGATTTCAGGATTTAATTTTTGATTTCATAATCACTTTTTCCAATTAGGACGTCAAAATTTCGACTATGATGCAGAAAGCAAGTGGGTTTTCGGCGCACTTCAATTGGACATGCAGACCGGGTACTTTATGAAGGCGGCAATTGGCTTTATTTGCTCGGCTAAAAGCTATCCCCCACAACACTCTCTTCAAAAAACTTTCATATAAGGATACATTGCAAACAATTAAGTGTAAATCATCGTACTTTAGTTTTAAAAAGAGCTTACGATTTTAAGCATTTGACAAATCGTTTTGCTAAAGATCTTGGTATAGTTGCATTACCGTATGTTTCTTTTGTAACAGCGCCATTGACGTATAGCAGCCGAGAGTTAAGAGTTGAAAAGAGCATGGAACTTCTACACACCATTGCATTTAGAGCAGTGTTGACCTAACAAACTGAGCATAGTGATGTAAACATTACAAGTAGCATCATAAGAACAAACAATAAGCAGGAAAAGTAAAGCCGCAGTAAATCTCAAAACTGGACGTTTCGACAACATAGATTCAGCTGTCGTTATCAGCAGTGTAAGCAAGGCATTACAAAACCGTAGTTTTGTAAAAAACTGACAACTTTGTACTGCCTTGCACACGCTGCTGATGATGACAACTGAATCTATGCTGTCGAAACGTCCAGTTTTGAGATTTACTATAGCTCTGCTTTTCCTCTTGCTATTTTGGTCCCATATTTATTGTATTCCGAAATAAAACAATAGTTATAAGGTTATTCATACAATCTAATTATTTAATGAAACTAAGGGAACACGGTGTCAGCCTTAGAGAAAATAGAATAGATATGGAACTGCTTCCGTACATTGTCTTTTTTCTGTGTCAACACGCAATTTTCTTCCATTTTATATTGCGAGGTTTATGCCTAAATTTTTTGATCTATTAAAATCTTGAAATTCAAAACAGCTCGTTTTTTTCATCAGCGAAACCTAAGTTAGGTTTACACTGAACTGCAATGAGAGTTTGTAGCTATCACAGTCAACTCATTGAGTTGCAAAAAGGCAGAAAGCGATATAGTTTACCAAAGATAAAATACAATTTTGTTTAAGCAGATTTTGTAGTAGCGGTTTATACGAAATCGAAAAACTTTTTCACATTTTTCTGTACAGTATAAGCCATATATTTCAAGGGTAAAATAGGTATGTCTTCCTTTGCATTGTTTGTTATGGTCATTGCCTCGACATTGCCAGCAATTTCGATAAACCAAGAAATGGCTTGTATTAAAAATTCCGCATCGTCGGATTCTGCAAGTCAGTGTGTTTATAGAGGAAAAGGACAGAAAGGTGACACAGGAGGAGTTAACGATGATTTGATTAAACAGCTTAGAGGTAAAATTAATTACGCAATTTGATTACTTTTACAGAAATTTAGTAAGAGTTTATAACTTGCAAAGCGGTCGATTGTCGTAGCAGTTCAATTCATTGTTACGGTGCGGGAGATCTAGGGTTCGACTGCCGGACTGATCAAATCAGACACAGTGTCGCCAACGCTGCCACGTTTCTTCAAAGCTGTGTTGCCCTAGCGCCAAGCCGCAAAGATGGTCCCCGCCATTCGTTGCGTACCTCGGCGCAATACCACGAGTATGATAAAGTTTTAATTTTTTGAAACCCTTTTTCAGCCACATATTTTTCTTAATAGTGTTGTCAATCATCTGGTAAAAGCAATTGATCTTAACTGAAACACGAACCGCGCAATGTGAATACACATTAGGGGTGTTCAAAAAAATCGACTTTTCAAATTTTACCCTGATCGCAGCATACAACCCGTTCATTTGACCTAAAAAATGGCATAAAAAAAAATTTTTTGGAAGTCGAACCCAGTTTACCACTTGCGCATCGGCTTTGAAGATAACCACGGTAAATGCATAGAACTTGGGGATTCCTCAAATGTGAAACTTTGGTTTTTGACGTTTTCTAGCTATTGTGGTGGCGTGAATTCCAAAATTTTTGCCTATGTGTATTACCCTACATGACCTTTACAGTTTGTGATGTCATGTAACATGACGTCATATGGCATGACGTCTCAAATAATGAAAAAAATATTTTGGCAAAAATGAATGATTTTAAAAACCAAATGTTTACTCTGTGGTGCTATGCAAAAGTTTTTCATGATTGGATTATCTTGATCACAATAACGATTTTATTGTTTACATAATCGGAAGGTATGATTGAGGTTGTTGATGTTGTTCAACAGCTAGCAGCAAACTCTCACGTTGCTTGCCATTGTCTATTGGTATAGCAGCGTAATCGCTGTGCACAGTGGCCGATAAAGGGGGGGGGGGGGGGGGCGGAGCGGGCTGAACAACATTTAGGGGCCCCACAAATGTACATTTTTCTAAAAGCTTTTTTTTACAAAAAATATTTTCGATTCTTAAAAAAGGTCTTCAATTGCAGAAACTACCAAATTTTTTTAAATTTTGGCGCTGAGGGGTTGGGGCCTTGGGGGTAAATGTGATCAGGGGCGCCGAGAGAAATTTTGGGCCCCGGGGCAAAAATTTCGTTTGGACCCCTTTGTCAGAGGTGCTCCGAAATCAAGTGATGAGCAAAAAAGGTCCTAGCGTCCACCAGTGGCGCACCCAGGATTTAGCAAAAGAGGGCCCAACCGGAGGTCTGGGGGTGAAGCCCCAGCCGCCTACGATCTTTTACGGTTTTCATATAAAAAGACACTCATTTTAGCAGACTTCTACATCGAAAAAGGGCACGCATTGAGTGCAGTCACTGTGGTCACCCAAAAATATTTTCGCTGCTTATGTCTAAAAGCAGAAGCTTAACTAAAATAAGTGAAAGGAGGCTGCAACCATTATTGGTTTAAGAAATTGTAGATCGAAAGTTAGGTTTTTGGCACCTTATTACATGACCATAGAGGGGCCATAGCACTGAGGACCCCCCTGCGTGCGCCTATGGCGTCCGCAGATGTTCGAATTTCGGCCCGAAATCAAAAAAGCGTCATCGCGTCCGCAGGCCGTAGTTTGAGCTAATGAATTTTGCATTTTAAACCTGACAATTCTAAACCCCCGGCCCCGGACAGTGAGCCTTTCTGCCCCCCCTCTCGGCGTGCCTAAATGTGATATGTTGCTAGTTAACTCAATATTAATATTTATAAGCAAAAATCTTCTCAAAGTAAGAATCGCCACCCTGTTGATCAGATTCTTTCTATTTGTATGGGCGAAATGGCGTAGCAAAAACGTTCCTTTGTATGGGCTCAGGAGCGGAATCTTCGAACTTGAAGTGTTTAGCTGAAAAATGGTCAAACCTGCAGTTCCTTTCTATGGGCTCAGATTCCGAATTTTCGAACCCGAAGTCAGATTCCGACATTTTGCCCATACAATGGGAAGCATGCTGATCAATAAGGTGGAATCGCAGTTGTTATCAGCTAACATTATTGCTTTGTAGGTCGCGGACAAGAGAAGTCATCCGCTTTTTGCCGATTCAAACGTCACAAAAAGAATAAGATAAATGTTAATCCACGTATTAATGAACAAACGATGACTCTTAATTGCCACTTGCCAGCAAGAGTGCCAGACTACAGTGGAGGTTATACTAGCAGAAAATGTGTAATGTCACTGAAGAATCTAGTGTCAAAAATTATTGCACCATCGTACAACGGTAGGCTAGCCACAACATCTAAGCTTCATAACTTTACACTCTAGAATAAGTTGTAGTTCCAGCTTTAATGTGAAAGAATAAAATCTATTGCAGAGAGCAGTAGCATAGTATAGTTTGGTTATTATAAATAAGGCATGGCTATATTTCAAAAATTATAGGCCTATATATAGCCTAGGCAAGGGGTCGGCAACCTTTTGGGTACAGCGTGCGATTTTTTGATAGTGTCAACATAGAAACTTCTCCGCGTGCCAAACGGTTGGCCTATTTTCCTCTGAAAATATCAGTGCAGACCAAAAAAAAGGTCTTCACCTCTGTAGATATCCTCTTTTCCTCTAAAATTATCAGTGCGGACCAGAAAAAAAGTCTTCACGACGGTAAAGGTCTTATCTACTAAGAAATACCTCAATAATTGTATGACTTTTGAACTCACAGCACTGAAACTCCCTCATAGATTCAAAAGTAAATTTGTTAAATCTTAAGAGCTTAAAATTTGCTTGCGCATGGAATTGCTTCGCGTGCCATGCAAAACCTTCCGGCGTGCCATTTTTGGCACGTGTGCCAGGGGTTGCCGACCCCTGGCCTAGGCTATGGTCTCCAGTGAGGCCTCGTCGTGACTAATAATTTACGAACAGAAGCTTTTGGCCCTTTGCCCAGACTAAAGGACACGAATGTATGTTGATTTCATTTGTTTAACTTACCGTATTTAAGTTAGTAGTGGCTTGTGATTTGGCTTTGCAATCTAACAGTTACAAACTCGATCCTAGCCGAAAACATTATTGTTCGGCATTGACCAATCACAGGTAACTGTTAAGGTTCGAAACATACAAGAGAAAAACGAATGTAAAAACAAATTATTTAAGTTAGTGTAAAAAGGAATTACTGTTTAAACGCTAAGACGAATTCTATGAGCAACCGTACCATTTCCATTGAAGAAGTTAGGCAGGGTTGAGAGTTGAGGTGGATGCTAGACCCATCCTCGCGCTAGGAACACATTCTGCTTTCACAAAAATTGTTACAGCAGTGGTGGGCCGTTGGCAACACTTTGTCAGCGCTGATCCAGCGCAAAAAGCGAACCCAGTTCTGTAAAAGATAAGGGAAAGGTCATCTAGGCTTCTGCGTTTCCATTGAATCGATTAACCGAATCTTTGTTGATTATAAAAGAATATTAGATATAAAAACTTTTTTTGAATTGATTTTTCATTTTTATCCTCCATTCACGAGAAAGCGAGTTGTATCGCGATATGTCAGATTAGATATCCTCACTCGCTGGGAAGTTAACTTTTCTGAGGTTCCCCTTCATGTCTTTTGTTGAATTTGTTGCTTGTTAAAGCCACCAAGCAGCGACAAATGTCGTGAAGTACCTTATCCAAAGGCACAACAACATGTCGGGGGTAGCAGTTGAACCGCGACCTTTCGATTCATTATAGGCGCCATGAAAACGGCGCTCCAGACCGTTCGGTCACGCTGCCTACGTGAGTAGAAACGATTTTGAAATGATTTAATTTTTTTGGTTCGTTCAACATATAAGTACCGTCCGCGTAAAAACGATTGTAAAATTAAACAAAGGAAAATATAAACTCATTAAACCGATTGGGTAAATCGATGTAATGGAATTGCAGTGATTGTTTTTAACAAAGAATAATATATTTAATCTTACTCAGTAGGACTCAAAGGCAGTAATTGAGCGTGCTGAACAAAGCACAAGAGGTCCATACTGATCTTACGCTACTGATCAACATTGGTGTTATATTTTGTTTTTTGAGGCTGTTCTTTCGGTTTAATGTTCTTTTCATTTTATATCGTATAAGCTTTCGCTAAACTTGGGAAAGAGGGCATCATTATTCAATTAGCCTAGGGCCCCACGAACTGTTAATCCACCCCTGGCTGTGCAGCTTAACATCTCTGTCTGCTGCATCATTTACCACCTTAACAGAGCAAACAAAGTCTTAGGCAGTTCTGTAAGATTCAAAAGCATGCCACTTAAGGGAAGGACTCTCGAGCCAACTATAGTTTGCATTTAATAGTTGAACAACAGCCATGACTCCGGTCGAATCATATCGTGAATCTCAGTTGCATGATCAATCGTAATTTCCCTTGCAATCAGTGGCGTAACAAGTGGGGGGGGGGGCGGTGTTTATGAATGAGCTTTATGTATTTTTTTTCCTAATTATTTGGAACAACCATTACCTATTTGCTATATCGTTTATTTTCTAATCGTGAATCATCTTACTGTGTTGCCCAATGCTCAGGCGCAAAGTTGCGGTAATTGGCCCGCCATCTCGTTTACACTTTGATGTATTCCCGCGAGTATAATGAAGATTTAATTTTAATGTTTATTATGTCACAATTGTGTGCTGCTTTCTTCTGTCTTTGCGTTATTTAAATCGCTCACACTCAGCAAGCCTTTGCTTTTAGACATAAGCTGCGGAAGTGTTTTAGCATTGTCCACAGCGACTGCATCACTGCATGCTCTTTTTCGATAAAAAAGTGTGCTAAAATGAGTGTTTTTTTATGTGAAAACCGTAAAAATTCGTTGGCAGCTGGGGGCTACGCCCCCAGACCCCCTTAGCCTCCGGAGTCTGAGGGTTTCATCCCCCAGCTGTGCCCCCTCCCCCCTTTGCCAAATCCATGGGGGGGCCCCACTGATACTGCATATTATTTTTGGGTATTATTCTTGTGTTGACGGTAGCGAAATGAAAGACACAACTAACTAAGCCGGTTAATAAAACTAGCATCCAAATCAAGATTGTAGTTTGCAAGTTAGCGCGCTTTTAATTGACGCATATTTTGTGGAGAATAGATAGCCGCATTTGAAGCTGATTAATGCTTAAAAAATTATTGCTCATTTGGGGGCGGCAATTTCTTGAACTGGCCCGGGGGGCAGAACCTCTAGCTACGCCACTGCTTGCTACAGGTATGCCTCGGCGAAATTCATCTATGCAAGCGGCGAGATGTTTCCTGCAAACTTTTTCCATTAATTTCCTATTTTTGTTTGTCAGCTCAGAATAATCGCTAAACATGGCAAAAACCGCAGCTTCTTCACTCAAGAAACATTCGAAGTTCGCGAACTCTTTGGTGGCTCTTTTAGAAATTGTTGGAGCCAAGTTTTTGTATGTGGTCATCTTCATATGGAGCATCTGGTCCGAAGCTAGATTTCAGGCAAGCTAGAACTGCAGCGAAGACTTAGTGAAAAAACTGAAACAAATTAATGAATTTCCGACTCTATTTGTGTTCCAGCTGAGATGAAATCCAGCGTCGAAATAGATGTTGCATTAGAAGATTTAACGTTCTTTCAGGACATGATCACATATAAAAACTTGGCTCAAATAATTGCTGAAAGAGCATTCAAAAAGCTTGCAAACCTGGAATGTTTTGAGTGAAGAAGCTGTGGTTTTTGCTTGGTTTAGCGATTATTCTGAGTTGACAAACAAAAATAGAAAATTAATGAAAAAAGTTTACAAGAAACATCTCGCCGCTTGCTCAGATGATTTTCACCGAGGCATATCTGTTGCAAGGGCAATTACGATTGATCATGCAACTGAGATTCACGATATGATTCGACCGGAGTTATGGCTGTTGTTCAATTGTTAAATGTAAACTGTAGTTGGCTCGGCAGTCCTTCCCTTACGTGGTATGCTTTTGAATCTTACAGAACTGCCTAAGACTTTGTTTGCTCTGTTAAGGTGGTAAATGATGCAGCAGACAGAGATGTTAAGCTGTACAGCGATTAATCTGCTATACTAATAGACAATGGCAAGCAACGTGAGAGTTTACTACAAGCTGTTGAACAACATCAATAACCTCATACCTTCAGATTATGTCAACGATAAAATTGTTGTTGTGATCAAGATAGTCCAATCATGAAAAACTTTTGCATAGCCCCACAGAATAGACATTTGGTTTTTAAAATCATTCATTCATGCCATATAACGTCATGCTACATGACATCACAAACTGTAAAGGTCATATAGGGTAATACACATAGGCAAAAATTTTGGAATTCACGCCACCACAATGGCTAGAAACGTCAAAAACCAAAGTTTCACATTTGAGGAATCCCCAAGTTCTATGCATTTACCGTGGTTATCTTCAAAGCCGATGCGAAAATGGTAAATTTGGTCCGACTTCCAAAAAATTTTTTTTCATGCCATTTTTTAGGTCAAATGAACGGGTTGTATGCTGCGATCAGGGTAAAATTTGAAAAGTCGATTTTTTTTTAGCAACCCTAGTACACATGTTGGTTTAGAAAGAATAAGTTATCTTTTAGAAACAAAAAGTATTGCACAATACTCGCAAGATGTGGCAACTATGGCTATAGTGATATAACTCTACAGTTGCTTAAAATTTGATCATCAATGTCACTGCCCAGCGCGCCTGTTAGCTCAGCTGTTAAGACATTGCTATCGGTGCGGATGGTCTGGTGTTTGATTTGCGGGTCGATTAAACTGACACAGTGTCGCCAACAGCCTGCAACCGCTGCGACGTTTATTCGGAGCTGTGTTGCTCAGGCGTTAGACCGCGGAGATGGACACACCACTTGTCACACGCTTCGGCGTAACACCGCGAGTAAAATGAAGACTCGATTTTTTTTTTTTATGCCTCTTAGGCCTTGTTACGCTATCACAAAAAACGCCTAGAAAATGGATTTCGTGATACCCACCGAAGAACTACATGAAACTTCGTAAATTTGAAGATTAAGAAATGCTGAATTTAAATCTCGTGTCTTCCGTGTCCAACAGGTGCCGTTACGTCATAATGACGTCATGAAGACAAAAATAGCTCTTTCAAAGATGCAGAAATTCCACACACTTAAAAGCCTCTAAATTTTTTTGTGGTTGATGTAAACGCATCAGATCACTTTCAAAGTAATCTTTGGTTGACAGACTATGTCCATGCCAAACTGTGACGTCATAAGTTGATGACGTCATAACCTACAAGTAACAGATTTTGTAAAAACAATTATTTTTTCTGTATGGGGTTTATACAGTTCCTTGTAACTTCGGTTGTAGTACGTTTAACAAGCTAAAAATTGGTGTGAAAAATTCAAATATACATATTACCACATCTGCAAAATTTCGACCAGTTTTATTCAGTAGTTTTTTTGCTATTGATTTACAATGATTACATATTAACCATTAGCTTAAACCGCAACCAGACCAGAAAATAAATAATCATATTGAGTAATTGCTTCCAACTTCTTGTGTTAGTAATACAAACACTTAAAATAGTTTGGAGACATCTCTAGTCAATAATTTGCATCTATTTCAAATACTGACGTCATAAGTTGATGACGTCATAACTCACAAGTAAGATTTTGCAAAAAATATATTTTCGCTAGACAGGGTGTATATACAGTTCCTTATAACTTCATATATAATACGTTCAAAAGCTGAATTTTGGCTTGGAAAATCTAAGTATACATATTAACACATCTGCAAAACTTTGACTAGTTTGATGGAGTATTTTTTTTTTCTTCTATAGACGTACAACAATTAGTTATTTACCGCTAGCTTAACGCGCAATCATACAAGATAGTAAATAATTGTATCGAGTAATTGCTGCAAACACTTAAAAATAGTTTGAGACATTTTCAGTCAATAATTTGCTTTAGTGCCAAACACTGACGTCATAAGTTGATGACGTCATATCAACCATAAGTAAAAACTTTCTCTGAACAGAGTGTACATAAATTTTTTAGCCACTATTTTCATCAAAAAACAATGTGAAACTTGACGTGGATAAATTAAGCATACGGTACATACTGGCACACCTGCAAATTTTGTCCAGTTTTATCAAATACTTTCTAAGTTACAAGGCGATTATCCTACTCTCTAACAGCTGATAACTTTACATTACTTCACGTATTTCAACTACTGCATCAAGTTAACGCTAAGGAATTCAATTGGTATAAATTAAGCACTTCAAAGTATGTTTTTAATGTAACCAAAAACAACATACCGGTACCCTTTGCGTCAGTTTTGTGCAATTAAATAATGGCATCATAATTCTCACGACCGGCCGTTAGCTCAGTTGCTAAGCACACGCTATCGGTGCGGGAGGTCTGGGGTCGATTCCCGGGCCGGTCAAATCTACACAGTGTCGCCCACGATTCGCCACCGTTGCGACGTTTCTTCGGAGCTGTGTTGCCCAGGCGCTAAGCCGCGGAGATGGGCCCCGCAACTCGTTACACGCTTCGGCGTAATACGGCGAGTATAATGAAGATTTGATTTTTTGATTTGATCATAATTCTCGAAAGAAATATATTTTACGATAAAGAACTTTATTGGATCAGAAAATTAATTTTATTAGTTAGTGTTCGTTGCTGCCAATCTACTTTAAAAAGATATAAACATAAATTTTTACACCGTAATATATTTTCATTGACTAAATTTCGTATCTAGCTAAAACACCTATAGGCTACATTGATAAGCAGGTCTTATTACTTGAAAAACAAAGAGAAATTTGGTGTGAATAAGCTATATTAAATTTCGTTACATTAAAATAAAACCTTTAGTTACGACAAACACATTTTAACATTTTTCAACTAGCTACAAATTGGTTGTCATCACTATCATCGTCGTCATTACTGACATCATTCACTAGTTCTACTTCAATTACGGTCTCCGAATCATTTTCACAAACAACGCAAGAGCAGAGTTCGGTGCATGATACGCCGTTTCCAACGCAAGAACACTGATTTATTGTCTCTGTTAACAGTCTGCTCAATCACTTGATCTGCGGCTGTTGCGAAAAATCCGTATCGCTCTTGTTGCTGAATTGCAAATTCACCAGCACGTAAATGCTCAAGAGCAAATGGGTGTGCTTTTTCAAATTCACGCATTTCATGCAAATAGACAGGAACGTAGCGAAAATAATTCACACGATCGTAGGCAAGCAGCCAAGGAGTTATCTTCTCCAAAGTATTTAAATGACCTTCCCAATCTAATCGACGGGTACAGCTAATAAAGTGTAATAAAGTAGACACCAAATGGCTGCAACAGGGCAAAAGTAGGGAAAGCAGAGGCTTGCGTAGCACAGAACATGTCGTAATTGCTTACAAAATATTGAAAGACATCTTCCTGAAGTGGATGGAAAAGCAGAGATCATCGCCTCGTCAAGTCACTAATTTCTTTTTTTTTCACATATGTTGAATGAACTTGATGACCGCAACGCTTGTATGGACAAACTTTCAATTCTTTCAGGAGAATCATCTTCTGGAAATATTCTTTTAGAATTCGAACATACGCGCCTTTCAATACTTCTTTCATTAGTAAATCGAAAATAGCATTATTGATGAAAACCATGTCTGTGGGCGCTCGGTGACAGATCAGTTAATGAATTTATATCCCATATAATTGTAAATTTTTAGCAGCAATAACTTTTTCAGTACAATCCAAACTCAGCCATTTATAAGCACATTACTTTAGAATGCTAAAACTTGTTGCAGTAAACTTTTTTGAATCACTTTCATAGACGTCATCATAGTGAACAATTATGCATTTCATCAAATCAAAATCAAATCTTCATTATACTCGCGGTATTACGCCGAAGCGTGTAACGAGTTGCGGGGCCCATCTCCGCGGCTTAGCGCCTGGGCTACACAACTCCGAAGAAACGTTGCAGCGGTGGCGAGCCGTTGGAGACACTGTGCCGATTTGACCGGTCCGGGAATCAAACCCCAGACCTCCCGCACCGAGAGCATGCTTTTGACAACTGAGCTAACGGCCATTGATTCTCTAAATTATTCCTCACCGATAAATGAAAATGATACGCGCCAAGCTGAATGAGATCTATTAGCACCAATAGTATTGGTAGAGTATTTTTGTATTTAGTTGCATATTTATCCTCCTATCACGAGAAAGCGATCAATGCGCTATACGAGCTCGCTGAGGAGTTGCCAGCCATCTGTCAACAACACCAAGATGGGGGAATCCCGCTAAGTGCATTTCCAAACGGCACAACAAGTAAACTTGCCAGCTTGTTCTGCACACTGTCCGTATAATGCTGAGCGTCAAGCAGGGAAGCTGTGAATACCATTTTTATAGTCATTGGTTTGACCCGACCTGGAATCAAACCCAAGTCTGCAGCTCCCGAGGCGGACGCTCTAATCACTCGCCCATCTGAGCAGTATGGAAAACTAGTCTGTCCGTAGGAATTGCACCCAGATACTGGATTACCACAAAAAGCACGTAATTATAGTCTGACTTTTTATCATCATTTCCTCACAAACCTATCCAGCAACACAGTATACAGATACGTAGGTTATATGACGTTTCTGCAAGTAAACCTATAAGTCATTTCGATAAGCTAGGCTAACTGACTTTTAAAAAGGTATAATAATACCGCTTCAACTTTTTAATTTTATCTATCTCTACACTTCAGCAGCTAAACCTACCTAAGTTTGTGCCACTAGCACTTGTTGACTGCCAATTCCACTATTTCGTTGTTTTACCTTGATCAGCTGTTTGGCGTAACTATGACGAAACAGCTGATAAGAACACGTTTCCAAATTTTAACTTGCATAAGTTAATTTTTTATGAGTTAGATGCAGTCACTTCATTTAAAAATTATACAAAAATAATTAAATTCAGCTTACAATTTAACTTAAAAATCAATATATCAGATATTTTTTTCTACTTCAGTTTAAAATGTTATCGAACACTGAGCAAAAAACATTTAGCAACCAACACGGCAACACCTAATGACGAAAAAGCAGTGATGCGCTTTATGCGCAATAGTATTCATCCGCTAAAATTTTTCAATATTCAAACGGTTATATCTCAAAAACGGCACCTGCTTGCACGGGAAGACACTCCAGTTTCGATCTACTACCATAATTATATTTACAGACAATTTTTTACGTAGTTCTTCGTTAGGTATCACGAGACGACAAGATAGAGCACAGTGCAACAAGGCCTATCTGTTAGATTTTGTTAGAAAGCAAGAGTAGCTAAAAACGAGTTGCGGGAGGAGATCTAAGATAAAGCTACCCCACCTATACTTTAAAGCAGGTGTATCCGACTTAAACTCGCTAACGTGTCAATTTTTGTTTTATAATTTCCTCGCGTGCCAACGCTTGGTAAACTATTACGCTGTGCAACAAATTTTCAGTTTAAAAAAAACTCAAGAACAAACAGGTGTGCTTTAGGGTAATTTGTGGTCACTGAGTCCGAATTTGAACTTGTTTTTTTACGTAGACGTCAGGATTTTCCGAAAAAAGCATTTGAATTTTTGGTTAAAATAGATGCTTTTTACATTTTCGAGCACTATTGCCCATAACAAATTAATTTAATATGTCTTCTAATAAGTCTTTAAATGAGTTGCAACAAGTATACAGTATTATATTTATAATGATTGTAGTTCCCCTTGTTTGAAAAAACCCGGCCTAATTGGTGATAACGTATTCAAATTTCATTAATTTTAGACGAATTGGACAACCTTCGTGATCAAGTGAAAGCTCTCAACGCTAGTAACAGCGGTAAGAAGTCTGTCTACGTTTTTGTCTTACAACAGGGATGGGAAACCGGCAAAGTACAGCGGGCCATGCACATCAATCGCATGATATTTTCAACGGGCTACACTTATCAAAATTTTTAAATTTCGCTTTAAAAATACACAAATTTACGTCGAAAATTTTTTAAACATTCATGGTGAGTTTTTTTTTACCTTGAAATCAAAGACTTTTGGGCAATTTTTATGTCACAAATGTAGCATGTAGTTGAATGTGAAACAGTTTTTAAGGGTTTGCTATTTTAATAGTGTGTTCTACACTCAACGAAGTTCTGACGCGGGGTACATTCAACGCTTTAGCGAGCCGCAGGTTCCCATCTTTGTCCTAAACGAACGAGTTTTTGCTAATATGCAATTAAATGAAAATACTAACATATCATTTAATAAAAATTGTTTTCATTAAAGAATGGATGTGTTTAATCAATAGAGAATCTCCAATTTTTTTGGGATCTTTTATACTTATCAACAAAATCATAAATGATAAACAATTGAATTCTAGTTTATGAGACTAAAGATTTTAGAAGAATCTTCTAATCCAGGGGTCGGCAACCTGCGGCCCGCGGGCCAAATCCGGCCCGCCGACCTATTTTATCCGGCCCGCGGCCTCTTTTTGAAATTGTGTATTTATGCGGCCCGCAACCTCTTTGCGGAATTGTGACAAATAGCGCAGCAAACAGACGTTTGGCGATCACTTTTTACCTGAGCTGAAACCACGCTTCTAAAGAGTTGTATGACCCAATAGATTTGACTGGAAGCCTACCGTATACGTCAATATTTTTGCATATGTCCGCAATTGTATCTACCAATCATAACAGTATTTTATCAATCAAACTCCAAGCCACTTTATTTCAAAATGTTTCAGCCAAGCCAGTAAGCGCACACTGCACAGTCAGTACAACAGCGCCTCAGGCCAGTACACTACATGAGTTCATGGAAAAAGGGAAAGGGCAACACTGACTGTTTTAGTTAGCATATCACCATGGCAATTAAAAGGCGATTTAAGTGTTTTTTTGCAATATAGATAAATTGCAACAATTTAACACAAATTGCAGCAATATAGATAAATTGCAACAATTCAACACATATTGCAGCAATATAGATAAATTGCAACAATATATGATATTGCATGTAATTTAACCAAAATCAACCAAAAAAATAATGCAAAATTATATATTGCGTAGCTTTACACGCGGCGCCCCATAGGGAGATCCAAGATAAAGCTACCCCACCTATACTTTAAAGCAGGTGTATCCGACTTAAACTCGCTAACGTGTCAATTTTTGTTTTATAATTTCCTCGCGTGCCAACGCTTGGTAAACTATTACGCTGTGCAACAAATTTTCAGTTTAAAAAAAACTCAAGAACAAACAGGTGTGCTTTAGGGTAATTTGTAGTCACTGAGTCCGAATTTGAACTTGTTTTTTTACGTAGACGTCAGGATTTTCCGAAAAAAGCATTTGAATTTTTGGTTAAAATAGATGCTTTTTACATTTTCGAGCACTATTGCCCATAACAAATTAATTTAATATGTCTTCTAATAAGTCTTTAAATGAGTTGCAACAAGTATACAGTATTATATTTATAATGATTGTAGTTCCCCTTGTTTGAAAAAACCCGGCCTAATTGGTGATAACGTATTCAAATTTCATTAATTTTAGACGAATTGGACAACCTTCGTGATCAAGTGAAAGCTCTCAACGCTAGTAACAGCGGTAAGAAGTCTGTCTACGTTTTTGTCTTACAACAGGGATGGGAAACCGGCAAAGTACAGCGGGCCATGCACATCAATCGCATGATATTTTCAACGGGCTACACTTATCAAAATTTTTAAATTTCGCTTTAAAAATACACAAATTTACGTCGAAAATTTTTTAAACATTCATGGTGAGTTTTTTTTTACCTTGAAATCAAAGACTTTTGGGCAATTTTTATGTCACAAATGTAGCATGTAGTTGAATGTGAAACAGTTTTTAAGGGTTTGCTATTTTAATAGTGTGTTCTACACTCAACGAAGTTCTGACGCGGGGTACATTCAACGCTTTAGCGAGCCGCAGGTTCCCATCTTTGTCCTAAACGAACGAGTTTTTGCTAATATGCAATTAAATGAAAATACTAACATATCATTTAATAAAAATTGTTTTCATTAAAGAATGGATGTGTTTAATCAATAGAGAATCTCCAATTTTTTTGGGATCTTTTATACTTATCAACAAAATCATAAATGATAAACAATTGAATTCTAGTTTATGAGACTAAAGATTTTAGAAGAATCTTCTAATCCAGGGGTCGGCAACCTGCGGCCCGCGGGCCAAATCCGGCCCGCCGACCTATTTTATCCGGCCCGCGGCCTCTTTTTGAAATTGTGTATTTATGCGGCCCGCAACCTCTTTGCGGAATTGTGACAAATAGCGCAGCAAACAGACGTTTGGCGATCACTTTTTACCTGAGCTGAAACCACGCTTCTAAACAGTTGTATGACCCAATAGATTTGACTGGAAGCGTTTCCGCCTTTTATTCTCTAAAAAAGACCGGCGGAAAAGGAAAACAGAATTTTAGTCACGCATCAAGCACTTCGCACAAAGTTTGTTCGATGTCGCAATAATTGGTTCACTGTTGTCATAATTGCTGTTCAAATCAGTGCATTATTCGCATGTAGACACTAGCGTATAGAAGTTTGCAATGGGAGGGGGGTTGAGAATGACATCACATTTGACCAAACGTTGTATACAGGAGCGGATCCAGAAAGTTTTGGTGGGGTACATGTAATTTTGAATCAGTTTGAATTTTAACTAAATGCAATGACGTTTAGACGTGGAAACGGGCGTGAATAAGCTTTTTGAAAATGTTTCATGTCAGGGGCCTATTCACAATTTTTTACAGGGAGGAGGCACCAATTTTTGTCACTTTTCTAGCGTATTTTTTTCGACAGATTTAATTTTAAGCAACTTAAGTAACAAAAACGACTCTAGGGGGGTCCGGGGGCATGCTCCCTGGAAAATTTTTGAACATTCGCATATTGCAATAGCCTATTTAGTGCTTTTTGAACAACTTTTAAAGAAACTTTGTCATATTTTTGGCTCCTAATTTTGAATGCTTCACCAATTACGATGCATTTTGTTCGCACAGTTTCGATTATGCGTGCTTAAGGCGACTAAGGTATATTGTTATAAAAAGGTTCAAAATGATGGAAAATTGATGTTTATCCAATCATCATCATCATCGTCCAGTTTTAATCCGGTGGCCGGATGCACCTCATTCCTTCAGCAATCGCTCCCACTCCCTCTCTCCATCTCGCGCGATCTGTAGCTTCCTCCACCCTCAACCCAATCTTCTTTATATTCTCCTCGACTTGTTTCTTCCATGTTTGCTTCGGCCGTTCTCGCTTTCGTGGTCCATTCACTTCAAACATCATTGCCTTCTTCAAAATGCTCTCATCATCCCTCCTAACCACATGTCCATACCATCTTACTCCATACGCTTTAGCCATTTTATCTAAAGTTTCCTTCAGACCCAGCATTTTCATCAGCTCCTCAGTATTCTTTCTATCCACTAGTTTTACTCCACACATTGATCTCACCATAGCTCTTTCAGTTCTTCTCAAAATTACCATCTCATTTTCCCTCATACACCATGTCTCACTTCCATGTAACATTGCTGATCTTACGCAACTATGATACACCATCCCTTTCATTTTCAAAGAAAACCTTCTCCCAAGTAACAACTCTCCACATTCTCTAAATTTCATCCATCCAATCCTTACTCTTGCAGTCACTGCAGTTTCACACCCACCACTAGCATTCAGCCTATCTCCAAGATAACAAAAACCCTTCACAGTCTCCACTTCATCACACAACACCTCCACTGGTTCTTCCTTTCCGTCACCAATATCTTCACATCTTCTACATACAAACTGTTGTGTAAAACTGCAAGATACTTTTTTCATTTTGGTGCATCTCGCATGATTCCACTTCTTACAGAGCGTGCACCACACCACGTTAGACATAACTCTTTTTCCACATATTCCACACGGATCCACCCTGCTACGCACAACCTCCCCTTCTGCACCACTCACCATCATCTTAGTCTTTCTAATGTTTATTCTCAATCCCTTGCTTTCCAATGCATCTCTCCACCTTTGGAACCTCTCCCTTAGATCCTCCAAATTTTCGCTCATCAGCACAAGATCATCCGCGTACAAAATTTCATTCAATAGTCCCTCTCTTGCATGTTCTGACACTGCATCAACCACAATAGCAAATATCAATGGTGATAGCACAGGCCCTTGATGCACACCAACCCTTACCCCAAATTTCTCCGAAAAACCCGATCCAACTCTGACTTTCGTCCTTGAGCCCTCATACAAGCTCATTACTGCTTTCACCAACACTTCTGGCAAGCTTTTCTTTTTTAATGCCCATTTCATCACTTTTCTGGGAACCCTATCAAACGCTTTTTCCAAGTCCACAAAACACATGTACAGCTTTTTCTCTTTTCCACGAAACTCCTCTTGCATCCTTCTCAAAATAAACAAAGCATCAGTCGTGCCCTTCCCAGGCATAAAGCCAAATTGCATGTCATCAACCTTCACTAATTCTCTTATTCTCTTCTCTAGCACTCTCTCGACTATCTTCATTGCATGCTCCAGCAGCTTTACTCCTCTATATGCTCCACAATCCATCACATCTCCCTTTCCTTTAAAGATTGAAACAACAACACTTGTTTTCCATTCCTCTGGCATACCTTTTCCATCCACAACTCTCTGACACAGCTTCTTTAGTACTCCCACACCAAACTTTTCGCTCGCCATTATCATATCCATATTTACTTCAGAGGGACCAGCTTCTTTTCCCAATTTCATCTTATTCATAGCCTTAATCACCTCCTCATAAGTGACTTCTTCAACTGGTCCTTCAACCATACGTTTTCCACATTCATAATCTTTTCCATATGATCCTTTTATAATTTTCCACAATCTTTTTCACTAACCACAAGTCTCCCATCTTTATCCTTCATGCAACCTCCACCATTTATGTCCTTTCCATCCCTTCTCATGAACTTCACTAACTTAAAAACATCGTTTGATTTGTTATATAGCACTTTCATCTCCTCTTCAGCCGCCTGCTTCATGGCTTTTGCCACCACTTTCCTTGTCCGATTTCTTGCACCATGTTTTAAATGCTTTCTTTTTCCGATCTATCACTTCTTTTGCTCGTTCCACCACCATGTGTTTCCCTGATCTCTTCTCCCTTTCGTCTTTCCACACAAATCATCACAAGCCTTCAAAACACCATTCTTGTAGGACTCCCACAAATCCACTGCTTCAGCGTCCACTAATTCTACTACTCTCCGTTCAAATTCCTCTTTGATCTCTTTTTCCTGCAGCTTCCTTCCATACCCTCCATCTCACCCTTTTACTCTTCTTTACTGACTTCTTCAGTTTGCGTTCCTCCACATCAACCACTACCAGCCTGTGCTGCAATTCCCCAGGGATAACTTTCACATCTCGTAGATACTTTCTCTTTTCCTTTCCTACTAGAACAAAGTCTATTTCTGTATCATTTCCACCTGAACTATAAGTCACCTTCCTTTCATCTCTCTTCTTGTACCACGTATTTGCAACACACAACTCTTTTTGGACGCAGAAATCTAGTAACATTCTTCCTTCAACATTTTTTTTCCCTATTCCATACCCTCCATGTATACCTTCAAATCCTTCTGCACATTTCCCCACATGGCCATTGAAATCTTCCAATCCCAACACCATTTCATTTGCATTCGCCATACTCCACTCACGCGCCATTTCCTCATAAAATAACTCTTTCTCTGAATCTGGTTTTCCACCCTGTGGTGCATAAGCACAAATCACTCTCACCACCTCTTCTCCAAAGACTAATCCAATTCCCATAACTCTGTCACACCTTCTTCTGACCTCTACCACCTTCTCACAGAGTTCTTCTTTAACCAATATACCCACGCCCCCGGTTTTATCGTCATTTCCGCACCACCACAGTTTGTACCTCCTTCCTTTAACACCAATAAAGCGAGCTCTTTCACCTCTCCATCTCACTTCCTGCAAACAACATACATCCACCTTTCGCTTCCTCAGTTCTTCGCACACCTCCGTCCTTCTGCCAGATATACTCCCAACATTTCAGCTTCCAAATCTAACCCCAAGCCGTTTTTCAACTTTCTCTTTAGCAAATTTGAACCCGGAGATTCTTAGCACCCCCTGCCCATTTAAGGGCTGCCGGGGACTGGGGGCCAAAATTTTATTTTACATCGTCATTAGTTTTTGTTGGAGCAAGTATTTTATGGCCGCATGCCCTTGCTGACGCCAACCACAGTCATAAGCAGTGGGCCTAGCCTTTGCCAAAGAAGGCATACCCTGCAAGGCAACAGGGTTGCTGAAGTAGTTTAGCCAGCCAGTCGAGACCGTTACCCGTGTGGCGCCACTAGGAGGCACTACCCAGCTAGCATAGACATTGGGACTAGTATGCATGTACACCAGATTTCTCTGGTCGACTGTACAAAACACAAAAGTACTACCCATACATCTACACATACCACATATACCAAAGCATTGTTAAAAATGGCTGGTGGGGGAATGCATACGCAGCATACCCCACATTCCCCTGGATCCGCCCCTGGTTGTATAACAACAAAAGATGGCCTCAAATTTTAAGAGAGATGTTTTAAACCAGAAATACCGAAGGCAGTTAAGGCACGATTGTTGTAAGGAAGTCAAAGGAATGCTTTCTGGGAAAACTGGTAGAACGATATTCAAAAGTTAGCGGTTTAGTTCTTTTTTGAGCTACAGTACGTACATCAGTTTTGCTTGAAATTGTTTAGCCTTTTTTTTACGGAAGGTCTGAGGGGTCGAGGGCAGTTGCTTGTATAGGAGCGGCACTGCCCTGCTAATAAAATTGCGTCATTGCTTCATTAAGCATAACGGCAAAGAACGAAAGTCAGGAAACAATGCTACGTAATTTTTGTTATTATGACAATTACAACACCAGATTATCAATGACAAAGTATCGAGCACTTCGAAATAAATACTAGAAAAAGAAGTAAGTATGACGTCATTTGAGGTTCAATGGGGGGTTGCAACCCCCCAAACCCCCCCTGTGGCTACGCCACTGTATGTAGGTATACTAATTAAAGAGTTTGGGCTAGACTAGAGAGTGCATATCATCAGCATAAGTTAATCATACCCTCAGCTTTTCTTATTACCTATGCAATTAAAGTTAATGTTTCGATTAGTTGAGTAAAAATACATGTAAACTTAGAGCCGAAAACGTTCGTGTTAAGAATTTCGTAATATAGATAGTTTAAATAAATCGAAAAGAAATGCATCAAATTTTTTGGTTGCTGTACCTCGCAATTTCATGGCACAAAAAATCGATCTCTTTACCGAATTTACACTTAAAAATTCGTATTCACACTCTCAGCTTCCCTGCTTGACGTTCAGAATTTAAGGGACAGTATTGAGTAAGCCGGCAAGTTCGCTTGTGCTGCCGTGGGGAAAAGTACTCAACGGGACTTCCCCATGTTAGCGTGGTAGACAGATGGCCGGCAACTCCTGTTAGCGTGGCAAACAGATGACGACTTGACGTGACAACATAAACATTTTTGTGTATTTTTTCGTCCAGGTTTCGTGAAAACCTTTTTTATGGCCCGCGGCCAATTATTGAGCTTAATTTTGGCCCGTCAGCATCAAAAGGTTGCCGACCCCTGTTCTAATCCAACGCCACCATAGGAAATAAAGAGAAACAAACAAGTGGGAAAAACAAAACTTGAAAAAATGTCAAATCAGGTAAAACTTGAAAAAATGAAAATTACTGTACTACAAAAATGGTGGTAATATGAATTGAAATATCAATTCACGACCGGTTTCGCCTTAGTTACGGCTCATCAGGTGAATGTAGATAAAATAGAAATAAGCAGGAACAAAAAAGAAAAAACAACTGGTAAGTCTAGGCTACCATAGAACTGGCAATGAGAAATTTAGAAGACCTTTGAATTGGAAAACACCAACAGACCAGAGAAACTTTTTTTCATTCATTATTCCGTCAGATAATTTATGCTAATTAACATAATTCATTAATAATATATTAATGAAAATTATTTTATTTTCCTTATTATGTTAATATAATTGCTATAATAACATCAACATACCGTATTTACTCGTTTTACCGCCCGATCTTCATTAAGGGCCCGTTTGAATAGCCGCCCATGTGAACAGAACATAAAAATAAATAAGGGCCCGTGCTGTAATACCCGCCCGATGCAAAAGCTGAGTTTTCAGTGGTAGAGAACAATAAGAAGCTGCTAAGAAACGCTTGTGTCACAACGCTGTTGAATTTTAAGCGCTGGTAGACAACAATCACGCCTTAAGCGTGCAATTGCATAACAGATAGCATTGATTACGTAAACAGATATTGAGACTGTACTCACTGAGGAAGAAGACGTTGAGGCTACAGCAGAAAACGAGCTTGGTGTTGATGAGGATGATGATGTTTATTTGCGTTTGACGTGAATAAATCATATGGAGAAAGATTACTGTCGTGAAATATTTGTCTTCAACGATATTTTTTGTGCATAATTTACTTTGAAAATAACAAGCGCCCGTGCTTTAATAAAGGCCCGTTTGAATAAGGGCCCGGCAGTGAGTAAGGTTGAAAAAAATAAGGGCCTGGGCTACAAAACGAGTAAATACGGTAATTCTTTCATTTTATCTTTATTAAATGAAGGTGCGATCAGGAACAAACACTAATTTTCATTCATTCATTATACTAGGAAGTTAGCGTGGTGATGAAAATCACGGCTGTCGGCACGGCAGGTCATTGTGAGTACCGGGCCGGTCAAATCGGATAAACTGTCGCCAACGACTTGCCATTCCTTCCATATTTTTTCAAAGTTGCGTGGCCCACTGCTCAAGTGCTATTAAGTGATGGAGACGGGCCCCGCCTCTTGCTGCACTCATCGGCATAAAACCGCGAGCATGAGCTCCGCCTCTCGCTGCACTCATCGGCATAATACCGCGAGCATGGGCCCCGCCTCTCGCTGCACGCATCGGCATAATACCGCGAGCATAATAAATATTTAATTTTTTTTATTTGAAGTTTCATTATTGCAGTTGGTGTGATCAGTTACAGTAGCCTGTTACTCAGGTGAAGTCAAGTCACTAAATACTGTGATTTAAAGGAGTTATAAAGCAGGAGTGGGGAACCGTGGGCAAAGCACAGCGGGCCACATCGAACGCATCGCATTTTTAACGGGCAACTTTTAACTTTGATTTTTGAATTTGCTTTAAAAATACACAATTTTACGTTGAAAATTCATTAAAACACTCATGGTGAGATAATTTCGGTAAAGGGGTAGATTTTTTAGACCTTAATATGGTGAAGAGCAACACTTTTAATGCATTTTGCATTTTTTATTAAACAACATCAAAAGAAACTGCTTCTTGATAAGCACAAACTGAACATTAGAGAAACATGGAAGATTATTAACTCCATCCGAGGCAAAAAGAAGCAATTAATTTGTCACTCATTACAAACATATATAGAATTAACCTCAGACTTTGATGATATTTCGAACCACTTCAACGAGTTTTTTTACATCAGTAGCGAGCAAGCTTGTACAATATTTACCTTTATCTTCATCACTATCTTACCCTCAATTTAAAACCAGTCCTTGTTCTCAAAATTCCCTTTATGTTTTTCCTACTACTCCTCATGAAATAAACAAATCATTTCTGAAATAAAACCAAAGAAAAGCAGTGGCCTAGACGAAATTTCAACTTTTCTACTCCACAAACTTCCTCCCAACATACTCATTGCCCTATCGCATATTTTTAACTTATCAATAGCTCAAGGTGTGTATTTAGATGCATTCAAAACAGCAAAAGTCATTCCAATATTTAAAAAGGTAGCGCATTAGATGTCAATTACTATAGGCCAATTAGCTTATTACCAGCACTATCAAAGATTCTAGGAAATATTATGCATGGGCGATTGTATTCATTTTTAACTTTAACAGCTCAGATGGCCGAGTATTCAGTTTAACAGTTCAGATGGCCGAGTGGTATGGAGCGTCTGTCTCTTGAGCTGTAGACGCGGGTTTGATTCCGAGTCGGGTCAAACCAATGACTTTAAAATTGCTATTTAGAGCTTCCCTGCTTGACGCTCAGTATTAAATGGACAGTGTGAAGAACAAGCCGGCAAGTTTCCTTGTTGTGCCGTTGGGAAAGGCAATTAGCGGGATTATCCCATCTTGGTGTGGTAGACAGATGGCCGGCAACTCCTAAGCGAGCTCGTATAGCGCATTGATTGCTTTCTCGTGATAGGAGGATAAATATGCAATTAAACTAAACTAAACCTCTTATATTATAGTCTTGTTTATAGCAGAATTCATTTCAGTGTCATTGTTTGGGGCTGCGCTGCAAAAAAGTATTTGGCAAAAGCAAAATTAAGATTAAACAACATGCGAAGAGCCATTACCCTTAGAAGATTATTTGTCAAGGTTACGTTTCAAAACGTCATTACTACATACCTCTACTTTCGTTTTTTTTTTTTCGGTATGCTGCGTTACTCAAATTTGCCTTTTTTCGTTTTCATTTTTTGATAACTTAGTTTGATAAGTGTGCGTAACAGCACCGCTTATATCCTTGGTTATGTAACCGCCTGAGAAAAAAATTTAATCCTACCACTGCTTACATATGTGTTTAAATATTGCTATACATTTATTTCAATTTTACTATCAGGTTTTAAATCTTGGTTTGGATAAATATTGCTGTAAAAAAATTACCCGGCACTGTGGCAAAAAAGATTAAACGAAACATTCAACGCATGCCAAAACCAACTACTTTGACAATAGCAATTCTTAACTAAAACTATATAACATTCAAAATGTCACTGTCATTGAAAACCCTAAACTTGAGAACGAAGAAGATTTTGCTGAAGATATAGCTCAGGCCATTGAGGAAGCTTATTTATTCAGTTGTTTTTTTGGTATATATATAAAATTTATTCTTTTTTTTTGATTTTTTTGCAAGTAATTTTTTTGGCAAGAGCTATTTCCATGGGCCCGTACAAATAAGCTCTTTGTGTTTCTTTTATTATCCCTCGCGCTCTTCCCAATTGTACCAGAGCGTGACGAAGTAATAAAATAAACTAAAGAGACAAATGTTACGGCCCGTAAAAATAGCCACTTCCAATTCTTTAGGCTGTTTAGGTTTGGAATTGGGGTTTGCATTTGGGATTTAGGCTTTGGATTCAGAAAGTTTTTACAATTTTGTTTCATCCTCTGACCGTAGGCCCACGTGGCGTAACAGGGCAAAATGACATTTAGGTCTATCTTGCCGCATGGTAACGTCTAGTATCAGCCCCCGGGTTTGGTTAGGGTTAGATTTGGTTAGGATTAGGTTCGGGTCAGGGGGTTAGGGTTACGGTTGTATACATAACTGAACCGAACCCTAATTAAATTTAACCCTAACCAAAACTAACCGAACCTGGGGGCTGGTACAAGACGTTACCCCCTGCCACATGCGACAAAATAGCCAATGCCTTAAAAGAAAAAATATTAAGTATCAACTATCATTGCTTACATGAAAATATTGTTTGCCGCAAGTGAAGAATTTATAGCTCCACGTCTCTTGAATCATACTAGCTTACTATTGCCATTTGCCCCACCAACAGACAAGGTTTCCAATTTGCTTATTTTTATGATCGTATCTAGGCTAATAGCCGTAGAACTGGAGGATAAAAATGAAGAAACAATCAATCAACTGTAGCAGTACTCTGGTTGCCTATAAAAATGATATTAAAGCTGACTAGGTTAGGTCGTACAGTCCTATGCTATAGGCCGTTTTTGCTGAATATGGTACCGGTAACTCTTACCGACTATATTCAGAGCTTGATTGAATCAAGCCGCACCTTATAACAGGCAGATACCGGTATATGACAAGCACAAGGACCGCTAGTAAGTTACTAGTAGGAGTTAGGGCCTAACCTTAACCCCAAACCGCCCAAACCGAAACCCTAACCCCGGCAATTCAAACTAACTCCGTATATTTTTGACACTGGGCAGTGTCTATTTTGCCAATAAAGCCAAAGAGTGATTGGCCAAAAAATATAGGTTTGTAGGTTAACCGATGTGTATACATCATACGCATGACTGTTGATAGGCTTGCATCCATTTCCACACCCGGTTTTAAAAAAATTACCCAATCAAAATCTTACTGCTAACCGGTAACGGCAAAATAGACACTACCTATATTTTGGTCTAGCTTTCATTCTTATGCCGGTACTCGTTCTCAGTGGCGCGGGAACGTTTTTTGGACAGGGGGGGCTCAAAATAGTAAGATCGTGTCAACGTCTGGGGGGCAAAGCCCCCCAGACCCCCCTTTTTTCGAACACACGTTTTTATGAGCAGGACACTCAGCAGACCTATTTTGATAGACATCAATTGCATGCCCGCTCAAGTGACCGGAACTTTTTCAGGATAATTTTTTATCGTGGAAAACAAGATTGCTTACTACCATTAGGCTTTTCTAACCATGCTCGAATTACTACTCATGTATTTGTAAAATGCAAATACCTCAAAGACAAAACCAAAAAGTAGGCAAACAAAATTTGTCCGATCTAACTTTTGCTTTGCTGATCAGAGTTACATGCAACAAACAATGCCCCATTGAGATTTAAAAATAACAAAAAACACACAATCAAAATAAAGCACTGAACCATTTTTTAACATAATGAGATGTGTAGATATAGGTATTTAGGTAGGCGTACTAGCTCAATTTTAGTAACAATCATCGGCAGTGCTCGAGTTGTGAAAACACTTATGGGGGGTGGTAGGCTACAACTTTTCACGCAGACCTAAAAAGAAATGGTCATTATAGTTGTAAGAATTGGTTTACGCTAAAATGTTTTATGGGGGGATGGTGTTGTTTTCAGGGGGGATGGCATCCCCCTCAAATCGAGTAGCCTACTGATCATCGGTGCCAGTTTAGTAGTGATTTAGCCGCTTCATTGGGTTGGTAGAAAAAATTCAAAACCATTAAAAAACTCAACCAGAAGAGAACTTGCACCAGCTCATATAAGCTTGATTAGGGGTGCCCAACCAGTCGATCGCGATGTACCGGTCGATCTTTGGATGCTTGGCTGTCGATCCCGGGTTAATTTGGCATGTGCACAAATCAGGTTGGCCGCCAATATTTCCAGTTCATGTAACGCGTCCGGGCCATGAAGACCTTTTTTTTAGCTCTTCACAAAAATTTTGGTGGAATTCGGAACATCTGAAGGATTGAGGACCGTTTTTTTGCACTTCACCGTATTTTCGTTTACGATTTACGTAATTCCCATGATCAGTAGCGACTTTCATTCGAGCATTCAGAGTAGTTTGGCGTAAAGTGTTTGGCAGCTACAAGAATTGGCAGCCATTATACTTTTACTGGTCCATCGTCCATGACTGCTGCAAAGGTTTGCAAACGCTGATATAAAACACGGTTAAAAATAAAATTCAAAAATTGAAAATTTTACCAAATTTTACGTTGACCTAGTGAATAATAACTGACTGATTTTTAAAAGAATAGTGATTCTTCGTTGGTTAAAAGCACTTTAAAAAATATTTGCTTCATTACGTATGTACGTTGCGAGCATTAATACCGTCGCACTCAGTGCATAATTTTTTCAATTGTCAGGGGGGGCTCAAATGGTTCAGGGGGGGCTAAAAAAAGTTCAGGGGGGGCTTGAGCCCCCCCTGGCACCCTACTTCCCGCGCCTATGCTCGTTCTACACTTATCTGCTTTTCTCATTAGCCTTTAGCTCATAAGGACAACGTCTACTGCCTAGCAAGATTTCAATTTCATCCTCACACTTGCAAAGCCAAGCAGAATTAACCTAGCAAACTAACCTAGCAAAGCCAGTGGCAATTGCCAAACTTCAGCAATTCCCATGCTTCAACCATGCAATAAAGCTACATGACGTCATTCAAGGTGTTCACTTTTCAAATTGAACACCTTAAATGACGTAACCCGTGCATTAGGATCCTGCTGATCGCTTTTTTCGTTTTTTGAATTGTTTATTATAGTCAAGGTGTTCACTTAGGTTCGGTGAACACCTTGGTTGACGTCAGCCTAAAGCAAATCAATTTTTGTGGTAGCCTAATCGCAAAAAATTGCAACTATTAAATTATTTTAAAGGGGAAAGTAGTAAAATTTACTTTCTGAACGAAAAAGTTTATTACAAAAAATAAAAAAAACTATAAAAGTTAGAAAAAAGTATTTTTTTGGAAATGTCAGGGTGTTCACTGAACACCTTGAGCACCCTGAGAATACGCCACTGCTTAGGCTGCTTTTAAATCACAATGCTTAAAAATTCAAGTTTTTTTTTTAGTGTTACGTGTTGCTTGTGGTTTGAAGGAAAAATAAA
This sequence comes from Trididemnum miniatum, assembly GCA_964006365.1. Lineage (NCBI taxonomy): Eukaryota > Metazoa > Chordata > Ascidiacea > Aplousobranchia > Didemnidae > Trididemnum > Trididemnum miniatum. The sequence goes on along the minus strand of OZ023231.1, from coordinate 37,090,696 downwards.
CTTACTTGTTTACTTAAAGAAAAGAGTGTCTCGATTTTTGATTTAAATGTTGCTCGCAACCTGTCCATGTTAATTTATACGACAAATTTTAAATAGAAAGCATTTAGTATAAGGGCTAAGAGTATAGACCCCACTGCGAATAAACTGTCATAGATTTACAAAAAAGTTGCTAAAAGTTTCAGATCTGAACCAGGCAGTATATTGGGTGAATTTGGGTTGGTTTACTTTTAATGGATATCGATACAAAGCGACCCCTAATGCACAATCATGGCATGCCAACAGACGTGTTTGTCAAGGCTGGGGAACAGACCTCGCTGTGCACGGAGTTCAAACCTTGGAATCAAGAATGTAAGTTTGAAAGCATTTTTGCATTGTTGTAATGTTAACGATCGAATATTAGTGCTGCACTTCTAAAAATTTTTATTTTCAGAGACATCATTGCTGCTCTTTCACTGCCATCGGAATTCTGGATTGGAGCAAGTGATGAAGAAACTGAAGGAATTTGGAAATGGGAGAACGGAGACATCGCTACAAAGCAACAGTTATTGTGGAGTGATGATGAACCCAACGGAAGAAGCATTGAGGCTTGCCTCGAAATTCGTGTTCTACCTCCCCACAATGGAAGAAGCAATGATTATCAATGTGGCTTTGCCAGAGTTGGATTGTGCGAAAACACGGTTTAACTATTTCTGTTTGTTAAACTTCGTAATCATTTTTTCCAGTAGCCTAAATAAAATTTTTAGAAACAAATATTTCATGGCAACTTTTTGGGTTATGCAGTGATATGATACTGAGAGTTAAAAACTGCAGATTTTTCTGAAGCAAAAATTAAAATAAAACTATACTAAATTGAAAAGTGAAAACTGTATAAAAAATTCCTACTGATTTGCAAGAACAAAAATTTACAGTGTTAATTAATTGCATTGTATCATGATCTATCAAAGAGTTTTTGCTCATTGCAGGGTTAATTGCTTGTGTTTTCCAAGTTCAGCCCTGTTCAATAGCCTAGCTGCAATGAGCAAGTGATTGACGGAACGTCATCGTACGGTTCCTGATTAAAACACTTTTTTTTAATTCCGGTTTTCAATTTCGTGTATTTTCTTCTTGATCAACTTTACGGAGTATTATTTCATCTTCATGCTTCAACATAGAATTATGCTGTTGATTTTTGTTCATTCTTAAGAATCATTGTTTCATCTGACGAACGTTTTACATTAATTTTACAGTATTTCTAGTCTAAAACTGCATTTGAACAAAAATAAATGAAAAAGTGCATTTGAACAAAAGTTACATTTTTATGTATTAGCAATCTTTAAAATCAATTTCGAAAAAAATGCATCATAACTTTGGGGGTAAATTTCGCAAGTTTGATCTGATTTTTATGCCGAATGGCAGAATGATGTCAGGCTTGGTCTGTTCATAAACATAAGCTACTGTATACATATAGCCTACGCGTTAACTAAAAGTAAATTCTTGACTGCTGGGCAAAACATTTAACCCGAGTATCTCAAGGTAATTCCACGATACATGATGAACATTCCATGAATGGTTCATAAAGATATCTTTGACATTTCTAGTGTTAGCCGTAAACAGTTTCTAAACTGGTTCATCTGCTTGCTTTGTGCTCATTTCGCAAAATTTTGGCTTGTTTTTTTGAATCTGTTTGTTAAGGATCTATGTCGCTGCATCGACTATATGCTTGTAAACCGTATTTGCAAAGGCAACTTTGCATGCGTTGCTTAGCGCTAAGCATAAATTATAGTCGAAATGAAGGGCAGAATAAAACAACTAAAATCTTTATTACTCTCCAGTATTATGCTGACGCGTGTGACTAGTAGCCATTTCTGTGACATTTCTGTGGCGTGGAATATTCAGCTTCGAACTCTGAAGAAATGTCGCAGCGGTAGCGAGCCGTTGGCAACATTGTGAGCGATTTACCCGGCCCAGAAATCGAACCCCAGACTGCGATCGCCGATAACGATTTACCAGTTGGCTTACGGCAAAGTAAAAACGTCATCCAAGCGAAATATTGTTTTGGAGGAAAACGCTGAAGACTCTTCAAATTTCGAAAGCCCAATTTTGCAAAGCTGTCATTGACGTCAAATAATTTAGAAATAATAGGGCCCGGTTCATATCGGCCGGTCAAGTCCAGCAACTAAAAACATCGCTATTAGTGCGGCAGGTCTAAGGTTCAATTCCCGGGCAGGTCAAACTGGAAGCAGTGTTGCCAACGGCTCGCTGCCGCAATCACATCTCTGCAACCTAGAGCCCGGCATCATCGATTCTTCGGACCGGTGATGCCGGGCTCTAGGTTGCAAAGATGTGATTTATAGACTGATAGTCTAGGTCACCGATACACAATTTTTATACAATTTCATCAGCCGTCTGGCCAATATCAGTGTTGGTTTCTTATCCAAGCAAACGAGTAATGAAAAGTGATTCGAAGCAAAGTTATCCAGTCTATTGTAAAAGGTTCTCTTAAAGAAAACACTTACATACCGGTACTCAAAAAACAATAAATGCATAAAGCTCATGAAGTGTGGGAGTCCAGAATCAAGAAAATCAAACTAAGTCACAACCTTCCAGGAGCCTCTCCTGCAAACTCTCATAGTTTCTACAAGCTTCATAAAACATTCGAGGCCGTACACATCTTCGACGTTGATTTTCACTTGAATTTTCGTTGATGGTGTCGCAGTTAAACCGCTTATATCTCTGGCATGCGCGTTCCGGAATTACTCGCTCAATAAAAGCTTTGTCATTCAGTTGAAAAATAAGTCTGCAATCGTACCAAATTTTCAGTGACAGAGCAAGTACACAAACTTGCAATAGTGCGATAATATCACAGTGTTCATTTTGTGCAAGTAGAATGCTAAACAAATTTTACTAATCAGTGCATGTGCGCATTTACAAATTCGAATCTTAATTTACTTATATAATAGGAATAAAACATTTTTTTGTCAGTTATATGGCAAGACCTTAAATGATGAAATCAGAGAACAGATATTCACCATGAAAACTCTACAATCCCTTCAGCAACTATCATCTTTCGACCTTTCAGAATTAAAATATAGCGAACTTTAACCAGCCCGCAAGGGTTCGTTCAAAAAATTAGCGATTTTCGCAACCGGCACGATTAAGCTATGATATATTTTGATTTGTTACGGTACTTTTACAGCAATGTGAGAAAATAAACAGTCTCGGATTTTCAATCACTAAACAGATTTCATTCAAGAAATATGTTCACAACGTTCACAACAACGTAATAAGTTTCGTTCCGCTTGAAAAATCTATATCTGCCCTGTGAAGGCGCATTAATTAAGGCAAGACAAGACGGGTAGAAGAAATTTTTGAGTTAACAATTTTGGTTCAGTTTAATTAAAAAACACTTATTTTTTTCGAACCTTTCAGCTTCCCCAATTTGTTTTCTATTTCGTTGTTTTGCACTGCTTAGCGCTTAGTTTATTTAGTAAGTTACGTTGCCTGCTCTAACCGAGTAGCTTCTAAAACTTACTGATTTTCGCTATGTTGAGGATCAGGTCCCATTATCAACAAGATACTCTCTTCCTTTACAATGTTGCTGATCTAAAAATGTACAGTATATTTTTATCTACGTAGGCTATTATCGCTGTATGCACTGACAGGTATCTGTTTGCAGTTGCACACGGAACATCGATCACCATCACGTAGGGTTTGCCTATTAGACCTTCTTCAACCTTATTGGATTTTTTCGGAAAATTTTAATTATTAGAAAAAAAAACGTTAAAGCCTTGCTTCATAATAATTGCAAAATTAATGCTGTATCTAACTATCATCTATAGGTACAGTAACGCATTTTCAATAATGAAACGACGGCAGTCAAAACTGTTTCGTTGTGAAAAGTATTATCGGCTGTTATGTTTTGTACATCTCAAGTTGTTAGCGATATTGGCTAGCAGCATCACGAGTGGGCTACTTAGTACATACATTTCATGACAGGTTCAATTTACAACAGTCCAGAAACAAAAGTTAAAAATCGCATTTGCAGCTTTTCTACCTGGCGCTGGGCAAAATGTGAAAAGTGAGCCATGGTTAGTTAATAGCTTATTTTAAGGGCTTATTTATGTCAGCCCAGAATTTCTGGCTGCAACCTCGGTTTCTTTATTATCTTATTTGTTTTAGACTGGGATCAATAAAAAAAAAAAAGATGGAGCTGTTCAAGCACTTCAACTGTGCACAATGTGTGTGGCACAAAAGTTACACACACGTCTACTTCTGCTGTATTCAATCAATTGAGAATGCATTGGATCAAAACCAAGCACTAGCATGAAATACACAGTGCTCGCTGAAAACACAAGCTATCCCACATCGTTTTACAAAGACTACAGTACTTATATGCCTAATCACCTCTTTGCTTTTTGATAGTGCTATTGAAAAAGTATTTATGGGTAAGTAGTCTTTGCTTTTAATTCTTGAAGCTTGTGATAGTTAGGGCCTCTGTTACCAAACCTATACCTGTTCAACAGTAGGCGGCTCCAGACCATCGTCGTTGCACTGGCTCAAGCAATCAAGACGAACTTCAAACGTAATATTTACATCTCTTCTCAAAGTTCGAATATCTGATAAATAAAGAAAAATTTAGTGGAAAACTACACCGACCAGCCATGGGCATCTGCAGAAATTTCTGCAGGGAGAGCAAAATTTTTTTTTATAAGATCAGTGTTAAACTGCGTTTTTACAACACCAGCCTAACTTTTTTAACTTTGTGTAAAATAATGCAATAAAGCAATCCACTTGAAACCTGGTGCGATCTACGATCACCACATTTGCATGAAAACAGTTGCTCATTGAACGAAAAAAACAAACAGCAATCGCGCCTTTTGCCTACCGATGCAGCATAATAAACACAGTATTATTGAATGCCACAGTCGTCTGCTATTTGGTACAAAAAGCTTGATAGCATGAGCCAGCATGGTGCCAGTTAAAAAGCCTCTTTATTACAAAGGAACAGAAAACGTGAACAAAATTGCGATTGTTTTCATATTTGCACAATTTCATCAGCTTCAAATTTTGCTTTACCGAACCGTGGTACCATCAGCCAAATCCAGCAGCAAAGCATTGAACAAGCAAGCCCAAAGTCAGTCATAGATTTAATACAAAACAAGCGAATAGAATTATAATTTGGTATAATTTAAATGGCAAGCGTAGACTCTGATATCAGAGTTTGCGTTGCTATAACGCAATATCTAGCAATAGGCCTACATGCTAATTTTTCTTCAAAAACAAAAAAGATTGCCATCCTCTTTAAAAATGCTAACAAATTTTAATGAATTACAAATAAAGATCTAAATAGGTTACAATTGGGAAAAGTTTGCTTTCACCCGCCTTGTCGTGGCGTATGGCTTTTCGTTGATGTTTTGCTGTGGGCTCCTTACGGTAAAGCAGTTTCATGGAGCGCGGTCAAGGTGGACCCACAGCATGAGAATCAATTGTTTTTCGTGATAGTGATCACACAAGCAAAAACAGTAAATAGTATTCCTAACACTAAATTAAACAGCCAATCTCAGAATCAAACCTTAAAAAACACACGGCATAATTTTCCGCGCTTTAGCAACTAACAAATTGGTAATGAAACTTTGTTCGACAGCGTGACGCAGTGGTTTGGAGCAAAAGCTGATGATTCAACTCGTTCCCCCCATACCTCGTTGTGATGATAATTATGTCTCTTTGGTGGAATCTAGCAAACTGCAAATTAAAAGTCAGAAGTAACACTGGAACGAAAAACTCGGAAACAAAGGCAACTCGTAAGCGAGTATGGATTCGTCCAATGCATAGCTCTTCCGTCACTTTCTCGTGACAGGAGGATAAAAACGAAGAAATCAATCAAGATAGGTATGAAAATTTTTTTGTTTATTTATAATGTACAAAATTTTGAACTTAAATATTTGAATTTGCTAGTTTAATCTGTCCTCACATCATCAGAATTGGTTCAACTGTTACAGAAAACAATCATCTAAAATCAATCCTGACGTAACTGTATGTTGCAGTTAGTCAAATTAATAGCTCCCATCCAAAACCCAGAGCCCCCCTTGCCCCCCCCCCCTGCGGACGTCCATGCGACCGGCCCTGATCTGTCAAATCGAAGCAAAACGTCTTTAGTTACAAAATAATCAACCACCACGCATGTTTGCCACAAATAATAAAGTTGAAGCTTTTGCTAAACAGGATTTAACAAGCGAAGATCGCATGCTCATAGTCGTTACTGGGTTGAAAGTAAAATCCAAGACCTCTACGGAAGATACATGTTAGTTGTAGTTTTGGCCGACTTTTCAACGTTCAAATTGCAAAATCGTTATCGCAGTTGTAAAAAGTTGCTGTCAATTTAGGTTTATTCCTGATTTACGGCTCAGATGGCCTAGTGGTACGAGCGTATGGGTTTGGAGCTGTAGACTCGGGTTTGATTCCGAGTCAGGTAAAACAAATGACTTTAAAATTGGTATTTACAGCTTCCCTGCTTGACGCTCAGCATTAGAAGAGCAGTGTAGAGAACAAGCTGGCAGAGCTGGATGTCTCGAAACGTGTCTCGGTCTCGAGACACGTTTTTGAGTGTCTCGGTCTCGCTATGCCAATGCCTCGTCTCGGTCTCGGACCTTGAAAGTCTCGGAAAATGGTCATGTCTCGATCGAGACATCAAAAAGTTTTGGATTTGAAACAGCATGCAGGTCTTTGATACGGAAGCAACAATGGTACTTACCCGATGTATTCAAAGTAAAACATTGTGCGTGATTTCGCACTTTGCAAAAACATTTGGCCACATTTTGTTTAAACCATTTTGCTTTGTTGTTCAGGCCCGCAGAATTGCAGGCTTTTGCTTTCTTTTTGTGAGCAGCATATATGAAAACTGGTCTATTTCAACCACTAAGCACATGCATTCGATGGTAATATACTCTAGACCAGGGATGTCTAACCTTTTAATTTATTAGGGACCCATTGCAAAATTAAATATTTAACTGGGCCGCAAAGCGACCAGAATTCCAATATTTCATATTAGGCTATAGTTCTTAGGAAAAAAAAATTTACCATTGGTAGCCTTGTACTTAGCCGCATTTTGCTGAAAACGCATCTTTTTTAACAACAAAGAAAATTTAAAAAACCATCAATATAATTAATGAATGTAATAATTATTTCAATAATGTTAATTTAGTTTTAACTTTTAAAAATATGGCCTTCACTCAAAGACAACGACCGCTAGCCACGCTAAAAAAATTAATATATTTTTTATGGGCAAACGGTGTGACAAATCAAAACATTTTCAAGAGAGTAACGTTTCATATGTCATAAAATTAAGATTTCTACAAATTTGTTCCCTATAAAAGATGCTATTCTAGTCTGGTTTACAACAGCTATTAAAAGATTATTCAAAGTAGTCCAGGCCCAAACAAAGCTTCAAATCGAAAAAAGTGCAGGGATTAAAGTTGCAGGAAATTTGGTTACCGACATGGGAAGTGCTTCCAGATTTGAGCAAGCTCTTTTTATGAGAAAGTTATTCACCAGATAAATTTTCAAAAATGCGTGGTGTCACAATGACTATAAAATGTTTATATTAATTAATTTATTAAATATAAAGTATCTTGATTAAATTTCATGAACACTCTCGTGCTCAATACTTGATAAACTTGCTAAAAAATTGTTTTAACTGAGGATAGTGGGCTGCAATGCCGACATCTCTGGTCTAGACCAACATAGCCTACCAATGACTTTTTGTTTAAAGTTTTCTTGCCATCTTTTTTGTCAGATTAAAAAAGAATATTGGGCGGTGTAATCGTCTGTGAGAGGTATTGCTTGCCTTGAATCTTCTGTGATAATAAGTTGTTTCGTTGTTATTATGGTGAACTCGTTAAATCATTAATTGTAATTGTTAAAAGGATGATATGACCAATAGCGCATTTATAATAGGCTACATCAGTTCATAACCGCGACGGCTTCATTTGCTAGTATTGTTTTGGCTAATGTCATTTTGCTATAAAGTTATTTCAATAACAACTTGGCTTAGGAGAGCCCATACTCCAGTGTGTTGCTATCGTTTTTATATTTTCTAATTTTTGGCTTATGAAGTCTCGTGTCTCGTCTCGAGTCTCGTAACTTTAAAGTCTCGCCTCGGTCTCGAAGCTATGATGTCTCGTCTCGGTCTCGAAGCTATGATGTCTCGTCTCGGTCTCGGTAGGTTTGGTCCTCGTTCCAGCTCTGCAAGCTGGCAAATTTACTTGTTGCGCCATTAGGAAAAGCGCATAGCGGGATTCCCCCATTTGGTGTGATAAACAGATGACTGGCAACTAGCAAGCGAGCTACCTGTAGTTATAGCGCTTTGATCGCTTTCTCGTGATAGGAGGATAATTATGCAACAAAATACAATATATGCGTTTGAAATTTGTAAATGCCTTCAGGTTTAAGACTAACTTATAAGCATTTCGTTGCGTTTTGGTAGCTAAAGCAAAAACATGTTGTAGTCGACAGAAGATCTAGGCTACTGTAATTTGGATTTCACCAACGCTATCAACGAGCTGCAGCCTTTGTCACTTTTTTGGAAGGACGAGTTCAGACATTTCATCATAATTTTTTCAAAACTGTTTTTTATGAATTTAGCAATTGACTGAGAACAAAATCGAGATCAAGGAGGAAAATAATACCACAGTAAATCTGAAAACTGGAGTTTTTCCTCCTTAAGCTATTTCATCCCATATTAATTGTATATCAAAATCGAGAATATTTCTCAATCAAATGTTTGCGTAGTTGTAATAAAATAGTTCAATAGAACAACTGCAATTAAAATTCAACACAAACAAAACACACATACGTTTGTGAATTTAAAGAAATGTTTGAATAAACATTATTCGTATCACACAGCGAACTATCTACTTCGGTAACATATCTGAATTTTTATTTGAATGATCATCTTCTTGCTGCGAGAAAGTAGTCGGAGGGGTTCTGACTCTGACAAGCTCGCTAAGAGTTGCTGGCCACCTGAATAATAACTTGAAGGTGGATGAATACCCTTGAAGGTCTTTTCCATAACAAAACAAGTAAACTTAATGGCATGTTTTCTCACTGTGCTTACAATGCTCACCATTAAACGAGGAAGCTTTGAATACCAGTCTTCAGTCTACCACTCCAAAAGCAACCGCCTCATTCACTCGGCCACCTGGCTTGCTACTCACGCGTCGAAATGGCAACCTTTATGACGACTCAATTGGGCCCGTTTACACTTAAATCACTGTAAGTCTACTCCAGACTTCCACGAGTATCATAAAAAGTAGATCACTACGAACCTTCTTTGAATACTCTTAACGTGGTTGCCAGAAACGTTGAAACTATTCCTTCCAAAGAATTAAAAACAGCATCGACTCGAACCTCATAAACATAATCGCTGCAAATGCATAAACAGGTTAAAAGACTTTATTGTAATTTTTGCTTTCTGTTAAAAAAAAAGGAAATGGTGATTTCTTTTCACCCATTCAACAAAAATGGTTTAAGGTAATTTTATTTGTTCTGATATAATTTATGCGCACTAACTGTCTCTATTAAGTTAAAAACTACTCAGATTAATTTTGTGGCTTTACGCTGATTTGTAAAGTTTCAATACTCATAAGATTGCATTGCAATTTGATTCTGATCAACCGAATCAAGGTACAGTAACTTACCTTTGGCATGCTTTCGTAAACAAGTTTACACAGTCATCTGGTTCACTTGTGCAAAGCTCACAGGTTCCATCTAATCTAGATAGACATGTGGTCCTAGTCAGTTGTTCAGTTCGAGATCTAAAATAGAAAGTAGTATCCAGGGCTTCCCAAACTGGGGGTCGCGTAACAAACTTCAGGGGTCGCAGGGAGTACACACTTGTACAAATTTTAGTCAAATTATTTGCGTATTCAGTGTTATGCAATTGCGTAGCATGCTGTTGTGATTTCTAAACTTTTAAAACTGGTGCAATTGCGCAAACATCATTCTTAACTTAGGCCTAGCTGTAGATTCTGGCCTATCTCTAGGCTAAATACGAAATGGTAAGGCAGCGGATGAATGTTGTAGTTCTCTGTATAACTATAAACTGTTTTGTTTCGTCACTTCGGTATCACGTGACACAGCTGGATCCATCTTTTTGTTTCTTCGCTTCGGTTAGCGACGCCTTGTAGAACTCTGCTGACGACAGGCTAGCACCGGTAACTAAAAACTATTTTAAGCACTTGATGGCTGGTTAATTAATGGTTAGCATTAAAGCCGAATATCCATCACTATCGGACTCGGCAGTAATCGCACTCCGGCCGTTTGTCTCGACGTGTTTGTGCGAGTCTGCATGTTCAACGTTGACGGCAAAACATCGTTCCTGCATAAGCAACATTGAAACCGTCTTGAGACCGGCATTAAAAAATACTGAGCCGCGGCTGGATTAGGTTTGCAGGAGAAAGCAATCGCACCCATCACATTACATAAATGTATTTGCTTTTTTTGTTTCTAATAAGCTACTTAAGTGTCAACTAGTAAGCATTGCTGGCATCAACAGCTCAGATGGCCGAGTGGTAAGAGCGCCCGCCTCGGGAGCTGAAGACTTGGGTTTGATTCCGAGTCAGGTCAAACCAATGACTTTAAAATTGATATTCACAGCTTCCCTGCTTGACGCTCAGCATCAAAGGGACAGTGTGAAGAACAAGCCGGCAAGTTTACTTGCTGTGCCGTTGGGAAAGGCAATTAGTGGGATTATCCCATCTTGGTGTGGTAGACAGATGGCTGGCAACTCCTGAGCGAGCTCGTATAGCGCATTAATCGCTTTCTCGTAATAGGAGGATAAATATGCCACAAAAATAAAATAAATAAATAATTAAGTAGCGGTGACTTGTTTTTAGTTTTCGCCTTTCAATAATTATCACGAATGCATATTTCGCACTGTTTGTGATTTTACCGTAAAAGGTCGCGAATAATTTTGGAAGATTAAAAGGGGTCGCGAGCGAAAAAGTTTCGGAAGTCCTGGTATAGACTGTTGCCTGCCCGAGACATAATACGTACTGTCCACTTCATTTTGTGAAGTGTGAACCAATTTGGTGCTGAGGAGAAAAGCTAGGAGTCCAATGATATGCACTTGATGATTTTGCATAAATTTTGAAAAACTAAGAATAATTATAAAATACAAAGTCAGTCAATATTCTTGCCAACACTAATTTATTACACATCGATTACGGTCCAAAAAGCCACCCTCAGTATTTTGAACACACTAGTCATGAAAAAAATTTAAAAAAGGCGTTTTATAACGAACGTGTTATTAAACCTACTTTAGAATACAATAAAGATGGAACGAAAATGACTTGAGAAAAAATAAAGCTACGGTATCTTAGTATTTAGTAGCATATTTATCCCCTATCACGAGAAAGCGATCAATGCGCTATACGAGCTTGCTTAAGAGCTGCCAGCCATCTGTCTGGCAGCTCTTAAAACTTAGATGTTCGCCAGTATATCTGAACTTACAATGCCCTGCTCAGTGGCGTACGTACGGGGGGGTTTCGGGGGTCAACCCCCCCATTGACGATTGGAAAAAAATAAAAAACGCTCTTTTTCGACCGGTTAGCGTTTTTTCATACAGAGATTATGTTTTTCTGTGCTGTATCAAATTGCCTACATAATCTCGAGAAACTTTCATTGTGATTCAATAATACCGGTAGTCAAACTTTTCTGGTGTGTAGCGCTTGAACCAATGGCTGGCTCCAAATGCAAGCCTGGACAAGGTCAATGGGCACTAAACCTGGAGTCGTGTTGTGATGTCATAAAGACATTGTTCTCAACGGCTATGGCTGGACAAGACAACGTTTTAGCGCAGAAGGTATTCTTGGAAGAGAACGGTTGCAACGCATGCAGATATTCCTCTTGCGATGTCATAATTTGGAGCCAAACCGGCCAGTTGGCGTAATGGTTAAACATATCGGCGCGGGAGGTTTTGGGTTCGATTTTTGGGCCGGTACCGGCCGTTAAAAAGGTAAAGGTACGGGACAGCGGGTGCAAGCACACATTGTTTAGGCCATTTTCAATTGTCGGCCCATTACAATTTTCAATCACGAATGATTCAACGCTGTTAAGGGACATAACATGACGAAAAACACATACACAAAACCCTTTGCACTTCCGCTTGTGCCGAGCGCCTGGCGCGAAAGCTGCGAATACTATTTTTCAAGTCTTTAGTATGACCCGACTGGGAATAAAATCCCAGTCTACCGGCTACCAAGTGGACGCTCTTAACCGATACACCAAGCGCCGGTTACCGGCCGTTAGCTCAGTTGTAAAGCGCACAGGTTATCGGTGCGGAAGGTCTGGGGTTCGATTCCCGGGATGGTCAAATCGGCACAGTGTCGCCAACGGCTCGCCACCGCTGCGACGTTTCTGTGTTACCCAAGCGCTAAGAGATGGGCCCCAGGGACGTTCGCAGGGGTTGGGAGTCAGCGCTCCCCTTCCCCCTTGACAATTGCAGAAAAAATGAAACCATTCTTTTTTTTTAAAAAAAACGACTTTTCTTCATGCGGAGCTTGCCGAAATTGCTATCATGTTTTCATCCCAAACAACACCATCCCGCACAAAACATTTTAGCGTAAACCATTTCCTTACAAGTACAATGATCATCCCTCCTTACGTCTGCGTGAAAAGTTGTACCATTTCCCCATAAGTGTTTTTACAACTCGAGCACCGATTACGATGCAATGCTACAATACCGGTACCCGGTAGTCCAACTTTTTTGTCGTGTTTTGCTTGAAGTACATTTTTGTCATTGATGTTGCTGTGAAACAATTAAGAAGTAGGAGTTTCTTTAAATGCGAGTATCTGCAGTAACTATGGCTGCACACAAATTTTTTTTTTTTTTAATCAAATCAAATCTTGATTATATTCGTTTTATTAAATTCGTTGTTGTACCGAAACGTGGTAGCGAGTGGCAGGGCCCGACCCCGCGGCTTAGCGCCTGGGCAACGCAGCTCCAAAGAAACGTCGTTGCGGTTGCGAGCCGTTGGCTACACTGTGTCCGACTTGACCGGCCTGGGAATTGAGTCCCAAAGCTTCCGCATCGATAGCGAAATCTTTTAACACTACGCTATAATCGCCCGGTTTTTTGAGAAATTTTATTAAAATATAAAAAACTAAATTGACACTGCTTTAAGTGCCAAAAGTAAGATAAAAATACTGCCAAAGACGACCATAGACCAACGAAAGATTTGAAGAGGCTTAGGGGCGGATAAAGTGGAGAGACAACATTGTTTTTTCGTTCCGTAAGCTGACTATCTCAGGAGCTAGAGTTCTTCGTTTCCCATAGACACCCCGATTATGTGTTTGAAAGCATCTGATATCGACGCTGTGATTTGGCAGAAAAATGTTTAGATAATATCGACGCTGTTTTTAACTTTAATCGGATGATTAAGGATTCCTCTCGCGCATAATTTATTTTAGTTTAAAAACGTTTTGGAAGGGAGGGCAGTTTTTTCTTATGCTCGAATATCTTCACTTTTCAAGTTTCAAGCGAGAAACTGCCCCCTTTATAATGAGTGTACCGTATATTGACTGTTTATAACAAGGTTTAGCCTATATGCGTTGTTTATATTAATGTTGGTTCTTGAAAAAAATTTTTTTGGAGAGAAGGAATTGCTTGTTTTACCCCCTGGGTGCACCCTGTTTGTGACGTTGCGACAGCTAGCCAGCCTATACTTTAGTCAATTAACCTTCCTATGGCCCAAAAATGATTTCAAATAAAGTTTTTTCAGAAAATTTTCAACCACGGCCTGACAGCTTGAGTTTCTGTGAAACCTTTTCTCTCCATAAATGAAACGCAAAGCACTAAGCAAAAGTGTGAATGAAATATCTATGTTGTTTCCTTAGTTATGGCATTATATAGCTTAATCATGGTTAACTGCAATTTAGGCTGGAAACATTACAATACGATGCTCTTTAATACCTCTAAACTACTGTAATTGTAATGTAGTATCTTTATGTCATCACGATGTGACGTCACTGAAACCCCCCCCATTGAAAAATCCTGCGTACGCCACTGGCCCTGCTGGTACAATTAAGTCAGTAAATAATGCAAGATACTTGGGTATAACTTTGCATAATCGCTTAAACTTTCATGAACACATCAAAATTACTGAAACCAAAGTTGGTCGCTCAGTTGGAATTTTGAGTAAACTAAAATATTATCTTCCTGAATCTTCTATGTTGCAACTTTATTATTCTCTTGTGCATTCGTAACTTATATATGGAGTAGCCGTTTGGGGTAACACCTTCCCTTCCTATCTTGCAAAACTGACTCGTCTACAAAACAAAGCTCTTCGCTTAGTTACTTCAAGTGATTGGAATGCTAGTGCTGCTCCCCTTTACCAAAAACTGAATATTTTATCTCTCTCAAAATTGAACAAATTTGAAATCGCTAAATTTATATTCAATTATAGCAGTAAATGTTCACCCACAACTTTTGATCAATATTTTATTCTTACCAAAACATCCCATTCTCAATCTACCAGATACTCAGTATCAGACCACTTGAGAATCCCCTTATATAAAATCAATCGATTGCAACGATCCATTAAATTTGTTGGTCCTAAAATTTGGAATTCAATTCTCTTAAAAGTTCGAAAAACCTCGGATGCAAAATTTAAAAAAGCATACAAAACTTATTTACTAGTCATCTTGTACCATAATTATTATGTTAATTTGTTTAATTCCATTTCTACTCCATCCCATTTGCTGCCTTCAGTGTGTGTTGCTACGTAGTTTTTTATTTCCTTTATAAGCCGGTTTATTCAAATTGCCATTAATTATCTGATATTATGACAATTGTTGATTTAATTAAATTTAAGTCCAGGAACGCTGCTTGACTCGAAGACCTTACGGTCCCTTCGCAGCCTTCCTGTTGCTGTTTCCTGATTATTTTTTGTTTTTCTGTAAATGTAAAATTGTTATTTGCAGCAACCAAATAAACAAGCTTGATTGATTGTCTATCACACCAAGATGGGGGAATCCCGCTAACTGCCTTTCCCAACTTCACAACAAGTAAACTTGCCGGCTTGTTCTACACACTGTCCCTTTAATGCTGAATGTCAAGTAGGGAAGCTTGTGAATACCAATTTTAAAGTCATTGGTTTGACACAACTCGTAATCAAACCCAAGTTTACAGCTCCCGAGGAGGACGCTCTTACCACTCGGCCATTTGAGCTGTTAAAGTATTTCTCAAAACTAGACGGTTTGTAAACTGAAAGAGTTGTACTGCCGCGCTTGTACCGATGATGATGACTCCTGAATCTATGTCGTCAAAAGCCCCAGTTTTAAGAATTATTGTGGCTTCATTTTTCGTATCTGTTTAAGTTTATATTCGGTTTTTCCAAAAAAGCTTTCAGTATTGCGTGTTGTAAAATACTGAGGATGTTTTTTTGAACGAAAATGATTTGTCATGAATTAGCATGGGCAAGAATAATGAATAATTTTGTGTTTTACAATCGCCCACTACATTTGTGACGGTATTATTTTGGGTAAAAGCGTACAATAAAATGCGATACTCAAAATAGGCTACTAAGTATTCTTACGAACCGGCTGGGTAGCTAAGTTGTTAAGACATTGATATCGGTGCGAAAGTTCATGGGTTCGAAATCCGGGTCGGTCAAATCGGGCACAGAGTCGCCAACGGCTCGCCATCGTTCCGACGTTTCTTCGTAGCCGAGGCACTAAACCGCGGAGATGGGACCCGCCACTCGTTACACGCGTCGGCGTAACACATCGAGTATACTGAAGATTTGACTATTTTGATGTGATTTGAGTTCACAGAAAAATTTTGTTTTCATGTAGGCCAACCTCTTGGTGGGTTTTATTATTTGGTGGGCCAAATAAAGCCCACCAAATAAAGCTTGGTGGGCTTTATTTGGCCTAAAACAGTTGGGAAGATAACGACAAGCTACAGGCTGCCAACATGCAAGTTACAGCACTCACTAATCGTGGATATGCAACAAGCACCAATGACATGATTTTATCGTTTTATCACGAGTAAGCACCGAAGGCGCTGTACGAAAGTTAGATGTTTCCAGTCATCTCTGTCTACTGCTCAAAGTTGTTGAAATCCCAACGGCACAACTTAACTTCTCGAATTATTTTCCACGACCGTCCTAGCCGAAAGTCAAGCAGTACACTGTGATAAGTACCAACAGGAATAGTGGTAGTATAGTAGTCCTCTGTTACTGCATTGTCAACATGATAAAGAATACGATGAGATAAAGGAAGTATGAAAACGGAACAAGAAAAGAGGCAACAAAATGATTAACGTTTTCACATTAGGTAGGGGAAAATAAGATAGAAAAAACAAGTGGGGATGGCTGCAACACTCAGATCGAGTGCAGAAATTTGCTTAAAAAAGAAATGGCAATAAAAATGACGGCCAGAAAAAAAAGACAATAGGAGCATCACAGCTACCAACTCCGCTATGTTAGGTGTAATGGTAGGAAGCATACAAGAGACAAGGTCTGCTAATTAACTTACTGGTTTGACTCATCTAGGAATGGAGCCTAAAGTCTATAATTTCAGAAGCAGATGTTACTTAGTAGAGATTGGTTAAAAAAAGCTTAGGGAAGATAATAGTCTGGGTACAGCACCTGCAGGTCATGCAACCTCCCTCTACACATCTGCAACGATTCTCATCACGTTACGATGAACTTGAACAACCGGCTGTTAAAATCTGGGAACGTTGAAAAGGCAGTGAGTAAAATTTATCGCAGCCATTCTGTAACAAGACAGTGAAATACAATAAATATGGGACGAAAATAGCTCAAGGAGGAAAAAACCAGGAGCATAAACATTTTAAAAAATAATGTTGCTCTAATTTTCTTTCTTAGACGTAACAACATAGCAAAGTGTATTTGTGCCTAGTATCAAAATGTGAGTTATTCTCAAAAATTAGGAAATAATTACAAGATTTTTTGAGAATCTATTTGCGTGTAAAAACTACTCTTAAGCATAGCTTTGAGAAAAGCTGTCTCACGTTAGGCTTCTAGAAACGCTCGGATTACTTTTTTGTGTAGCTTTAAATAGGCTGTTTGTCCCAGAAGCTTTTCGTGACGCACTAGTCAGAGGGTAATCTCATCCAAGTGAGAACGAAGAGTAAAGTCTGGTGCTTGTTCTGACCTTATCTCTCGCTCTCACTTTGACGTAATTACCCATTGTTACACACAGTAAGTATCGTATTGTAATTACAAATATCACGTTCAAACTTTGTTCCCTTGCAATACTGTAAAAATTAGCATAACTGCAACGCGCCAAAAAAAAAAAAAAAAATGCGACTAAGTTGTATATTACTGCTTGTGGTTTACTGCACTGAAAGTCAAATTTTCTAAATCACAAATGAATACTCACGGAGGGTTCTGCAGCGTCATATATTTTGATCTTAGCAGGTTGTGTTTGCTCTACAATGGTTGTTTGCACAGCATCAAATGCAAGCGTCAGTCCATCGCTAGTCAAATTTCGCAGGTGGTAAATAATGCTCACATCCGTGATTTGGTAAAAATCAACTGAAAAAAAAAATTAAATGCTGTTTTGCTGAACGTGCTTTTGCTGTAGTTTGCAAACACGATGCCACCAATACAAACGTAACAATCACAAACCCAATACAACACGGTTTTGCACAAATAAAACCTCTTGATGCAGCCTTATAAAATACAGGGCTTGCAGTTCACGGTTGATATATGTTGTAACTGGTCTGTGGCGTACTCACTATCCAACAAAAAATATTTTATAAAGGTAGGGAATGCAGAATTCTAATCTCTGAGGCAGTCAATCGCAAAATTCCTGTATTCTCCACTAAAACGAAAGACTTCCGAGAAATAAAGGTGGTTTTCAGAAAATGGAATAGTTGAGCAACATTTTTCAGGTTTTAAAGTGTAATGTTAGAAGATGGAAAAAAGCAATTATCAAATTGCATTAATGTTCCTTCATTAATAAAAGCTACTTTTGCTGAGGTGTGGTGTAGACCACGATGCAAAATGGACAATATCAAACTGCTGCACAGTAAATGCATAGATGCGGTGCACACTGGTATCAAATCTGACCTGTAATAAAGGTTTTACAAAGAAAGTGTCGCGATGGCCTAGTATCGGGTGTAAGAATTCTTATTATGCAAAAAGATGTTTTAGAAAAAAATCCTATACCCAGCTATTTTAAAATAGACGGCAACGAGCTCTATGTGACTTATGAAGGTCAAAAGTTTACTTGTAAATATTGTGGCGAAATTGGGCATAAGCAAGTAGATTGTGACAAGCGAGCGCAGAATTTCCCGTCACTTCAGCGGGATGAAAACATTATTCAAAACAGCAGTCCTGACCAACTGCAAACCGATGCCTTCCCAAGCAAAAAACGCAAGAAAAATACCGAAATACGCAAAGCTAACAAATTTAGGACCGAGGCTGCAGTGGACTTGAGCTGCGCGGCGGGTTCTCTATGCTGTAATACCAGCAACAAGCCACTTGATTTGTCGCAACCAGAACAGCTAAGCAAAGAACAGATGGAGGTGGACGTTCCTGCTGACAAGACTCATGTCCCAAAAGATTGGTGGGAGCGTGGAAGCTCTATTATTTGTCAAAGTTGTAAGTCGGAAAATATACTAGTCAACCCCGAGTCGCATTTTATTTGTTGGAACTGTCATAACGAAAACCTTATTGCCAAACCATGCTGCGCATCTGAAGATAATGCCGACTCGTATCGAAGTGTTTGCCCGAATACCACAAAATTTCCATGCCCAGCCTGCACTGTAGAAATGTTGTACCTTTCTTGCTGTGAGTCGTTTGTGCCTGTTAATAAAATAGACGACGAAAATATTATCCAATGCGGAAAATGCAACAAACTCTTTATGGAATGCAACTGCGAATCCTATAATCAATTGCCCGGTCAAGGCTTGGCTTTTTGCTGCAAAAACGTCAAATGCCATTATAAAACTGTACATTGTGATTGTTCTCGAAAATCTGTGCAACTTTTTACCGGTACGACTCCATATCTATGTGAATGCGGCTGTGAATTTGAATATGACATAGATATGGGTGTAACGAAAATGTACTAGCTTAATTGCCTCTGAAACGACACTGTAATATATACAATAGCTTTGCATCTTTTCCCGCTGAATACTGTTTGCGCTACTATTCCATAGGTCTAATATACTGTTACTTCCTTTATTGTTAATTTATAATGGATTTGGTTGTTGCTAGCTATAATGTTGCGGGTTTGGGTAATGCCATCAAAAGGAAGTCAGTTTGGTATTTTTTAAAATCTAGTCCAGTTCACATTGTGTTTTTGCAAGAAACCCATGCTTATTCTGCTTGCGAAACATTGTGGGAGAAGGAATGGGGTGGAAATATTTTATGGAATCATGGGACTACTCGTTCCAAAGGTGTTGCAATTGCTTTTAAGTGCGGATTGCAATACCATGTTAACGATATAAAAACTGATGATCAAGGTCGCTTGCTACTAGTTGATATCAATATTGAAGACAGAAACTTCTGCCTAGCTAATGTATATGGACCCAATGTTGATAATCCTACCTTTTACTCAAACCTATTTAATCAACTCCAAAGTTTTTCGACCTCAGATATTATATTGGGTGGTGATTTTAATTTAGTTTTAAATAATGATCTTGATAAATTGGGAGGTTCATCACAGCACATTAATTACAAGGCCAGTAATGTTGTTAATACAAATATGAAAACTTTAGGCCTTACTGACATTTTCCGCTCCTTGCACCCGACCAAGAAGCTTTTTACAAGAGTTCAAAACAACCCTTTCGTATCATCTAGACTAGACTTTTTCCTGATATCCAATTCGTTGCTTACCGACAGTCAAACCGCTTCCATTTTACCAAGTGTGCATTCTGATCATAAACTGGTGCAGATTAAATTATCTTTAAAAGCTGTTCATAAAGGTACCGGGTATTGGAAGTTCAATAACTCATTACTGCTGGACAAAAATTTTACCTCGGTAATCAAAACCGTTATCGGTGAATTCCAAACTAATCATCCTCCAAATACATGCAATCCGCACTTACAATGGGACACTTTAAAGTGTGTGCTTAGAGGATACATCATTGAATTTAGTGCTAAAAGAAAAAAGATGTTTTTGCATCGGCAAAATTTGCTGCGCGTGCATTTACAGCAGCTGCACGATGCACTGAACAACTGCACCTCGAATGACCTAAATAGCTTGCTTGCTGACATCAAGTCTTGTCAGTATGAACTTGATAGCATGATTGAGGAAAAAGCAAAAGGGGCTGCTATTCGCAGCCGCGCAAAATGGGTTGAATCTGGGGAAAAAAATACAAAATATTTTCTCAATTTAGAAAAATCTCGAAGGGGGAATAAATCAATAAATAAGATTAAAAACACAAACGGAATTTTGGTGACAGAACAGCAAGCTATTTTGGAAGTTTTAACACAGTACTTCAAATCTTTTTATTCAAGTACTGACAACAATGTTGATAGCATTCAACTTCGCAATTATTTGTCTAATATTGATTTGCCTGTTTTGTCAAAAGATCAAACTGAAAATATTTCTGTTCCTATATCAGAACAGGAATGCCATGCTGCCTTGAACGCTATGTCTAACAACAAATCACCTGGGCCGGATGGCTTTACTGCTGAATTTTATAGAACGTTTTGGGATGACTTAAAACCTTTTTTTTTAGAATGTGTTCGCTTTTCTTACGAGAAGGGGCAACTGCCAAACACGCAAAAAGAAGGCATTATTATAATGCTCCCAAAGCCACAAAAAGACTTGTTGTTACCATCAAATTATCGACCTATAACTTTGCTTAACGTTGATTATAAGATAATCGTTTCTGCCATCAATAATCGAATGAAAACTCATTTAAATACTTTGATTAAACCCGGTCAAAATGGCTTCATCAAAGGCAGACACATCGGCGATAATATTCGCCTTTTGTTTGATGTCATTGATTTCGCTGATTTGAACGATACTTTGGGTGCAGTTTTAGCGGTTGATATATTTAAAGCGTTTGACTCCCTTAAATGGGAATTTATTTACCAAGTGCTTGAAAAATATGGGTTTGATCGTCCATTTTACACTGGATAAAAACGTTGTATGCCCAGCCAGTTTGCAGACTGACAAACAACCATTTCTTGTCCGATTCATTTACGGTACATAGAGGTGTTAGACAAGGTGATCCTCTTTCGCCGACTCTTTTCGTTCTTTGTATTGAATGTTTAGCAAGTGCTTTAAGAGCTAGTAGTCAATATGTGGGTCTCCAGCTAGGAAGCTCTAATGTTAAAATTTCCTTATTTGCGGACGACACCATCATATATTTAGATGGAACAGTAAATCAATTTGAAATAGTTTCTGCTATCTTTACCAAATTTGCTACGTTCTCTGGCTGCACCATTAACTGGAATAAATCTAAAGCCTTTATATAGGAGCTAGCAAACGTTGGCAAAAAAAGCCGTTGTCTCACTTTGGTTTGCAATGGCCTGATGATACTATACAATATCTTGGCTTGACCATTCCTACTAAGCCGAAAGGCAATAAATATGAGCTTTTTCGATTGAATTTTGACGGATACTGTCCTAAGTTGCAAACCATCTTAAATCTTTGGAAATCAAGAGGTCTCACTTTACTTGGTAAAATAACAATTTTGAAATGCCTCGTTTTTCCGAAATTGCTGTTCAAACTCTCCATGATTCCATCACATATTTTTCCACCATTTTTAAAATCTTTGAACCAAATTGTTTATAGTTTTATTTGGGGATCCAAATGGGAAAGAATTAGCAGAGTAAACCTTACTTCGAGTGTTGAATTAGGTGGTGCAAATATGTTACATTTACCAGCTTTTATAACAGCGTTGCATTGGAAGTTCATGCAAGCTTTTTTGAATGACTCAGCTGCGCCTTTGTGGAAGGACGTTGAGAAGTCTTGTGTTAGTGATTGTATATTACAATGCGTATTAAGTTCTAATTTGACCTTGCAACATCGTTTACTGCGAAAACTCATTCCGTTTCGTTTTTTGAAGATGGGTATTCAGGCAGCTAAAACGCTAATTCCTTACAATACTGAAGAAAATAAATTTCTATGGCTGAATAAAAACGTAAAATATAAGCGTAATCCCTTAATCATTTCAAAATTTATTAATGCTGGTATTTATTTTCATGCACAGCTGCTTGATGGAAATGGCAATCATATGCGCTTTTCGGATCTTGCTTGTAAATTTTCAA
The DNA here is from genome assembly GCA_964006365.1 of Trididemnum miniatum. Lineage (NCBI taxonomy): Eukaryota > Metazoa > Chordata > Ascidiacea > Aplousobranchia > Didemnidae > Trididemnum > Trididemnum miniatum. The sequence continues at coordinate 37,068,461 of OZ023231.1, read as the reverse complement.
TTAATTCCGATTCTCAAACAAAGAAGGATTACGTAACATTGTATTTGGCTATACCGGAAACTTGGGAAAATAGAGCATCGTCTACTCTGATTGATAATACAAATGTTGATTTCTTAAATATTGTGAAACAAAAATCTCTAGATAGTTGGGTTTCCACTAAAAACGCTTATTTACACTTAACTAATAATCACAAAGGACCGATAAAACAGCAAGCTCGATGGTTAAATGATTTGTCTATAGATAGTAGAGCAATCAACTGGAGAACGATTTATTGCAATAATTATTTCTGTACTACTGAAACTAAATTACGATCCTTTCAAATAAAATTAAATCTAAGAGCTATTGTAACTAATGTGCAATTGCATGGTTTTGGCATTGTGGATTCGCTTTTTTGTTCATTTTGTGCGCAAAGCATTGAAACAATTTTGCATTTATTTTGTTTTTGTCCAGTTGTAGATCAGTTTTGGCATGAAGTTTTTAGTTGGATATGCTGTCATTTCAAACGGGACATAAATTTTTGCAATTTTAACAAGATTTTTGGATTTCAAGAGTTAGAAAATTGTACTTAGACGGATTTGATTAATTGTTTTTTGCTCAAAGCAAGATTTTTAATTTATAGATGTAAAATTGAAAAAACCAAACCAAATATCATGTTATTTATAAGTACCATTAATTTGCAAAAAAAAAACAGAATATTTGATTGCTAAACGTAATGGGGATTTGAAAAAACATTTTCGAAAATGGAATATCTATTGAATCGTGCTACTATTGTACCTGTATGTGCTTAACGACGTTATTTTGTAACTCCATAATTACTAGACTTTGAAAATAGTATAGTGTTGTTTTCGTGTTGATACCCATTTTATTATTACTTTTTGCAACAATAAAAAAAAAAAAAAAAATCAGCTAAAAAACATATTTACTGTAGTGTAATTAAATTTTGAACACGTGATTTTACTTCGTCCCAGTACCAATCAAGAGTAGTGTGGAAAAAATGGATGATATCAGGTGTGGTTGTGTGACATTTGTTATGACGTATGCAATGAATTCGGTGAGAGACTGACAATAACTTTTACAGCTTTTAAGCGACTACAGCCAATTAACAAAATTAACACTGGGTTAAAAAAGCTGGCTCAAAGGAAAAACAAGTTTCCAGGAATCCATTGGCTGAAAACAGAAAACAGGCAGCAGCAAGAATAAGCACTCTGAGCAGACCAATTCAAAAATGAAACATAAAAAGAATAGCCAAGCTGCAATACATCAATTTATTCACTTACCTTGACCATCTATTGCTTCATTGCCAACGAGAAAACGAAGCACGCTCCTTTCTGTGGGCAAAAATCCTGGCAAAAGACCAATTTCCACAACTGTTCTGTTAACTTCATTGTCAACTGGCGCCACATAAACCTGAAACATGCTCAACGTAATGTGACGTTTTACGTGCTTACGATACACGGCTGAGAGCGAAACTTGGAGAAGCGAGGTTACGGCAAATGTAAGCTTACTTGGATCAACATACTTATTGTTCACCACATTCACGTTATTCATTTACAAATTAAAATGGTGATACAGAGCGTTACTCACCAAAAGTCTAGTTATGGTGCAGTGGGTATACTTAGGCACACATTAACTAGTACTAATACCCATTTTTGGAATTTTCGGGCTTTATCGTGCCGAGATGTATAGTATTTATTGTGCTGGACTAGGAACAGGTAGCACGAAGCAATAAAATAATACTGGGTCGAATGACGATGCACCGGCCGGTTAGCTCAGTTGATAAGCGCACGCTATCGGTGCGGTAGGTCCAGGGTTCGATTCCCGGGCCGGTCAAATCGACACAGTGTCGCCAACGACTTACCACCGTTGCGACGTTTGTTCAGAGCAGCCCAGGCGCCAAGCCGCGGAGGTGGGACCCGTCACCCTGCACATGCTTCGGCAGAGTGTAACGAAGATTTGATTTTCATAAAAACGCAATTACATTAAGTCTATTTAGTGCTGGATCTGAAACAAGCAAAGCGAACTGCAACAGCCTGACACGAAGTTTTGTTAAAAAAAAACAGGAAAAATATCTATCAGCCTATTTTCCCATGATGTACAGATCAGTTTTCAAAAGGCGCAAAAAAAATAACAAAAAAATACCTTCCAATACGACCCCTAAACTGATGTTATTAGTGGCACGCGTAAAACAAAAAAAATGAACTGGTTTTACAAAATGTAAAAACTGTAAAAACCTTTGCTTTTGGCGTTACGAAAAAAAGCAAAAGCCACCATGTACATAATTTATTCCTCACTCCAAGAATATCGACTCGGGTATTTCACCGTTATAAGAAAAAACTCATGGCGCAGAGTCGGCGGTCTAACATTTTACCGTCATTTTGATCAGCAAGTTTTCATCAGCTGCATCTCTGTTCACTTCTTCTATGCTCTGGTTAACAACAAAAGAGCATCTCCTGTTGTCCTCTACGCGGTAAACGCATTTGTATTCCAGAATTCCTTCACCGTAACCTGAGTAAATATATTTATGCATAGTATAACATGCACGCAATCTCCTGAAAAGTACTGTTTCGACCTTGTTACGTCTCATTCTAGATCAGAGGTGACGAACATGCGGCCCGCGAAAGAATTTCCTGCGGCCCGCGAACATTTTGGCGAGACCAGTACTTTTAAACATTTTTTCCCCGTCTAATCTTTGCGATGCGATACCAAAAGCTGAGCCCCTGATTTAATCAAACGCGTAACACACAGTAATTATATAAACGCTCAATACAAGTCATCTGTTTCAGGATTCAGCAGTTCATCCATTGTTATGAAACAATGATAACATAACTAGAGTCCGTTGCAGCTTCAGCATAGTGCAGCAGTTTACGAGTAACTATTCGAGTGAGAGCTTAGCTTGCCTTACAGTGGTAGGAATTATGTGAGTTTGCGGTAATGAATTGGTGAGGTGGCAGCACCATTTATCATATGCAAATTTTACTGCTTTCCTAAGGTATTTGTTATTCTGTTTTTTAATCGATATTTAATTAGCCGCTTGTCTTCAGCGATGTCTTCAGCGAAAAAACGAAATACTGTGGATGAAAAAAGAGTATTTCAAAAAGATTGGACCGATATCCGATTTGTTTATGACCAGGAGCGTATTCAGAGGGGGGGCCATTGTGCCATCCTTCCCCCTTTTTGACTTTGCCTTTTAGTAAAAAAAGAACAAAACTAATGGTGCCAAGTGACTGAAACATGCCAGACTCTTTCGATGGTTTCTGTAACTTATGGTCAGTGGCTAATCCAAGGGTTAGAATGAGAGGCATGCATCCTCCCACCAGCCATTTTCAAAATAGTTTTTGATGTATACAATTTTTCCATAACTTCGAACCTCTTCGAGAGCGATAAGCCTACGCCTTAAGCACGCATAATCGAAAATGTGCGCGCCAAATGCATCATATTTTGCAAAGCACTCAGAATCAGGGTCAAAAAATTTAAACAAAATTTGCCTGAGGATTATTGAAAAAGCATTACAAATAGCCATTACAGCATGTAAATTTTCAAAAATTTTCCGAGAGAGCATGCCACCGGACCCTCCAAGAGCTTTTCTTGTTTCTCAATCATTTTCAAATTTGTTCTGCCGAAAAAAAAACGCTTTAAAGAAATATGGAAATTATGGCTTCCCCCTTTTAAAATTTCTCCATTACAGCATGTAAATTTTCAAAAATTTTCCGAGAGAGCATGCCACCGGACCCTCCAAGAGCTTTTCTTGTTTCTCAATCATTTTCAAATTCGTTCTGCCCAAACAAAAAACGCTTTAAAGAAATATGGAAATTATGGCTTCTCCCTTTTAAAATTTCTCACTACGCCACTGTTTATGACTAAAAAGTTATGCGGCCCGCTTGCTTATTGGTAAGTAACAAAGTGGCCCGCGACAGCAAATAGGTTCGTCACCCCTGTTCTAGATTCTCAAACTGGACAAAACTGAAGATACAAAAAATTCAATTCACTGATCTTTAAAAAGTTTTGCATGTGGTACTAACTACCTACCACAAACCAAAAAATTCACTTCTTCCAAAGTGCTCAAGTTGCGAAGCAATGAGCTATACAGATTGCAACACCAACCGTTAGGGTTGTTTAATGCAAGCGCAAGGTACTGCACTGTACTAAAAAAATCTAGCACAATTGCTAAGATATGGTTGGGCAAAATATTCATACCTGTAGCTGTGGCATTTGCAATTCCAAAATTTACCACATCACTGGGAATAGGAATACGATTCGTAGTCAAGTTCAAGTTTTCTTCTAGCAAGTGAAACTGAGGCTGAATGGGATTTTCCCATATTGTTCCCGATGCACTCAGCTCAATAGAAAAGTTGGTTGAAATTTGGCGTTGCTGGAAACATGCATTCATTAATTCTCTTGTCGTAGGGAAAACACAGCAAAAACTCAGGGAAAATACAAGATTTTTAAAATGAATTTTTTTCATAATAAATTGTTGTTGTTAGTCAAGATGACAGCACGCTCAGCAATTCACAGAAAGAGGCGTTTTGCTATAAACCAGAATGCACGAAACTTCAACATGTTATTTTGGATGCATTCTTAACACTTTAAAACTTGTTTTACCGCTTCAAAGTCCAAAGTATTTATTGTTTCCAAACGTTAAAAAATATTTCGTTCACAACATCAAAGTTTAAGTTCAGCGCTTGGTTACGAGAACTCTTCATGTGCTAAAACAGTGGTTTTCAACCTGGGGTCCGCGGACCCACAAGTGGTCCGCGGATGACTGTAAGGGGGCCGCGAGGGCCAAGGGGTGCGCAAGGGATCCGCTAAAGTGTTGAAAGTTTCATTAAAAATAGTACAGTTTATTGAAGTAAGTGCATTTATTTTTGTTTGGATAGACGCAACAACAAAGAAAAATAAAAAATGTATCAACAGTTTAATTTTCATTTATATCTGCATGGTCCATCCTGTGAGAGATTGCGAAATGACCTATTGTCCAATCTCAGCAGTAGAAATTGGCACGGTCGTCTAGTCTGCAGCCTCTCACAGTTTTCTTACAGCATAAGAAAACTATAATTCACGTTCACGTAAACAGTTGTAATAATCACAAACAGAGGTAATAATAGCAACAAAGAAAAAAACATATGAAAAAAAAGGACAACTCGAAAAGGAACTAATCACGAGATAAACAATATTAATAATAAGTAAACACAATACAACTTTCATCAACTGAAGAGTATTTGTAAACACAAAACAGGGTAAATAAGGGACAATAATAATATGAAATTAATAGGAAAGTGGTTTGAATCTAAGTGCATAATAATAATTTGAAAAATACAGGAAAGAGTTTACGGAGAGGTAATTAAATCGGAGAAAGAAAACATATCAAAATCAAAATGAACTAATCGCAAGTCATGCAATATTAAATAATGAGTAATCACAATAGTCAAGGTAACAACTTTCATTAACTGAAGAGTATTAGTATGCACAAAATAAGCTAGATAAAAGTTTATTTTGGGTGTTTAAGCACCGGTGTTTAATAATCATTATTAATATATTTTTAAAAATAATCTTTTCATGAACGATATAAGAATATGAAAAAGATACTGGTAATTTTAGAGCCCAAGCAACTTTTTCCGACCTTTTTTTAATAAGACTAAAGCATTAAAACTCTGCAAACTCACACATAAAGAAGCACTGCTGAATTTGCAACAGTTAGGGCTGAAACTTATAAGGAATGATTGTTATTACGTCAAAGTCTGGATAGAAAAACGACAGACAACTTGGAACTATTGCCCGCAATGATACCATTTTGCCTTTCACAAAGACATACTTGTCTGAAAATAGAAATGGGCGAATAGTAATCATTCGTTAAAAAGTAACGGTTAAGAAGTGACGGATAGTAACATATTCGTTTTGTCAAAATACCGATTCCAAATTGTATTCGTTTGCCACCTACAATACAAGATACTCGAAATGAAAACCAGGCGAAATAAAAATACTGGTTTGAACTGGTTTATGTCACATTTTTTCTTGCTTTTCATTTCACCGCGAAAGCAGCTGAACTGTAAATACCGTGGTTGAATCTATGATGTCATCATTTCGGCATTGACTTATTGCGATCAAGGCAATAGATATGTCCTCGCTACAGTCAAATCTCGATACTATGCCACTCCGCTTCTATGCCACTCTCGATACTATGCCGCTTTTGATCGTCCCAACGAAATTTAATAAAAAATAAAGTTATGTAACGACCATCCCAGTAATCGAACCATTATTTTTGTTTTTATGTTATCTGTGTTATCGCATTACTTTATTTTGAGACCAGGCAATGTTTCGTTCAAATTATCATTTCTTATTCCGTTTTCGATAATCAACGCTAATCAACTGAGATTCTTTGTCGTTTACTGCACTTCCTGTAATTTAATTGCCGTTGGTCAATCACGTGATTATGTTTATTTCGCAATGTGGTTTTTGTTGCTGAGGTCTTTTCTTTTCATTCTGACTTCGGATTCTTAACGGTCAAAGAAAGGTGGTGGTCAATAAAAAAGTTGGAAAACAAACTGCGTGAGTAAATAAAGTAATTGCGAGACCAGGGCCTTGACCGAGAAAGAAAAAAATAGAAAAGATAAGCGACGACGTTGCAGTTACTATGCCATCCCTTAATCTCAATACTATGCCACGTGAGATTTATGAATGATTAGTAAAAAGAGCCTTGTGGCGAGTCAATGTATAACAGTATGCCACGTTTAGTTTTTGTACAGTGTTGCATAACTACAGCACAGAAGCCTACAGCACTTTCAAAGTCAAAATTTTGTTTCAAATCGAAATTTTACCCAAAATGTTAACTCAGAAGCGCAAGCGAACTGACTTAAACCAAGCGAGAAAACGACTCCTACTTTCATTTCATAATGCTTTTTACTGACAAGTCAACAAATTCCTTCACGCTTGTGTGGCAGACAAAAGAGAAAAAATATTTGTTTGCCCCCAGTTTGATATTTTTTCTCTTTTGTCTGCCTTGACGCTCACAAGCAGAGAGAAAATATCTGGTACTTGGTAATCATTATAGGATTCGACTCAACGAATCCTATAATGATTACTATATAAGTACCAGATATTTTCTCTCTGCTTGTGAGCGTCATGGCAGACAAAAGAGAAAAAATATTCGTTTGCCGCGTGCTTGAAAATGGGAATCGTTTGTGAGTCGAATCCTTAATGGTTACTAAGTACCAGATATTTTCTCTCTGCTTGTGAGCGTCATGGCAAACAAAAGAGAAAAAATATTCGCCGTCGCGTGGTATTTAATTGTTTTGATTCTGCTGCTCTTTTTAGATTCGAATAGATTTTGATTCGTGATTACTAGGGCAACCAGATTTTGACCTAAAAATTTTAAAATTTTGATCTAAAAAATTTAAAATTTTGACAATGTTTTTTTGGCATAAAAATTTTTGTCACAAAAAAAGCGACAACATGTTTAAGCAAGTAAAAATCATGCTGAATAGTTTTTTATAAACGAAGTACAACGAAACCAACATAAACAACGAACAAATTAGCACTAAAATTGTTTCAATCAAATTAGTCCAAAGGTACAAAATAACTTTTTTTTGGTCCAAACAAGTTAAAAGAGCTCCAAATTTCGCGAATTTGTACCCAATTTGTCCAATCTGACAACCACGCTTTTCTTCACTGTTAGAATTAAGTTAATCCTCAAAACTCGATCTCCGGCTACTGCGATATAACAACGAAATTCTGGAATTATTCGAAAACGATTGTCTCGTCATAAACACTGTTTACTACTTTTACAGTCGAATGGTGCTTTAATGCGCTTATGTTGAAAATAGGACAACCAGTTTGCTTTCCACAAGCTGGCAACCGATGATTACGACGTAATTTGTTTCATCTATTTATTAAACAATGCATATTAAACAATATAAACGACGCAGATTTTGCGTCTTGACTAAAAAGTAGATTTTGACCTTATTTTGACCCAACGCAACATTTTGACCTAATAACTTTTAAACAACGCCTAGTTTGAAGCTAAAACATGCTTTGTAGAAGTTTAATGACTTTCTGAGCCAAGTAATATTTGACTTTATTGACTTTTGGTTGCCCTAGTGATTACCCAATCGAATACAAGTAACGGATAAAAAGTATCGAATATCTTTTCTAAAGTAAATCACTTGGAACCGTTACTCAAAAGTAACGGTTAAGCACATCTCTATCTGAAAATGCTTTCAGTGCTTCGACACACGTTAAGAATGAAGGCGAAAAATCGTTTGTTACTTCATAATGATTTGTGCCGTGTATTCACAAATTTTGATTCAGATATCAAGTCATTGTGCAAAAATTTGCAGAGCTTAGGTTAGGTGTCGGCAACCTGCGGCCCGGATCTAGCCGTGTAAAATTTTTCGGCCCGTGGCCCGTGAATTTTTCAGCAAGTGTGGTCATCGTAGATAGCATCAGTTATCAAGTGCAGTAACGTTTTAAACAAAGTCAGGCTGATGCTGTAAAAACGCAGCTTAACACTGGTCTTATTAAAAAAATTGTTGCCCTACCCCCGCAAAAATTTCTGCGGACGCTCATGATTGCAATACAACAAAAATCTATATAACTACGAAGTTACACTGACTTTACAATGCAGTATATACTCCATTTTTTCAAACTTGTTTATAAATTTCTGGCGCTAATAATAATGCGTATGAAATAGACTAGTAGTGACATGAAACGATCTAAATGTGATTTAAGAAGGTTAAGTAGTAAATGGGATCTTTTGTAGAAAGCCCCCGCCAGTAATGCAAGAATGCTTAATTTAAGAAAAAAACATCCCGTTACGCTTAAAGTACTAGAGAGAGGCTGAGATGTTTTTTTGGCAAGGGGTTTCCACAAAACATCCAACTTGTGCGCCTTCTGTCTTCATGCTCAGTTATGTGGGTACCAAACTCGTGTCAGACCTTTGCGTTAAAAAGGTTATAAGCGCATTAACAGCGCTCATCACCAAGCTCTATTCTAAAATAGCTAAACACGAACAATCGGCAGATTAGAAAGGTCAGTGGCGCAATTATTTGCAGGCCATCAATGTTAACTGGTTGATGGAGTTTCTGAGATTATGAGTAATTGCGAGTAAATAAACAATATTGGTCCTTTATAACTAAAAAGCAATGTTCTTTCTGGCCTACTGGTCGGGAAGAGATGTTTATCCGAAGAGATGAGTGATCCTGGCAAGATTATTCGTTCTAAAAGATGAATGTATTTTACCTGAGGGCGACTGATGAGAGCTAATAGCCCAGAACAGCACTGTCCCGCTCTACGATTAGTTCTTTATCAAAATACAAAAAAGCCAATGCCGAAAATTGAGCTGTTTTTACGTATGCAGCGAGTCGTGTTTAGCACAGTTAGAGATTTTTACTTGAAAAAATAAGTGCGGCCGGTCATATCCTGAAATGGTTAGCCTTGGGCAAGCAGTAACAAAAAGGCATCCCTGGTAAAGGTAGCCTTTGATTTTTACTCAAATTGCTTTCATTAACAATTCTAAAATCGTGTCGATTTGTGTTAATTTGCGTGGGGTCCGCATCAACAAATTGCTTAATTTTGGGGTCCGCGACTCGAAAAAGGTTGAAAACCTCTGTGCTAAAGCACCTCCACACTAAATCGTTTCCACTTTTATGATTATATAATAATGAGGTGTTGGCAAAAGTTACCGAAATGATGCGAGAAAGAGGTTCATTTGATGATGAGTGAAAAGAGCATAAACACGTGCTCAAAAATCAAAAACATCATATCAAACCTTCATTATACTTGCGTCATTACGCTGAAGCGAGTAACGAGTGGCGGGGCCCCATCTCCGCGGCTTAGCGGTTAGGCAACAAAGCGCCTACGAAGCGTTGCAGCAGTGGTGAGCCGTCGGCGGCATCATGTCCAATTTGACCGGCCCGGGATTCGAACCTCAGACCTACCGCCTTGATAGCAATGTCTTTACTACCGAGCTAACTAACGAGCTCGTTGTGGAGTAATTTTAAATTGCTTAAAGTGGAAGGTTGGAAACTAGTTGTCCGCAAACACAACGATTTGACGCTGTGGTAAGATCAACAGCCTGGTCTGCACTATCATCACCACAAGCGCTTAATCAGCAGGATCTTTTCTCTTTACAATATACAGTACGGTTGTAAGTGAGTGGGAAAGCCTGTTGCTCGTTGAATATCATAAAAAAATTAGTTTGACGCCAGAAAGTTTCAACTTACAAGTTTAAGCACTCAAAACAGCTCAGTGTCGGCCAGACTTTTACATTAGGGATGTCCGTATTTTTATTACAAAGCAATGAAGAAAGCTGGTCTAGATTGACATGAAAACTTTAAGGTGATGAACAGATAGTATCTTTAGTTGCATTTAGTTGCATATTTATCCTCTTGTCACGAGAAAGCGATCAAAGTGCTATAACGAGCTCGCTTAGGAGTTGCCGGCCACCTGTCTGCCACACCAGGATAAATGAATCTCTCTAAATGCCTTTTCCAACGGCACAACAAGTAAACTTGCCGGCTTGTTCTCCACACTGTCCCTTTAATGCTGAACGTCAAGCAAGGAAGCTTGTGAATATTTTAAAGTCATAATTGGTTTGACCCGATTCGGAATCAAACCCAGTCTACAGCTCCAGAAGCGGACGCTCTTACCACTCGGTCATCTGAGCTGTTAGATTGCGTAATATTGAGCATGTCTCAAGTAGTGCCGTGCTTGCTCGAGTTTTTTTGTTCTTTTTTGTAGTTTCCAAGCCGAATAATTGCAGCTTAGGTTTTTACGTTAGCGAAGAATGCGCATCACGGAAGATGACTTAGTTGCGCATTGAAATCACGAAGCTGGCTCCAGAGCCCGATGCAACAACCGCTCATTTGGCCAACTCCATGTGCGCGCTGACACAAATACACAAGCTGATACTCCGTGTTGCAGAGATATCGCACGAATTCGAGCAAGAATTTTTCTGATGTCTATCACTTGTAAATCAAACTAAGACTAACGTGCATCTGTAGAGCTGTTTTTAGTACGTTATTGGAAACAGTTTGTTAACTCACACTTTCGGCAATCCATTCTTCAAAATTTGCAAGCGCTTGAAGTTGCATCACCACAGCTTGAATCGATCTGGTAAAATTTTGCTGTAATAGCCAGTGCGCCACTTTGCGAGATATTGCCACAGCCGTAGATGACGCTAAGCAAAATCAAGATATCAAAGTTTATCATAAACTACTACACGGACCACAGTTTTACAAACCGAGTGCATAAACCCCTTGGTATACGCAGTGTCCGTATTGATCTACTAAAAAGGCAAACTGGCATTCATTCAAAATACATAAATGTGAACAAGTGAAATACACACAAGCACACACACGCACTCAAACAGACAAGCGCGCGTACACTTGTATTCAACGACCATTAATACAACAATGTCACGATACTTACGCAATTTAGTGCTTTTCGCCCTTTCGGTAAGTGCAAGTAACCCGTAAGCTGTAGTCTCAATATTCAGAACTGCTGGCATTCTTAAGTACCAACGATCAAGGATGTCAGAAGTTTCGTTTAGAAGAGGTGCAACTTCCCAATGAGTTCTTTGCCTCTCCGTTATTCTTTGCAAAATCAATCTGAAAGTGGTAAATATGGTTAAAATCGTTATGAAAATGCTTCAAGTAGCAAAAGGAAATTTATTACAAAAACTACGGCGAATTTTTTAATGAGCTGCAAACAGAGTTGGGTAGTACTGCGTTACTGTAACGCGGCACTTTTTTGGTACCGTTATCGGTAACGTCGATACTTTTTTAAAAATGTACCGTTTTTGGTACCGTCGTTACTGTTTTGTTTGTTTCACTCGATATTTCGGTAATTTTTTTTGAATGGATTTTAAACGCAAGAACGGAAAATTTATTACAAGTGAACACAATTTTCACTTGAAAGATGATCACCAAACCGTGATCGTTGGACCCGCCATTGCTGCATGAATGCTGCAGATCGAAAAAACAATATATATAAGTTATAGTCGTACTGTAAGTGCTCTAAAACATTGATTTTTAAAAAAATGGTCTTTACTTTCTTTGGCAGCGTTAGCCCCACTGAAGAAAATTCTGGTTACTCGCTTCTTCGTAAGTAACCTGTTACAAATTTGCCGAAACATTTAACGGCCTTGCAGCGAAGGGTAAATATGCAATACACCACCTGCGCAGCTACGGTAATAGACTTTATATGTGGAAGTCATCAAGATTTCTAACAGACTATTAAAACTTAGGAAATGAGCTGCTAGAAAACAACATTTTCGCTAATCGTTTCATGTAAATCAATTATAAAACATGGCGCCTTTAAATCGAAGTTATTCACTACCGGTACGGTACCTTAGGCCGACGCGTTCTAGGCAATGGACTATCTAGGTCAAACATTTGTTGAAAAAAAGACAAGAAAATATTTTTGAGTGAAAAGTATCGAAAATTGGTACCGAGAATCGCTACTGTCGTTACTTTTTAAAGGATGTACCGTTATCGGTACCGTCGCCGCTTTTTTTGCAAAATATCGGTATCGATATCGGAGTTACTTTTAAAGTATCGAGTTCCCAGCTATGGCTGCAAACATCAGCATAGGTGGGCACAACTGACGCAAAAATTAGCTCCGCTAACAGCAAATCCGATAACCAAAAAGATTAGCTTCGCTAACGCTAATCCGATAACACAAATTTTTTGTTGGCGGAAGCTAACGCTAGTCCGCTAATTATTCATAAGATTATAATTTGAGACAGAAACAATGAAAATTAACGTTGTAACTTGTAGCAATCATTTTAATATCGCGTTTTTCAGGTGATCAGCCAAATCCAAACAATATCGTGTCAACGCAACTTCCAAAAGTGTATTTAATAACACGTTATGTATTTTGTCAAGGTTTTGGGCACACGCCGAAAGAACTTGAAGCATTGAAATAAACTCGGCAGTGAAATTAGCACAGTACTGAAATAAGCACATTGCCGAAATAAGTAGAGCAGGGGAATAAGCACAGTAGGCTTACTAAAATAAGCGTCGGTCTCACCAATCTGACCATGTCTGACCATCACGCCTTTACGATATGCGAGGTTGATAGAGGGGTTACCATACCTTTTCTAGATACCAATAACCGAGCATATTTCGACCTACTACGTCAAAAACCATCGGCGAAAAGTGATTTCTGCCGGGTCCGATTGGATGCGTTGGGCCGTAATAATGGGGGCCCAAAGACCTCCAAAAAAACCGCTAGCATACCTTTTCTAGGTACCACGTGAAACCTAGTGGAAACGAATGCTTACATGGACCAGATTACGAAATGGTATGCGACAGAAATTTTTTCGGCTTCTTTACACCCGAGAGAAGCCCCCAAAGTTCGAGTGATGACGTCACAAAGCTATGCTAGCGTACCTTTCCTAGGTACCACATGAAACTTGGTGCAAACGAAAGCTTGCATCGTACTGATTACGAAATGGCATGTGACAAAATTTTTTTCGACTGCTTTACTCCCGGCAGAAGCCCCCAAAGTTTGAATTATGACGTCATATGACAACATAGCGAAAAATTTTTGACTAAGACTTGCCTGAAACTTAGTGCAAACGAAAGCTTACATTGCACTGATTACGAAATGGTATGAGACAGAAATTTTTTTGCTTGCTTCACCCCCGGCGGAAGCCTCAAAATTTTGAGTTATGACACCACAGCGAAAATGAGGTTATAATTTAAACTTAGGGAGCTTTTGCTGGGAGTAAACCAACCGAAAAAATTTCTGTCACATACCATTTCGTAATCTGTGCAATGTAAGCTTTCGTTTGCACTAAGTTTCATGCGATTCTTAGTCAAAAATTTTTCGATATGACGTCATAATTCAAACTTTAGGGGCTTCTGCCAGGAGTAAAGCTGCCGAAAAAATTTTTGTCACGCATCATTTCGTAAAAAGTGCAATGTAAGCTTTCGTTTGCACTAAGTTTCATGTGGTACCTAGGAAAGGTACGTTAGCATAGCTTTGTGACGTCATCACTCGAACTTTGGAAGCTTCTCTCGGGGGTAAAGCAGTCGAAAAAATTTTCTGTCGCATACCATTTCGTGATCTGGCAGATGTAAGCATTCGTTTCCACTAGGTTTCATGTGGTACCTAGAAAAGGTATGCTCGCAGATTTTTCGTTTTTTTGGGCTCCCGTTACGGCCAAACACATCCAATGGGACCCGGCAGAAATCACTTTTCGCCGATAGTTTTTGACGTAGTTCTGCAGAGACGTCCACGGACTTGAATTAGGATTTTTTTGAACCGGATTTTAATAACTTCACCGTATTTGGATTTTGAAGTTTTTTACAGACCGGATTTGAACTTGAGTTTTGAGTAAATTCTGATAATCGGGTGGCACTAACGCAAGAGAGTAGTCTAGCTCTTTTGTTTAATATTTTGCTCCTTCGTAAGATCATTTGTAGGTTTCCAGCTGGCTTCCCCTGCTTTACCCAACCTGTTTTGTTGGGTGTTATTTTTCCTCACTTGTTGTAAGTGTGCTTTGGCTTATGATCTGGCACCATTGTAAAATTATATCTTAAATTAAATTATTAAGGCAGTTATGTAACTGTTTGATAGTTTGATCAGCCGCATTGTTAATTTTTCACCCCAGTAAGGGTCAAGTCTACTCTAAGGCATTTAAGATGACGTTGTGTGTTAAATTACATTCTGTTTCTTTGTTGCTGCTGAGCATCCCAAGTCCCAAAATGTAACGTAATCAAAAACACACTGGTGCCATATGCCATAATGGTTTAGATTATTCAAAATAAGGTTGACGTTATAATGATTTATAATGTTTAAATAAAGTTGAAACCAGTGGTCACTCTTAAGTCTCCTCTATCTTCTTTCCAATGAAATTGCGATAATATTGATTTATATTTATGTCTAATGACCGTACATTGATAACCTGAATATTCTACATAGATGTTATTGTTAATATCTCGGGGGCCGGATTATTTAGGCTTGTATTTTGTGGGAATTAAATTTAGGATTAGGATTTCAGGCTACGGATTTGGATCGGATTAGGATTTTAAAATGTTAAATCCGGACATCTCTGCGTAGTAGGTCGCAATATAGTTGATTATTGGTACCTAGAAAAGGTATGCTAAGCCCTCTCAGCTGCCGGTCTATTACCTCTTAGCTCCTACATGTCGAAACAGTGATTGCGCGAGCTCAGCAATGTCAGCATTATGATGTCATTCACGGAGTTATTGCTTGATCTAAGCGCCTAGCTAAAAGAGTACCAGTAGATATTTCTCTGGCACAAAAAACGGAAAAATATCGCAACTTAAGGCTTTTCTTTATTAAAACCGCGGTAGCAACTATTCTTATTTTAGCCGATGAGCGGATTGGCTGAAAAAATTAGCTTCGATAACCAGTCCACTTACATTTTTTAACGTTAGCTGAACAGCTAATCCGCTAGTAAAAAAATTTGCTTCGCTAATGAGCGAAATAGCGTATTAGCGATTTGTGCCCACCTTTGAACATCAGCAATCTTGTGACCCATTGGTTACAGCAGTTGGCAGTATGAAGAAATTGCATTTTGACTGTTGAAACACCAACTAGTTACTGTGTTTTAAGAGGCATTTGAGTAGCTGAAAACAAGATTGTAATACCCATAGATGGGCAAGGTAATGTAGGTAACCACTACTACTTTCTTAACAAATTTTGCACCTCCTTTTTAAAGGTAATTCGTTATAGTCGGCTCTAATCATCGGAATTTAATTGAATTCGTTAAATCGTTCATTTTTGACTTTAAATGACATTTATTTCAAAAAACTTCAAATTTGGGAATACTCGTATTACTGATTGTATAGGCAAATTTTTGCTCACAAACAATCGTTATTTTCACCTACCTTTTTTGACCTCATTGCTATAGTAGTGTTTTTTGCCTGATTTCACGACATCAAGATTGACGTAAGAAGCATTAACGAAATGTTAACGAGCACTAAGCGTTGACTTAATTGACAATTTAACGGAAGTTAATGTAGTTCGTTAATTTAGCATTTGAACGAATTAACTACTCAATAAAAATATCAGTTTCGTTCGTTGTGAGCGAATTAACGACTAACGAAATTGGGCCCACCTATGGATCTAACACTTAACTGCCTCAAACTAACACAAGATAAATTAACGAAATGCTGAGTATTTTGAATATGTAATTTTAAAAAAAGACAATGGTAGGATGGCCTACTGAAAGAATGTGACTACTATCTTCTATCTTGGTGTCGGAGTTCAGACGTTAGAATACCCTTTCTCAAAAACTATTGAGAAACAACCCATGGAAAAAACACAAAACGAAACAACGCTGATTTCGTTTTTTTTTTTTGTATTGTATAAATTGCATATTTATCCTCCTATCACGAGAAAGCGATCAATGCGCTATACGAGCTCGCTTAGGAGTTGCCGGCCATCTGCCTACCACACCATGATAAGGAAATCCCGCAAACTGCCTTTCCCAACGGCACAACAAGTAAACTTGCCGGCTTGTTCTTCACACTATCCCATTAATGCTGAGCGTCAAGTAAGGAAGCTGTGAATACCAATTTTAAAGTCATTGGTTAGACCCGACTCGGAATCAAACCCAAGTCTACAGCTCCCGAGGCGGACGCTCTTACCACTCGGCCATCTGAGCTGTTTTGTGTACATTTCATAGCATGAGTTAATTAGGCTATTATAAGCTCAAATAATGTAGGAGAGTATCTTGACGGTAATACCAGTTGTCAAATCCATTTATCACTAAACCTAAATCAATCAAACCAATAAAAAGGACTAAGTTTATACATTCTTAAAACTATTTCAATATTTTGACTATTTTTTAATGCGTGTGTGGACTAAATTTTGCAGCTTACCTACCTTTCAAGTACTCTTTCTGTTGCTGCAGAGGTAGGCTGGTGCAACGCTAGTGCGTATGCAAACAATGATAGCGGATAAGGACGGGTTAAAACTGTGGAGTTTTCGCTTTGCATTAAGTAACTCATTGCTCTGGACACAGCAACAGTTATTCTTCGGTTAAGCAAACGATTGCAAGAACCATTCGTCTCCAACAGACTAATAACGGCATAAGTAGTAAGAGTCAGATTTGTACCGACCGCCCCCTGAAAAACAAATTTATTTGTCACGCGATGAACTTCTAAATAAAAAATATTGTAGTTAGTTTTACCAATGTAGTTAGGCTATCGGTACTGACTAACTAGGGGTACTGAAAAACTGCTCTTTTACCATTGCTTTCGCCAGCACATTGTTTAAACTAAAGTACATTTGCTCTTCTCTCGAGAAACTCTTCGAGGGGATTTTTTGGCAATGTACAACAGGGTAGATTGAAAAAAAGATCTTTTGGAAATCGAAAAAAGTGAAGTCCTCAAATCTTGACAAACGGTCTGAAACTCGTTAAAAATTTGTTTTGGGAGGTTGCCCTCATTTTCCACCTGGCTACCCCCAAAAATGTTATCGCGACTGATGATGCAAGGGGTAATTCTTACATCTCGGTAACCACTGGTCGGGGAGTGATGATATATGATTCAAAATTTTTGGAAATACCATGTTCCTATCTGTGCTAAGAAGAAAACGTTCTCTATTTTCAACACAAAAAAAGTTACTGCCGAAAAACAAAAATTACGACCATTTTTGTAATTTTTTTGGAAAATTCATCTACGAGTAATTGTGTAAAACACACAGTCGTTTAATTTTGACTGTAAAACTAATTCCTTTCCTAAACTAACACTAACACACTGTTTGTGATATGATGCACCAATAAATGGACGGATAATGACTTCCACTCTTGCTGAAATAGGATGAGTAGTAACAATTGCCTCAAATCAGCGAGGACATGTACACCAAAAAAAAATCACCAAAATAGACGTTAAGCAAAATTAGTGATTTTAATAGATTGATTTTGATTTGATGCGAAATTGATTTCAAATTAAACACAAAACAATTGTAGCATATAAAGGTTGGGTGGTGTCAAGACTGACTTCACGACAAAATAATACAGTTAATACAATACATGATGAAATGAATGGTTGTTTTCAGCAGCCAAAAAATGCTGTCAACCTCATAAGGTATATAGTTGTGACAAATTCGAGAAGTTTGGTGCGGTGGTGCACCCATGTGGTAAAGTAAACAGCTCAGCGCAAAAACAACTACTTTGAGATCAATTTTGATCAATCCGGCTTATAGACGAGGTCACACGGTTTACTAAAGCAGTTTATTTGAATTGCTTTTAGGTGTCAATGATTTAATTTTTTTGTCAAATGACTATCTCTTCGATCAAATCTTGCAACTTGTGCACACCCTTCCGCAACAAATTTGACCAGCCGCTCCACAGACTGGCTATGACATAAAGCTAGTGTACTACCAGGGGTTGAACATTTGCTTTCAAGTTCAGCGTTGGTACATAGAACAAGCGAATCAAACTGCTGTTCAGTGCGTGGGGCAGTCATCGTTATTTGCGCTTTCTTCAGCTACTTGTTTCTGACGTGCTACATTTTCATTATCATTCCCTAACATTGCAATCAATGCATATTCTTGGTGTGCAAAATAACCATCCGTTGCGCCACGCTCAAAGTACCGTAATTTCTTCAACACGTTTATTTGAAAAATTCTTAATCCTCTGAACTACGTTGAAAAAGTTGCTAGATCTATAGGTTATCTGATTATGTGATGATGTTGGGAAATGTTAATGAAAATGAAAAAAATGTAGGAGTGACAAAAGTGCTAGCACATCGAAAAAAAAAATAGCTGAAGAAAGTGCAAATAACGATGACTGCCCCCATGCATGCACTGAACAGCAGTTTGATTTGCTTGTTCGATGTACCAACTCTGAATTGGAAGCAAATGCTTACTACGAATTAGCCAATTTTGATTCTTCCCGCAACAAGCTCCAGCAATTGTTTAAAGCTGCAAGTTGGCTGCTAAAAACAACTATTTATTTCATCTTGTATTGCATTATTTTATTATGAAGTCAGTCTTGACACCACCCAGCCTTTATATGTTAAAATTTTTTTGTGTTTAATTTGAAATCAATTTTTCATCAAATCAAAATCAATTTATTAAAATCACTAATTTTGCTTAACGTCTATTTTGGTGATTTTTTTTTGGTGTACATGTCCTCGCTGATTTGAGGCAATTGTTACTACTCATCCTATTTCAGCAAGAGTGGAAGTCATTATCCGTCCATTTATTGGTGCATCATATCACAAACAGTGTGTTAGTGTTAGTTTAGGAAAGGAATTAGTTTTACAGTCAAAATTAAACGACTGTGTTTTTTACACAATTACTCGTAGATGAATTTTCCAAAAAAATTACAAAAATGGTCGTAATTTTTGTTTTTCGGCAGTAACTTTTTTTGTGTTGAAAATAGAGAACGTTTTCTTCTTAGCACAGATAGGAACATGGTATTTCCGAAAATTTTGAATCATATATCATCACTCCCCGACCAGTGGTTACCGAGATGTAAGAATTACCCCTTGCATCATCAGTCGCGATAACATTTTTGGGGGTAGCCAGGTGGAAAATGAGGGCAACCTCCCAAAACAAATTTTTAACGAGTTTCAGACCGTTTGTCAAGATTTGAGGACTTCACTTTTTTCGATTTCCAAAAGATTTTTGTTAATCTACCCTAATGTACAACTAATGACCTCGCCTATCTGTTCTCCACTCTTACTTTTCAAGGATGAACGTCGAGCAGGGAAGCTGTGAATACCCATTTGTTAGTTCATGGTTTAATTTAATGGAATACGAGTTCGAGTAAGATTTTATTTTTAAGCGAGTAATATAAAGAACTTTAACACTGCACTAGCAGCTCTGAGGTACCCACATTGTTAGGAAAAATCGATTGTAATCGATATTCGATTCTATATTCTTTACTTTTTGTTCATCGAATTCACTGGAGCCTTTACTTTTTTGAATGAGTATCGAATATGGCCTTGTCTTTACTTTTTTTTTCGACGCAATTCGATATTCCACATTTGATTTTTTTGTCCAGATTACTTTATCTTACTTTAGTAAATTTAAAATAGCCTAATCATCGGTTTGTCATTACCTTGTTTTTGCTGATAAATTTTTTTTTGCGCCAAAAAAACAAAAAAAAATTTTTAATAGCAAAGTTACTTCGCATATACCATGTCCGTCGCTGGTCTGTAATTAAGTTACCGCATGAATGTGAGGACATCACAAAAAATGCTCGGCGTACACCGCTAAAGGCTCTAATAATATCGAGTATCGATTACAATATTCTTTACTTTTTTAAACTACCATCGAAATCGATTATTTCTTTACTTTTTTGAGTATCGATTCCCAACCCTGGGTACCCATACGTTTTTGTAATACTTACACGTTGGCTGCCAGGGCATCACCGGTGACACATTAATGTCTTGTCTTTTCCAAGGTATCGGCAATAGCGGCGTAGCAATTATCTGCCTTTGCTAAGTGGGGGGCGCCTCAGTAAAGACTAACCTACCTCTGGCAACTTCATATTTTTTTTCAAGTTTTTGCACTTCGCTTTTAACTTTATTTTTTAATGATAACAAAACGAAACAAAAAAGAATAAGCAGAATTTTATTTTCTTCATCGGTAGCACATATTGTTTAAATCTATACACTTGTAATATGTTATTTTGCCGTGTAAAGCAATTTCAGCACTAAAAGCACTTATAGCAAATGACATCGGGTTTCATCACATCTTCGCCATTTCGGCTTTTTCTCCCTGCTAGAGTCAATGCACCAATTTGCTTTGTTGAAAAGAAACTAACTTCTTCCTTGTCTTTCCAAGCATCACAACTGTTCCTTGAGATTCTTTTGTAACACATTCTCCCTTTTTCATTCTGTTGGTAACGATTTTTAGTATTCCTTTACTATTTTACGAATAGTCCCCTGAAGATTAGTTTTTTTCTCTAGACACCTTCTGGATTGCTCTGTTGACGTGTAGTATTATCTGCAGTCAGAGTTCTCTCCTCTTTCAGATAACCCTCGAGGAGTTCCAGACAAACCGTGGTGCCTTTACGATCAACATCGTTTTCCATCCTCAAAGATTTTCTCTCATAGACGCTTACTTTATAGGTATAGCCCTGTGGATCCGTCAACTTGAAAATTTTAATGCCATATTTATGAGATTTTCCAGGAACGTATTGTTGAAACCAAGTCTCCCCCGATAAGGCACCATGGTCTCATTGATGACCAAATTTTCTGCAGGTTTTTTAGCTGATTTGAAAGTTTTACAAGTTGTTCCACTGTTATTTTCATTTTGTGTAACTTTGTAGTTTCATCGTCAATCGCATTATCTTCAAAATGGATGTGGCGCAATAGCAACTGAAACCTGTTAAATTTATTGCGAAAAATGATGTGCTTACTCCAGTAATCTCCAGTTTTCGGAAACTTAGCAAGTCCCATGAACAATACAAGTCCCAAAAACTTCTTTATTTCTTCTGCATTGGTTGGTTTCCAAGACTTTAGTCTGGAGCTTCTCCTCACCACAAGAGAAGCAATTGTTTGTTCTGCATTACGGTAAGTTTCGGTGGCAATGAGTTCCACAATATCGTCAGTTAGAAACAATTTGTACCAGGAAAATGGGGTTGCATCATTTGGCTGTGTAAGAAGTTGTTCGTCGAGAGGTGGCATAAAAGTCCGAAGAAAAGTACTGTGTCATTTTATGGAAATATTCAGGTTGATGAAGAACTTTGAGGAATGCTATCGGATTTTGATTCGTTTTCAGTTTGATCTGATCCTGAGCTCAAATCGGAAGTACTTTCTTCATCCGATGGACAGTAACTCTCATCTTTCAAGCTATCACAGCCACATTCATCACATTTAGAATCTAAACTCGTCTTGTCAACGACATGGCCCAGCGGTACCGCGCGCGGGTGAAAAATCCAACGTGACGGGTTGATTGGAGCCGATCGCATTTGACATATATGACGGGGGACTGCTGACTCGAAGCTCTCTTCGATGTCTCCCTCAATTACTGTTGAATTTTCAGTTCAAAATTATTTGAATTTAAAAATCTGTGAGTGGGAATTTTCATCAGGGTATCTGAGATAGTAAAACGACATCCTTGGCAGGGCCATTGAAAGGGGGAGGACAGGGGAGTACAAAGTACCGGGGTCTGTCATGTTTTGAGGGGCCCGGCCGCATTAAAGCTCGAAAAACTTTCTTACATTGCAATGTACAGTATTTTCCTTCTGGCTGGAAACAAAAAAGTTGACATGCAGTTTGGCCAGACAAAGTGCCATCGCAGAACGAAGGCCTTTTTTTGGCTCTTCACTAGATCTGAGTA
Organism: Trididemnum miniatum; assembly: GCA_964006365.1. NCBI lineage: Eukaryota > Metazoa > Chordata > Ascidiacea > Aplousobranchia > Didemnidae > Trididemnum > Trididemnum miniatum. Next base: position 37,046,192 of record OZ023231.1, on the reverse strand, counting down.
AAAAATAGGACGTCTGCGGACGTAATGACCTTTTTTTGGAGACACATGAAGGGGCCCGCAATGGCGTCCTGCCCTGGGGCCCTTGTTGGCTCTCGGTGACCCTGGTGCTTGGTATCATGCTTGAATAATAAATTCTAAAATCCTGTTATAAACAATTAAGGTAAGATCTGTAAAAAGCAAAAGTTTTTATATCAACTTGGTTGGACCCTGTGATCACCGATGATACATTGGCTTCTCCTTAATAACGTAATGTGTATGTGGCAATGCATCACCGGTGATCACGACATAAACAAAACTGAAAACGTCTGGTCGAAACACCAACTGAGCACTACAAAATTTTATAGCTTTCCGCCGAACATTTCTGGCGAAAACTAAATTGGCGCTTGAAGAAAGACATTTTTCATGACGTACAGGTAAATCGAGGCTGGCAGCCAACGTGTTAACTTTCAGTCTACAATATGTGCTGTATGCTGTACGTTGCGTACTTTCACATTTACACTGTACTAGCAGCTCTGAGGTAACCATACATTTTTTAAATACAGTACTTACTTGCATTTCGCTGCGAAAAACTCTCCCCCTTTCAACAAACTCTCCGTTACTCTCTTGTTGAGAAAGCAACCATTCCAGTGATGTGCAGAGAGGTGTGCGATCGAAAGCATCCTGCACATACGAACTTGCTCTTACGAACACTTTTACAGCAAACGCATTCAACCTGAAGAAAAATGTTAAAATAATGAAACATTAGAATCATTATTACGCTGAATTACGCGCTACTGTATATCGCTCAAGTTTTTCAGAAACCACTCGCGATGCGAGATTGCTTTTACATGCTTTTATTGGCAATGGTATTGCATGAGCAGTTGATCAAAATTCTTCTCAGTGACAACAGCCTACTTTCCAAGTAGGCCCATTTTTAATGCGAAAGTCTAAATAACGGTCGTCACAGTATACTTTTTGTTATTGGTACGCAAAAACATTTTTGTTTTCGTGCCACTCATCAAAACATGTCTCCTTGCCAAAAGGGTCATATCTGGCTACGAGTAAGTGTTGCCCACAAATACTGCATTTTAAAATAAATTGGAATTTAGAGAAATTACTGGTACAAAATTTTCTCGATTATCCACTAGATCTTCCACTCATATGTATACCCTGGGGGTGGCTAAAAGGCGGTAACCCCTTTTTTATAATCAAGCTTTTCTTCAGCAATGACTACAGACTAAGGCATATATTTTTTCCTTACTGGCACATTTTTTTGGCTTATATATGTATTGACGGACACGAGACTTCCAAAACTTTTTACCAGATGGCATTAAATAGCGTAGGTAAAATACCTTCTGTTCTAACTATTTTAAGATCAAAACATAAAATATCAGGTTATTTCAGAGAAAAACTTACCAAGTACTCGGTGGTTGACTTGAAAAAACAGAAAAAACCATTTGGTCATTGTTAGAACGATGGACAAGCTGCTGAGCGTAACCTAGACAATAATGCATGGCGAATGAATAGTTTTAGACTATGATAAGCTCACAAAAAATTCCGACAACACATTTGCACAGCTTGCGACAAATCAAACTTTCAAGCTACGCAACAAAATTAAAAGTAAAACTTACGAGTACATACAGTAATTCATAAAAACTAGAGTAGAAAACAACACGTAAATGCAGAAACAGTAAGGGAAAGAAAATACACATAAGTAATGCTGATTTCCATAGCAAAAGAAAATGCAATTGGACTATGATTCAGTCTAATTCAAAGTGATGCTTAGACCATTTAAATTTAGCCGAATAAACAGTGTTTAGCAGAATCAGTTTTGATATACGAGTGTTCAGTAACCATATATTGAAGCTGTTTGCATAAAAAAAAATATTTCCAACATCTCCATACACTTCTTGTTGTTGCGACCTTGGATCAGATACTTCAAGATAATTATCATAGCTTGGTGGAATCTAACAAGCCGCAAACTAAAGAAATCAAAAGCAAAAACTCAAACGGAAAACTCGGAAACGCAGGCAACTTCTAAGAGATTATGGATTCGTCCTATTTATAGGGCCTACATCGCTTTCTCGTGTCAGGAGGATGAAAATGAAGAAATCAATCACTTTTTCATCTTGTTCTTGCATGTGAATAGAACAAGAAAAACTCATGAGGATCAACCAAAACTTGGTTTGGAGTTTGCTTTTTTTCTTCATAGATTACCAAATTAGTCAAAAATTCGCCGAGCGGATGTAAACAATTCCAATTAAGCAATGTATTTTACATTTCAACCGTTGTTTCAAAAATCATGATACAGACATTCAAGTGACTGTAATCACTTTTTAGAACTTACCTGCAACAAGTCTTCTAACAGATTCGTTATAAGCAACTGACCTAACATCAAAGGTTTCAGTCGCATTTAAATACATATGAGCAAAGACGTTGACACTGCTTATAATCAAATTTGCTTCTCCATCTCCGAAAGGATCTCTGCAAAATGTGTTTATAGTTGATTTCTGTTTTTGTATCAAAAATCACTACAGCAAAAACCATGATATTTAAGCAATATCATTTTTGTTGGCAAATGCAGTAAAGGTGGATGAATGTTAAAAAGCGTCAAAAAGTAATCTTGAATGATAAAATTTGGTGCTAACCATACGTAGATTTCAATTTTTTCCCTTATCAAAGATTCCAGTAAAATTAATGTTTGAACGTATAGCTCAATGGGGTGGTTGTGTGCTACGGCCAAAATACAACCGGGTGTTTGTTAGCTTTTACATCATGCACATTAACAGCGAATTTGCTAAGGAAGAAATACTGCATTGTGAGATATTATTCTTATCAGCTTAGTGCTTGCCAATGAAAACTAAAACTCAGATAGTCTAGTGGTAAGAGCGTCCGCCTCTGGAGCAGTAAATTAATTGGGCTTGATTCCGAGTCGGGTCAAACCAATGACATTAAAATTGGTATTCACAGCTTCCCTGCCAGACGTTTAGCATCAAAGGGACAGTGCGGAGAACAAGCCGGAAAGTTTACTTGTTGTCCTGCATTTAAATACAAAAAAAAAATAATGCAAGTAAGCTGAGCCTACTAACAGAGAACGTTGCAATGTTTTTCATTTAATTGCTGAATTACCTGAAGAGTCTTTCGATTTGCTGCAACTGCAGTTGTTCGTTTAATGGCTCAACTTGGAAAGAAGAAGCAGATGGAGAGGCTGCAAAAAAGAGCAGAACATAAATATTTTAATGACTATAATCTTTGTAGATTGGCGTTTTTTAACAAAACAAAACCAAAGTGTAACTAATGCAAGTAACACCACAGAATATATTATTATGGTCGAAATTAGTAAAACTTTTGCCCATACTAACTGACGAAAACGTTCGAGTTATCAGTTTGAAGTGCCAAATACTATCAGCAAAGTTTATGCCAAGGCCGATTTACCAATTATAGACTGCGCAGGCTGAAACCTATAGAAGCTTCGTAGAAATAAGGGGATTAGTCACAAACAAATGGGTCGACGTGACCACGGAAAGATCATTTTTTGGAGATCGACCTTGTAGACTCAAAATCAAATCTTCATTATACTCGCGGTATACGCCGAAGCGTGTAACGAGTGGAGGGGCCCATCTCCGCGGCTAAGCGCCTCGGCAACGCAGTTCCGAACAAGCGTCGCAGCGGTGGCGAGTCGCTGGCGCAACTGTTGACCTTACCGAGAATCGAATTCAAGACTTCCCGCACCGATAGCGTGTGCTTTATTATTCATTTAAAGATAATTCCGATTATCAAATCATCGATCATTGATCACCAGCGACAAACATAATATCAAATTAGCCTAGGGCCTCTTATTGTCTAAATCCTGCCTGGTTTAAATGCGAAAACCTGAATCATAAATGAAGTAGCGTTCCTTGCACTAAGCGCGCTATGGTTTATTCATTTTAATGATGAAGATTGAAACGTTATTCTAGACCAGCACTTACAGTATGCATAAGCCCAGCATTGAAGAGAACCTGGGATAATCGAATCGAAATTCGGAAAATTTAGGATGAATTCTTGTTCACGGTCATGCAGAAGTTCAATTTTTGATTGATATTTTTTCTCCACAAATTCCCCTTCTTCCTAAAAGAACTGGTACTATTTTTAACAATATTGATATGCCATTAGGTATGAAGTACCCTTATTTCAAGCGCTTTAGCTCTGAGCAATCCAAACTGTGCTGACGCAATCTCTTTTTTGGCTTACTCGCTTACGACAAAAAAAAATCAAGCAAAAAAATTGGAGTTGTTTGAGCGTTTACAATATGCATACAGCAATATTGCGCAAGCACGAGTTGCAAAAACACACAAAAATACACGATTCCTGGGAGAGCTATCGGTACTTTTTTACCAAGGTGGCGAGTTCGACATCCCAACACTTTTATGCTGGGTAATAATGACCAACCTGATCATTTTTCGAGAAAGGGGAGTTATTGCGTCACAGATTCCTTCAAGGCACTCCCAAAACGAACAATAGTACTTGGAGAAAACGTCGTCTATTTCTATTCAATAAGATGAATACCATGGTTTCCGGAAGGCAGCCCAGTCATTAGTTCGCCAATAGGTGTTCATTGCAGGTTGGCGGCTACATCATGAATTTCGGTTAAATACTACCGATATTTGCTGATCTATTGCGTATGGGGTTTTGATGGATGTGTTGTTGTTAAGACACAGTCAATATGTAACTGTTGTATAACAGCTCGGGCGGTTATTAAGTTCGCATCTTATCACCTCAATTCGTCTTTTACCCAGAAACGGCCCCAGCAGGCAGCTTTACGGAAGACCCCCGACATAGCGTCACACTTCCATCACGAATTGGTTTCACGAAAACTGAATCACTTGACCAACTGCACGAGTATATCAGTCGCTTTCACGGTAGTCACCGATACTGCTTTTCAATAAGGTTGTGGCAAGTGAGTTTTTAGCATCAAGCTCATGCGCTTAATTGCGTGTTAGGTATCAATATTATATCATGTAAATACCCGCTGTCATTCGCAATTACCCGGTTCACATCTACATTATTTGTCAGCCAAAAGATCAAGTGGCTTGAGTCATGATCAAATTTGCAACTTCATAATTCAACGCATGTGTTATGACATGAAAAATTTGGTTGTGACAAATAGGGCTTTTGACCAGTAAAAAAACAGCGCGTGCACAGCGAATTGGCCTTCTAAGCTACAAAAAAATGTACCCGAGGTTCTCAACCAGGTGCCATTGATCCCCTTAGGAGGCCACAAAACATTACCAGAGAGCCGCAAGGGTTAGATTCATTAACCTGTTAGTGATAATCAACAACGTATGACCAGTGGACGGTTGCAGCGACTACCAATGAAATACCGACAAAAATTTTTGTTGCGGAGCAGATGGCCACTGGTGTTGAGAGTTTCTAGAAAGGAGTCACAAACCATGTCAAAGGTTGAAAGCCACTAAAATAGACCAAACAGATAGAGTGTATATTTTAGGTAATCCAGCTTTTGATGGTTCCAGAAGATTTAGGAGTTCAAGCCGCTGCCTAATTTTTTGTTAGGCAAATTAACACATCACTTCTAGAAGCACAAAATTGACAAAAATGAATTTACCAGATTCGTAACAGCCCCCCTCCAAAAAAATGTTTGATCCGCCCCTGACCTCATACAAAACTGACCTCAATAAGCAAATCTTTTTCGATTCTATCCAAAATCATGCCATTCGAATTTCTGACTCGAAATTCAACGGAAATCATGCTGCCATTATTATCCGGAAGCCTTAAAGGTAAAACTGTAAAAATGGTGGAGGCACTTCCTTGACTGTTGATCTCGACATTCAACAAAGTTGACCACTCTCCTGAAAACAAGAACCATTAAAATTTCGAAGTAAACAAACATGTAAAAACTTACACTTAAAACTGCATTGTACTTTTCGCCTTTTCTTGTCTTACTTCACCATTTAGTTTAATACTACAATAAAAATAAAAAAACGTTTAAGTTAACAAAACATTCCACAGAAACAAACAGCAGCAAATTTTAAAGCATAACGTCAACATACTTGATGAAAACCGAGTGCGCAAAATGTCGGAAGATCTGACATCGATCGCCACCTAAAAGTACAAGTCGATGGTAAAAGGAATGTCACTTGCAATGTCACTTGCAATCACTTGCAATGTCACTTGCAGCCTTTGCAATGTCACTTGCAGCCTTTCGGTGGATCATAGACTGTAGTTCTAAGAGATGGTGATCAATAACTTGCCAAGTTGCCATGCTTCAGATGCGTTACTCGAATCAGGCATCGTGTGAACTCCAAGTGTTCATACGGGCAAACAAGTGATTGTAAAGCTTTTTATCTCGTATCGTTCAGATCGCAATCAGCGACTCCGTGGGTTTTTGTGAAGGTCCTACGCTCAATTTGATGTGCGCAGCGCGGGAATTGCTGTAGAGGTAATATACAATTTGGAGTTTGCAAAAGTGTGGTTTAAAACACGCAAGGCCCGTCCTTGTACAAGAAAGCCAATCACATGCGTGCGTGTGTAGGGTCTATGCTGGTGGTTTCAACCGCTGCAATTCTGGGAGTGCTATGATAAAAATATCCGATTTCTAGGAAACACACCTTCGCTCATACATATAAACCAGGAATGTGCTCTCCAAATAGGGAAAAACAGTTTAAAACTTCAAAAAAGTGATGTAAAGCGGTGATAGAATTTCGCCGGTTCGCACCAATGCGGTAAAACCGTTTCACGAAATTTCATTAGATCAACAAACCAGCCAGCATTGTTGTTTATACTTGTACCATTCGTGAAAAAGAACTGGCTAAAAATATAACTCTTGTGATAGAACCGGCTGGCAACAAATGTGACTTCTTCCACTGTTGTAAAGTAATGCTTAGTGATTCGGTCTCGGCAGTTCATTCGGTCACATTCCAAAAATAATATCAAAACGAGCGAAACTTGGTTGAGTCAAAATTGAACGAATATTTTCGGATCAAAAAATTAGAGAAATGAAAAATTAAATTAACGAGTCCAAAAAGTCGAAATACATATAGCCTACTCATAATTCATTGTATATCATACATTTATAGAGGTGGTCCTGTAGTTAAACGCAGTTATAACCAAATTTTCTTGTTTGTGTTTCTGCAACGAATAAGGAGCAAAAAGCTGAAGAAAAACATCCTTGAAGAATCGCAATTCTTGCGGTTCGGCAATGCAGAAGCTATCTGTAAAAAATCAAAAACCATACTGGCGCATAGAAGATGGATCCTACAATCTCTATATCAACAACACCAAAGTCTAATTACTGATGTTTATGCGATCTGCTGCTTGAAGCGTGTCTTTCACAATGCTCTATAGTTTGTGTAGTTCTGTAATTCAATTTATGCACACGTGTAAGCCTACTGCGTTAATTATTGTTTTTTCTCCCTCTTTTAACTTAACCCCCACAGTAGCGTGCACGTTTGCAATTCTGTGGTGTATGCAGCTGTAAGTGACGCTGCAAGAATTCAACTTGTTTGAATCCTCTATAAGTTAATTTTTATGTAATTGCATTTCACTGACTTCTCACATTTACGTCATATTTCTAGCTTGATCTGTTGATAACTTGCTTGCGTCAATTCGATTTAATCGTGCTTCTTTACATCAGCTCACTGCACCTGCCTGCCGAATTCGCTAATGATTAGTCCTGGCAATTTTTCTTCCGCTGTTCGAGACCCGAGTGTGCTCAATGATTTATTTGCAGTGAATGAACCTTTAAATGACAATGATTCATTCTCGATTTCTAATTATTCCGATGACCCTTTGACTAAAACCGATTGCAAATACTCTTCCGCCGAAAACTTTAAAATCTTTCCTACAACCAATAATGCCTATATTTTTTCTACGTTTTGCTTAAACTTACGTTCCCTTTGCAACTCAAAAAACCTTGATAATCTGAAATGTGTCCTTGAGTCTATGAGTTCATACCCTACAGTTATTGGCATTACCGAAACCTGGCTAAAAGAAAATTCTCGAGATCCCTGCACCGAATTATCTAATTATACATTTTCCTCCAAATGCAGATCAAAATCTAAAGGGGGAGGTGTAGGACTTTTCGTTCGTAAAAACTTGACACATTGGCTACGTGACGATTTATCAATGTTTGATGAAGGCTGTTTTGAATCAATATTTATTGAAATTAACCTGGGTAAATTTAACATTATTTGTGGTAACGTGTATAGGCCACCCTTTAATGACAACGCCCTAAACCACAAATTTCTTGAAATCCTTTCTCTTGTTCTAGACAAACTGAAACGAGAAAAAAAACTTATCTTCTTTATGGGTGATTTTAACCGTAACTTGCTCGATCCAGATTTACAAACTGATTTCTTTTTAGACGAAATGTTTTCAAGGGGTCTATTTCCATTAATTGATAAACCGACGCGTATCTCCACTACCGCTACCTTACTTGATAATATTTGGACCAATAATTATACGCATCCATCCAAAAGCGCTATTTTTACTGATCCTATTTCCGATCATTTTGCTGTTTTCCAATGCACTGCGCTTCCTATCTCTCCTTACCGTATCATAAATACTGAAAAAGTTAGAATTTTTAACGAGAATAACCTCCGTCGTTTTCACGATATTTTGGACGATCATAGCTGGGACGATGTATACGCCCAAAATGATCCCGACCCTGCCTTCAGGTTGTTTTTGCAAAAGCTGCAATTTACATTTAATGAAACCTTTCCAATTATTTCACGCACTATACTAAAATCTAAAATTAACGGCTGGTTTGATGCTGAACTTGGCTCTCTGCAAAAAGCAATGCGAAGCGCTTACTTACGTTTTTTGCGCAACAAAGATTCTGAATCGCAATTGGCTTATCATAAGATTAGGAATCATTACGAAAGAGTCATTAAAACTAAGAAATCCCATTATTTTCAAAAACGCCTCGATTCTTCTCGAAACGATTTAAAGCGCACTTGGGGTGTGATCAATGACATTATAGGTAAAAAAATTTCTATTTCGCCAAATTGCGTAAAAACCAACGACAAGCTGCTTACCGACCCGCTAGAAATGGCTGAGTCGTTTAATGACCACTTTTCATCCATAGCTAGTAAATTAAGAGCCAAACTAGACATTTCTCACAGTTCCACGCATTTAAAATCTAAATCTATATCTTCAAAAATTTCCTCTTCTTTTTTCTTCACACCTACAACTCCCAATGAAGTTAAAATGATGATCTCAATTATTAAACCTAAAAGTAGTTGTGGCCTGGACGAATTCCCAACTAAACTTCTGCGGTATTTACCAAATTCAACCCTTGACTTACTGGCTCACTTATTCAACCTATCCCTTTCTACTGGGAAGTATATCTCGGTTTTCAAAGTTGCAAAGGTTACACCAGTTTACAAAAACGGAAATGCTCAAGTTGTTTCAAATTACCGTCCAATAAGTGTGCTTAGTGCCTTTTCCAAAATTTTAGAAAAGTTGATTCATAAGCGTATCCTATCCTTCCTTGATCAGAATAATATCCTATCCAAACTGCAATTTGGCTTTAGACCTACCTTTTCAACCCAGCTAGCCTGCTCTTACTTATCCTCCAAAATCTCTGATCTTTTCAATAATAACCTCTTAGTTTTAGCAATCTTTTTAGATTTAACAAAAGCTTTCGATACTTTGGACCATGACATCTTGCTATCTAAACTTAGTAACTATGGATTTCGTGGTGTTGTTAATGATTGGTTTCGCAGCTATCTATGTGATCGCCAACAAAAAGTTAGAATTAACGATAAATATTCAAATTTTAAGCCTATTTTATATGGCGTACCCCAAGGTTCGACCCTCGGCCCCCTCTTATTTTTAATCTATATTAACGATATCTTCCAAGACCTTAGATATGAAACCATTCTATATGCTGACGATGCAACGATCCTTATACATTCTAAATCACTCTCCAATCTTTTTAGTGCAGCTAATGATTCCTTAAATGAAGTTTACAATAACCTTCTTATCAACAAATTAACTTTAAACGTTTCTAAGACTAAATTCATGGTATTAACTCCACAACCCCATCGCTTGGTTCGAAATCCTTATCATGTAATTTCTGTCAATAACGTTCCCATTTCTGAGGTAAACAGCTTTCGATTCTTAGGCACTATTTTTTCTAATAACCTCAGCTGGAAATCCCATATCGAATCCATCCGCAGCAAACTTCGCACTGGTCTGGGGATTATTTATAAAGCTCGCGATCATTTAAACATAAGCTGTCTAATGTCCATTTTCCACTCCCTTGCCTCAACTCATCTCAACTACTGCATCACCACGTGGTGTAATACAAATTTTTCAAAAATATCCCAACTCCAAAGCTTGTGCAATAGAATTCTACGATTAATTTTCCGACGTCATTCTCATGATAACATCGATGATATTTATAAAAAACATGCCTTGCTGAAAATTAGAGATAAGTTTAAATTTGAAATTTGCTGCTTAGTTTACAAATTTCTTCATCAAATGCTACCTCGCTGTTTTAATAATTTTTTCCAGAGAAACGATGAAGTTCATTCTCGCCGAACTAGGCAATCCAATAATCTGCATCCTCCTCTTTTCAAAAAAAGCGTCTGCAAACAGTCTCTTAAATTCATTGGGGTCAAATTATGGAATGAACTACCCAATGAAATCAAATTATCAAAAAATTTGGCACAATTTAAAAAGACATTAAAGCAATACCTTCTAAATAGTTACTAAATTATTGCACCTCTTCTATAAGTGAATTCTTTAACCCATAACACTCAAGCACTCTTGAGTCCCTCAGTTTTACCACCTTAATCAACTGTGTACCTTTAAACGTATTACGCCTGTAAGCCGCTCCAATAGTAATATTGTTTTTCCTTCTTTCTCTTCCATGTTGAATTGTAATTTTGAATATTTATACGTTTGTTTATTTTTTGATTCCTTTGCACAGAGTTTGTGAATTGATAGTTCCTCTTGTAAGTTCCAGGTGGAGCTATCAAGTAAAAGCCACCCTTGGGCTTCTCACTAACTCTGTGGCGTCACATTTTATTTTATTTTTGACTGTCGTATTTGTTATGACTGACGCCGAATAAAAATACAATACAATAAAAAATCTGTAACGAACAAAAAACTCCTGCAAACTTAAACACCAGATTTTATCAGCTGACCGTAAACGCAATTCAAAATAATCTAAAAATAGCAAATAACTATTCAACAGAAAAATGGTCTCCATAAAAAATCATGGACCGACAAATACGGAAGTGCAGCTTCCTAAAATTATTTTTGTCTCTAGATTTGGGTTCGTCTGTGTGCAGGCCTAGTAATGTGCAGCTGAACTCAGTTGTAGAAGTTGTATGGTATGTTATCTTCTAATAGTGTGGTCTCACGATATTGTCCTTTCCTATGCAGTAAGTTGAATGCTGCGCAAACTTACCCTCTTGAAAGTTGTGCTGTATACTAACAGCTGAGATTTCAAATGTGGTTATGCTTTGAGAAGAAGGAACGATTATATCCAGAAAACCATCGTACTCTCTGAAAAAACGGCAACGGATAACTTCACCAAAAAACTTGTCCGCAGTACAGCGTCAGTCTAATTAGCTTTGAACCAGTGCAAGCAATTTTTTAGATTTTGTGCAGTAAAACATTGGAAAGAGCAGCCAAAAAACTGCTGTGTTAATTCAACGCCCATTTGTTGATGGCCTAAAGGCCATCGATGGCGAGATTTAGTTGATGATTTTAGTTGGTCTCGCCTTGGCAACCCTCCACAGCATCTACCCTTTGTCGCAGAGGATCTAGATGCTTTGAGGCTCCAACTCGAGCGGCTGCCCCCGCGACCTCCAAGGATAAGCGGGTGTTGAAAAGATAGTTAGTTAACATTAGGATAGTGCTTAAAATGAAGAAAAGATTTCTGACATCAGTCTTTAATTTTATCAAATCTAGTGCAAATTTCTACTTGATTTTTTACAAAACTGTTCTTTTTGCAGCTGAATATTTCTTCAAAGCGATTCTTATATGGACATTGCATTTATTCAAAATATTTCATTCTTTCATCAACCTTCTGTAAACTGCATCAACAGTAATGCATCTCGCGGCTACTTACAAGGTATTTTTTCATCGTGAACAACTTACGATTTAAAAGTAAAAACCTTGCAAAGCATGGTTAAACTGTAGCAAATCATTGGTAAGTATGATAAATGCGTGCAATGTTTTCGCAAGATTTCAGGGAGCCTACAACTATTATTACAGCTGGAATAACAGAACTTACATTTTAGTGTCAGTAAATACAATATTTTGAGAAAAATCGCTTCTAGTCTGAAAAGATGCTCCTCGGCTGAAATCAGAATTCCGAATTACTCTGTGCAGTTGTTGCTTCCTTTCAGTTGTTTTTCTGCAAAAACAGTTTTAATACCGAAACAACAATGCTGTCATCAAAACCGAAAGGCAGAGCTTGTGTAAAGGTAAGATTCATTTCAAAGTTGAATTCAACCGAAGGCTTGCGTTTGAAATCATCGTTGTTTACGATTTGTTCATTTTTTGTTTTGCATATGTCATATGTGGAAATAATGGTTCCATTTACCACACTATTAAAACTGCTCAAAAATAGTTGTTTGAAAATCAAAAAAATTTTGATCTCAAACCATTTTGACATAAATAATTGTCAGCAAGCCAGTTTCTGTACACATCCCACAACAAGCAATTACTGTCGCGGCTTCAGTAGATAAACTGAACGAACAAGCATTCAACCTATCAATAAGATTGCCTTCATGAAGTAACACGACACTGCTCTTTCTCATTAAAAATATAAGCGAAAAGCTTATGGCTTCCCCTGGTGTCTTAGGTAGTGATGACTCACGATGTGACGACAACCTTCACCATCGTTTATTCCGAAGATGAAGGAGATCATTCATCAATCTCGTCCACCAATACGATTACAGAAAGGCAACAAAAGAAATACACACAGCGGTCTGCGGTCTTATATGGTCAACTGCATGGTAGATTAGTAAAAGTGTGCATTGGTAACGTTATAAATCATGGATTCGATTCAAGCACCGATTAGTTTCAAACGTTTGTCTCAATTGACTTTGGAATGAAATGAATTGCTTGTACAATGCCTTACATACTGTGACTGAGCTTCATCTCTTAACCATTTGTAAAAGTAAACTTACTCTTGGTATTTGAGGATCAAGCACTGACTTTCCAGTTCCTTGCAGCAAGCTTCATTTAAGCCATTTTCTTCCAAACAACGATATTTACTTTCAGAACAACTTTCTCCAGAAAGCAAGTTAATAACTTGGTTATTCACGCAATCTAGCACAGATTGAATTCATTATGATTACTACACATTATATATGTAAAGCAAGAAATATCTTTCAATATTGAAATCTTAACCTGCCGATTAGCTCAGTTGTTGAGACATTGCTGTCGGTGCGCGAGGTTCAGGTTCCGAATCCCAGGGTCAGTCAGATCGGACACAGTGTCGCCAACGGTTCGCCACTGCTGCGGCGTTTCTTCAGAGCTGTGTTGCCCAGGCGTTAAGCCGCGGTGATGGGCACCTCTCCTTACATACTAGGGTGCAATAACGCGAGTATAATGAAGATTTGATTTTTGATTTTTTTTTTTTATCTTCATTCAGTACCGTAATTACTGTACATCAGAATGAGCTAGGTAAAATCTGAACTATATACGTATGGTGTTTCTCTAAGCAAGGCAATTAAAAGAAGCAATTTCCACCAAACAAACGAAATCAAAAAATAAAGCAAACCTTCGTTTTCAAAACTGAATTCGTCAAGTATATCTCGGCGTTTTCTTTTTAGAGGTAAAGGCTGATGGCAGTTCAAGTTGAAAACTTCTTGCTTATCATATTCACCACTAGATAGCGTGAGACCTGCTTCCTGCAACATCAAGAAATTCAAGAGTAAAAAATACATGACAGTTAGGGTTACTTTTTTGAGACTTCAAACTTTCTACCAGGGATATCTAGAACAACGGGATTGTTAACTTCTGATCGTTCCGCATGAGTGATGACAACAGAAGTGTCAGTCAGACCATTGGTCAGACATCTCCCGCTTAGCATTCAACTCGCATTCGAGTAGTGTTTGCTGCCTGTTGCGGTTTATGTTTGAAGTTGACTAACAGTAATTAATATAGTCTAAACCTATGCAAGGAAATAATTAAAAAATATCTTAAATTTTTAACCTTTTGGCAAAAGATAGTAGGATAGTAAAGCTGCATGTCAGGTTCATGTAAAATGAGACAGTGCTGTTAAAAGTAGGAAAATGAAGAAGAGCAGGGCTGGTAGTACTGCAAAAGCTGGACTAACAGTAATTAATTAGTCTTTAAACCTATGCAAGGAAATAATTAAAAAATAATTTAAATTTTTTAACCTTTTGGCAAAAGGCTAGGGCCTAGGCTATCAAAACTATAGGATGGCTAGGGCCTAGGCTATCAAAACTATAAGCCTACAGTAGTAGTAGTAGCAGAATTTTTATTTTTAACCATGGAATAACGAACAACATGAACACAAAAAATAACTAAGCTAAAAATATGGAAGCAGCGACAAAACGATGTACGCTAAAACGTGCGTATGATGATAGAAGAAAGAAAGACATGTTTAAAAAAAAGCACGGCTATTTCACTAATTTTCTAACATCTTACTTTTATTTAGTTCATCCATTTAGTCATTTACTGGAACTCTTTACTTGTGTAATACAATTATATTGTCTTGCTGTGATGGTAAATGCATGCTGTGTGCCAGAGTGTAAATCTGGCTATAGATCCAACAAGACAGCAAAACCTGTTGCTTTGTTTAAATTTCCTAAAGATGATGTAATACGACAAAAGTGGATCAAAGCGATACCCCGAAAAAACTGGAGCATTACGTCAAACCATAGAGTATGTGCTCTTCATTTCAGTGAAGTTGATTTTATTTTTAATTCTACTGATCACCGAAGTGGACGTAAGCAGGCTCGCAACAGTGCAAAACTTAAAAGACTTCGTATAAAGTCAACAGCAATACCTCATATTTTTCCATCACTACCACATTACCTTTCTTCTAATGTGAGTACATCTCGTCCTACCTCATCAAGTACCTCTGAAGCTAGATTAATGAAACAAAATATTGAGATTTCAAACCAAGTTAATCAGCAATTGGAGCGTGAAAGGGTAGAAAATTTCTCAGAATTTAAAGTTAAAATTAAAAGAGAAACTCTACCCAGTGGTTTTGTATCTGTGGAAGAAAATAACAGCATGTTCTTCCATTATATAGAACTTTCGAATCAGCTATTGGATGCACCAAAACTTCTTGGTTCAGTTATTATTACAGACAAGCTTGAAATTCAAATGTTTGTTTCTTCTGCTTCAATACCAAGTTCTACATACAATCATTTACTATCTTCAAGTAGTAGGGCCAACTCGTTAAAAACAACCACGGAATTGTCAAACCTATTGTCTTTTTGCAAATCTGCTTGTGATAGGGCATCTGATTTTAATGGAAACACTTGTATTTCATTAGTTGTTTCATTGCTAAATCACTACCTATCAGAATGTACTGCTGGTGAACAATGTGATGAAAATAAAGCACTTGTCAAATTTATAGTGGAACAACTAAAGTTGTATCAAACTCCTAAACTTGGTCGACGATATTCTGCTGAGATGTTCACTACTGCTTTTTTATGGCAGTTGACAAGTACTGCTCTTTACAAAAAGTTAAGAGAGCTACTCATTCTTCCTTCAGTGAGTCGTCTTCGCCAAATTTCTGGTTCCATTAGTGTTCAAACGGGGAAACTTGACCTTACGTATTTGAAAGAAAGAACTTCCCATTTACTGCCAATAGAAAGAAAAGTTGTTTTAATAGTTGATGAAGTGTACACTGCTCAGCGCATTGAGTACTGCAATGGTCAGTTTATTGGTTTGACCAAAGATGGAACCCCTTCTAAAACCGTCCTAACTTTCATGGTTCAGTCTATATACAGCAAATATAGAGATGTTGTATGTTTGGTACCTATATCAAAACTGGATTCTGGATTATTACGTGAATGGTTTTGCAAATTGATGGAAGGTCTCAAAGACTTTTTTCTTGTTTTAGCTGTAAGTGCTGACAATCATGTTTGCAACCGGTAAGTATTTTTATTTTACGAAAATATTTTGATTCCTATAATTGTTTTAAAGTTGGAACCACTTAATAAAGTTAGTGCGTTTAATAGTGTATGTTCTGAGTAATAATGGTATGTCCACGTTTGCTGATGTTAGCTAAATATTTCGTTAAAATGCTGCAATACAGTAATATCAATAATAATTCGTGGAAAATTTGATTTTACTTTGAATCCCACAATTTTGTTTTGTTTTTAGAAAACTCTTTGTTGATCTGTGTCATGGTGAACTTTGCCCTAGTATTGACCATCCAGTTATTCCGGGAGAACGACTATTTCTGCTTTTCGATTTCACACACAATTTTAAAAATTTGTACAACAACTTTGTGAATAAACGTGAGATGCATCCACCTACACTTGGCCATGAGCACATACTTGGAGATACCTGCGTTGCTAAATTTTCCCATTTGAAGGAGTTATACGCAATGGAGGAAGGAAAAGCTTTGAAAGTTGCGCATGCATTAAAGAAAGTCTCCCTAAACCCAAGTAGCATTGCCCGGACTTCACCTCAACATGCCCTTGGTAAGTTTTTTTCTTTTTGTTTACAAATACAACATGTGGAGACAGATCTTACAATTTAGTTAAACCATTGATATACTTTGATTAATATAAGAAACATATTATATATTATGTACTTTAACCCAGTTTGACACTTATATATTATATTAGAATATTATATATTATGAATATTATATATTATGTACTTTAACCACAATAGGTTTGACAATTCCGTGGTTGTTTTTAACGAGTTGGCACTACTACTGTTGGCAACAGTTTTTTAAACAGATCATTTAATGTCAGTATATATACATCTTGTGTATGTCCTTTCATTACACAATTACATTTGTAACTTTTTCTATTTATAGGCGTTTTCCATGAATCAACCGTACGAGGTTTGCAGTATCATTCAGAGACTCATCCAGACTTTGCTGGGACTGCCCGGTACCTGAACTTCCTTTCAAATATTTGGAAAATTGTCTCGGTCAAAGCGCCTTACAAAGGTATGGTATATGTAATAAATCTCAATTTTGAGTTACTACTGGTTAATTTATCTAGTAAAGTTCACAGTAAGCCTTTGTTTTTCTCTCACCGCAAACTGGCTTAGCAATGGTGTGGTGCTGTTGAGAAGTTTAAAGAATGAAAAAACTGTTTTGTTTTTTAGATCAAAGAAAGAAAGACGAGATGTACATGCCGTTGCAAAAGCTGGAGAAGGACCACCCAGGATTAAAATATTTGGAAGAAGCCAGAGTAATCTTTCAAGAATGGAAACAGTCTGGAAAGGCAGGACTTACCACTGAGACATTCACAGCATGTATTCAATCAATGACTGCAATACCTGCATTAGCTGAATATTTATTACGTGAACACGGATTTGATTATGTTTTAAGCGGAAAATTGATGTCTGATCCTTTAGAAGGACGTTTCGGGTGGTACCGACAGACTAATGGCGGAAACTTTTTTATTTCAGTTAGAAAAGAAGATACGCTGCTTAAGTTTTCTGAAGCAAAATAGTTTATTGAAAGCTCTCCAGCAAAGCGAAATAGATAAAGAAAGCTGCATTATTGACCATGATGAAGAATGCGATTGGCTGGAGCAGTTATTTTCGAATGTTGACTTAGAAGACATTCTACAAACAGATGCAGCGGTTTGTTATTTTGTAAGAGGTTATACTGCCAGAAAAATTGGCAATCAAAGTAAGTGTTCGTCTTGCAAAGAATTGCTTATAGCAAGCAATAAACCAGATGTTCCTGACATGAGCAAAAAATTTCCAGAAGAGCATCAGAAACTATTTGAAATGGCTGACCGTGGCGGACTTTCAGAAACGAGTGAATTTTGCTATGCAGCTACTATACTTGCTATGCAATATTTTACTGCCGTTGCTTCCAGTCCCGAAAACTTTGAAAAACTTTTGGCTGCCAACAATCCACGTGCAATGTTTATGAAAGCTACTTCTGCTGTGATAGAATCTCGTACGTCTTGCAACTTGACAAACGTCAAATGCAGCATGAGTCACTCAAATTTTCATTTAATTGTCTGCACGGCCTTCAACTGTTTTGCTAAAAACCAGTTAAAGAGATTCAACAGTCGTCCAACCTGGGAAGCTCCACCCAAAAAATCTTCGCGAATTATTCGAAAATTGACATCAACAACGTGTAACAACTGAGGAAGATCTATTCTTGCCAGCAGGGCTGTGGAGCTGGTGCCAATTCCTGAAGCTCCGGCTCCAGCTCCACTATCAGATTTTTATGAGCTCCAGCCCCACCATCAGATTTTGTTGTGCTCCGGCTGTAGCTCCATCAGATTTTTACTAGCTCCGGCTCCACCATCAGATTTTTTCTCCAACATTTGAGAGCAGACTATACTAGCTGTTGACTTTTTATGCAAAGATTTTTTGCTGGCGCTGTAGTACACTGTGCAACACTAGCTTCGCATTGAGAAATGTAAAGCTCCGACTCCGGCTCCAGCATATTAAAATCTTCCAGCTCCGGCTCCACAGCCCCGCTTGCCAGGATGTAGAAATAGCATCTACGGTTGATTTACTTTTGCTTATCCGCGTATTTGTGGTTGTTGAGACGAATAAATTTTCTAGGTCACGAAACAAATAATCTGAAAGGATTTATGTACGTAAAGCATAATGTCATTTGTTTAAATCAGAGGTGACGAACATGCGGCCCGCTAAAGAATTTCATGCGGCCCGCGAAGCATTTAGGTGAGACGCGTAGTCGTGGAATTTTCAATAAAAAGTATTTTAAACATTAGTGTTTTTTGTGTGAAAACCGTAAAAATCCGTTGGCGGCTGGGGGCTCCGCCCCCAGACCCCCTTGACCTCCGGCAGCTGGGGGCTACCAAGTACCGATCTCTCCCTTTAAAAAGTGCTGATGCTCACACTTCTGACTGACCTAAAGAATAAGGAAACAGTTGGCTTAATGGCTTTAGGGGCCCTAGCAAGCATTCCAAAAACTTACTACGGGGGCCTTGCAAGTGTTTTTTGGGGGGCCTAAAGTTGGGCTGCTACGGCACTGGACGAAAAAGTTGTGCGGCCCGTTTACTTAGAGGTAACTGACAAAGTGGCCCGTGATAGCATATAAGTTCGTCACCCCCGGTTTAAATCCTAGTACCAATATCCCCCCAAAAAATAAGTGGTTCACTCTATGTTATGGTGAGATCACATTTTCGTTTTTAATATTCCCCGGCAGCCATCCATTAGGACAGTTGCTATCTTGCCCTAAGTTTGTTCTGTAGCCAATTTCCGAAGCTACCTTTTTGTGAATGATTTTTGCTTACAGACTGTGATATGTGTACGTGGATTAGTTCTGCCTCTGGAGCTCAGATGGCGCGAGTGGGTAGAGCGTCTGCCTTTGGAGCGGTAGACTCGGGATTCGATTCCGAGACGGCTCAAACCAATGACCTTAAAAAAATTGGTGTTCATGACGTTCAGCATTAAAGGGACAGTGTGGAGAGCAAGCTGGCAAGTTTACTTGTTGTGCCGTTGGGAAAGGCACTTAACGGGAATCCCCTATCTTGGTGTAGTAGACAGATGGCCGGCAACTCCTAAGCGAGCTCGCATAGCGCCTCCGTCGCTTGCTCGTGATAGGTGGATAAAAATGCTGAATAAAAATAGTTGACAAAATGACAACCTTGCTAAACTTACGGTAGATCAGGCAATTGGCTTTAGCTCACGCAGTGTTTGAAAAGAACTGCGGTTTGTGTTAATGTTACGAAACTTGTGCTCATGCTTTTTGGAATAATTTGTGCTTTTGTTTGCGGTTTCATTACGTCACGAACTTTTCCCTAGTTTACTCATCGCAAAACTTTGGCTTTATGAGGTCATTATCATCACCTAGCGTTTTATTGCCGCAGTTGCTGCGTTGTTTTAATGGTGGTTAAGGTTTAATAGTTTTGTGAAGTGACTAAGTGAGCATGCCTTTACCAAGTCGTATCGTATTTGAAGCTACGATATGTTTAGTGTCACACGTAGTTATTAGAATGTCTGTTTTAATTAGGATTGTTCCTTGCTTTATTTATTTCAGTATTGCGTAATCGTAGCTTGCCGTCTTTAGTCTGTCGTATCCGATGTAGTTAACGTTTAAGGTTTGCATTTCCAAGTATACTTTTGATTAGTGTAGGTTAAGAACTTTAAGCCTGTAATATTTCTGAACTGTGGTTAACTGATGCGTCTGCCTGGTGTTGCTTCAATATATTGCTGTGTTCTGAAGTTTCTTGGAGTAGCATTCCCGCATTAGGCGCCATGACAGAATAGGTTTTATTTTAATAGAATCTTTTCTGTCGAGTTTTTCTCGGCACGTAACGAAGTGATTGTTACACTCTATTTCTTATTTGCTGACTACGTGTTATAGGATTGCAAAATTGTGGTGCCCACATCCACGTTTTAGCACTTGCGGCGAGTTGTCAACATTGCTGAAGTTTACCAACCTGGGATTCGAACCTATAATGCCAACGGAA
The DNA here is from genome assembly GCA_964006365.1 of Trididemnum miniatum. Classification (NCBI taxonomy): domain Eukaryota; kingdom Metazoa; phylum Chordata; class Ascidiacea; order Aplousobranchia; family Didemnidae; genus Trididemnum; species Trididemnum miniatum. The sequence continues at coordinate 37,025,616 of OZ023231.1, read as the reverse complement.
GCACATAACTGCTAAACTATCATAAGGTCATAAATTCCTCACGAAAAGGCAAAAACTGCAGTTAATTTTTTTGACTAAAAATCTGACCCTCCTATTGTCACCTTCCAAATTAAGTTAGCAATCCCGTTGTTCTAGATATCCCTGCTTTCTACTCATAAAAGCAACACGTCAAATGACGCTTAAAGTTTAAGTAAGAAACAATCAATCAGTCAATCAATCAAAACTTTTATTTCTGACCGCCAACAATAACCAATCAAAACAACGCAAGAAAATAGAATGGCACAGAAAAAGGAAAACGCAACAAAACCGCAAAGCGTTGAAAGATGCAAGTTAAGAATAACTGTGCATGGTTGCACAACCCAAATTAAAAACTAGTAAATACACAAAAGAAGAAAATGCAACTAAATGCATGTACAGCAGCCCTTCAACCTTTAATTACTGATAGGTTTAATACTAACCGTTTCTAGCACGTAACCCTTGTTGAAGGGGGCTTACAGATGCTACACCTCGCCCAAGGGTGACCTGGAGGGAGTTGTGATAAGGTACCCTCCTTAATCCGACCCATCAACGATGAGCTCACAACCGGATGCAGTTTGAGCTCATACTTAGATTTTTTTATAATTCGTCGCACATTCATACTTCTAAATCTATCACAAGAAAGCGATCGCCGATTAAAGCGCAATAACAAGCTCACTTAGGAGTTGCCGGCCATCTGTCAGCCACATCAAGATGGGGGAATCCCGCTAAGTGCCTTTTTCAGCAGCACAACAAGTAAACTTGCCGGCTTGTTTTCTACACTTTCCTTTTAATGCTGAGTGTCAAGCAGGGAAGTTACAAATACCAATTTTGCAGACATTGGTTTGACCAGACTCGAAATCAAACCCGAGGCTACAGCTACAGAGGCGGACGCTCCTACCACTTTGCCATCTCAGTTGGTATTTTAATTCCGCTAATGCTGCATGAAAATGCAAACGTCGGTGATATTTTTATATTGGTTTAATAATCAGATTGAATGCGGCTAATACCCAGTCGGCAGATCCAATTTTTTGTCGGCCGGTTCTATCACAAAAGTTATATTTTTAGCCGATTCTGTTTCAACCAATGATGCAAGTACGAACAGCAATGCTGGCTGGTTTGTGATCTAATAAATTTTTATGAAATGGTTCTATAGAACCGGTGCGAACCGGCTGAATCCCACCACTGTCTACATCCTCCTACGTGCAATGGCTAACTTTTTTTGTATGCAGCTATGCCGTTTTCGGGAAGAACACAGGAGTAGCAATGCAAATAAAGAGTCTTTACAGTCTGGAATGACTCTAGCCTGAATTGGTTGTGCGTAGCAAGGCTGGCGAGACTTTTGTTATAGTCGAAATAGCGTAGCCAAAGTTTCGATTTTTTTATTGCATAAATTTGACGTGCAGCCTTTATTCCTGATTATGCGCAAAAATCAAATTTCTATCGCAGGTAGTCTTTGAGATATTAGTGAAATGAAATGGAAAAACACAACGTAGTGTTTTATTACTTCCAATTTTTCAGGAAAAACACAACATACTAGGGCATGCGTAATAATCGTAGTTATTGCATAACATTGGCAAAACAATGACAGGAAAAACTTGGGCAATGGGCATGCGTAATAGTTTAGTAATGGCAATTATAGCATAACATTGACAAAACAATCAAAAACAAAATGTTAATTTACTCAAAACTGCAAAATAGCTGACTTTGTGTTCTTCCTGAAAATGGCAGAGCTAAAAGCCTAAATTTCTCAAAATCGTTATATAGGCTAACTCAAACACAATAATTTAATAGTGCAACGAACTACATGCCGCAATATGACCTTGCCCAACAAACTCAGCACAGCTCTTCTGCTTAGAAGTAAAGTTAAGTACAAAGTGCAGGTCAACAAAAGCAAATTAAAGGATTGCTGACTAACAAACCTTGATGGCAGAACAGGAACTAAGAGAAATAATGTAAGGAAGGCAAAAACTTGTTTTGAAAAATAAAGATTAATGGATCAGGGAAGTTTTTATTGATGTTTTATTTTACTTGATACTAAATTTACAGTACTTGATGTTAGCATTTCAAGAAGCAAAAAGAGTGATCGCCCCTCATAAAAACTGCAATGACCTTGACAAAGCACAAATATGTTTTAAAGTAGTGGATATTGAAGCGAAAATGAAGTTTTTGTCTATTTGTATGAAGCGCCATATTCTACATCCGTCTAACGATAAGAAAGGCATCGATTTTGATCTTTTATTATTGCAACAAAGCGCCGCATTTGCAATCAACTTGAAGTTATGAATACTGAACTGAATAGTCTTGACAAAAATATTTTGAATACTTTGAATAAATCCCAAAAAAATGTGGTTTTAATCGGAAGTACCAATGCATCTATAGATATAAAGATAAGGTAAATTGGTTGTGGAACAAACATATTGAAAGTCGTCGTACTTTGCCGCTCAAGTTGAAACAACGTTCTGCGCTGCTTGTTCTTCCGGTACGGTAAAAACGGAGACAGAAAAAATCTACTCTCCAATTTTTTATTTTTTATTTTTGACGTTTCGCTTGGCAATGAACGCCAAGCTTCATCAGAAAATACAGTGACCTGGGAAGGAAATCAACCCAGGTCGAGAACAGTAAAACGTAGTAGCACTGATTTAACTGAACTGATTAAAAAGTTACGAAGTGTAAATTGTATCAACCCGATTAACTATTGCGTCACAAAAAGGCGAAATGCATAACACATAACAATTTCATGATTATTCACGCATTTCGCCTTTTTGTGACGCAATAGTTAATCGGGTTGATACAATTTACACTTCGTAACTTTTTAATCAGTTCAGTTAAATCAGTGCTACTACGTTTTACTGTTCTCGACCTGGGTTGATTTCCTTCCCAGGTCACTGTATTTTCTGATGAAGCTTGGCGTTCATTGCCAAGCGAAACGTCAAAAATAAAAAATTGGAGAGTAGATTTTTTCTGTCTCCGTTTTTACCGTACCGGAAGAACAAGCAGCGCAGAACTTGAGTTAGCCTAGCTAGCCTAGACTACGATGCCCGGTATACAAGTCCAACAAAATCTTCCCCACTATGCAGTGTTGAAACAACGTATTAAGCTGAAACAACTTAACCGCCGCAGCAAACAAAGATACCGAGAGCGCAAACGAAAAGCCAGCAAGCAATAGTTAATTGAGAGAGTTAATTCTATTGTCCTTGATAAAACTGATTTCAACTTAGATCTTGAAAAAAAGTAGCTATTATCCAGAGGTTTAAACCTTGCACCTACTCCAATATGGACAGCTATGGGAAAGTTTGCAAAGCCACAATAGAAGAGCAGAGTGGGCTGATCTATTTAAAGATACTGGAAGAGATTTTCAGGCTTTGCCATTGAAATTGAAAATACCTAAATTTTCTAGACCTCCCAAAGACCAACTAAGTGCGGAGGTGGTAGATTAGCAACTCAGATGGCCGAGTGGTATGGAGCGTCTGTCTCTTGAGCTGTAGACTCGGGTTTGATTCCGAGTCGGGTCACACCAATGATTTTAAAATTGGTATTCACAGCTTCCCTGCTTGACGCTCAGCATTGAAGGGACAGTGTGGAGAACAAGCCGGCAAGTTCACTTGTTGTGCCGTTGGAAAAGGCACTTAGCGGGATTCCCCCATCTTGGTGTGGTAGACAGATAGCCGGCAACTCCTAAGCGAGCTTGTATAGCGCATTGATCGCTTTCCCGTGATAGGAGGATAAATATGCTACTAACTTACTTACTTACTAACTTAGTCTACACGGATCTAACTGAGGCAAAACTTAGAAATGTAGATATTCAAGTCAATGAAATGTACCGCAAGAAAAACAACTTAAATCATGATCAGAAAAATGCGCTTACTGAATTAAGGTCTATGGTACGCAATAATGAAATAGTAATATGTCAAGCGGATAAGGATGGCAAGATCGTTATAATTACACATGACGACTACAGCAGTGATGAATACACAGCTGGACAAGTTTGAAGGAGTCCCAATGGAAGCTTATTTTGATCAAATTCGGGCAGATTGTGAAAAAATGGTAATTGATCATTTTGAAAATAGTTGCATTTCAAAAAAGAACTGCTATTTCACACCACAGGTTTAAAACCCACAAACTCAAACAATCAACGCATTACAGGAGATTTGGCAAAATGCTTTGATTGTAAAAGTCCAGCGAATGCATATCCTCTGTTCAAAACACTCAAACTCACAGAAGAAGTACTTCACAGAACACATGTGACAGAAATACCTGTAAGGCTCCTGCAATTTACCGGCCGAATTACTACATCTCGCGTTACAGCAATGATTGAGTTTATACTTGAATCGGTGGCCAAGAAATACTGTCAAGAACATATAAATGAGTTCTGTAGAGATAGTGAACATTACTTATAAGAATTAGATCAATGGAAAACTAAAAATATCGAATGCATATCAGATAAGCAACAGAAAAGCGAATTGTTTATTGTAGCGGCAGATGTAGTCTCACTATATCCAAACATTAACAGGGAAGTTTTGCGCAGTGCTTTAATGGATGCTTTGCAAAATAATTCTGATTTTTCAACCCCTAGCATACTCATATTTATTGCCCCTATAAAGGCACTTAGCGGGATTCCCCCATCTTGGTGCGGAAGACAGATGGTCGGCAACTCCTAAGCGAGCTCGTAGCCTATAGCGCATTGATCGCTTTTTCGTGATAGGAGGATAAATATGCTACTAAATAAAATAAAAATAAAATAAACCCAATCAATCGCAAAGAACCCATAAATGACAAGAAAAACAATAAAAAAATTGCTTGGCCCACAGCTTTTCCCGACGTCATCAAACTGACTAATAAAGAAAAGAAACTACAGCCCAACGCTTTTGTCACTTACACAAGACCAGCTACTTTGGGAAAGATTCTGACAAATTACCGGAAGCTAGCTGAACAATTAATTGAAGATGTTGGTGTTTCTGGTCCGTGTGGTAAATGTGCGTTATGTGGTAACCATGCTTTTATGGTAACAGTGGTCCACCAAATAAATTTGTTTTCTCATGCAGTCAAGTTGCACCAGAATTTGAATTGTAGTAGTTTTGGTATTTATGTTGCTATATGTAAAGTTTGTGATTGTATGTATGTTGGCCAAACCAAAAATAATTTTTCAGCACGGTGGCGTGCCCACAGATGCACTTGGGCCAAATTTATTGTAAAAGAAAAAATGACTCTAGAGCAGCGGTTACCAATTAGGGTGCTCGCACCCCCTGGAGTGCGAAAAGAGACTTCTGGGGGTGCGAAAAGAACTTGCCAATTTTACCGCTGATGAACGCTATCGTTAATTCTCCCTAGCTGTGTGTTTGTGACGCCTGAAATGTGTCTGTGTACGATTGGGCCATCCCCCCCCCCCCCTTTTGACTCTGCCTTTTGGTAAAAAGAACACAATTAATAGTGCCAAGTGACTGAAATATGCCAGACTCTTTTGATGGTTTCTGTAGCTTATGGCCAGGGGCGGATACAGGGGGGTAGGATAAGGAGCACGCATCCTCCCACCAGCCATTTTCAACAATACTTTTGAGATAAGCCTATACGATTTTTCCATAATTCCAAACCGTTTTGATCACAATAAGCAGGCTTGTCCATGAGACATATTTTTCTGTCCCATCCCATCCAATAGCAATTTATGCCTGTCCCATCCCATCCCAAGGGATTGCCATCAAAATACAATTCAAAAAATTTGATTAAATTTATGAAAATTTACACCATCTAAGATTTTTTCTTTTTTCATTTCTAAGATTAATTGAAAATTTTCAGTAAAAACACGGAACTTTAAGATTACATCATTTTTCCAGTAATTGGTGTCCAAGTACACCATCTGGCAACTATGGTGCAAAGCACCACTACCTTGTAACAACAATGCTAAGGGAAAATCTTTTATAAAGAAAAAAGTGGACTAAAAAGAATTTGTTAAAACAAAAAAGTTTAAAACCTAAAGTTAGGTATGACATTATCAAGACGCTGTCACATGGCTACTGTCCCATGGGTCCCATGGTAAATGCAATTCGTGCTGTCCCATCCCATCCCATGGGACATTTCCCATGAGATTCCCATGGGAATCCCATTCCCATGTACAAGCCTGACAATAAGCCTAACGTCTTAAGCACGCATAATCGAAAATGTGCGAACAAATGCATCATACTTGGCGAAGCACTCAGAATTAGGGTCAAAAAATTTAAACAAAATTTATCTGAAAACTATTCAAAAAGCACTAAAATAGCCATTACAACATGTAAATTTTCAAAAAATTTCCGGGGAGCATTCCCCCGAAAAAAAACTTTGTACTGCCGAAAAAAATACGCCTAAAAAAATTGTGAAAATGATGACTACCCCGCTCCCCTTTTATAATTTCTCGCTACGCCACTGTTTGTACAGAAACAGCGCGTGCGTGAAGTACTGTGCAAGGGGTGCGAGAATGATTTTTCCTCGCCGAAGGAATGCGGGCTTTAAAACGAGTTGGGAACCACCGCTCTAGAGCAGTGCTTCGCAACCGGTGTGCCGCGGCACACTAGTGTGCCGCGAGGCAATCCTAATTATATTTTGAACCGGAATAATTATATTTTGAACCACTAAACTGAAAAAAAAATGAAAAGAGTGTATATGGGTTCCCGATTTATTTCAGAATTGCACCGATCTATCTCAAAAGATCTTCTTGAAGTTTCGCTTAGTAGCGTAAGGATTATCATCACTTTAATTAATCTCCACATTTTTCTCGTATTGCATAACTACCAAGAGACCCGCACGTTGTACAACAGATTATTGTTCTTAGCAACCGAACCTTTTCTTAAATGTATCTAGATTTCCCCGCATTCTTGATGATAAGGAGCGTTTTATTGCCAATTACGAATTATTCACTTATCTTGGAAGTATAAACATAAAAAATTCCAGCTTTCACTCGACGCGTCGATCCCGTTGTGCTAACCTTTGACTAACCTCAGGAATCCTCTTTTGTTTGATTTTTCTTCTCACGCAAGCTGGAAGCTGATATTACAACTAGCTTTGCTTAATTTTGAAGTGCGAGCAACCTTGAACAACGTTAAGGCGGCTGCACACTGAGCTCGTTGCGATACGCCACGACCAATGCGATCACGTTTGCGTCAAGTCCTGCGACTGCCAACGCTCAGTTGCCCACTGCTGCAATTTTCTTACGGATTTGATGTAACAAAGCATTTGGCTTTGTTACATCAAAAGTGTGACCATTATTTTTTTGCAATTAAATCGTAACAATATGATTGGATCCGAAATCCTTTTTCTGCTGATGCTGAAATTTCAACGCAAAAATTATCATTGCCTATTAAAGAAAACTTTCTTGAACTGCGAAATGACAGAACACTGCGATTGAAACTCCGTGATATTACTCTCGATGAATTTTGGATAGCTGTTGGAAAAGAATATAGGCAAATTTCGGAAAAAGCTCTCGAAATTCTTCTTCAGTTCTGCACCACATATTTGTGTGAACAAAGTTTTTCGACGTTGGTGTTGATCAAAAATGACAAACGATCATGCTTGAAAGAAATTGATCGGGAACTTCGAGTTGCCATTTCAAATATAGAGCCCAACATGCAGCGATTGAGCTCGTTACGACAACCCCAAGCATCCCATTGAACTGCTGATCCCATTCAACTGTAGTTACAGTGATTTGATGAGTGAATTTTCAGCGCTTTTTTGCTGAGGTGTGCCGCAAAAATTTGGACATGGTTTTAGTGTGCCGTGAGTAAGAAAAGGTTGCGGAGCACTGCTCTAGAGCGTTATTACGTCATTTCGCGTAATATTTTCAGACTCAATTTTTGTGAAGCTAAATGGTTGCGATTGTGTAAAGCAAACATTAACATTTAGAAAATGATTCTTCCCAAAATTCGCTAAATCTTGTTCTTTTGTTTTCTTTGTCATTTTTCTTGAGTTTTATGCTCATTTTCTTCTTTTGCAATTCTGTAGATTTCTATTTTATTTACTTCACTCCTATATACACATTATATACGCAGTATTCATAACCTATATACGCATTATTTTACGCACATTGCATACGTGCTTTTGCTTTGTTTGGTCATAGTAGCGTAATACTTTATCTGTTATTTTGCATATTTTTCTCATTCAAATTTAAAGGAGTTTGTTGTCAGATGGAGGGAGATTTTATGCCTGTACCGCTGCACGTTCCTGGTTTTCTTTTAGTCAAGTTTTCCTTTAGTCAGGTAGTGTCAGTTTGTAGGCTTTGTTCAGCGCAGTTATAGAAGCTTGTTAGCGTGTTTTTGGTCCGAGTTTTTTTGACTCCGCTTTTCTTCAAGGTAAGTCCGTTTTGTTACCAGTGCTGGAACGTGTGTAGTACCGGTAGTATTAGGTTAGGCTTTAAAAATATTTTTTTGGTAGGTTAGATTTATAATAAAGGGGTTTAGACTGTTGAGTAGAGAAATTTAAAGCCATTACTAGTTTTTTTACTACAGTGTTGATTTTCTTCATTTTTAGTATGGATAGTAAGTTTTCTCTAACTTTACTTTCTTTATTAAAATATTTTTACTCATACTACCTTTTGTGATGTAGTCTCGCGTTAATAATACACTTTTTAGTGCTTTTGACTATTCATTGCATTTGGTTTAAAGTATGACATAATTAATTTATTATAAGTTATAACGTTTAATAGATCCTTCGTTTAAGTTTATAATTTCATAATATTTTGGCATTTATTTGACTAATTCATTTTCATTTTTTTATTTTACCATACCGTTGACTTATTTATTTGTTATTTAACTGATGTTGCTCGTTGTAGCGGTTCTAGTACTTATTGTTTTGGAATTTTAGCTGTGATTTACTGTCATTTTTTTATTTTTTACTACTTATATTTATTTATTTTGTTATTAGACTGATAATGTTTACTTAGGACAAAATATATTTCTGAATAAACTGAAGAATGAATAAAGCGATCCGGGCAATTTTGATAATAATGAGCATTTCAAGAAATTCATACTTGATGTTACAGTAGGTGTACCATTTTTAGCAGGCGTAAGTAGAAGCTGTTCAACTTCAAGTCTTATTATCCTTGATGCAAAGTTATAAGACAAGGAAAAACGACTTTTGCGGATACAAGAAAAATGAAACAAGGTAAAAAATTGAGCTCATGCTTAAGTATTGTACAATAGACATGGCTAATAGGATGTTACATATTCTCGCGAATTTCGATTTCTAACTTGCTTGGGCAATTTTTAGGGTGGGAATCCGTCAACTTTCACTTCTGCAAAATATTTTCGAATTTTTTAATTGTTTGAAGTTCCACCCCTTGATTGAAATTTTGGGGGAGTCGCGCGCTACACAAAAACTAAAAAACGCTATAACTTGAGAACCGCACACGCTAGAGTGAAAATTTTGGTATTACGAGTAAAATTTGCAGAAATCCCATGTTTCTATCTACGGTTTGAAGGAATAGGCTAACTGTAACAAAAATTGAGATAAAGCAAAATTTGTGACTTAGTTAATTCACCGCCAGACATTCAAGACAGTATGCTTCCGCATATTTTTTTATTAAGCAAATTGCAAGTTGACCGGCCGTTAGCTCAGTGTCGCCGGACCGGTCAACTCGGTGACCCGGACCGGTCAACTCAGTGACTCGGACCGGTCAAATTGACACAGTGACGCCAACGGCTCGCCACCGCTGCGACGTTTTTTCGGAGCTGTGTAGCCCTGGCGCTAATCCGCGTAGATGGGCCCCGCCACTCGTTACACGCTTCGGCCTAATACCGCGAGTATAATGAAGATTTGATTTGAAATTGCAAGTTGAAATGTATTCAGGGGACATCAAAAAGTCACTCATTGACTACATACCCTCTCATTCGTTTGTCAGCTTGTATTTTGCTGATGGTACCGATGATGTTGCGCACTTTCTTCCCCTCTATGACAGTTGACAATACACCAATGAAATGTTCGCAAGTACGATTGTGATTGTCGATGGACCTCCAAAACTGCGCGTCACAATAATGCGAGCAGTTTCCACATTTGCTTTTCCCGGAAAGAAATGATCGTAGATGGCTCCTATATCCACAACATTTCCTGAGTGTGGACCTGCGAGGGCAAAGATTGCTCCGCTGCGAGAACATCAGAAAGTGGAAAAGAAAGATTATCGCAAAAGACACTAACTGTAACGTCTGTGGGATTCAACGATACTGTAGCATAATTCCAAAAGCACTTTTTGATGGCTTTGCACACCAGTGTTTGGTCTTGTTGATTGATAAACAACAGAAGGTCCCTTGAAAATATTGCATGTTCTGAACCATCAGAAGCACGTGGCTTTAAATAAATCCTCAGAAACATCGGGGCACAAACACTGGCAACAAAATTTACGATTCGTTCAAGGCGATTTCTCTTTTTGGCATCAAATAACATAGACGGTCAGTGCGTTTGAGGAAACTCGAACAAAGCGGATAATAAATAATTATTGGCTGTGGTCATCCAACTGTACAACACCATGTTATTGGTATGTAATGAAAATGAGGATCCTGTAATAACGCAGTAGTATAGGACTAGGCTAATACAATTGTATTTACCGGTACCGAGATTGACGAGTTGTTTCTTGAATACAGCAAAAGTGTTTCTTCCACGTTGCAAGAACGATTTGTTAATCTCAGTACCGGTAATTAAGAAGAAATAAGCCTAGTCCAGTAGTCCTACTTCTGCGTTGTTGCAGGATCCTCATTTTCATTACATGTTTACCATTAACATGTTGTAGCACAGTCGGTTGGATGAATAGCTGTTTGAGATTGGCCTTGTGCAAGTTTCCTCAAACGCACCGACCGTCTATATTGGTTGATGCAGAAAAGAGAAATCGCCTTAAACGAATCGTAAATTTTGTTGCAAGTGTTTGTGCCACGATGTTCCTGAGGGTTCATTTAAAGCCACGTGCTTCTGATGGTTCTGAAAATGCAATATTTTCAAGGGACCTTCTGTTGTTTATCAATCAACAAGACCAACACTGGTTTGCGAAGCCATTAAAAAGTGCTTTTGAAAACATGCTGCTGCATGGTTGAATTCTACTGACGTTGCAGTTGGTGTTTTTTGCGATAATCTCTCTTTTCCACTTTCTGATGTTCTCGCAGAGGAGCAATCTTTGCCCTTGCAGGTCCACACTCAGGAAATGTTGTGAATGTAGGAGCCATCTAGGCATCTACGATCATTTCTTTCCGGGAAAAGCAAACGTGGACGCTGCTTGCAGTATTGTGACGCGCGATTTAAGAGGCCCATCGACAATCACAATCGTACTTGCGAACGATTCATTGATAAATTAACAGCTTAGATGGCCGAAACAGCTGAGATGGCCGAGTGGTATGGAGCGTCTGTCTCTTGAGCTGTAGACTCGGGTTTGATTCCGAGTCGGGTCACACCAATGATTTTAAAATTGGTATTCACAGCTTCCCTGCTTGACGTTCAGCATTGAAGGGACAGTGTGGAGAACAAGCCGGCAAGTTCACTTGTTGTGCCGTTGGGAAAGGCACTTAGCGGGATTCCCCCATCTTGGTGTGGTAGACAGATGGCTGGCAACTCCTAAGCGAGCTCGTGTAGCGCATTGATCGCTTTCTCGTGATAGGAGAATAAATATGCAACTAAATAAATAAAAAATTTGTGAACTGTCATAGAGGGGAAGAAAGTGCGCAACAGTATTGTTACCATCAGCAAAATACAAGCTGACAAACGAATGAGAGGGTATGTAGTCAATGAGTGACGTTTTGATGTTCCCTGAATACATTTTAACTAGCGATTTGCTTGATAAATAATATGCGCAAGCATACTGTCTTGAATGTCTGGCGGTGAATAGCTAAATCTCAAACTTAGCTTTATCTCAATTTCTGTCGCAGTTAGCCTATTCCTTCAAATCTTAGATAGAAACATGGGATTTCTGCAAATTTTAATACCAAAACTTTCACTCTAGCGCGTGCGGTTCTCAAGTTATAGCGATTTTTCAGTTTTCAGGTAGCGCGCGACTCTGCCAAAATTTCAATCCAGGGATGGAACTTCAAAACATTGCAAAAATTCAAAAATATTTTGCAGAATTGAAAGTTGACGGATTTCCACCCTAAAAATTGCCCAGGCAAGTTAGAAATCAAAATTCGCCCAAAAATGTAACACCATATTGGCTAATGGATGTACTGTAACTAATAAGGTGATTTCAAACACCGAACATTGGGAAATAATAATGAAGACTCAATACGACTTGCTGAAGCGATTTTCATGGCATATCAAAGTTGCCAATGGCTTAACTGAGTGAATGAATTCATCCACTGAAAGAACCAAGTTTAATTGGTTTCAACAATGGCAAGAATCAAACTCATAAAAATTTGAAGAGGGAAATTTACATCGGAATCGCACGGTTGATGGCTTTAGTACTTCGCAAAAAGTCAGAAATATGAGTGATTTGATCTACAGAGAATCGATAGGAAAAAATGCCAGGGCAGAACGTAGGAATAAACAGGTTTATGGACTGAAAGTAGAAAATACTGCGGTAACGAATCAATATTTCAAATAGCTTGGAAACGAGAGAACAAAGATATGAGAGGAAAAGAATATGCCTGTATCTGTCTCAAAAAGAATGTCGAGCCATAAATTTTGTGACATTTCAAAAAGTGAAAACATTGACCGAAAGTTTTTTGACTTTGCGTACTTTTTTAGGTTAGACTTGATTCGTAAAAAATATGAACACCATTAGGCTTGTAAATTTTACAACATACACGAACCTAACTATATCATGCATTTTACCTTTTCTAAAAATGCAAAACACCGTTTCCAACAAATCGATTAGACATAGATATTGAGCGCCATAGACTTACCCAAAACACATTGGAAGCATCTGAACCTCCGTTTCTATCGCAACCTTGTTGATATTTCTCCATTCGTTCGAACATGGCTTCGCTGGTCAGCCGACTTTGATTGTAAAGAAAATAAGAGGCCCGATCTATTCCATTTACGCTGACTATCGCGTTCTGTGGACCTATTCAAAATTTGATCAAATCATCGCTACGCGAACACTGTTTATTGCAATTTAACATAACCATGTCATGCAAAATTTTATGTTACATCAACATCGTGGAGCAATGTTCTCGAGAATGTCTTTTTAAACATCGCTTGTGCGTTATTACTGACTTGTGTCTACAAAAAGTGCTTTATGATTGCGTCTTTGGAAGAAAAGACAGTCTCTTGGTATGGTAATTTTTTAACAAGAAGCATAAGTCGCAAAGTACAGACGTTAAAAGGAAAATTAACCAGTTAACCTGAACAGTGAACATTTTATGGAATACAACAGCTCCTATCAAGCGAGTCTGATATCTGATGAATTGCGCCTGGGTCGCTAAGTCGCTCTCTCGCGCAAAAGAAGTTCAAATGAAGAAAAAATCATCGAACAAAAATATCGGTATCTTGCATAAACACAGCGAAAAAGATGATCACTTTTTTTAAATTAGATATTTTGGGTAGTTTTGAAAAACAGCATTGCATCATATCTGAAAAACTCACCTTTTAAACTAATTGTAACAGGAGTCTTTAACCCAGAATTGATAATATCTTCATTAGACAGAATATCAAGTTCCTGAAAAGAAAAGCATTTTCCATAAAATGAATAACAACACTGCTCATGCCAATAAAAGAAAAACAATAAACCGAACAATGTTGGAGCAGAACGCCAAAAAATGAATGAAGTAGCCTTATCGTTTTTAAATTGCACAGGTATAGTTTTTCTCACTGAAGAGCCCTGCGACGAAACAACCTGTTAATAAAGGCTTGTAATTTTAATACAACTTGGTGATTAGCTATTTTATGTTTGCCTCTGACCCATGTCATCAAGCTCTTTGTTTGGTGCTACGGTCGAATCAAGCAATCAAGTTATACATCATTAACATAGAAATCAGAAAATTTCAAGTTTTAGCACTGCTGCTAAGATTATACGAGCATAGCAATGATGGCGTTGTCACAAGCTTATAAATCACATTTCAACCCCCTGCTTTTTTTCTGGCCACTCACTGTTCTTGGTTGTAATGTCTTAACTAAAAATAAACCAAACCACTAGGTCCAACTCACCAACTTGCATATATTTTCCACATCAAGCCATAAAGAATTAGAAACAACTTCGTTTTCCACAAAATAATAAGCGACAATGCGTGCAGATGGTACCATTTTCTGCAAGATTCGGAAGAATGCTGTGCTTTCATTTGCCCCACGCCGAGGGTATTTCACGTCAGAATAAACTATTGTGCCTCTGGAGACCACCTGCAGCCGAAGAGAGCTAATAAAAGCTAGAGGGTTTCAAGGATTTACACAATTAATTTAATGAAACAAGTAAGGCCGTCGTAAAGATATTTATATGTACAATTATTATTTAATGTGATACTAACGTGACAATTAAATGACTCCCAAAAATCAAAAAAAAATTTGAATCTTTAATAAATAAACAAAATAAACATATCATGAAGAATTGAATTGAGCATTATAAATTTATAAGGCGGTATTTGCATAAATAGTAACAACTTAAGTAAATTAAAGCAGATATGTACTCGAAAATAATCATGTTTCATAAAGAAATCTCAGTGAATTTTGTTCTTACTAAAAATCTAATGTCCGCAACATTCCCTCTGTTGAATTGGAATTTCAGTTCCAACTCCTCCCCAACTCTCCATTGCTTGTTGTCGGCATACAGCTGAATAATGAAAAAAATGAGCTCAGCTTTAAGCAAGCATGGAGTTATCACCCGCAGAACGTCGATTAAAGATGCATTGGTTAATTAATCCTTATCAAGCACAGGAGAAAACCGAGCTATTAAGGCCTGGTCCACAAACAGAGGGAGAAAAACTTTATTGCATTGCTTGAAATAATGGGTGCAAACTCTTTACATTTTGACATACAAGGTTTTGTTTTTATCTACTTAAATATTGTATGGACACTGCTACTTCCACCACGCAAAAGGTTGAGAAGATTATACCGACAGAGACCATACCTTACAACAGGTGGATTACCAATTTAGCTTTGGTAGTCGAAAATCAACTGGTGAAAATTGGAGACCTCACATTCTTATAAATTTTATCGTCCGCTTTTAATAGTGAATAGGCTGCTGAGGACTTCATTCTATTGGATGCGTGCAATTAACTACAATACTCTGTCAAACAAATATACCTGCAAGTAACTTTGCGAGGATGATTCATATGATTGAAGAACGAACGTGCTTTCTGTGCCATTTAAACCAGTTATCCGAATAACTATAATCTGTGAAGAAATATTCGACTAATAAAGTAAAAATAACCTCCAGAAGCGCTGCTCTAAAATCACCATGAAAAGCTCCTCGGAGAGGTAGCCGGATCCTCATAATAAACAAGATTCGGAAGCAATTTGGATCCAAAAAGACGAGATTCAGATCCGATCCGGATCTTAAACTTTCTAAGTTTTGGTATACGCATCCGATCCTTTAATATACAGACTACCGTACAGGTACTAAAGCTATGAAATGACATTACAAGATGCGAGATTTGTTGATTATACTAGCGCTAACTCTTTGCAAATATGTTATGTAAAGGTAGCATTAATGTTTTAAACCGGATCCCATCCGGATCTTTTGCCACTTCTGCTCTCAATGGACCAGTAATTTGCTTATTACTAGTGATTTTTTTTTAACTGAAAAACCACTTTCGATATTTCAATGCATGACTGAAACATAAAACCACAGCCAGCAGTAAGCAATTCAACTAAACTTTAGTCATATTCAACCCAAAAACTATGCTTAAGCTGTTTCTTGGTAACAATCGTCATTGACAAACAAAGACATTATCCTAAATGATGCAGACTATATCACAAAATAATAAATAGCTGTTAGTGTGTCAAAAATTGCAATACAGAACCCGAGTAAATCAATAAAGAAAACTAAATATTTATTTACTTGTACAAAAGATAACTTAGATATTAAAAACTTGACGTATCTCTATACCTTTACAAGAACAATATTGGGGCATTACTACAAATTATCAAAAAAAAGATACATTTGCAGTTTCGATTTCAGATTTGGCTTGGTTGATGAAACTTAGATGGAAAGCGTTTTTCGCCGATGAGAAAATTGAGCACGAAAGCATCCCTATACAATCTTTTGGCCTTCCCTCAAAAATAACTCCCCCCCCCCAGGATGAGCTTTTGAATAGGAGCGATATGAGCTCATTCGGTCCATTAAATTTGAAGGCAGTGTCACCAGCTTTTAAAAACAGCTTTCCACAGACATTACGGAAAGTTGTATCACAAGCGATCATTTGCAGTTTCGTGTATTACATTGGGCAGAGTTAAGTTGGAAAGATAAACCAACTTTCAAGTCTGTACTCCAGAGCTGGCGCCAATTGACATGCTTGGCCTCCCAATCAACAAGCTTACTCTTTTGAAAACAGTGGCTTTGTGCTTAACTTCACACTTTGCCCCCCCTGATAAACGCTTGGCCCCCCTAAGTCGACTGCTCTGGCGCCGGCTCTGCTGTACTCTGTACCAGACTAGCGTGTTTCGTTAATACTCAGTGCTAACTGCAGCTGTTAAATAGTTTGTTACTTTTTAAATTTTTTAATGTTGAAATTTAAATTAACGCTTTGCAGTCTAATTACCTGATCCGCATCATTGTCAAAACTTGAATGCTCGTACTCTACCTGCCCGGCGTTGTTAGTTCTGCCTGAATTCACTTGAATGTCGTTTACTATCAAGCAAAAGTAAAGTTAACTCATTTTACGATCGAATGTTTTAAGTGAATTGACACTCTGAAGAATACGGTACTCGTTGCATGATACAAAATATAAAACCAAAGCGAAACAAGTTTTTTGAAGATGTGCAATGTACGGCATGGTTTGTGTCCAACGACTTACCGATTAGCTCGTAAGGGACTCCAATGGCTGAATTTCTATCAACAACAAACCGCACCACCACCTAAAAAATATAAAATTGGTTTAATTTCCATCAAGATGAAGTGCTGCCAAAATTATGGAAAAACTTGACGCGTGCATGCACTTTTTGCAGCGCGCAAGTCACAAAATTATATTGGAAACAGTGATCGTTTAATCACATTGGAAGCTTCTCACAGGAGGCTATAGGCAAATACGTAACAGGATGCTTCGACAACATACAGGTGTGAGTTATAAGTAGAAAGTAGTTATCACGAATAGCCTGCGCTACCAGTTACAAAATTGGTCGCTTAATAGCATCTAGCATGCAGCCTAGCATACTTGTTTTGCAAGTAGTAGAACGGCCGGTTATGATAACTATTTTTTCAGCAGTAACATACCGCCTCTAATTTTCACACCAAAACCACTACAAGGAAAACAACAAAATGAAAAAAATGTTGACGAGGTAGGCTTTAAAGAAAAGGAAAGAATCAGCAAAACGATCAACGTTGTTGCATGCGGTTACTTTTCAAAAGTTAAACAGGAGTAAGCTATAAGCATGGTTGAAAGCAACACGTGCAAAAAAGAGAATGATTATCTTTTTTTAACATGAATTTGTTTTTCCTTCTCAAATTATTTTTATCCCATGCTTAGTGTGCCTTTAAGAAGTATAGGCCTGTCAAAATGAAACCTGTATCCTGCAATACCGAACGAACGAAATTCAATATGCTTAACAACAAATCAGTCGTAAACAAATGTTCCAAGAAACATAGTGCATTTCTTGACTTAAAATGTTTGTACAACATCAAATTTGATAGTTACTTTTAATCTGTAAGGAAGACCCGGAGTAAAGTACGACGACGATTGGGAAGTATCAACTAGGTATGGAGAATTAACAATGGGAAAATCACGCGAAATTACTGATTCCATCCGACCACTTGTGCTTTCTGTAAAAATACCTTTACATCTCAGGGTTAAAAACCATAATTGGCAACTACCTGCTTTCCCAATTACAAATCTTACGCTTTACACAGTGGTTTGGTGAACTACAGCATGCTGCAACATCAGTCACCAGTCTATACTATAATGCAATGATATACAAGTTTAGCCTAGACACATGATAAATTCAATCATAGTTTTTGAAAACGTCGGTAGTAATTTCAATTTTGTTCAGTCTATTTGCACCCGCCTTGGATGCTATAGTTATTTACTGACTTACTTTTCTAAACCTGCCCCAATTTTGCACTGCCCCAATGTGCCTTCCCATACGCCTAGCGACTGCGTTGGTGGGCTTACGATGACGATCAGTTTGTAATGACTGTAGCTTACTTCTTGAACGAGTTCCTTTGTCTAAAACTCGAATGCGAACCTTTTTATGCTGCGCGCCGTCTAATGCAGCATGAATATTGCTCTTAAATTCTTAATACTTTCCGTTTAGCTACAATGTGGGGTTGCTAGTTTTTTCTTTTTTGATTTTACCGTCGTGGGTAACTCTGATGGAAGTGATTAAAAACCACTGACGGCAATGCTTTAAATTTTTCTACCACGCGAAGGTGGTAATCTATTGGATATTGGGAAGGGCTCATGATTATGCAATCGTACTGCAGAGCTTTACCGTTTGTTAACTGACGAGTCTCCACTAGCACTGTTTTGATTGCATATCTCGATTAGCAGTCTGCTTTTTCCTCACCAGTTACACTTGCTTCAATAAAGACACTTCCTCCATTGTTGATCACATCACGGACGATGTTTTCTGAAAAGTTTCGTCCTCGTTGATTTCCAATTTCACGTTGACTTATGCGTATTTGATATTCCCCATCACGTATCACTGCCTAAAGAATAAAAAGCCTATTGACGCCAATACAATAGTATCCTGTGATGTATTAACAACATTGGCTGTTTTAACTTTTTAAGTCTCATCAAGGCAGCTAAAACAAGAAACAATTTAATCATTGCTGGAGTATTATGATAGCCGACTCTAATCTGTGGCGCCACTAATAACCGGTGACACGTGAAAACATTTTGCGGAATGTTTTTTTTAGAAAACATGTGTTCTGCATTTTAATACCATCGCTTTATTTTTACACGGCTAAGTGTTAAAATCCTAAATCTCGGTGATAGCTTGCGTATGTTGTGAAGTACCTACCCCAAATAGATCCGGTTCAGGAATTCTGTAGAATACCACTGGTGTAGGAGAATCTGGAGGAGTTCGCAATTTCATAGAAACTTGCAAGTGACCATTAACTCCTCCTCCATGGCTAAAAATCAAACACGTACAATGCACTTTAGTATGATATAAATAGTATAATTTGTCGACTTTTTAAAAATTAATGCATTTGAACTATAGCGTTTGGAATAACACATCTTAGAGAAAAAAAAGTTGCCTCGTCTTAAGAGTGCTTACCTCTTGGTAGTTTTATGAAAAGAGTACCGCGATACAAAAGTCGCAAGCATTTTGCATAGGCGAAAACCAAGAATTGCTGTGTTTTTAAAATCTTACCAAACCACTTTTAAATTTGTAAAATGTCAATTGCTACCCTCCAGCAAACTTACCAATAAAATATGCTGTCTGTCTGTCTGTCTTATCAAAGGTTGACCTGGCTGTAGAGCATACGGATATCCAAAAAATTATTTTTGAAATACTCAGGCAAAGCTCTTGAAATGAAGATACTATGAAATCAAAAACTTTTAAAAACTTTTTTCGTTCATAATTTTTTTGCTCTAGCTATGGGCCTATCTTTGTGCATTAACGTCACACAAATTGCTGTCACCAGAAGCTAATGCCAAAATAATGTACATCCTTAAAGCGCAGTTTTTCAGCAATGACGTCATACCAGCTAGAGTTTGGAAAAAGATTATTTTTTGAGGGTAACATCATGGGCTAACGTTTTTATGGGGGTACATGTTAGCTGGCTGCTCAGGCGGAAAGGCCCCCTTTTAGTGATGTCACTGCCTTAGCTGTTATTGATTTTAAATATACACACATTAATACCTGTACGTAGCTTTGATTGTCGCTTCAATAAACTCCCTGTAAGCTTGAACGAAGTTATGTGGCACTTCAACGCTTACTCGAAAGGTTGGAATAGCTGCAAAAGTAATGCAAATATCAGCGAAATAAAGAGGCACAAATTATTGATATTACTTGCACTTGTTCCACGGAAAACCGCGTATAGGTCACATAGTACACTTCACTTAAAAGCTTTTTGATATTCAGCTGATACTGTACAGCTTTGCAACGCACAACCAATCCAGACTAGACTCAACCCAGACAGCAAGGACCCTTTGTTGCATTGCTCTTCCAAAACATCTCAACTTCATTTTCTCGGTTTTTTCTCCCTTTAGCAGGCGACCATCCACAAACAACGATGTCCAGTGAAAAAGCCTATAACGTCTAACCCACAACTGAGTTACCAGTAGTCCAATTACATCGCTCCAGCCCATAGGGCAACCCACTCTTGAAACATCAAGTTGTCCTTTGTACCGCTTTGTTTTATGCTGACTCTCAAAACTTGCATCAAAAGGCATTACAACCAATAAAAAAAAAATGACGAGAGCAATAAAAAAATGAACTAATCAACTCTGATGCAACGTGTGGATGGAACTAACTCAATTTTATGGACTGCGAATATGTTCCCTACCTCTTAACGAAAATTTAAAAGCATTTCTAAGACTAAAGATTATATTCAGAGATTCCTTAGCCCAGTGGTGGGCAACTACCGGGCCGCGGCCCGGTGCCGGTCCGTGTGAAGTTTGTTACCGGTCCGTATGCATTTTCAGAATAAATGTTTTGAGTTTAAAACATTTTTATAACGTGAGACGCAATTTTGGGACGTTTTTGTAAAAATGCTAAATAACTCAATTCTGGTGACCCAGTATGGCAAAGTTACTCAATATCACAAAACTAACCAAAGTGAAAAGTCAAATATTTTAATTGAACAGCCAACATTTGATTATGCTGTCATTTTATCGTAAATCTTTTGTAAATCAAACAGCGCTTGGTCAAGAGAAAGAATAACGTTAAGAATCAGGTTTGAGAAGCTACTATAAAAAAATTAAGCAATGCTGCTGCAGCAAGATTGAAAAAGTTTAATATTCTGGTCAGAGTAATACAAGATCCAGATTGTCAGTTCTGAATAAATATGAGTGTTTTATTGCTTAAACATTTTTGATTTTTTAAAGGCCGGTCCGCAAAAACAATTCAGTTTCAAACCGGTCCGCTGTGCGAAAAAGGTTGCCGACCACTGCCTTAGCCCATTAAACTTCCCTAACAGTTTAAATCCGAAGCACGCAATACCATGCTACTGTTTTTGTGTTTTCATACTGTGCAGAAGATAGCATACAGATTTATTTCTATTATTTTGATTCAGACAATCAGATTTGTTTTTTTTTATTAACTTTGCGTAAAGGCATGCAAAATTTTTTAGACAAATATGGATAAAGCAGTTAGTTAAATTTAATAGACGTAGAAACAAATTTTAACTTCCGAGTACCAAATCAATAATTTTGCTTTTTATATCTGAAAGTCGCTGTAAGTTTGTTTTTTTAATACAGAAACCTCAGCGGTAGCTAGTGTAGGGGTTCGTAACCTGGGTATAATAACCTTTAAAGGAGTGGTTCGTAACGGGGTCCCAGTGGTATATTGGAAGTGCACTCAATATCTACTTCTTTCGCAAGTTGCGCAGACAAGGGGTCCCCAAGCCCATATTATCTTTAAAAATATGGGTCGCAGGAACTGGAAAGAGTATGAGCCTCTGCCTGGGTATCGTAAAGGTGCTTCAAGATGTCCGTAAGCCTAATGTGAAAACAGTATGAATGTCTGTTGTACGACCATTTTTAGCATTGGTCATTACTACGTGTTTCTTATTCATGGGCTTTCAAGAAATACTTTAAGGGTCCTTCAATTGAGAAACAATGAGCTCGTGAATAAAAACTGAAATATTTTGAAAAGTCTTTCGCAAGTACGTTCATATTCCCATAGCATGCTGTAATTTTGCGCGGTCTACCCTTTTTCCGAAGGGGTCAAAGTTGATAAAGCGCGATCAAAGTTGATAAAGCGCTGAAAAGTCTTACAGTAGCGTTGCACTTGAAAAGTGGTTTCTGTTGCAGTTTCGTAATTCTGTAAAATATACGCACAATAAAAGATAACAATTCGATGTAGCATAACATGAATGTATTACGAGAAAACGTAATTGTCATTATATGTACATCGTCACCAAAAAAATTAGCAGAAATGTATGACGTCAGATTCATTCACTCATGCAGAGAATATATCGTTATTCATGAGTTGTTTCAATCAATCAGAGAGACGTCAGAGAGAAACTTTTTGCTTGTATTATAAAATGCAAGATTATTTTTTATAATTTTAGATGATAAATTAGTGCCGTAGAATTGATTTGTTGCCCCATAACGCGCTCAAATTTAAGGCTAGTTGGTCATGACATCGATCATGCAATATATATTTTGCAACATACAGTAGCAAGTTTTTTGCTTACGTTTTCATAATACCACACTTGGACGGTCCAAAGGCCCGAATCTGGGTAAGCTTCAACATCATACGACGATTCAACAAAATCTATGCCTCGAGGTAAACCCTTTATAACTCGATGGACTGCAATTCCTTGTGGATTCTGAATAAAACAAAATAACGCCGTGGGTATCAATTGTTATTTCCATTATGGGCAAGACTAATATATATTTTTTACGTTTCGGTAGTACTAGTTGACTAATCTGTATTTGGTCTGGTCATAATCTTTGACTTAAGGCAATAATGTTAGGAGTATATGACGATGCATATGCGTATATAGGCCTACGTACAGATTCTATTTGAATAAAGTTCACATTTGAGGATTGCCATGCAATTATTTGTGACATGAGACACTGTACAGTACATGTCAGTTAGCCCAAAGTAAACTTTGTCGATTTACTTCTCTGATTATTTGAACATTAAATCTTTCTGAGACCAAACATAGCTTACAGTAACTTCAATTTGTATATGCGTATGCGTATACATGCGTATATGCTTATATGAAAAGCAATTGAAGGGATGAGCTTAAGCCAGATTTACTTCGACATCAGTGAACAGCTTCTTGACTCAATCGAGTGATGTGAAACTTTCAGGTAAAATATAACATTTACATAAATCGATCAAAATTTGCCAAGATATGATATCAATATTTTTGGTTTAATAGTTTTATTAGTGTTGTGCGATCTCGAAAAGCTTTACGATGAGGACAAGTTAGCAATGCGTCAATGTAGCATACCTCAAGACTGATCTATCACCGGGTACTACATATTAGTGCACAGCATTAACAATTATTTCGAAGCTGATCATTTAATTCACAGCCTTGGTTATCTGTGGTTGCGTTGGTGTGACTGTAGAGTTGTGTTAACCACCACCGGGACACTAATGTATTTTTTAGCTCTTTGCGTCTGCCATTACTGATTTTGTAACGATAGTTAACCCAGAAGCTGTCTACCGATCAGGTGACCGAGCGGAAAAGGGGTCTGCCTCTGAAGCAGTAAACTTGGGACTCGATACCGAGTCGAGTCAAACCAGTAACTTAAAGGTTGTAATTCACAACTTTCCTATTTGAGGTTTGGCATTAAAGACACAGCGTGGAAAACAAGCTGGCAAGTTTGCTTGTTGTGCTATGCCAGCAACTCCCACGCTAGTCCGTTTATTACTCGTACGGTACGGTCATTTCTACTATTAGCACTAACCTTGATTAAAATTTCGACTGGCTCAAAATGTCTTCGTATAACTTGGTCCATCCTGTATACCTTCACGTAAACTCGATCACCAGGCCTGAATGCAAAACATTTGCATGTTACTGTATATGCTGGCAGATATGCGCCAATGCTAGCGAAATCTTCATCGTCATAAAGGCCAGCAATATCAAGGCAGCTGCTGGAGCACCCATTAATTTTCGCAAAAACAAACCTTTCATAATTATTAAGCCCAGAAAATAATCTGCATTGAAGATCTTAGTTGGTCTCCCTTTTTCATCCAGCCACAGATTTCTACACTTCGTCGCAGATCAAGATGCTTGGCGGCTCCAACTCGAGCAGCTGCCCCAGCGACGCGCCAAAGATAAGCGAGTCCACAAAAGCTAGTTAGTGTGTTAATAGTTTGCTATATTTTACCATTATTATAACATTTTAGACTGTAAATCATTTGCGCAGCAACAATAATAAAACAAAATTGGTAATATGTTGCGTTATTTAAAAAGTTTCATCTGGAAGTATCTTCTAAGAGCGTGATGCGTCGTGGCTACAGAGACTCCACAATCATGTACTTGGCAGTAAAAATATTAGGCACACGTACTCACAAACTATAAACATTAAGGTTGGTCTGCCGGTGATAAAATGATAATCGGGTGTACAACTGTACATCTAATTCCCATTTATGCAATGCCTGGTGGTGGAGTGTTGGACGCAAAGGGTTTGATCGTTTCAACTACGACATGAATCCATATAAAGGTTGCCATTCAACTTTCATTTATTTTTGATCACTGCCAACTTGGTTGATATACTTACGATGAACTATACATTCATTTAATGGACTTTAAGCCAAAAATTGTTACGGTAAGAGTAAAGGTAAAAAGCGACGAAATTCTACGACAGACTCCTACCAAGAGAAGATTTTTGCGGCATCAAGCCTTTTCTGTATTCGCCCTTTCAACATTACTACTTTACGGAATGTTTCAATATTAGTTATTAAAAAATGTCATCTTGTGTTTAATTTCATTCGCGCGAATTAAAATCGCCTGACTATTGCAAATCCCCAGCACATACAGGCATGGTTTTGAAATTTGAGTTTACACAGCCTTCAATAAACCTCACAAACAAGTAAATTTAATTGTGACTATAAGCAAGACTGCACTCTCTATGAAAAGCGTACGTACTTGTAAATTGGCCGGTCAGTTGCGACAAATATATATCCTCCTTGCTTGCTGACAAGAACCTCCATCTTTTTTTCAAAGTTTCCCCCGTTGCTATTCGATACACTAATGACAAGTAAAACTTTTTGAATTTCACGCATCTTTGAGAGATCTGTGTCTTTGACCTAAATAAAAAGCGTAGGGTTATAAAGCTGTAGTTTATACGGCAATGATTGCCAAACTTCTAATAGATCATTAACTATCTACGACCCCCGAAATTGCGTTGCGTCATGACTCATCATCCGGGTAATGAAGCAATTTAGGTTGACAGTAAATAGACAACGCATTAAACTACAAAATATGATCTTCATGCTCTTCATAACGAATGCTATTTGAGGAATACAGGCATTTCATTAGCCAGCAACATGCGATCATTGTTTTTTCAGCCAGTGTAAAATTGACTAGCCCGTACACAGAAAATTTTGTGGGATCGTAAGAGTTTACACACTTTACTGTCATAACGTAAACTGCAGAAAAGCGTAAAAGCTAGTGGTTTTAGTCTTTTATTATCAATCTGCAGTAGGGCAATCTTCAAACGAAATTCAAAAAATAAGAGAGATTATAATATTATTTGAGCGTTTTCCGAAAGTTTGCACTTTTTGCGAAAATCTCACTGGTGATTAAATGGTCACTACATTATCCTCAGTTGATTTGACTAGTAATCACTTTTGGCTAAACACTTTATTAAAGCGCTATAACGAGCTCGCTTACGAGTTGCCGGCCCTCTGTCTAACACACCAAAATGGGGGAATCCCGCTAAGTGTCTTTCCCAACGGCGTAACTAGTAAACTTGCCAGCTTGTTCCCCACCCTGTCCCTTTTAATGCTAAGAGTCAAGCAGGGAAGCTATGAATACCAATATTTTAAAGTCATTGGTTTGACCCGACTCGAAATTAACCCCGAGTTTACAGCTCCAGAGGCGGACGCTCTTACCACTCGGCCATCGGAGCTGTATCTTCCCCAATAAAAAATTGTCAACTACCCAGACGAGGTAGGCCTAATGTATTCAACTTTGGAGAACTAGGTTAATGTGCCTTGGTTCGGTCCCGATAAATGCAGTGACGGTAGGCTAAAACGAACATGTAGCAGGGGCTTATATTTGGTGCTACGGTTAATAGATCAATATTTCACGAAAAAAAATATTTTGAATCGGTTCAGTACGAATTTGTAGATGAGTCTTGATTCAATTGATCTTACACGAATCAAAAACTGAAAGATACGACCAAGGTTGTGTTTGAACCAACCTAATATTACCCCAGTAATCAATCAGTTTTTCAAATATGCTAATCTCAAAGCTGTCACGTACCATTACGTGTAAATTGATTGGTCTAGATGCGGTTTCTTGGTCTAACACAAGATTGGGAGTTTCACTGAAAAAGTTTTCACCTGAAGGCTCCTGTAAGGAAAAAACAATTCATTGCCAGAATTAATTTTTTTTTGTTTGAAAGCTTAACAATCAATCACGGTGACACGTGGGTTTCAAAGTTCTGATATTGCTGATGTTGAAGAGTTTGGTTTCTTAACATCATTTTTTTGACTTCTAGTGACATCATGTAAGCAGCAGGATTATGCTATTTGGCAGGGGTGTCCAACCTTTTTGGCCAAAGGGCCACATGCAATTTACGAATGATTGCGCGGGCCACTTGAGTGTTTACTGCTAAACAGACAAACCTTCACACTAAAACTCTCATCTTAGAAATGTGTATTATCCTCTTTTACAATATTATCATAAAAACAACAAATCAACGGTAGGCCTAAAGTCAAGAAAGTATTTAGCATTGCTTGCTTTTCGTTTCCTATTTGACATATTCTATGTCACTGCAGTGAGCAAAAGATACAGCCAAACCTCGGTTATCGAACGATTTTGTTCTCGACTAAGTCGGTTTCCAACCAAAAAATTCGAGATTTCTTCTTCATTTCTATCCTCCTGTCACGAGAAAGCGACGAAGGCGCTATGCAAAGGACGAATCCAGACTCGCTTAGGAGTTGCCCTTGTTTCCAAGTTTTCCGCTTGAATTTTGCTTCTGACTTTTTCAATTTGCTGCTTGTTAGATTCCACCAAGCAGAGATAATGGTCGTGAAGCGTCTTATTCAAGGACGCAACAACGAGACTTGGGTTAGAGTTGAACCATCGACGTTGCGATCATGGTAAAACGTAAAAACGATGCTCCGAACCACTCACCCACGCTGCCAACTATTTCTACGTCGTAGGCGTCGAACATAAATTGGGATCACGAGTTCACGACCAATTTTAGCCCATTACTGGCTACTGATTCTTGAAGCACGAGCACAATTGTGGGGAAAGGATGCGGACGTAACAACATGGGAAATGTGATGCAAAACCATTTGCATTGTGGTGGAATAAAATCAATTTGAAAGAAAGCAGTCAACAAAATTAATGCCAATTTCTCGGAATGCAAGTTCACCATAAATTACTTAACGATTAAGTTGATAAGATTGGTCATTTCGAAAAACTCGCGCGGGCCACTCAAAACCTTTCCGCGGGCCACATGTGGCCCCACATGTGGTCCGCGGGCCACGCGTTGGAGACCCCTGCTATATGGTATATGCTACTCTATAAAATAGCAGGGTCCACTATCGTTTGAAATCAAACTGAAGTGCAGATCACAAAATGTTATACGTTAAATGTTAATCTTGAATCCTTTGAAGTTGCAGCCATTGCTAACTGTATTTTATACAAAAAAAGAACACATAGGACCACCTCTATACCGCGTTAAAGGCTCATTCTCTTTAATACTCTAATGATACCAATATTACTTTAAATCAAAATCCTATGCATCAGCATTAATCGTACCTGCAATTTCGCATTTATAGTTGCTGCTTCGTATCCGTGCAGATTTAGCACCACTCTTTCCTCTGCTCCTAAACGAAATGCTTTCGGACATATTATGGTGTGGTTAAAGCTGAAAATACAGTTTTTGATTGGCATTCCATAATGACCCAGCTGAAAATATATGTACGAAAGGCAATGCACTGGCAAGACCTTCCACAAGATTTCTTATTCTTCGACTAAACATCGTCGCTCGGGCCATGGCATACTCCTCTATCTTCTCGTTTCAGTTGCCCGACTGTATCGTTGGCTTTGATTTCCAACAAAGATCTGCTTACTTGTCAAGATTCGGAACAACATATTTACTTTGTTTCCTTCAATATTTAATTTAGGCTAGAAAAACACTAACAACTAAAATATAGATCGGGGAAAAGCGTATGAGCTGCAATTAACAAAACAAGAAGGAAGAGAGTGTCAAATCCATAGCAAATGCTAATTTGCTTGCTCAATGCGTCCCGAAAGATAAGAGCAGAATTACACCAATCCATTTGAAATCATATTACATATGATTTGTGAAGCAGTCTTGCAAAATTTAATTCACAGTTTTTTTCAAAAAATAATTTTTTTTTCGTTCGAAACTACTAGACACAAGAATTTTGTACAAATGGCCCTGGAGTTTTTTTTGGCCAATCTCGTAGGCGTTATCATTTTCTTGTTACAGATTCAAATAACTTAATGCATTTTATTTTTAAGGTTTTATTCGATTTTAGAATGAAAACGTTTACAAAAAATTAGTCTATTGATTTGAAAATACGTGTTACCCTTAGGTCTTGCGAATAACGCAATTGATCTTGATTCCATCATGAAAACATATGAGTAAAAAAAAACATAAATCTGTCACTTAATGTTTTCATCGTTTTTTAAAAATTTTGTTTAATAACGGCGAATCCAAACCTGTTGGCTTTTTCGATGTTGTCGGATCAGCATTATCGGAGAGTGCTTAACTTAAGGCAAAGCCACCATAAATATGCATTAAAGTTTCATGTTTGTTTTTGATAAAAACTTAATTAGCATACTCTTATCTTTCTGACGAATAAACTTGCAGCAAAACTTCAAGCAAACGATTTTTGAGTCATGTCAGAAATTTAAATTGTTTCCTTTACGTAGAAGCATTTTATTACGCTATAATCAACACAAAAAAGAACATTGCATTTTGAAACATATTGTCATTGTTCTATCAACTCATTAATCTCATGATTTTCAACTTTCCTTGCAAAAGTCTCCTAAAAAATTCTAGTTGCTTAATTAGCAATAAATAATTAACCTTTAAAGGTTGAGCAAAACATTTTTTGAGTTTTTTTCCAGTGCTATGCTAACTAAATGAACCATGCATTTTACACAACTTCACTACTGAAGATTTAAAGCACAAAAAAATAAAGGCATATCCGATTACGAAAGCTATCCTTTTCCGTTAGTGTACACACATAACATGGCCTAGCGGTACCGCGCGCAGGTGACAGATCCTACGTGACGGGTTCGATTCACGGCTGGAGCCGATCGCATTTGACATATATAACGGGTGGCTGCTGACTCGAAGAGCGCAAGCTCACTTCGCAGTCTCCCTCAATTACTGTTGAATTTTCGGTTCAATATAATCTGAAAATAACCCTCAGTTATTTATTTATTTATTATTATTTATTTACATAAAGACATGACACACTATAACAACGGTTCGACATTATTTCTTTGCCGATACATATCAGTGTATTCCGTAACTAAGCCATGTTTCGGCCCGTGCGCTGGCAAAATTTTAATGCATCTTTTCTGCAGTTATAATGTGTCCGAAGGCAAACTTCGTATCAACAACCATATAACTCGCTATAGATGAACGATAAAATTTAGAAAGCAGTACTTCTTTACAATATAATTTTAGACATGAAAAGATAAATAAATAAAATTTATATCGACCATTTTTGCGCATCGGAATTCAGTTAGTTTT
The DNA here is from genome assembly GCA_964006365.1 of Trididemnum miniatum. Lineage (NCBI taxonomy): Eukaryota > Metazoa > Chordata > Ascidiacea > Aplousobranchia > Didemnidae > Trididemnum > Trididemnum miniatum. Next base: position 36,995,974 of record OZ023231.1, on the reverse strand, counting down.
ACACAACAAAACTACTTAAAATATAAGATTTGCTTTTTTGCAAAAATACAACATGACTGCTGTTTTTTCGTGATCGTTTTTACTGAAAATTCGTTTAGGATTTGTCATTTGTTCGGTTTGTTTTTTAGCTGTACCACATTTTCGTGGGAATAATTTTGTGGGGTGAATCACATAGTTTTAAACGAAAATGTATCAATCAGTTTGAAAAGAAGCTGTTATAAAACAGACAAATTAGTATTTTTGTATTTAGTAGGGAAGACTGGGGAGATATGTTACAGGGGTAAGTTGTTACAGTCCCTTTAATTTTTTAAATGCTGCTTATAAACAGCTAGATTTAAGTTTTCTTATAACCTACTGGACAAAGGGTTCCAACAAAAAAATGCAAGACTTGTGGGTTTGATTTAGCAAAAAATATTGGAGAAAAATTATTTTAAGCTGTAAAAGTAAATTTTCCAATATTTTTAAAAAACTTAATACCTAGCAGAGAATTGAGGTTAAAGGTAAGACTTATAGCTTTTTGATAAGTGAAATTATTGTAGTTTATGAGCCTATCAAGCTTTTCTCATTTGAAGGGCAACGTAATTATAAAAAATTTCATTCAAGTCCATATTTTGTGAAGGGGTAAAATGTTACACAGAGTAACATCTTGCCCCATTTGCTTTTTAATAAAGTTAGAGTTAGGGTGTAAATGCTTAAAGTGGTCGCATGCTGAATGTGCTGATTGTAAGCCTAATAGCAATTACGTGTGCAAGACTTCCGATATGTAAATTGTTTTTTGCATCGTTTTGAGTCTTCTGCAAAGATGGTGTTCAATGCCAAGTATGAATTGCGTTTGTAAGCTCAAATTACTTTATGGAGCGACCGATTACGCTTGTTTTGCTTCGATATTCAACTTTTTTGAGACTTTTTAGCTGTTTTACACCTTCTAGATGACTTTTAACAAATGTAACACAGTGCCCCATTAGGTATAACAACTTACCCCGCTGTTGTGGGGTGAAATGTTACAATAGACCCTATGTTAATTCATCTTTGAGGCCCCTAAGATAAGGAGATAAAAACTTACAACCATTTCTGATTACTTCCTAAGGGGATCATGAAGCTATAAAAAAGAAAGTTAGCTCGTACGCGCAATAGATCGGCAGTAAAGACCGTTTTACCAAAAACTGTAACACATCTCCCCATAGTCTCCCCTAGCATATTTATCCTTTTATGGCGATAAAGTGATCAAAGTGCTATAACGAGGTTAGGAGACGCCGGCCATCTCTCTACCACAGCAAAATGGGAGAATCCCGCTAAGCGCATTTCCCAACGGTAGGCTATAACAAGTAAACTCGCCGGCTTGTTCTCCACAGTGTCGCTTTACTGCCGATAATGTAAAGATAATGTAATGTATAGTTTATATCTGCCAACCTTTTTTCATCAACGCACAAGTACAATCTTTCGAGCCAGGTTTTTGTCATCATCAACCGCATAAAAAATAATTCCTCTTAATGAATCTTACCTTTTGACATTCTGAACAATCAACAACAAACAGAAGGCATGCAAGACCTTTGTCTTCTCTTCTAACATTTTCAACTTCTTACAGCTAGAATTAGCCGGTACTGTGATATCCTTTCTTCCAACGATTTCTTTGTTTCAGGAGATCAACTGATAAATAATTATTGTAAATTCACTTTCGCATCTGGTTTGGAATGAAAATTGTCCGCTGTTGGGCCTATGCATTATTTGACATAGAACTTTTTGGTGTAAAAATAGATTTTCGTTAACATTGCGGAAATTATTAGCCGCCTTGCGTCGGATGTGATTAAAAATGTTCATGACGTAAAAATAGTGAGAAAAAACTTGAAACTTGTCAATAAAAATTTCTTGTTTTATGCGCACGGAATATTTTGCACACTCATGCTTTTTACGGTGATGCACATTAGGGTGGATCAAAAATGACCGATCCCCCCTTCTTTCGGAATTTATTTAGAGCCGGGGTCAGGAAAGTTGCGAAATGGTGTAAAAACACTATGTTCAAAACTTCATGTCTTTTCATTAACATCCTTAGGTGCCGTCGGACGCTAAAAGTATTCAAAAATGACGAAAATTTACGAAAAAGTCGACTTTTTGAAACTTATTTATTTTTAAGTTTTGGTTCGAATTAAATCATAGCCGGCAGTTAGGTCACTAAAATAAAAGTCAAACTTTGCATAGAACTCAAAATATTGTTTAAAAGTAGTTATCTTGAGGTGCCACTATTGCGCAAAAAAGAAGGTAATTTCAGTGAGAAACAAAAAGATTTGGCTTGTTATTGGCAGCCAATGGTGACTGGTGAAGTTGACGCTCGACAGTTTTATTAAGAATTTACTGTTTGCTGAAAACTGTGTTTACTTTTATTACTATACTCCCAATAATTCTTATTCAAAATTTTGCGAGAAATATTAAATTGCCTGCCAGAATCTCCAAATTAGCCAGGAAACTTAAATTACAACATTATGACGTCATCACATAACAGAAAGGTCTCAAACTTTACTCGAAGTTTCATATTTTAACCAAGATTGTGTTGTTCGAGGACCAAGCGTGCGTTTTTGCGGTTAGTTGAGTAAAGTTTAACTTTGATCTACCCAAACCCACTAATAATTTGGAGCTAGATTAATTATGAATGAAAATAAAAGGAAGGGTCTTTTTAATACCAGAAGACAGTCAATATGTCCGATATTCGGGGATCCATGTGACTTCAGCGAAAATCAGTTACCAAGTAATAATGCTGTTATGAAATGTTACCTATTAGTAAGGAACGAAATGAAAAGGAGAAAGATTATCCCGCGTCTGTCATTGCGTCAGAGGTGGCTGAAAAATTCAAGCAATTTACAAAAGAGCTTCTATTCCATGTGTTACGAAGAAGAGTTTGATAGCTAAAATAAAAGAATACCATCAAACATTTCGAGGCATCATGAAAAGCTATATCAATCCGTGAAAACTTCAGCTGCCTTCCAAACCAAATTGGAAACGTTGAAAAATGAAAGCAAAAAACTCTTTGATTTTGCATCTTGCAAGTGTAAAGATTTGGACTATTGCTATTGTGCTCAAGAGTTTAAAATCCCAGTTTTGGAAAGACGTTTCATGAAAGATCAACGAACCGATCCCAAGATGTATATCGGAAATTGTGATTTAACAGCAACAAAATTATTGAAGAAACGTTCTTTGCGACGTCAACAACATCTTAAATTGGCTTAAGCAGCTTTAGAAAGAAGCCAGGCATCACTGATATTTATTGAGGAGTCAGTATAAGATTTCTCAAAATCTGATGAAGACTCTTCTAACCAAGAATTTGTTTTCACAAGTCACGAAAGTAAAGCATTTACAGCAGTTCGTGAATCTCCACAAAATTCCAAAAGACCTCGACTTTCAAATTTGGCACTAGCATGCGAAAGAACTGAGATCTCTGATAGATCCGCCGCGATGATTTTTTCTTCAGTTTTGCAGGACTATGGCATTATATCCGCTGATGCTAGCGACGATGTGATTAATAGAAACAACATTGGAAGCAGCAGATATGATATCAGAAAGAAAGTAAATGCTAGTGCAAAAATCAATGCTGCAGAGATCCAAAGTCTTTATTTCAACGGAAGAAAAGATCAAACGTTAATAAATGAAAAGAAGGGAGAGAGTTATCACAAAAAACATGTAATAGAAGAACATGTTACATTAATTGCTGAGCCTTGGAGTAATTATCTTGGTCATGTTTCAGTTACTCAAGGTACCTCCAAATGCATAACAAAAGCAATTTGGGATTTGTTTGAAGACAAAGAGTGTTCTACTGATTCCATGCAAGCAATTGGTTGTGATGGGACAGCTGTTAATACCGGAACAAACGGAGGAATAGTTTGATTGCTCGAAACTAAGTTAGGCAGACCTTTGCATTGGTTTATCTGCCAATTGCATGCAAATGAGTTGCCATTACGACATCTGATAAAAACGCTGGATGGCAAAACTACAGGCCCTTCTGGATATACTGGAGATATTAGCTAGCAACTTGAAGACTGTGAAAAATATCCCATTTGCAATTTTGATGCAGTTAAAGCAAATATGCCGCGCTTCTCTGAGGAAGCAAAAAACCAACTAAGTTGTGATCAGAAATACCTGTTTGAGATCGTCAGCGCAATAGAAACAGGGCATGTTTCTAAGCGACCAGCAAACTTATATCCTGGAAAAATGGCCTATTTCCGTTGGCTTACCACGGCCAATAGAGTAATGAGACTGTATGTGTCAGTCAGTAAGCCATCTGATATGCCAAAGAAAATAGCCAATTTTGTCGCAACTGTTTACGCACCTATAGTTGGTTTATTAATAAGTTGAGCCCCCAAGCACAAAGCGGCCCCAAAAACTTGCAAAAAATTTTTAACGCTTTGCTCTAATTTATCTGAAGATGTCTTTGCAGTAGTCAAGCCTGTTGTACAAAGAAATGCATACTTTGCACACCCGGAAAACATCCTTATCGCTATAATCAACGACGAAAGATCTGTCATCTGAGAATTCGGATGGAGGAGAATTTTAAAAGCTAGGAGAAGTGGGTCTGATGGCGTACGTCGATTTAAAATTCCTAAACTGTCATTTGCAAGTACGGACTATGTAAGCATGATTAATTGGCAAGAAAACGATATTACTGAACCTGCACTATGCAAAAAAACTTACTGACACGGAACTTGAAAGCATAATTAGAATAAAATTCTCATTTGCTTTCCTGCTTTCCCTCACCATACACAAGCTGTCGAACGAACCGTTAAACTGGTAACAGATGCTTCACAAAAAGTGATAGGAAATGTAAACAGAGATGGGTACATTAATGCTTTACTTAAATCCCGCTCGAAATTACCCAAGTTTAACACTAAAAGAGACTATGCTTTTTATAACTGTTACGAGGAAAAGCGATACCACTTCCTGCTTTCTGTGCGTTTTTAATCGAAGGAGGTTTACGTTGTTAATTCAAGGACTGCTTTTTGTGTTTTACAGTATGTCGTAAGTGTGCTGCTTTTTCGGGGTTCTGTTTTGATAGATGACTATAATGAGACTAACAGTTATAGTACACCGTTCAATTTTTCGCAATTTAACTTTTTGAATTTCATGTTGCAAACGTATCGATTCACTGTTGTACATAGGTCTTTTGTCGGCCCATATATTGCATTACTTCGAGGTTGTTTGGGTATTGCTGATGTATGTTTATAAATGAGAAAATAAAGTCACTTCATTTCACAAATGGAGAGCGAGTAAAATAATAACGATAGCGGCAGAAATTATCATTGCGTTTTTGAAATTAGACAAAGGGATCCGTATAAAATATTTGTTAAATCCACCCAACTATGCAGTAAATGCGGTAAATATCTTAAGTCTTGGTAAAAAGTGATTGCGTGAAACATACTAGAAAATGAGCTCAGCATTCTTCACAGGAGAGTTAAGTGTGGGACAATGCAACAAAGAGATCGACGCATATTACGCCCTCACTTTCAGCAGCCAGGAATGACGTCATATTAAAAAAAATTTCGCCAAGTTTGCGGCAGTGGTGGCGTCTCAAGCCATTTGCTTTCGAACAATATTTCACATCCTACGAAAAGTTTGTCATCTTAACTAACAAATAAACACCCGGCTATGATTTAATTCGAACCAAAACTTAAAAATAAATGAGTTTCAAAAAGTCGACTTTTTCGTAAATTTTCGTCGTTTTTGAATATTTTAAGTTTTCGGCGGCACCTGATGATGTTAATGAAAATGCATGAAGTTTTGAATATAGTGTTTTTACACCATTTCGCAACTTTCCTGACCCCGGCTCTGGTTATATTTCGATAAAAGGGGGGATCGGTCATTTTCGATCCACCCTAATGCACATGTAGCGTGCAGTGTCTTTTTTCCATACATTTGCCTGTGTTCTTGGCCCTGTTGTAACCATTCAGTGTACGCATGTGAACTGACGAGATGCTTTCTTTTTTTATAGTGTCGAAAGCGATTTTACGGTCTATTTTATTGACAACACAATAGAATTAAAATCGTTTGGGACGGGTTCCAGTAACGACTGATGTCTATCGCGTTTGACACATCTTTCATGTACTTGCTCACTACAAAAGCGCATGCTCACTTCGCAGTCTCCCTCAATGCACTCGGAAATCCTAAAACTAACCATGCTAAAAAATAAATTATTAAATCGTCATCTCTTGCCGCGGCCGACCAAGGAAGTTGATTACTAATTTAGCCTTAATGCCCGTCTACACTTTTCCGTTGGATTGTCATCTTAACGTGATAGGGGAGGTTGAGTTTTCAATAGCCCTTAAAGTATGCCTTCAATTGTGCTTGACCACTTTCACCAGAGTTACCCATGGCGGTAAAGACGAAAGAAAAAATAGCAACCCAACGCTGTGTAGCTTAATGAAAAGTAAAGAAAGAATATTTTCGCCTCATCGGACGGCACGCAGGATAATATGGTCTGCATTCGAGCTTAAGGCAGAGGGAATCAAGTAGCTTAATGAAAAGTAAAAAAAAGTTCGAGAGTCTTCCCCACAAGCTGATCGTCACTGGAAAACCACCTATACAGTCGCTAGGCGTTCGGGGTCGGAAATGGGTCAGCACACAAAAAATGTACTCGGGACCAATCTACCTGAATTTTGCTTTGGGGAACTGAACGTAACGTCACTATCGGGAAAAGAGCAGGAGCTTATTTACAATAAAAAGCCTTGCATATTGCCTTGACTTTGCGAAAATTTCATTGACAAAACGCCGAGGCTCTAAAACTGTGTGGTTGAACGATGGGAGGAAAATTTTTTACTCAGGTGTTGATGCAGCAATGTCTGCTCCAGCTGGTGTTAGCCTGCTTGTGAGTCTCAACTTGGCCGAGTGTGTCGTTGACTGGGTACCACTGGGAGGAAGGGTTTTTCTTCTAAAGCTAAGGCTGTAGGGGCGATCTCTGTGTGTCTTGCAGGTGTACACACCTAATTCAGAATAACAGTGCGAAGCCTTTCTGGAGGAAGTTAAGTTTGCATTAAGAAAAGCGACTTGATCAGAGTTTGTTCTTCTTGGCAACTTCAATGCATATTTGGGCATCGACAAAGCAATCTGAAAAGTGTTATTGGAAACATAGTGACCCTGACAGAGCGGGACGTGTTCATTGCAGTTTTGTGCCACCAATGGACTGTGCATAACGAACTTTTTTCCCGGAAAAAAGAATTCATAAATGTTTTGTACCTACTACAGAGACTATTTGGAACACCGCTCTCGTATTAATTTTTGCATCGTTGCGGCGAACTTGTTTCTCTGTGTGTCTGATGTTCGTGTTAAAAGATGGGCTGAGTTGTCAACTGATCACCACCTAGCTGTTTGAAGTGATCACCACCTAGTTCTTTGAAACCTTTACCAAAAACGAATAAGACTTATCGACCACAAAAAACCTATCGAACTGAGTCCGAATCATTGGCTGACATTAAGGCACAAGCAGCATCTGCAGATAAGAACTTTCGATCTCTAGTGAAGGCATTAATACTGAGTGGTGTATGCTCGCAAAATTGTCATTAGGCCTACGTCTGCTAGTAACTGTTGTGGGCGAAAGCGTGTTAGAGGATTGCAGAATAACGAAAAAAGAACTCCTTGGTAGAATCAAGAAGTTAAAGAAGGTATTCGTACGAAAAAAGTTGCCTATTAAGACTTGCTTTGCAGTTACGTCTTCAGTTGAACTTCGTTTGTTTGCAGTTCTCTGAAGCATGTAGAGTGACAGCACATGGAGTTAGCCGAGTGGTTGGTGCATTGGGCTCCGAAGCTGGCTTCGCGAGTTCGATGCTCAACTAGGTCATCTCCATGATGCATGCACTTCACTACCACAAAAATCCTAAGCTGCAATTAAGTGGCTTGAAATAACAAAAAAAAAAGTATGTAGGGTGACAGCTTTAAAAAATAAACTGTCGAAGAAAAAGACTCCGAAGGTTTTGGATAAGGGCTGAAAAACAATATTATTTCGGCCGGATAACTCAGTTGTTCAGCACGTGCGATTGGCACCGGAGGTCTGGGGTTCGATTCCCAGGCCGATTAAATTGGACACAGTGTGGCCAACAGCTCGCCGCCGCTGCGACGTTTCTTTAAAGCTGTGCTGCCCATGCACTAAGCCCCGGAGATGGGCCACGCCACTCGTTACACGCTTAGGGGTGTAACTATAACGAAGATTTGATTTTGATGTGATGAAATTAAAGTGTTTGGGGAGACGGTTTGCCTTTTGCGTAAAAAAAGATCTCAAGCCGATTTCTTGACCGAAGAATGACGAAGATTTAAACTTTGGCATTCTGAAAGGTTAAGACGCTACTACTTTGAATCTTTTTTTTTTTTTGTTATTTCAAGCCACTTAATTGCAGCTTAGGATTTTTGTGGTAGTGAAGTACATGCATCATGGAGATGACCTAGTTGAGCATCGAACCCGCGAAGCCAGCTTCGGAGCCCAATGCACCAACCACTCGGCCAACTCCATGTGCTCTACTGCTACTTTGAATCGGTGGACAGCGTCTCCTGTCAGATGGAAGAGAGACATCACGTGTTGCTGCTTTCAAATTTTGCTTAAAAGCACGATGGTGGTGAGATATCATGTTCAGATCAATGAAGTACACGAAATCCTGCTCGTACACCTTCTCATACACATTACACATGTATGATTTTCCATGACTACCCACGTTTTTAACAACTAAAACATAGGCACTACACTGCAGCCAACTATTAGCAGAATGATCAATTTTATCTGTCAGCAGGTTTAAAATATACTTTGCATTGAACAGGTAAGTAAACTTGCTGCTGCATGGCTCGGTAAAAAATCTAGGTATTGAATGAACGAGAAACAGACATACAACTTTTAGAAAAATCATATACATCTTTGCATTTAAATCGTTCTAGTCATCTAGTGATTATTTTCATCGCCTCAGTGTTTTGCCAAGCTATTTTTCAATGACTTGAAGCAAGCTTGAAGCAATCTTATATTATGCCCGACCAAAAGTGTAAATAGTGTATTTTGTTAATTCAATGTCAAGTATCTTCCACGAGCGCTGTATTTATTAAATTTTTATTCTTTTTATTCCTCCGAAATCAGCTACTAGTGGTCACCACCAGGCAGCAGTTTTGTACATACGTTATGTACTCTTACATTTGTGGTTAACGATTGTTACGTATTCAAAGCATTGTTTTTTTTTTAAGCCACATAATTGTAGCATAGGTTTTTATATTAGCGAATTACATACATGATAGAAGATGATCTAGTTGCTCATCAAACCCGCGAATCTAGTTCCGTAGCCCAGTGCTCCAACCACTCAGCCAACTCCATGTGCTATTCATTTCAAAGCATAGTATTTTTTTTGTTACGCCACATAATAGCAGCTTAGGTTTTGTATTAATGAAGCACGTGCATCAAGGAAGATGACTTTGTTGAGCATCGAACCCGCAAAACCAGTTTTGCAGCTCAACGCACCAACCACTCGGCCAACTGCATGTGCTTTTTCAAAGCACAGTATTTTTTTTTTTTTCAAAGCACAGTAATTCAAAGGCATTCCCAAAAATACTGTTTATTGACGTATAGCGGTTGACTTATTTTCTTAAAATTGCCAGCAGAGTCGCATCAGCATCATCAACATGGAGTTGGCCGAGTGGTTGGTGCATTGGGTTGCGAAACTGGCTTCGTGAGTTCATTCATTCATTTACTGACGTACCAGTATCAAGTCAGTACAAAATTTCAACAATACCAAAAAAATGAATATAGCGTAAAAGTTGACACCAAGGCACGCTAGGAGACCATAAAAGAGCTAAAGCTCACCGAGTCATGGCCACTCATTGTTATTTAATCGCATTTGTCTGGCTCTCGTAAATTAAAATATAAAAGTAAAACAAAACAAAAAACAAAACGAACGGCAACGAAAACCTAAGCTTACTAACAATAATAAAAATAATAAACAATAATAATGATAATAATAATAATAATAATCTTACGGCACAAGTAATACAGTGTTTTGTTGAGAAGGTATGGTAATCGAACAAGAAAAATTTAAATAAACCAGACCGGTGACCAGGGATAAAATAAATGTCCTATTTGTTTTAGTGCTAGTACTTCGAAATTAAGTGATCTTTCATAAATCGCTTGAATTTGTAAAAAGGGAAATTCTTCCATTCTGGTGACAAACTGTTTCAAATCTGAACGCCATTAAATTGTATTGCGTTCTTTGCTGCGCTACTGTTAATTGAACTCAAATAGAGGTTGTTGTGGCTTGTGCTTCTAGTGTTGTAACTGTGAACTGACGCTGCTGGGGCAAAATAAAAATTACAAAAATTTAGTAACTTGTTGTGCTGATGTTGGTGCATAAATTTGGAAACTTCTAACTCATACATATCTTTAATTTTTAGTATTTTTGATTGCTTGTATAGGGAATTATTAGTAATGCGCTCATTTGTTTTAACGTTGGAAATAATTCTCACGATTTTATCTTGTAGAACTTGTAAGGGGTGAAGAACAGTGTTGTTTGTGGAACCCCACATTAATGTACCATACAGTAAATGGGAGCGTACAAAACTATTGTATAATATGAGTAAGGGTGTTCCGGCGAGCATAATGACGAAGATAGCAAAACAGTCCGCAGATTTGAGATACTTTCTTGCAAAGATGCTTTATGTGGTCATTCCATTTTAAATTATCATTGACATGAATACCCAAGTATTTAGCTACACTTTTTTTATTAACTCTCTTGTTGTGCATATTTAGAGCAAAGTTGTGTAAAATTTTTTTTTCGAGAAGTAAACAGCATGAAGTTGGTTTTGTCATGGTTTAGTGTTAGTTTGTTCAAGGACGCCCAATTTTCAATTTTTTTAACTTCTGCATTAGCAGTTTTCTTCAGGTTTTGTAAATCCCTGTCACTCATTACCATGACAGTATCGTCGGCAAACATTCGAACATTGAATTGAGATATTTTAGGTAGATCGTTGACATACAGCGAAAAGAGAGTAGGTCCTAAAATAGAACCTTGAGGGACACCACACTTCACTTCTAGTTTGTTAGTGGTAGAGTCATTCACGTATACATATTGAAATCTTTGGGTAAAATAACTTTGAAATAGATCTAAGACATTACCCCTGATACCATGCCTTTCTAGTTTATATAATAGTAGCTTATGATCAACGGTATCGAATGCCTTTTTTAGATCTAGCAACAATACGCAATTATATCTGCTGCAGTCTATATTATTACTGATTTGAGAGAAAATATCAGTTATGGCATGTGTTATAAAATGTAATTTGCGAAAGCCCAATTGCTCGTCGACTAAAATCTTTTGCTCTTCCAAAAACTTGTTTAATCGTTTAGATATTAAAATTTCAAATATTTTGCTGATTGGTGATAGCAAGGATATTGGTCTATGATTAATTATTGAGAGAGCAATGATCTTCGCCTTTATAAATTGGGATAACTTTTGCCAATTTGAGGGCGCTAGGAAAAAATCCAATTTGTACACAGGCATTAAACAATTCACAAAGAAAGACCGAGATGCATTCGTCAGCGTCTTTGTAGAATTGAACAGGTATACCTTCAGGACCTTCTGCTTTTTTTGAACTTAGATTATGGATTTCCCGATAAACTTCCATGGGCACTATAGGTAAGAAGAAGAAGGAGTTCACGCTACATGATATATTACTGGTCGAGGACATAGATTGATTGTTTATTTTGGCACTCAAATTGGGTCCTATATTCACAAAATAATCGTTTAATATATTGCTGATCTCGTCTTTATTTTTAGTCATTTGTTTATCATCTTTAAGCATCTTATGGATAGCATTATTTTGATTAGTTGTTTTTCCAAATAAATCATTAATCACTGCCCATTGTTTTGATATGTTGCTTTTGTGTTCTAGCAATTAAGAAGTATAATATTGTTCTTTTGCTAATCTCTTAATTGCGGTGAGATTATTCGATAACTGTTTATATTTCGAGATTAAGTTTGAATTGTTTTGTTTGTAGCAGTTAGAGTAAAGTTTGTTTTTTGTTTTTGTTGACTAAAAAAGGAATGTTAAGAATTAATAAGAAATGTTAAGAATGATAAGAAATGTTAAGAATTAAGTTCGATGCGCAACTAGGTCATCTTCCATGATGCGCATACTTCACTACCGTAAAAAACCTAAGCTGCATTTATGCGGACTGGAAAACGAACTTAAAAAGAAATAATAAAAAATAATTAGATAAATAAATGAAAAAGAGCATCATCGATTTGCATCTTCAAATAAAAAGCATTTATGCGGACTGGAAAACGAAATTAAAAAAAAATAATAAATAAATAGATAAATAAACAAAAAGAGCATCATCAATTTGCTTCTTCAAATAAGGACTAGCGTAACTTAAAAGTAATTCAACTTCAAAAAAACGCAAAAGGTAATCTAACCTTTCCCGCCATTTATTTTCGTATTAGAGAGCAAACAGAAGCGAATATGGAATTATCAGCGTGAACCTTATAAACCCTTGGTCCCTGACTGGAAAACGATTTCTCAATCTCGGTTTTTCGATCTCGTATATACTCGTCACTGCAACGTCAGCTTCTGGTGACTTGATTTGATGTAAAATAAAAACACGCTGCATTTGGTTGTTTTAGGAAATTTAGAAGAATGTTGTATAAAATAGAGTTAATTTCTAGTTTATGAGACCAGATATTTGGGGAGAATCTTCTAATTAATCAAACGTCAACAGAGGGAATAAACAGAAAACCATTGATTGGGAGAAATAAATTTTGGAAAAAAGTGGCTAAATAAGGTAAAAAATTAAGATAAACGAAAGTTAGGAAGAAGATAATTACTACAAAAAGGTAGTAATATGCATGAAAATATTAATCCACAAGCGGTTTCGCTCTGTTTGGGCTCATCAGGAAGATGTGAACAAGAATAAGATTAAAAAGAAGAAAAAAATAGTTATCCTACCATAGAACTGATAAATAAGAACTCAAAAATCAGAAAATTTTTAAATTTGAAGGCACCAACATTCAAAAGAAACTTCATTTCATTGATTATTTCATAAGATAACGTCACTCTTCATATCTTGTGTGGCGGTTAAAAGATATGAAGAGTGATATGAAGAGTGACGTCATTGCCTCACAAGATGTGCAACCGCCACACAAGATGTGAAGAGTGACGTTATCTTATGGAATAATCAATAAAGTGAAGTGTTTTTTTTTTTGAATGTTGGTACCTTCAAATTTAAAAATTTCCTGATTTTTGAGTTCTTATTTATCAGTTCTATGGTAGGATAACTATTTTTTTATTCTTTTTGATCTTATTTTTATCCATATCCACTTAATAAGCCCAAAAAGAGCGAAACCGGTCGTGAATTGATATTCCAAAGCATATTACTATTTTTTTCTAGTAATTATCTTCTTCCTAACTTTCGTTCACCTTAATTTTTTACCTTAATTAGCCACTTTTTTCCAAAATTTATTTTTCCCAACTAATACTTTAAGTTCTCTGTTTATTCCCTCTGTTGACGTTTGATTAGAAGATTCTTCCCAAATAACTAATCTCATAAACTAGAATTTATCATTTAATGATTTTTGTTGTTTAGTATAGGTGATTCCAAATAAATTGGAGATCTCTTGCTGAAGCATACATCCATTCCGAAAAATAGTGTTGCAAGGAAACCTGCTAATTCAATAAATTTAGACATAAATTCCTTAGTTTTTTAGCCTAAATCAATCTAGAACAGGGGTGGGCGGCTTCTCTAGTCGGCGGGCCAGATGTGAAAAAATAAAGTCCTTGGGGGGCCGGATGATTACATGAATAGTATTCAGGGAAAAGCAGGGCTTAGGCTTCGCATCTGCCGGTTCTTGATCAGGATTGAACAAGATGGATCCGGGCAGCATTTTTTAATGCAACTTGATATGCTAAATGACAAAAATTTTGGGTGTTTCGCCCCATGCCCCATATAAGTGTATTGCTCTCTTTACTTTCTTTCACCCCTTCGAAACTTCATAATATGGGTATGAGTGTTCTGCTCTTCTAGGCCCTGTTTTTAAAATTTCCGTGGCTTGCATTCTGTGTGAAACAAGTTTCTACTTTACAGTATTTACGATTTCGCAAAAAAATTCGATCTTGGAACTGGGTTAGCGGCTTTACTGCTTTGCGCGCAGTTTCGGTTGTCGTTGTATTCGACATCTGCCAATGTCCGCAACTACAGTGGGCCTATACGTTCACTATCTGTGCAAATAAAAGATGGCTCGGAAGTTAGGCTATGTGAACATCGCTAAAATTTTTAGAGGGATGAAAAGTAGGGTGGAGTGAAAAAAGTTTTGAAAATCGAAAAAGTGTAGCTCTCAAATCCTGGCAAATGGTCTAAATCTTGTTGAAAATTCATTTTGGGGGAGTTGCCACCATTTTCTAGCCGGCCACCGCCCAAAATGTTATCGCGACTGATGACGCAGGGGATAATTCACATATCTCGGTAACCACTGGTCGGGGAGCAACGGTATGTAGATGAAAATCTGCGAAAACAGCGTAATTCTATCTGCGCTAAGAAGAACATTTTCTCTACTTTTAACACAAAAATGTTACAGCCGAAAAACAAACATTGTGACCATTTTTGGTAATTTTTTTTAGAAAATTAACCTACGAGTAATTGTGTTAGAAGCACAGTCGTTTAATTTTGATCTGTAAAACTAATTCTTTTCACATAAATAACACTGTTTGTGATTCGATGCATCAATAAATGGACGGATGATGACTTCCACTCTCGCTGAAATAGGATGAGTAGCTACAATTGCCTCAAATCAGCAAGGACATGTACCGCAAAAGAAAACTACCGAAGCAGACGTTCAGCAAATTCAGTGATTTTAGTAAAATTATTTTAATTTGATGCGAAATTGTTTTTACATGAAACACGAAAAAATTATAACGTATAAAGGCTGGGAGGTGTCAAGACTGACTTCATAACAAAATAATGCAATACAAGATGAACTAAATGGTTGTTTTTGCAGCCAAAAAATGCTGTCAATCTCATAAGGCATAGTTGTGACAAATGCGAAAGGTTTGGTGCGGTAGTGCACCAACCTAGTAAAGTAAATAGCTCAGAGCAAAAACAACTAAATAAAAAATAGGCCTAAAGCTAAGCAAGATGTGAAGCGATTTGCAGCTGCATGCTCATCTTGCTTACTTTGAATGCCTGGACCAGTGTTTTTTAACCCGTGCCATACAGCCGAACTCTAACAACTTCGTGGCTGTCTTTACCGATCCCTACAAACGGACAGCGTGACGTCCAATTTCCCTCCCAAAATCAGGTGAAGACCAAAAAAAAAAAGGTCATCACGTCTTCCAACGTCCAATTTTCCCCCCAAAATTAAGTGGCCAGCGGCCCCCGGGGTATGCCCCTGAAAGTGCTAGGATTTCGAAGGACTTCCTTCGAACCACAGAGACAGCTTCGTCGAATACTAGGGGTTCGGTCGAACCCCAGCTAAGAAATACTGGCCTAGAACAAAATATATGAGCTTTATTACCAGAGGCGTAGTGCAGCCAAACAATTCGGAGGGACCCGAATAACAACTTAAACAGATGCTGATCACAAGTTCACTACCTTTGTAAAAGCCGGATTTAGCATTAAGTAACATCACCAAAAAAAAAGTTAGAAAATATTCCAAAATAATATTATGTCGTGACTCGTGATACCCCAATTTTTGGATGATAAATCGAAATTTATTTTGGTACCTCAAATCACTCCTTAATTATGAACATCATGCGCAACCAGTGTGTCCCCACAATTTAACAAAAGGGGATGAAATTTGTTGGTGGTGGGGGCGAATCCCCAACCACCGGAGGCAAGGCGTTTGGGGGTAGAGCCACCACCACCAACAAATTTTTACGGTTTTCACATAAAAAACACTCGTTTCAGCTCACTTTCTTATCGAAAAATAATATACCGGTACCTGCAGTAAGTACAGTCACTATTATATTGTAGTGTCAAACAATACAAAAATGTTTTAGTAGTCCATGTCTAAAAGCAGAAGCTGGGCTAAAATAAATGAAAGTATTATTAGTTTTAACGCATTTGTTGGGATGACGTGAATACAGTGTGTGATTAGGTGTGTTCTAGTTTATAATCTTTAACAACGCATGCAAAATGTTTTCTAAATTCTATAGTAACAGCAGATCAAGAAACTAACTTTACTCCTGACTCGAAGCGATTGAGTGAAGCAAAAATTTAAAAACAAAACAATGGAATATATATTATAAGAAGGGGGGGGTTAGTTTGAAGGACAAAGACGAAAAGGCACTGGCTGAGTTTTTTATTTTTTTAATTTTCAATTTTTTAAATTATAAAGAATAGCACGTCTCAGAAAATTTGGGGGAGACCCGAGCTCCCCCGTGCCCCGATGGCACGACGCCACTGTTTATTACTGTCCTTTTACCCTTTTACCGTTACAGTGTAGGCCTATCGCGATAAATTGTATCATGCTTATTTCACGCCTCGGTATATTTAGTTCTTCTGACACTGCTTCGTAACTTCGCACTGTTCATTTGCGTAATGTAATATTGCATTTTGCATTCTTGGGACTAAGTTTGTGTATTGCTTTTGTTGTTGTTGTTGAAGTTTCATTTTTAAGTTGCGGATGCATCCCGATTCTGTCGGACTACTGATTTATCGGTACATAAATAAATAAATAAAATAAATAAACTGTTTTGAGATCAATTTTTAACCCATCCGGCTTATAGTATAGAGGTCACACGGTTTACCTAAACACTTTATTTGAACTGCTTTTTGGTGTCAAATGTTTTCGTAAGTTTGCGACATTAAATTTTTTTGTCGAATGACTCATCTGGTCTATCAAATCTTGCAACTGGTGCAGAAGCGTCTGCACAAGTTGCAAAAAATCCCCTAACATCGCAATCAAAGCATATTTTTGGTGTGCAAAAAAAACAGTGATGTCACCCTTGATGTATTTACGTCAAATTTGATGTTTTCAACCCATCACTTGATGCAGTGATGAAGGTCTTAAGACCAGTCTTAAGACCGTTTTTTTAAGGTCTTGGTCTTGGCTTAGACGGTCTTGGTCTTGACCATTTAGTTTGGTCTTAAGACCGAAAGAACTAAAAAGCATGTCGCAAAAATGTAAGTGATCCAGCACAGCTAGAAAAAGTATCCAACAGCGTGTATGTGATTGTGTTGTTCTTGTTTCTTTTAATATTCTGTATATATTTTGCCCATTTTTTTGTTGTTGTTATAGAAAAATAGCGATAAGTGATAAACCGTTAATTCTCATCCCATTTTCATAGTCTTGGTCTTGAAAAAAATCAAAGGTCTTGGTCTTGATCTTGACAAAGACGGTCTTGGTCTTAAAAAATTTACAAGGTCTTGGTCTAGGTCTTGTAGGTGATGTTCTTAACTACATCACTGATTTGATGCTTGATGTTTTTGCTGATGAGTTTAAAGTTACGCAGTCTGGCTGCTAACTACAAATTACAGTAGCTAACACTAAGTAAAACTTGTTAACAAACAATAATTTATTGCAATAGGCTAAATTTTGTACCGTAGCATTTTTACAACCTTAGTTGGGATTTTTTCTTTTTTGTCACTCTCGGGTGTCTTCGTTCTTGGAGAGTGAGGTCAGTGAACAGCGTACTAACGCAGACGGCCAAGTGCGTAACGCGATAGGCATGGTACGGTACTGGTACCTAGTACAGTAATGCTTTCCTCCTGCCATGATGCATATACTTCACTAGCCTAAATATTAGGGTGATGCAGGCGCCCCCACCAACTTCAAACAAGCTGTACTTTTTTTGGGTGGTAAAGTCCATGCTAAAAATCATCCCTGTAAAATGTGAGAAAATTTGATGCAAGTTTGGGTGTGGCAGAAAGCTCCCGAAAGTTCACTGGAGGTTAGTTTTTGGAGGAACGTCATTACTCAAGAACTGCTTGGTCTAGAAAGCCCATTTTACATTCAAATGATCCGGAATAGTCATGTTTCTATCTGCTGTAAGAGAACATTTTGTTGTAAATCTCATACTTTTTGAGTTATTTTGAAAAAAACATATTTCGACTCCAACGAAGACTTCAATTTTTTTCCCTTGAATTTTGTGAAAGTTTTTTTTGTGTTTGTTGACACTTTTGCTCAAAGGCAGTTGGGATATTGTCAAAAGTCTCTAAATTATGTTGTTTAGTACATTTTAAGAATGATTAGCAAGAGTATACCCAGTTGTTAGTCATCAATATAGGCGTTTACAACATCAAGTAAGAATTAATCGCTTTTACTGACTAATTCTTATTTGATGTTGTAGTTAAAATAGTGTCTTTTTTCGTTATAGCCAATTTCTTTATAATTGCCCTGTTATTATTGTAGTTGCATAGGTACATCCTGATGTAATCATGAAGGGCCGGCGCCAAGAGGGGGAGAGGCAGGGGGTCTGGCTATGCAATCAACAAGCTTGGTCCCCCGATCAACAAACTTACTCTTTGAAGAAAGCAGCTTTAGTGCTCAGTGTGGCCAATTATTCCAAACTTTGGCCTCCCCTGATAAACGCTTGGTCCCACTAAGTCAACTGCTCTGGCACCAGCTTTGTACTCATGCATGACCATTTCTTTTTGCGTAGGAATAAAAATACGGTGTGTTGAAGGTTTGGGGGGTTTGAACCCCCCTATTGGTCAGAGCTTTTGTGCTTTATAGCCGGTATTCACTGATCTGCAGAAAGAAACGGTAATTTTGGTGGTTGCTCGATCTGCGGCTGTGTAATAACATCACAGCGTATGCCCACTACTAATAGCGTTGTTAAATTCAAAGTGTGATTATCGTGTCATAATTTTGTTTACTGTTCTTGCACAATCGTTATCGTGAAAAATGTTACCGGTTTTCATTAGATGTAATTGAAACTTCCGAGGTGATTAAGTGTGCATACTTTGAGAAAAACAGTTACTAACCTAGATACCGGTATTGAAAAGCTTTAGGTTTTTTATGAACAAACTGTAGAAAGCTCGGCTCTTGTTTGAATTAAGCCGTGGTTCGGGTTCGAGTTTGGGGACTAGGGTTAGACCGTAACCCCTACTAATAACTCGCTAGCGCCCCTAGCGGTCCTTGTGCTAGTGATATATCCGCCTGTTATAAGATGCGGCTTAATTCAAACATGCTCCAAAAGTTCTAGTTGGTACTGTATGTTTAACAATGGCAAAATATTTCGTCCTTACGACGGCTATACTGTGCTAGGAGGAAGAGATTAGCATGAACTACGTTGCAATGCAGTGAGCGCCTTGGCTGATGCATATTCACGATAATCGATAACTTTTTGCACATTTTAAGAGCATTGTGAAGAAAAACGTTCTCAATATGCAAAAAACGTTACTATTTTTGGGCTCCTAAATTGTGGTTAACTTAACGTCGTTTTCCTGGTATTGGTAGCAAATGTTTAATTTGAAGCCCACAACATGAGGTTTTAGTTTGAGGCAGAACAAAAGTATGGACTAGTACAAAAGTTATTACGGTGTAGAGTTATACGACATACAGCTTTCGCTCTTCACTGACAAAAGTGTAATCTCTTTGCGCACTGCGCGATTGCATTGTAAGTGACAACATTAAAGTTAAAATTCGGCTTAGTCAATTTTTTGAAAATTCCTGCCACTACCTTTTGCGTCTCTTCATTAATCCTGAAGAGACGCACAGGGAAAACATCGTTGAGGTATTAAATGTAGAAGAGCTTGATGCTGGAGCAAGCCCAAAAAGAACAAGCGCAAACTACGGTAGGGCGAGCTCACATTTCTCGCACTCTCAAAAGGAGTAACTGTTGATCCAGCAAGATTTACAGACAAAGATAGTATTCGTTTTTCAACATTTTGAAATTGGACACTGCTTTCTGGCATAACTCCTGTGTCAGAGTTGCCTTGTGAACAATCTCGCCTTTCCTCAATGGAAATTTTTAGACTTCTTCGTGTGGTCAACGATTCTGCGCTAGATTTATAAAATGATGATACTATTCCACAGCGCTGGTATATTGAAGTCTAGCTCTCTGTGAAATTTAAAGTTTGTTGGTAATTTTTGCATGTTGTATGACTGCTCATGCAAAATAAACTATGCTAGATACAACTTGGTGCATGGAACAATTTAGCAGCTTTTTGAACCAAGTTTATGAAAATTGTTTTCTGACTCAACATTTAATTATTAATGAGTCTAGCCTTAAATTAAGGGAAAATGCAGGTTTTTCAAAATCACTCAAAAAGTATGAGATTTACAACAAAATGTTCTCTTACAGCAGATAAGAACATGGCTATTCCGCATCATTTAAATGTAAAATGGGCTTTCTAGGCCAAGCGGTTCTTGTGTTATGACATTCCACCAAAATTGACCCCCGGTGAACTTTCGGGGGCTTTCTGCCATCCTCAAACTTGCATCAAATTTTCTCAAAATTTACTGGGGTGGTTTTTAGCATGGACTTCACCACCAAAAATATTCGGGCATTTCAGTCAATTTTTTGAAAATCATGGGGCGCCTGCATCACCCTAGTATGTGTAAAAAAAGGTAATGTGTTCCTTTATGCCTGATTCACCAAATGATAACTTACCGTATAATAGGTTAGGCCTCCTCGGTATTTTCCAAGCAAAAATTTACGAGCTGATTCAGTGATTTGCTGAAAATCAAGAGATGGGGCCAGTACCTGACTTCAATTAGGACCAAATACTGTAGGTTAAATATTATTGTGTGATTTTTTTGTAATTTTAGAGATGGATGGTAGCGTGATTAAACTCGACAGGCGTAAAAACGATTTGGAAAGAAAGAAAATTAATTTATATGTGATGTGTATTACGCCCTTCTGCAAATATGCTATGGTTCTGTGTCAAACAGTTTTCTTGTACATGTGGCTTGTAAATGTGGCTTTGCATACAATCTTTTCTAAAACAAGATGAAAGTCTGGTAATCTGCATTCTAGATTACATATACTGTAATGCATTTTAACGACTGTTACAGTTTTAAGACCAGATTTATATTCTGCAGAGAGATGCATTAGACTACGCAGTTGCAAACTTATTGCATATTAATAGCTAACAGTAATTTGAAGAGTCGTGATTAGACAAATTGTAGCTATTGTAAATTCATACAACAAACGATGTGACTAAATACGGTAATTTTCGTAATTTTTGCGGTCCTTTTTTGACAAACTGTTGTTTTATTTGCGCGTGATGTTTTGACCAAAATTTTGATGTAATTTGTGATAAATTTTGATGTTCTTGAGATTGATTTGTTATTGAAAAGTAGCTATGGCAAATTTTTACAACAAACGATGTGACTAAATACAGTAATTTTCGAAATTTTTTTCATCCTTTTTTGACGAATTGTTGTTTTATTTGCGCTTAATGTTTTGACCAAAATTTTGATGTAATTTGTGATAAATTTTGATGTTCTTGAGATTGAATTGTGTGGCAACACTGATAAAAACATTTCGTTGCACCACACTCAAACTACCAACATTTTTTCGATACATTTATTTGAAAAATTCCTAATTCTTTGAACCAAGTCGAAAAAGTTGCTGAAAGTATGGGTTATCTGATTTTATGATGATGTTAGAGGATGATAAAGAAAATATAAGAAATGGAGGAGTGACAAAGATGCTAGCACATCGGAAACAAGTTGCTGAAGAAAGTGCAAATAACGGTGACTGCTCCCATGCACCGCACATTAGTTTAATTCGCTTGTTTGATGTACCAACTCTGAACTTGGAAGCAAATACATACTACAAATTACCCAATTTTGATTTGTACCAGCAGCAACCCCCAGCAACTGCAAGCCTGGCAACAATTCCAGCAATTGTTTAAAGCTGTAAGTTTGGCTGCCAAAAACATCCATTTATTTCATCTTGTATTGTACTATTTTGTCGTAAAGTCAGTCTTGACACCACCCAGCCTTTATATGTCATAATTTTTTCGTGTTTGATTTGAAAACGATTTTGCATTAAATTAAAATCAATTCACTAAAATCACTAAATTTGCTTAAAGCTATTTTAATGATTTTCTTTTGGTGCATATGTCTTTGCTGATTTGAGGCAATTGTTACCACTCATCCTATTTCAGCAAGAGTGGAAGTCACCATCAGTTCATTTATTGATGCATCAAATCACAAACAGTGTTAATTATATAAGAGGAATAATAGTTTCACAGATTAAACTTTTGTGCTTCTAAAACAATTTCTAGCAGGTGAATTTTCTAAAAAAATTACAAAAAATGGTCACAATGTTTGTTTTTCGGCTGTAACATTTTTGTGTTAAAAGTAGAGAAAATGTTCTTCATAGCGCAGATAAGAATATGGTGTTTCCACAGATTTTGAGCTATGTACCATTCAGTGATGTGCGGTGAGGTACGTGGTTGGCACTGTTTATTTTAGCATCATGTTACCAGCAATTTATTTTCATAGTATTTAATGACAAATAGAAGTAGCGCCCTAATAATCAAAAAGCAACTTTATGGAATGTTTTACATTAATTTGTTATTCACAAAATTTATAGGCCTACTTCTGTTTTTTTAAACCAAAATTTTGATCACTTTATTGTTGACATCCTCTTTATCTTTCCATAACTCGCGAAGTTTCTCCATCTCGATGGAGATTGTTTCCAACGATGAAAGATGCCTTTTTTTGGTGATTTCCGTACGGTGCGAACAACATGTTGCATTTATGAGAACTCTTAAAGAAAACCTGTGAAAATTATGCCAAATGCCGAAACTGAAAAAGGCATAAAATTTTAAAACGTTATGTCTTGTTGTAGTAAATTATGACAATACTACAAGACATAACGCACCAAGTTTTTAAAAATTTTACGAGCACTTTTTGTCTCCCTATCCCGAAATAGGGTTAAAATTTTTCGGTTTTTCACACTTCGGAACAGTAAGGGCTTATGTTAATTCTTAGCTTTTCAGGTAAATCAAATCAAGTTTTGACAATATAAAAGGGAAGCAATTTGGCTTTGAATGTGAGCGGTCGATTTCTCATACTTCTTAGTGCATTCTCAACTTCAAAAAATCACGTTTTTGTCCAAACATTATTATTTGGTGAAAACAAGAGACAGGAAAAACAGAAAGACAGTTTTTTAAATCACCACCACACTTCCAATCTTTGCATTTATGCCTATCCACTTAAAAGGAGCGAAATTCAAGCGTAAAGACTTCCTTTGATTATAACTTATTAAGATTTCAATAAATAATTCAGTATTAAAAAGTATCACAAATTTTATTCTGATTTTTCGCCCAATTTGTATTAACTTAACTTCAAGCTATAGGCCTTATATCACTTGTATCGTTGGGCAATGCGCGTAACTTCCCACTGGGCGCAATAATGGTTTTATCTAAACGACGTCACAATCATTTGAGGCAATGCTTCAAATCGTGTTGAATTTAGCATTGGAACATACTGTAGAGCCTCGAGGAGAAAAAGAAAAAGTGATGTGAATTTTGCTCAAGGAGTGAAGCAGGTCTCGTCACTGCCTCAGTGTTTCACTGCGTCACGAATGTATTTGAGCGAAGAAAGGTACGTGAACTCTCCGTGCGAATAACGTCATAGAAACAACTGAAACATCAATGCGGTGTGAGAACATAAATGACAGTTAAATAGCTGGCGTCAACAAATATTTCAAGAGCTTTTTAGTCGTACAGAATTTCAAAACAGATTTAGTAAGCTTCATTTCTTCTTAGTATTTATATGTTATAATTCCAAAAATCAAGTTCAAGCAGAAAACATCTTTCACATTCCAAAAATAAAGCCGAAAACATCTTTCTTGCTCTCAATTTACTGCATCCAGCTTTGAAATTTACTATGAAAAAAGAAACCGATCAAACACTTCCTTTTCTCGACGTGAAAATTGACAAATCCGAAAAACAATTCCAAGCATCTGTAGCTTACACAGGAAGCCTACATTCACTGGTCGCTACATGCGTTGGGATTCTTTGCACCTTTCAAGCGCAAAACGAACCTGATCGAAACGCTAGTACACCGAGGCCTCGTAATGTGTTCACCTGGTGAAGTTAAACAAGAACTGCATTCGCTCCATTCTGAAGAATAATGGTTACCCTAACTAAAACAATAATCAATTCCAGTTTTTTCAAGAAAAGCTATTGTTTTCAATTACTTCCCAAAGAAGGACTAAAGAAATGCCCTGTGTATCTGAAACTACCCTGGATTGGCAATATTTCTCTTAAATTCGAAAAACAGGTAAAATCTAACGTTCAAAATTGTTTTAGAGCCGTCGATCCTCGTGTCATTTTCCAAACCAGAAAGATTCTGCCTTTAACGTATAAGGATGCTGTGCCCATCACTCATCAAAGTATGGTCGCATACCAATACGTGTGCGTGTGGCGCTGTGATTGCCGGTACGTGGGTCACACATCTTTACGACTACAAGATAAAATCAATCAACACATTCCAAAATTAATTCGAAATAAAGAAAATCCAACCAAAGTTCTTCCCAAACGTAACTGCAAAATTACTACTCCACTGAATGTGATTCAGCTATTGATCTACACTTAATTCAACATCCTCATTGTGCCTCTCATTATCATGTTGCCCAGTTTTCTATTTTAGCCAAAGCTAGAACACTTTTCCACTTGGGGACGCTGGAGGCAACTTTCATCAAAACGCTGAAACCTACTCTGTGCCGTCAAAAGGAATTTGTCTATTCGCTGGAAATTCTCCGATAGTTGGATTCTAAAATTCATTCATATTTGACCAATCACAAGCATCCTTCAACAATCAATCATAAATCTTCACTATTAACCAATCACAGCCCTCTTCCTTTTTCTCCTTTTTGTTGCAGATTTTTCGATGAAGCTGATGGTAATCCAAACCTTTTTGCTCGCGTCCCCTTTTAATCTCCTAAAATTATTCGCGACCCTTCACGGTTAAAATGACAAACAGTGCGGAATATGCATTTGTGATAATTATTGAAAGGCGAAAACTAAAAATAAGCCACCGCTATTCAACTATATATATATTTATTTTTATTTTTTTTTGTAGTGTATTTATCCCCCTATCACGAGAAAACGATCAATGCGCTACCGCTGTACGAGCTCGCTTAGGAGTTGCCAGCCATCTGTCTACCACACCAAGATTGGGTTATCCCGCTAAGTGCCTTTCGCAACGGCCCAACAAGTAAACTTGCCGGCTTGTTGTCCACACTGTCCATTTAATGCTGAGCGTCAAGCACGGAAGCTGTGAATATCAATTTTAAAGTCATTGGTTTGACCCGACTCGGAATCAAACCCAAGTCTACAACTCCCGAGGCGGGCGCTCTTACCACTCGGCCATCTGAGCTGTTGATGCCTGCAAACCCACTAGTTTACACTTAGAAGCTTATTAGAAACAAAAACAAAAAAGCAAACACATTTATGTAATGTGATCGGTGCGATTGCTTTCTCCTACAAAACAAATCCAGCCGCGGCTCAATATTTGTTAATGCCGGTCTCAAGACGGTTTCGATGTTGCTTATGCAGGAACGATGTTTTGCCGTCAACGTTGAACATGCAGGTTCGCACAGACACGTCGAGACAAACGGCCGGAGTGCGATTAC
This sequence comes from Trididemnum miniatum, assembly GCA_964006365.1. Classification (NCBI taxonomy): domain Eukaryota; kingdom Metazoa; phylum Chordata; class Ascidiacea; order Aplousobranchia; family Didemnidae; genus Trididemnum; species Trididemnum miniatum. The sequence continues at coordinate 36,970,444 of OZ023231.1, read as the reverse complement.
TGCCGAGTCCGATAATGGTGGATATTTGGCTTTGATGCTAGCCATGGATTAACCAGCCATCTATTGCTAATAGATTTTAGTTACTGGTGCTAGCCTCTTCCCAGCAGAGTTCTACATGGCGTCGCAAACCGAAGCGATGAAACAAAAAAATATGCATCCAACTGTGTCACGTGATACCGAAGTGACGAAACAAAACAGTTTGTAGGCTACATAGAACTGCAGCAATCATCCACTGCCTCACTGTTTTGTACTAGCCTAGAGATAGGCCAGAATCTACAGCTAGGTCGCATAACAAAACTTCAAACACTACCCTGGAGAGAGCGAGACGAAAATGTTTGGTTCAAAAACGGTCTTTTTCCGGACTACCTAAATTTAAAAGATGTATTCGGCGCTTACTAAATCTGATTTGATATTTCAAAGATAAGACTTAATTATTTAAAACAAAATAGTTTGGTTTTTACCCAAAAATTAATATTTATTCAATCCGAGATAAAATTATTGTTGCTTCGCCATGTTTTTTGAGTAGGTGAAGCACTGCCTACCCTGACCGCATGTCCCTGGTACCATCACTTTGCGTCAGTGGTTTCCGAAATATGCAAACTACTTACTACATTCTGCGTCATCAGTCGCGATAACATTTTGGATGGTATCCGGCTGGAAAATGGTGGCAACCTCCCCAAAACAAATTTTCAACAAGATTTAGACCATTCGATAGGATTTGAGAACTACACTTGTTTCGATTTCCAGAAAAAATTTTTTCGCTCCACCCTAATGAGGAGGGCTGTGGTTATACTACTTGAAACCAGGCGAGAAATAGCAATTTTTTATTCATGCAAAGAACGTATAGAATATGATGTTACTGGCTACTTTGCATTTTGATGCTGCTTTAATATTTTTACATACCAGTTTTAATATTTTTAAATACCAATTGCAGCAAATTAAAAACTCACGAGCTTACACGCTGGCTAAAAGCTTGTTGCGACACCGTAACTTTCCATTACCGCATGCCCGATTGATCGTCTCCAGAGCTGGGCACTCGGTATTTTAAAAGTAACGACAACATCGATACCGAGATTTTGCAAAAAAGTAACACGAGAAGCTGAATACGCGAAAAATCATTTTCAACTAAATTGCTAAAGAGACTTCAGTATGGTACGCTGACAAAAAAATCAAAACCTAGGACAGGGTCGAATCTATGTTCTACGAGTTGCAGTGCAGCGTACTTTCCCCTGTGTCACGTCACTGTTGCCATTCTACCGTCACATTTTTGTACTGATAGTTTTTTACGCATCACGTGACTCTCAAAAAACGCTGGTAGCGATTTTGTTGAAAATGATTTTTCGCGTATTTAACTTTTCCTAAAAAGTAACGAAGGTATCGATAGCGGTGCATTTGTTAAAAAGTAGCGACGATAACGATACTCGGCACCGATTTTGATACTTTTCGAATGAAAAAGTTTCATTGTTTTTTTTTTAACAAAACTATAACTTAAATAGTCCATTACCTAGATACCTAAAACGCGTACCGGTAGTGAATACATTAGATATGTAAAGGCGCCATACCTTTAAATTAATTTTTCATAAACACATAGTTTCCATACATTGAGGACACGACTGTAGGCATCTACGCCGGGTGTGGGTGATCTTTTTCAGATTAACGTATTTTAACATCCTTTTTGGATTACGCTCTCACACTAGAGGCGCGCTTGCAACACCGGCTACAGCCATTACCTCATAGTACATGTCGCATGTCTACCATTAAAATGTTCGAAGAAACAATCAAAGTTTTGCTTTTCGGAGGGAAACCCACTACAAAAGTAGCACCGGGCCCACCACCGGCTCCTAGAGCCCCTGTCACTAAGGCAATTATTGTTTGTTTTACAAGCTCGCACCAACAGGTCGGGGAGGAAATAGCGATTGGTAACAATTACTGTCAGGAATGAGGCCTCGGACCACATTATCTGGTATGGTTGAATGCAACCAGCGGGCCGGTCAAAATCTCTTCACGGGTCGGACCCAGCCCTCGGACCGTATGTTGCCCATGTCTGATCTAGAAGGTTGGTTTTTATTCTGTTTTATGTTCTTCGCTTAAAGTTACTTTTGCATGCGTCATCGTGTGCTGGTTCCTCTGTGAGTCATTGTGCAAGCTTGGCAGCTCGTTCTGAATTTAATTGGTTGTACTATAGAAGCCTTAAACAAAAGGACTGGCGGCTAGCAGACTCGAGGTTTTTAACTTGGGGCCCAAATTTTTAGCATGGTTTTGTACAAAAGCAGGCTATGTTTAAGAGCAGATAGAGGAATCAAACTCATTTACCGTAAGCAGTGTATAAATGTTCCAAAATGGATACCAAAGAAGTAATGACGTCACAGTAAAGGTGATGACGTCACTTTAAATGCAACTTTAGCATAGTTTTCTCAAGCTATCTGTGCGTCTCTTCTTTATTTTTTGCTGTACTTCGGGAGCTCGAAACTTTGTCGGTAGCTAATTCTTTCGCTGTAAAAAATCCTTTAACGAACAGACCCGTCGAAAGCATAAAAACTGAGGGGCAATTTCTGCTACTTCTGAAACTTAGACCACAGGGGCATTTATTCAAATTTGTCCCCACTCATTCGTTTGCAACTAATACACAATTAAAACTTCATTTTTTACCTATTTTTAAACTTAACTTACCAAAAAATCAAAGGTCGATGACGTCATAAAGCAGTGATGACATCACTTGAAAACGAACATTTTTGTAATTTTACATTTTTTTCCATTCTCTGTTATGTTTTCAGATTTAACTCAAACTTATCACGTTTTTTTTTGGCTCTAACGTACTAAAAGCACACTACCGGGTTGAATTATACACTATTTCATATAGCAAACTCCTTTTTCTGCTTAAAATAAAGTACAGTATATAAGTGTTTTTCAATCTTTTTTGAACTGTGGTACACTTTTTGCACAAGAAAAATGTCACGGCACACCACTTTTATAAAGTAACAAAAAACAGCAACTTCTCGCCAATAACATCTCCATCCAATTCCACAAAACGCACGTTATCCAATAGTTGAGCGTTTTTACCAATATCTGTGTACTCGTCTCATCGTAATTGCAAACAAAACTGTTTGCTAGTTCGCATTTTATCTAAAACGACCATTTCGATATCTTCAGACATGTCATCAATACGTCTGCTAATTGCATCGTCTTAGAGAGGAACTTTAGGTGCTTCTCAAACTGCGTCAGGATCGATCATTTTTTTTTCACAATGGCTTTGCAGGCTGGTAATATCAAAGGTTTTCGAACAACTGGGTCCCCGGACAAATAGGTCCCGGACAGGAAAAATAGGCACCAGCAAAAGTGGGTCCCGGATAAATGGGCACCAGGACAGATGAATCCCGGGCAAATGGGTCAAGGTAAGGTCAGGGAAATAATTGTCCGGGACCCATTTGTCCAAGAATCATATTAACAACTCTGCAAGGGTGTGTGGTTTTTTAGACTTGGCTACAGGTCCAGCTTCTTGATAGCTAGCTTTCAGAGCATTCTCATTTGCTTTTACAGTTTTGTTCATAAAGATGACCTGTTTTTCTGTGTGTTTGATTGAGCTACGAAAATAGTCGGCCTTCTTGTTTTTATGAGATGGGTGTTTTGATTCCAGATGGCGTTTCAGTTCGCTTGGGACCATAGCACTATTTGTTAGACTCCTCGCACAATGGAACAGGGTTAGTGACATCCCTAGTGAATGTGAATCCAAAAGAAATATAATTTTGTCATATTGTATTTTCGCGAATACTGTTTTCGCTTTTTTTTGACCACTCGTACCAAAAACTTCATCTGCGTTAATATTTCTTCCACTAGATTCAAGATCGGCTTCTAGATTTCTCTTCAAAAATCTATTTATTGTTTTACTAGGCTAACTATTTTAAATATAATAGTCAATTAATTCATGTACTGCGATATATCATTCATACAAAAATTATCTTCTAAAAAATAAAAAAATTAGATAGCCATACAAAAGTTAACAATTTTCTGCGGAACACTTGACACGATCTCGCGGTGCACTAGTGTGCCGTGGTACACCGGTTGAAAAACACCGTATATTATTATAAGATATTGCCTGTTTAAATGCGGGAACTTCAAAAACACGAAAAGTATTGATAACCATGTAGAAAAAGGCTTGGTAAAATTAAAATCAATCAATTGCCGCAGCTCAATGTGTGGGACCATACGTCACACATAAATAAATTCTGAATAAAGAGCCTCACACATGTGACACATAGGCCTAATTAAATACTGAATGAAGTAAAATATTCGGTTGAAATGGTCTTATCTAGGATAAATTTAATTGCCAAATTTCTCTCTCCTCCTCAAACACCCAAGCTGTTTTTTTCTATCTCTCTTGTTCAACCCAAATTTCGGTAGATCACGTACTAAACTTGCGCCAAGCTTTGATTACTGAGTGGGCCTCCGCAACACCATGCAAGTGGAAATCATTTTTCGTATTTAGTTACATTTATCCTCTTATCACAAGAATGCGATTAATGCGCTGTACGAGCTCGCTTAGAAGTTGCCAGCCATCTGTCTACCCAGAGCCGGCACCAGAGCAGTCGACTTAGGGGGGCCAATTAAGTGTTTATCAGGGGGGGGGAGCAAAGTTTGAAATTAAGCACAAAAGCCGCTGTCTTCAAAAAATTAAGCTTGTAAATTGGGGGGACTAAGCATGTCGATTGGGGAAACTTAGCCGCCCTGACCCTCCAAGGCGCCGGCCCTGTGTCTACCACACCAAGAAGGGGGAATCCCGCCTAGTGCCTTTCCCAACGGCCCAACAAGTAAACTCGCCGGTTTGTTCTCCACACTGTCCTTTTCATGATGAGCGTCAAGCAGGGAAGCTGTGAATACCAATTTTAAAGTCATTGGTTTGACCTGACTCGGAATCAAACCCAAGTCTACAGCTACCGAGGCGGGCGCTCTTACCACTCGGCCATCTGAGTTGTTAAATGTTCATAAAGTCTCTCGCGTTTCGCGACAACCCAAGCAATAAATAATGCCGTTTGTACTAATGGCATTGACGCTACATCCAATACGTTGCTAGGCTGGGTCACTGTATTACCACTAGCGAAAGTAAAGCCAGTAAAGTTCATGGAATTCCTCAATGCAATGAAACTAATTGCTCAACAAAGGCATTAAAAATTATATGAAGGCATTAAAAATTATATAAATATAATTCAAAATATATTTGTGGTACCAAATTTTAGAGGTGTTTTTAAATAATTGGGAATTCGAATCACTTACCCAAAGTTAAAAACCCCGAGTTTGCTATTTTAGGCGTCTATGGATTATACCAATAGTGTGTTAACACAAACCAGCTAAGTGTCAGTCTGGCAGACTTTGGGATTACCTGAAGAATGTGTTTGACAAGTAAGGTCGTTTTGACAACTTTCAACGCTACCAGCCCTCCGTAACAGAATGACCGGTAATAAAGCGTCACATGGCGTTGTGCTTATTTCAAAATTGAAACAAGCAAACAAGCGCAGCATTGGCGATTAACGAATGGATGAAGTTTTAAACGCTGTTACTGTTGTTACCGCACTTCTGTGATTTATTCTACCGTTTGTACGGTACATAAAATGACAAAAATTTCACTTCAGTGTGCGCGAGCACTAAAATAAACCCCCAAAAATATTACGTTGCAAAATCCTCAAAGATATAATTGCAAAAATGTCTTGAACTTTTGCATCATAGCAATTGCGCAAAATTAGTTTGAGGTCTATATTTTAATTTGGTTGAAACAACTTTCATTGTAGGAATTGTTTTATTTGATGTTCAGTTAAATCGCATCCTCAGAAACGTATTTATGGGAGAGAGGCATTGAGCTATGCCCCCTTTCCCCTGTAGGAAAAAATGATCAAATGTTGCTGCGTAAATGAAATATTCCAGACTCTTTTAAAAGCTTGTGCTGTGTATGTCACCCCCCCCCCCCTATTAAAATTTCTTGCTACGCCACTGCGTATCCTGCGGCTGTAAAGGCGTAAAAATGGTGACGCTGCTACTTAGCAGAACGCTCAGTACCAGAGTGGAGAATTCGAATGGGAAAAATTACGCTCAGTTGACTAGATAGTTCTTAATTTTGAGGTTGCAAGGTGGTGTTTTTACAAAGCGCCATAAAAACATGATATTCGTAACCTGATGTTATTTCAATTTCATTATTGTTTGAGTTATACAAATAGTTGTTGTCTGATTGAGTAATAGCCTCAAAATATGAAGCACTGTATTAATAGGTAAGAACATCGTTGTCAGCGATCGGTCGAAGCGCCGAGCATCCATTCCTGATCAAAATGCATAGAACTCTAAAGCCGCGGCTCTATCTTTTTACCACCCTAGGCAGAGCCGGCGCTAGAGCGGTTGACTTAGGGGGGCCAAGCACTTATCAGGGGGGGCAAAGTTTGAAATTAAGCACAAAAGCCGCTCTCTTTATTTGAGTAAGCTCGTTAATTGGGGGGCCAAGCATGTCGATTGGGAAGGGCTATGCCCCCCCGCCCCTCCCTTGGCGCCGGCCCTTACCCGAGGTTAGGTTGTTGCCCAGAACCGGCAAGAGCATGATGACGCTTACCTACGTTTACACCTTGCAATCATGCATGAAATAAATGATTAAAAAAATCGAATCTTCGTTATACTCGCACTATCACGCTTAAGCGTGTAAAGAATGGCGAGACCCGTATCCGTGGCTAAACGTAGGGGTAACACAGCTTCGAAGAAACGTCGCAGCGGTAGCGAACCGTCGGCAACACTGTGTCTGATTGGACCGACTCGAGAATCGAACCCAAAACCTCCTATCCCGCAATGGACCTTGTTTCAATTATCACTTTCGTGCTGAGCATTTGTGCAATATACAGAACATTTGACGTGTTTGGTTAAGGTTAAGGCTCGAGGTTTGTAAAAGCTTTCCGAGACAAAGGGTAGATTGATGGAATACCATCGATTCAATAGCTATGACGGTCTATTACATCACACGTTCAAGCGAGCTGCTGCGTCTAACGTAAGGTGTTTTGTGGCGTGTAACGCACGCTGGTTTCTCATTGGCCGATAAACTGGCGGCATCACTAAGTGAATGCGTCATAGAGAAGGCTCGTCAATGCTGAAGTAACATAGTAAGCAATATTATGAAGACTGACCATCAGCTAAGAACGAGCAAGAGTAGAAAAGCTTCAAGAAATAAAGGAATTGTAATTATTTATCTATGGTAGCCAACGTACTTATACCTGTTCAGCTTATGAAAATATATGTATCAGTTCAATCTAACTACTTCTGAATAGCTGAGTCTCAAGACATTAAACAACGCGGCAGCAGCTGTATGTTTGAGCAGAGGTAATAAGAAAGAACTAATAGCGTAAACCACAAACCAAAAAGCCATCTAATGCCAACCAGCAGCTGCTGTGAAGCGGTAGGCGTCGTTAAAAACCGTAAGCTGGACGTATTTGTGCTAGATGAAAGGAACCGAGGAATTTTGTAAAAAAAGGGCTTTCTGGGGATGTAACTTTACCAATCATGTGGAATAAGATTTTTTTTGTGTAAATCGATTACTTTCGAGCTTGAAATTTCAGGGAATAGAAATTAGTTTAGGATTTTGGGCGCAATGCTGAAATGATTTGCTTACCTTACTAGGTTGGTAACTGTATTAAACCAAAACTGACAAAATGAAACGCTTGTTCTAGGTCTGAACGAGACGCTCTTGAAAATATCAGGGACTGTCCCAGCTATCATAAACAGGTCTTCGTTTTTGTGCTTGTTCTCGAATCACAATACTACGCACGTGCGTTTGTCACTCTTACCTAATCGAATTATAGCTTCACGCGTGAGAGGATCGCCTGAGAGAATTTCCTGTCGTTTGGAAATCCGAGCTCTGATACACTGCTTAATAATGTGGATACACATGGTTAGCCTTATTCTGATTTTGTCCAAGTTACGGTAGCTGTTGAATCTAGTAGTATATTTTAACAAAGATTTTTTTAATAGTTTTATAGGGAAAAAAGTATTCAACTTTTAGCTTTATTTTTTGTAGCATACATTACGAAACGCATATGAAAATCAAAAAAACTTTGAAAAAAAACACACCAAATACACTTACTACTGGGAGGCTGTGAAAAAACCTTTTGGTCATCTAGTCGTAGGCCCCTTTTTAAAGATCATAAGTTTCATTAAAACAAAAGAGTAATAATAAAGATTGCTTGCCGAGATCAATGAAAAACTGTGTGACAGAAAATTTAGTATTGTTGTAAAAAATTAAATTTTAGTTTTATTTTGAAAAAAACCGGTGACATTATTCTGATTTCTGCAGGAATGGAATTCCTTACCTTTACTCCCTGGTATGTAATGTTTTTTTGCATTCTGTTTGAACGAAAAAGAGGAATATAAAGTGGGTCTTTTTGGGTTGGGAAAGTTCTGGTGGAGCGCTAGGAAATTTTATAAGCTTCAACGAAATAATTAAGGAAGGTAGTGGGGGCATGTGTGGTCTGTGTATATAATTATAAACAATTTTTGCAGTTTCGCGTTGTGCAGGTGTTGAAGTTTTAAGATATTAAACTAAATGTAATATGGATTTAGATTCTCATACAATGTGCTGCCTCCAATGTTTTTCAATGCTCTATTTTAAAGAATTTTTAATGGTTTTAAATAAGTGGGGTATGTTGTTCCCCAAACAGTCAAGCCGTATAATAAGTGAGATTGGAAGAGGACGTAGTAGAGCAGGCATGTCAAACATACGGCCCGCGGGCCGCACCCGGCCCGTTGGATGATTTAATTCGGCCCGGCATAAATTTCCTGAGTATATCAAAAAAAGGAAGAGAGTTTCTCGCTCATTTCTATTAAAAGTAATGATTTTTTAGATCAAATACAAACCAAATGCTCCCTCCGGCAGCGGTAGGTTAGTAAATGTAAAAAAAGTTCACGTCCAGCATGCGGCGTGACACGAGCTTTACCCATTTTTTTCCAGGAGAATTACTTTCAAAAAATTTGAATTTTTATGCTTATATAAGGATGAACATACTATTAAAAGTTGTAATAAAATTATTTGTTACATAATACACAAAAGTATCACAATATAGGCAATGTGGCATAGGATTCGGAAAAAAATATTCAAAGTTATTGCAAGAAATCTAATTATAAGAAGGTGCAGGAGTGCAGTGAGAGAGAAAAAAGTGTAACGACACGAAATTTGTTTGCACTCATGAATACAGATCATTAAAAAAGAGTAATTTCGTTTCATATTAAAGACAATTAAACATTGTGCAGTATATTCTCAGCTTCATTAGGCCCGACTTAGTAGTTTGATCTGATGTACCGGTAGTCTAATCTTATTGCCCTCGCACTGCTATAACTTGTATTTCGTTTTTTTGTTTCAAAGCAGCATGATAATTAAGGCGAAATTAATTATCTTTTTCGTAGCTCCCACTTGCGTTTGTTTAGTGCGAAGAGTTGGTTCGGGTGTAAAACTGCATTCACTCAAGTGTTAAGATAAACCAGTTGTTAACACATTCGCCGCCTCACGTGAAAAAAATTTTTTTTCATTGTTTGTGAATAAATGTGTCGTGCTGTAAAAAGATCCCTTAATTGTCATCTGTTATTAGAATACGTAGGGTAGGCTACAATTGCAGGCTGAAGGATAAAACATAGTATCGATACTGAAAAACAAAGCTAAATATTTGAAGTTGACATTCTTTTACTGATCCGGCCCACCTGAGAACAGAACGTATGGATCAGGCCCCAGAGCCAAACTAAGTTTGACATGCCTATAGTAGAGTTTCAATAATGCGTCTTTATAAAGGGTAGATTTTAGCCTACTGATTTATACCATTAGCTCTTGACAACTTAGATTCAAGGTATTTAATATGACGAGCAAAGAAAAGTTGGGAGTCATTTATTAATTTAATATGACGAGCAAAGGAAAGTTGGGAGTCATTTATTACTCCCAGGTATCTCACGGTTTCACTGGAATGGATAATTGAATTATTAATTTTTGCAGTAATGTTTGATATCGTATCCTTGGAGGTTGGGGGTATAATCATACAATGACAGTTGTTGGGATTAATCGTTAGCTTGTTAGAATTACACCATTTGACCACTTCAGTTACAGTAGATCCAAATTTAATTCATTGTTAGGAGACACAAGGTTTGAATGATTATGTATAAAACATGCATCGTCTGCAAATAGCCTTGGGGTAGTTTGGGTTGCGTTGCATATATTATTAAAGTAAATTAGAAACAGTAACGGACCCAGTGTAAATCCTAGTGGAACATCATAGATGTTGCATTGCATTTTAGACTTACGCCCTTTATCAAAACATATTTCTTGCGATGAAGATAAGGAGTTCATTAATTTGTGGGCCATGCCCCTCATACCGTATCGGTCAGGCTCGGAAACCAGAATGTCGTGGCAGACAATACCGAAGGCTTTTTTTTGATCAAGAAAAAACAACCCGGTGTAGTGCTTTTCACAAATATTATCTTGTGATGTTGTAAATTAAATGTAAAAAGCTCATGGTGAATTGCGTTAAAGTAAGGTTGGCACTTTAGTGGAAAACAATGTCGGACAAAACATGTACATTGTAATTAGTTATTTTAAAGTGTGTTGAAGTGCTCTTGTGGTTCAAAATTTTTTGTTGTAGGCTAGTTAAATCATTTGATCGATAATATACTGTATTACGTAATATGAATATCGGAAGCGTTGTTAATTAAATCAATACTGGCATTTATAATTTTTTTCATATTTGATCAAGCTTAATAATAGGATACGTAGTTGTAAATGGAATAGAATCTATTTTTAAAATGTAACAGCGACAATTTTTTAGTTTCGCAACGCTGCAGCGGCGCAGTCTACTGCAGATAATAAATCTACGTAGTTTTTCACTGCTTGAAAATCTCACCGGTAATTTTCATTCAGGAATGTCAAAGAAAACTCAAGACTATATCAAATCAAATCTTCATTATGCTCTCGCTATTACGCCAAAACGTGTAACGAGTGGTGAAGGCCATCTCCGCAGCTTAGCACCTAGGCAACACAGCTCTGAAGAAACGTCGCAGCGATAACGAGCCGTTGCTACGCCCGATCTGGGAATCGAACCTCAAACCTCCCACACCGATAACGATGTGCTTAACAACTAAGCTAACCGGCCAGTCTCAATACTATATCATGTAAGAAAATGTATAGATATAGAAAGATTCCTGAACAAACTCTAAGCAGAAAATGAATTAAGGCGGAATCGCTCTGGCAAACGACACGACAACGATCGGAAATTATCGCGTCGGCAGTGCCATATGACGCGATAGCGACGCCAGGCTTTACCCTGTAGTTATACACCACTCTCCATAGGGAAGTGTTTGCGTTTCACCCAGCTGGTGCGTTCGTTGCTTGCTACAACGCTGACATTTTCGTTTTGGGCAATTGTTGACAATACTGTGCGGTATTTTTTGATTACAAACAACTATGATGTAACAGACCGGCCGGTTACCTCAGGTGCTAAGCGCACGCTATCGGTGCGGGAAGTCTGGGGTTCGATTGCCAGACCGGTTAAATCGGCACAGTGTCGCCAGCGACTCTCCACCGCTGCGACGATTCTTCGGAGCTGTGTTGCCGAGGCGCTGTGCCCCGGAGATGGATCCCGCCACTCGTTACACGCTTCGGCGTAATACCGCGAGTCTAATGAAGACTTGATTTCGATTTTATGATGTAACAGTATCGCTGATTGTGTAGTGTTCTACCACAATGCGACATTCAACACACGAATTAATCTTCGCTGTCGCATCAGTTGTAATTTTGTGCTGCAGGTGGTAAGACACCGCAAGGTTAATTGACTTCAAAGAATAGCGCAGCTTCTTGGCTATTAGTATTACTGTACCTCCAAAAGTTTCAGTCGCAGTACCAGCAGTGTTAGTTACAGTTCCTAAGCGGATTTCATTTCGATAAAACTCAAATCAAGAGTTGCAACTACGGTACACTAAACCTAATCCAATCTGTTCTGTAGTGTGGGCTTGTTATGAACTGTCGTCATCACCCCTTTAATGGGTTCGTGCTCATCATGAGTAATATTTTTGGTGAGCAGTGAGTACGGTTTTAACAAGCACGTGATGCACTCAATAGATTCATTTCATTGCAAGTTTGCTTTAAGGTTACTGACTTTATGGAATATTCATTCACTTTTGAAATATCTTTTCCCTACCCTTACCGGTAGTTAGCTCAGTTGTTAGGCGTATCGGTGCGGAAGGTGTGAAGTTTGATTCCCGGGCCATTCAATTTGGACACAGTGTCCCCAACGGCTCGCCACAGCTGCGACGTTTCTTCAGAGTTGTGTTGTTCAAGCGCTGAGCCGCGGAGATGGCCCCCGCTACACGCTTTGGCGTGTTGTGAGTTCGTTGTTTGTGGCAGATTGCGATCTCAATCTCAAGGTCAGTACGCGACTCGAAACCAGAAGCAGAAGTATGGGGTGCCGTTTGTAAAGAAGAAATTGTACGCATTTTAGGGACAAATCAATGCTCTTTCTTCCGCCAAGTCAAACGGTAAGGAAAAAACAAGGTTCCTTACGCCAAGTCAAACGGTAACAAAAAAAAAAAAACATGCTTTCTTATGCCAAGTCAAATGGTAACGAAAAAAACAAGGTTCTTTACGTCAGGTCAAATGATAACGAAAAAAACATGCTTTCATACGCCAAGTCAGGTGGTAACGAAAAATGCATGCTTTCATGCGCCAAGTCAAATGATAACAAAAAAACGCATGCTTTCATACGCCAAGTCAAATGGTAACGAAAAAAAGCATGCTTTCATACGCCAAGTCAAATGGTAACGAAAAAAAGCATGCTTTCATACGCCAGGTCAAATGGTAACGAAAAAAAGCATGCTTTCATACGCCAAGTCAAATGGCAACGAAAAAAAGCAAGGTTCGTGACGCCAAATCAAATGGTAACGAAAAAAGCATGCTTTCATACGCCAAGTCAAATGGTAACACAAAACTATCTTGTTTTAAGTAACATAGCGTCAACTGCAACCTAAGCGCCGATTTTGCTTGTCTGTTCGGATTTGATTGGAACTTGGAAGTCTGTTCGGATTCCATTAGAAAAAAGATAGTTCTGTCGGCAGACATGTGATGTCCGGCGCGTTGGCTGGAAAGCGATCTACGCTGTAAAAAATTTCTGTTTATTTACGTTTTATATGTTGTTACATATTGTTGTATTTTAAAAATACCCACTAGCATGCATACATTTGCATACACATTAAGATTATTTCACAAATGGTGTGTTGTTATGCATGTAAATATATATTTTACGCAGTATTGCGCAAGATAATATGTAAATTTACAAATATTTTTTACAAAAAAATATAATATTATGTAAAAACGTCATATGGTTTACACGTTTTAATGTGCAATTTTGAAAGATACATTTTCGTCGTTTATTTGTATATTACGTTTGTAAAATGTAGACGGTTTTTCTTTTTAAAATTTTAAGATGAAGTAATAGCAACGTAAGTGACTTGTTATAATTTTCGTTTGAGTTTATGCTGTAATCTAATTACCGTTATTTTCGGGCAATTTTTGTGCGGTGATAATTGATTAGGGCAGTGTTTCTTCAACTAAGGACCGCGATCTTTTTGGGATACGCGAAGCAGTTTCGGAGGGACCGCAAAGAAATGGCGGAGTTCTGATATGTCATGCCATTCATCTGTTTTTCCTGAATGGGCTACCAGGGCGAGTAGACTGCAAGGCCTCACTGGAAACTTATCCTCCTTTTTGTAGAGAAAGCTACAGATGTTGTGTAACGAATTAGTCAAAGTGTTACCGACCACCTGTCTAAACCACTGAGGTATGGGTTCTCGATCGTTTAATGTTTTTCATCTGCTCTATCAGGATACTGATCGGCTTATTCTCCAAAGTAATGTTGAATGTTAAGCAGGGAAGCTGTAATTACTAAATGTTAAAGTTCATGGGGAATCGAAATCAGAGTCTGTTGCACCAGAAGCAGACTCACTATCCACTCGGCCATCTTATCGATATGCACGAACCAATTGACCAATCACAAAGTTGTTAGAAGAAGATTAGCTGTTTGTTCAGATGTAATTATAATCACTGATTATCTTAATACCCCTAGCCCAGTGGTTCACAAACCTTTACAAAAGTTTGACTTTGAGGTTCCCTACAATTTTTTTCAATCACTCACGGACGTCACGGTCCTCAATTTTTAAGCATAAATTTCGTTCAGCACCAGAAAAAAGCTATCCTGCATGTGCACGCACGATTGAAATAAAACACCATGCTCCCTAAGCAAACAGGTAATTACAGAGAAAAAATGAAGCAAATTACTTGCGTAAAAAGCCTAAAGGTTCGTGGAGGGGACTTGGAGTCGCGCGTTTGATGCTCAATTACATGTTCTTCCGTGAGGCAGGTAGAACAGAAGACAGTTCGCCGGCAACTTCGTTTGTGTAAGTTTCCATATGAGCCACAGTTGGATCAATTAGCCTACAACGTTACTGAGGGACCAAAATATTTTGCAATTACATTTCAATTACAGCTACTTTGTTGAGAAAAACTCAAACTCTAATTTACAATGAACAACTAATTACAATTACGATTGCTTAAAAAAAACACAATTACAATTTATTGTGTACATAACCTCTATACAAGCTATGAGCTTTCGCTTTTGTTGGTAATTACTGTGTAGAAGTAGAAAAGTGTTTTACCTTGACCTTATGCTATGCTGTGATAGACAGCTCGCATTAGTGCCTGGAACAGACTTCCGATCAAATCCAAACAGACCAGCAAAATCGGCGCTTAGGTTATAGTTGTTACTTAAAACAAGATAGTTTTGTTTTACTATCTGACTTGGCGTAAAGAAACTTTGTTTTTTTCGTTACCATTTGACTTGGAGTATAAATGCATGCTTTTTTTCGTTACCATTTGACTTGGCGTAGGAAAGCATGTTTTTTATCGTTACCATTCGATTTGGCGTGAGGAACTTTGTTTCTTTCGTTGACATTTGACTAGACGTATAAAAGCATGTTTTCTTTTGTTACCATTTGACTTAGCGTATGAAAGCATGCGTTTTTCGTTACCATCGGACTTGGGGTATGGAAGCAAGATTTTTTTCGTTAAGCCTGTTTTACACTACAGCGTATTTTTCAGCGTGTGCCAGCGTATGAAAAAAAATTCGCATACGCTGATATGGTTTAATGTACGATAGGAATGCGTTACAAGTAAGTTATAAACACGCTGGTATACGTCGGTGTACGTTGACATACGCAGAATCCGAAAAAAGTTACATGCATGCACGTAACTTTTCAGCGTATGCCAACGTATGAATTATACGTTATTCATCCGTTTGATACACGCAAATATACGCTAGAAGTACGTTAAAGGTACGTCAATCATAAGTCACGTGCGCTTCTCATACTGTGGCACGGCGTTGGTCCGTGAAGCTAGCGTTATTCTATGGGCGATGCCCTATTACACTTTTTAGGAAAGAAAATTCAGTGACTATCCAATCTTCTCTTTCTGTGAACCGTTGTCCACCATCTCCGCTCTTCCTTTTATTGAGACAGGTATGAGTGTCTCTGAGAGATCTGAACCAGCCCTTCAAATTTTCAGGCGACCTGTTCATCAATTCAGCCTGCTAGCTCTACAGTTTTTCTTTTCGTCGGTAATCCGTCATTTTGACATTTCACAGCATAGGATTGTCAAGAATAAAATCCAACATCAGGTCCTGTTCTTTGTTGTTAAGGCTGCAGTCCATTTTTTTGACCTTCTTTTTTCTCTTTCTTTGCTTTTAATAGGACGCGAATTTAGATGAAGAATGGGAGGAAGATTGAGAGGATTCTCCAGCGTCGTCTTCTCTTGAAACTGGAGACATTGACTTCAAAATTCCATCACGATTCTTTGCTGCTAAAGCAGGGATATCGCCAGCAGAAACAAGAGACTTGCCAGCAGAAGAATGAATAATGCTGGCAGAAGCAGGGTAATCGCCAGTAGAATCAGAAAGATTATAAGGAGAAGCAAGGAGATCGCAAGCAGAAGCAGGGCAATCGCCAGCAAAAGAAGAAAAATTGCTAGCAGAAGCAAGGTAATCGCCAGCAGAGGCAGGGAGATTGCTAGCAGAAGCAAGGAGGTAGCTAGCAGAAATTGCGTAAACGCCAGCAGAAGCGGGGTAATCTCCAATAGAAGCAGGGTAATCGCCACCAGAGGCAGAGAGATCTCCAGCTGCAACGGCATTAACATTTTTACCTGCAACTTTTTTCGTCTTCCTTTTTGCCGTGTTGCTTCGAAAAATGACAAGTTTCTGCAAATCCACGCGTGTATATGAAGGCGCTGTAAACACGCAGCTAGAACGCTGAACCGACGTTAAACGTACGCTGTCAGCACGTTTTGTATACGCTCATGAACGCTACTAATTCGTTCACGTACGTCGAAGTACGCTAATTATGCGCTGATTGTGCGTTGCTCATACGCAATTATAACGGTGTGTATACGCAAGCCATACCCTCAACAGAAAAATTTTTGGTTCGTACGCTGAAAGCTTGTGCGTATAGCAACTTTTTTCAAAAAACTTCAACGTTATTCATACATTACTCTCATACGCTGTAGTGTAAAACAGGCTTTACCATTTGTCTTGGCGTAAAGAACCTTGTTTTTTTCGTTACCATTTGACTTGGCGTAGGAAAGCATGTTTTTTTTCCTTACCATTTGACTCGGCGTAAGAAAGGGCATTAATTTGTACGTAAAGTGCGCACAATTTCTACTTTACAAATGGCATCCGATACAAAAGAGCTTTATTTCAGCGAGCACATGCATATTTAGACGATCACACAAAAAAGGCATAGATTAGGTTTTGGCGACACCAATTCATGGAAACCGAAGCAGAATTTAGCTAATTTTGGTTCTCATGTTTAACATAACAAAATAATTCAATAACTGCGAGATTTCTAGCAAGCGGAGGAAGATAGCGTTTCCAATAAATTAAAAATTTAGATTATTTTATTACGATTACAGGCAAAGGGCGTATTCTCCAGAGGTTCAAGGTGTTCAGCGCACACCCAGCGATATCACAGGCACACACGTTAATTACATTTAACTAAAATATTGGGATTTTCTCGTCTTTAATTTTCGTAATATCAGCGCAATCCGAGTTCTATTTGTTTCGATGAGGAACAAATTTGCTTTTTTTTCAACACTGGTCGATGACGCAACATTCTCTTGCATGATAGGTTCAACAGATATCGTAGGACGCAAGCGAGCCAGACCTTTTCCATTGTGTTCTATATCGTATTATATAGCGGAGAGCGACTTTTTCTATTTCCACACGATTCAAATGCCAAAAATGTGCTACTTTACGATTGAACCCAGGTGCAACGTCACAATATATGCTCAGTCATGCCATATAGTGTCGACAGCATAATTGAAAAGCCGTTTTGTAGCAGAAATTAAGACGAAAAATTGGAAGTAGCAAAAGCTGAAAAGCCAACATTAAAATTACATATATTAAATAGCAAATTAAGTTGCTTGAAAAGGCGCTTGATGTTGGTTCGCGTAATCGCATTTAACTTTCGAGCACTTCCGCACATTTGTTTAATAAATGCCTGCATGCGGCAGCAAATATAGTAGAAGAGCAGACCTTTACAAAATGCTCACCGTACGCCACTGATTACAGGAATATCAATATAATTTGGTCATTTGTTAATGTTACGTCCTGAGATTATTTTCATAATTTCATGTTCATCCGTTGGTCGCAGAACAACAGAAGAAACGTGTCGCTTACCAAGATACTGTCGGTAATTTTGATCCTTTTGGTCAGACGACTTAGATCCTTATTTTTCGCCATTGTTACAAAGTGTTCTATTGACTTGTTGCATTTCTGTTTGATCTGTTATGGTTTTGTCGGCAACTTTAACAAAGCTCGGTGCAGTCGACTTGGGTCTGTTTTTTCTAAGAATTTGTTTTCACGAAATCCTGACGAAAACTTTTCTATTTCACAACTGAAATAAGTTACATGAAAATAGGTTAGCTAGAGATATGTGTATAATTATGTGCGGAGACCATGGAATAACGTAGCATACTTTTATATGGGCAATGGGCATTGCCAGTAGCTCGCTTGCATGCGGGTTTTTTTTCTCTCTGCAGCAGCAAGCTGCAACACCATTGAATATTGTAGCTGGCGTAATTGAAATGGTGAGGTGAATCTGTGGATCAACCTAACCGCAAAACAAACTTTTAACAAGGACGATTCTGCGCTTATTTCGTCTTCATCGCAATGGTGAAACTCAGGGTTCAAAATTACTCCTTGCTTGAGTTTCACAGTTCTGGCTAACATCTCTGGGTGTGAAGTAGGAACGCATATGAACTGCGTTTCGCTCTAGTTTTGCAAAACATTCTATATTTCAAACCAAAGTAGCAATAAACGTAGACCGAGTGTAAGAATTTTTTGTAAACTAATGCATTTATGCATCAATTGATTTATCGTTCAAGCTAAAGTCAAAACCTCCCCAAAATTTTGCAGATAAGAGCGCTCATTTTGGACAGGTTTTCTCTTTAAAGTTGTGCGTTGCCGGTTGTCACCCTACTCTTTTAAACTTTACATTCTTGGATATCTCAGAAGCAACGACCTCGCAGAGCTTCACACGAAGCTGCACCATATACTGTAGATCAGAATACACGTCATTGCTGCTTTATGCGGAAGTGAAGTCTTGAGGGAATACTCTTATTGGTACGTCTTTTTGTGTTGCAAAAGAAGCTGCTTCAGTTCTTCCACAAAAAAGATTACAAAATTCAGAAGATTTTAAAAGACATAAACTTTATCCCTCACCTTTCCTATTTGTCACATATTTTGGGAGTAATGAAATACTGTCATTGATATCTTCAGGGACCTGGGTACAACATCGTTGATTTTGCAATCAAATTGACTGTATTAGGGGTGGGCAAAGTGCGGCTCGCAAGCCACAAGAGGCTTTTTGACCCTCGACTCGTGGTATTTCAGCTCTTTGTGAGGAATACTGATGACCTTTTTTGTTTTGCAATTGCATTTTTTGTTTTATACCCCCCATATTCTGCTCTTGTGTGGTCGAATACTTGTTTTTGCTCTTTCATCTCCCATTTGCATCTCCTGTGAGGTTGAAGACCTTTTTTGCTCTTTGATTCACCGATTACAACTCTTAAAAGGTTGCTTTTTTCCGCAAGTGGCTCTTTCAATAAAAATTTTGCCCACCCTTAAACTACCTTCATCCAGAGGCTTGATTGACAATAATCACTCGCACATTGTAAGATTTCTTCGAAGTTCATAGCTGTGTTGCCCAGATGCTAAGCCGCAGTGCTACTTGCTCTGCGCTTTAGCGTAATACCGAGAGTATAATAAACATTCGATTTAATGACGTATTCGTTTCTGTATGTAAAGTAAACCTTTCAGCACAGCTCTTGAATGTTCATATGGTCAAAAAGTATTTATTCATTAAAGATAGGTGGTACGTCGTTACAGAAAAGGTCCAGAAGTGGCACGCAGAAACCAAAAGGTTGGGAACCCCTGGATTAGGAAGTATAAACATTTGTTAAATCATTCATTAAAGCTAAAAGATGTTCCAGATTTTTGCTATTTCTCGTTTTTGATGTGTTGCCAACGCTGAACTCAAGTCTTCAAGAAACAACTTAACGTTATTTCGGAATATTCTGCGGCGGAAAGGACGGCTAGCTGTTTTTTTGATGGGATTGCATTTGACAATTGCACATATTGGTAGATGGTCCTAAATGTCATCGTAAAATATGAATGGTAGGCCATGTTTTTTCAATACCGAATTCGCATATATATGCTCGATTATCGAACTAGATGATTGACAAATTCGTGTTGGTTCATTCATACGCTACTCTCATCCAGCGCTACTGATGTGATTAACATAATCGGAAATATTTTGCTGAGTGGTAGCTTTGTCGTGGTTGATGTTAATGTCCCCCATAACAATATGATTTTGATCACTTTTAAAAGATTTAATAACATTGATAAACGCATCTTCAAAGTTTTTGATGTCTTTAAGCACAGCTTTGCCGATAGCAGGACCAAAAGGTCAAAAAAACTTGTACTAGCCAAAAAATGTTAGCTGTTTATCAAAAAGGATTTACCTCGATTTGCTTCACATTACAGCACTAGAACAGTTTGCCAAATGCAATTAGACGCAATCAACTCTAGGCGTAATTAAACAGAACAGAAACGCATCTCGGGTTGAACAATAGTTCACTAAATCTAGAAACTGTTAGTCCCAAGCGTCAAAGCAGTAATAAACAAATAATGTAGGGTGGTATTTCGCAGGCAATAGCTCGACTCCAAGGCATGCTGCAACGACGTAACATGGTGGTTCAGGAAATATGCAGCCAAAGTGTCGCTTTTAGTGTAAGGCACAGCAAACGCAAAGTTTCCCTTGGTATAACGATCCCTTATAGTAAAGATAGTATCTGTATCCTCTCGAAGGTTGTAACGGCCCGATAAGGTTGATGTGCAATTCTTCGAAAACTTTGGTTTAGTTCGGGGAAACGAGCGACGGGGGTTTGGGTGTGACTTTTCACTTTCACACGTTGGCATTTGTTGCATTCGCTGACCCAGTTTTTTACGTCTTTGTTAATGTTTGGTCAGAAAAATTTTTGCTCGATCATATAAAGTGTAGATTATTTCTGCATGGTTCAAAGAATGGATCATGTCAAAAGCTTTACATCTGAATGAAGGAGGTAGAATGACACGAGGTTCGTTTTGCGATGCGTCACACAGAATTTGAGATACGTCGCACAGAATGACGTGTTCGATGCCATAAGATTTTCGCTTAAACCTGTGAATGTGGAGTAAAATGTTTGGATATTTTGCGAGAATTCGGTGAAATTCGCGTTGTTCTGACAGGATGCAGCAAAATTTGGATGGGTTAGGGAAAACTGGTTTGAGTGGAATAATGCGATTATTGATTTTCTCAACAAGACAAAAAATTGAACGGATTAGCAGTCAATTTATAAACAGCTAAGAAGTCAATGCCAATTACTGAGAAGTTGGTCACGGTAAATTTCCCAGGATATTCTCTAGAAGCATTAAATTTCACGTTGAAGTTTTTATCACCGAAAGTGTGAATTTTATTGGAAGTAGCAGAATAAGACTTTTTTGTCCGCTTGGCAAGATTTTTCTCGAGAGTTAGCTTGAATTATAAATATCGCAGATTTTGTATCTATTAAAAAGTTTATTTTGTTTCAGTGATCATAGGCTTGTAAGAGTCTACTCTACACGGTTTTTTCAAGGAAGGAGGTCGCCGGTAGTCAAGGTTTATTTTGTATTGCGTTGCATATTTATCCTCCTGTCACGAGAAAGCGATCAATGCGCTATAAGAGCTCGCTTGGGAGTTGCCGACCATCTGTCTACCACACTAAGATGGGGGAATCCCGCCTAGTACCTTTGCTAACGGTACAACAAGTAAACTTGCTGGCTTGTTTATCACGCTGTCCCTTTAATGCTGAATGACAAGCAGGGAAACTGTGAATACCAATTTTAAAGTCATTGGTTTAACCCGACTCGGAATCAAACCCAATTCTACTGCTACCGAGGCGGACACTCTTACCACTCGGCCATCTGAGCTGTTATTTAAAACTGCCAGCCTTCGCGGTTTAAAGCATTTTGAAATATAATAGGAAAATAATATTTACATTCAGGCCCTTCACATTTGAAAGATTTTTCTTTAAAACGTCGATGATGCAGCAGATATAGTGGAAAGCAGGCTGATAGCTTTGCTGTCAGTTTTGATTACCGGTATTTATTATTTACCGGTACTCTTCGATTGTTTAAATGCCGAGTTTGTTTCTTTTGGTTTGATTTCCGCTGATAATCGTCAAAGCAATGTGGTCGAAAATTTAGCTTATCAAAATGCCACGATTTTTCTTTGTACTTCGGTTGAGAAATTTTTTTTAGGCTCAACATTGCGTGCTTCTGTTTTATCAATTTTCAACACGACTTTTGATTTGCCGCATCGCTTTGAGGAAGTCATTGCTTGTGCAGAGCAATCATCAAAAAATCGTAAACCAGTGTGTGTCCACGTACCACTGTTTGCAGCGATTTCAAACGGCAGCGCTATTAAGAAGAGATCTTTTAGCTGGGTTTCAAACTGAGGGGAACAATTTTTGTCAGCTCCAGAAGCGGCAATCAATTGATGCATAAGTTCATCTGTACTATATGGTCGCCCAAACTTAGATCGTTCAGAAGAATATCTAACTTTTCTGCTTTGTCTGTAATTAGAATTTTATGAATTTCTCTAATTAATTTATCGCAGCCAGCGGGCTCTTGTGGACTTGGTATATTGTATAATTGCCCTATCTCGGTGTTAGGTAAAGCTTCCAAGGTGGAAATGTCTTTTGTGATTTGGGAATCAATCCCACTAAGACGAAATTTGCCTTGGATTAAGCTAATCCATGCCTCAAAGTTGTGTTTCCACAACTGTGGAAGCTTTAGATTGGCTAGTGTGCAAGTAGTTTTGGGCATTTGGTGATTCGATTTGGGTGATAATGTGCTTGGTTTCATAGAACTTTGGAAATTCGTGATGATTTTTGGTCAGATGAGCCTTAGCTTGCGCCGTTGTTAACGGATCTCTAATTGTTGCTCTAGTGTTCATGTGGTAATGTATTTCAGCTTTGGGCTTTGTTTTTGGTTATAATAAAGACGTTATTTTTCAAGAAGTTTTCATAAACAGACAAAAGAAATAACAAAAGTGTACTTACATTTTTTTTGTGTCCAAATGGAAATATTCCAAATAAAACGTCGAGTGTCACCAATGTAGGAATTGGCACGTCGACGCTCGAGTGCTCCAGGAATTGGCTTGTCGATGCTCAATATTTGCGTTAATTCGAACTCCTAATTCTCACAACACACGGTTTATCCATTAATCTGATTAATCTTATTCAAACGGAATCACGTTAAAAACATTAGTAACAAATAGCCTAACTTGACAAAATACATTAAAACATCTCCTTGCTATCTCTCACTGAGTTCGAGATCATTATTCCGTTGCATAGCTGTTACTTACAACTCTTCAATTTAAGACTGACCAGTTGAAATGGATGAAGGGTTTATAAACAGCTTACAATT
This sequence comes from Trididemnum miniatum, assembly GCA_964006365.1. Classification (NCBI taxonomy): domain Eukaryota; kingdom Metazoa; phylum Chordata; class Ascidiacea; order Aplousobranchia; family Didemnidae; genus Trididemnum; species Trididemnum miniatum. The sequence continues at coordinate 36,947,348 of OZ023231.1, read as the reverse complement.
TTAGTTCGTGATGGGAAAATGAAAGTCAAAAATATTAACATTAAATCGTAATTTATATTAAATAAAACTAAGTGTTCCACAACCACAGTTCTATATCAAGCGAAATTTAAGATTGACAGTTGTATCAGAATAAGTATTTGTCTTGTGTATCCGTTTGTCAGGTCGTGCAGTGTGAACATATACAAACAACGATTGCATTATTATGGTTATATAGATGCTCAGTGTTTCCATTTGATAACTATGAAACATGCAATTATAATTGCGGTCACTACAAAAGTTATCAGTCTAATTTTCTAATTGGCCCATCATACTTTGTTGCCTTTAGCTTATTAAATTTCCAGCGACTTTAGATATAGCTTCTGGTGAAATACCTTATCTTGTAAATTTGTTGCTCTAGTATATAAATATCTTATATATTTATTCAACATTTTTGAATTGCTTATACCTGTAAATTTAAACAAATTTACAGGTACAAGCAATACATGTGTCTGCTGTCTGCACGCTGCTAGATATAGGCTAGAAGGCCTAAGATGTTTTATAAATTTGATGGTCGTTCGCAGCCATTATTGTAAGTGCAATTATTCCAGTCTGTACTGTGACATTACAGTTTCGTTAGTTTTTTTGTATTTGAAAATCTGTTTTTTTTTCGTAAATGTTATTGCTCTACCGGTAGGTAAATATTTTGATTTCTCAGTTCAAAGTTTGCTAGTAATGTACGTTATATGGCTGCAAATTTATTTCAATTCAATTTAATGGTCAATAGCGCTACAAATTGGTAAATACGCGGGGCCCGGATCAACTGCCCACTTTGCCCATTGCTCATTCCGGTTATGGCCTTGATGCGTAGGCGACTTTCCCGGTGAGCCTTGATCCTGGCTTTATTGATTCGAAAGATTGTACTTGCCTACGTTGTGCTTGTGTTGGTGTAGAATCAAGTAGTTTGCTTTTGGCGAGTGTGTACACTTCTCGCTTGTACGAAACGCGTGGCTGAGAAACTGGGAAACAATGAAAGCGTTTACGACTCATACGGAAATAAAACCCAGTCTCATGTCACCAAACTAAAGCTTAAAGTTATAACATATAACTAAGCGCCAGCTTTATTACTACAGTTACAGTTTATTGACACTCAAGAAAAGAAAACAAGCATAACGAAAGATTTGAGAAACAAGGAGCACCGAATAACCCAAGGGTTTTCTAGTCTAGGTGCTTCTTGTGCACACGCATATAGTTAAGTCATCTCATTCGGCAGGCAAAATTGTATAGTGAAGTAGTGGGACCATGCATGCAAAATGAAGAGTCAGTTGTTCTCAATGCATAAATGAGCTTAACTAAAATGAACATCTGCATTTAATCTTTATACCGCAAATATGAAACCCTCTTATCTCCCATGAATACAAAAATCAAACCTCCATTGTACTCGCGGTATTACGTCCAAGCGTGTGACGAGTAACGGGGCCCATCTCCGCCGCTTAGCGCCTGGCTGAACATCTTCGAAGAAACGTCGCACCGGTACCTAGCCGTTGGCGACACTGTGTCCGATTTGACCGGTCTGGGAATCGAACCCCGATCTCACGCACTGATCACGATGAGCTCAACAACTGAGCTCACCAGCTGGTTTTCAATAAATACGCCAGTATATAAAAACATCGCAAGGTAAAAAAGTGATATGAGAAAGAATTAACTTGTCACATTTGTTAGAAGAAAATAGCCAAAATAGCAGTTTTGTGACGGTGTAATTGTAGCAGCATGAATTCAAAAAAGTATTTCGTGTTGTGCTTAGGTCCTTTTACTCATACGAATAAAATTATGGCTAATTTTTATCGTTGTAGCAGGACTTATTTTAGGCAGAAAGCATGCAAGATGGAGCCAGAATAACTGAAATCATTCTTTAATATTACTTGACGTTTCAAGATGTTATCATCCGATTGTCAAAAATAAAATGAGCTAAAGCAAGTTAATACTATTCAAACAAAAACATGCAATAACTATTGTTACATCAAAATAAACATGTTAGGATAAAATAAAAACAAAAAAGTTTTCAGTTATCCTGGCTGCGTATTTTTTCAGCTAAAACTTGTGAGTAGTTCTAAGTATTATTATGCTCCGAACTTAGCATTGATTTTTGCGCATATGATCGCTGGTGTCACAAAGAACATAATGATAATAACAAAAATAAATGACAATCGGTGGTGACTTTTAGCCTTTTCCTAATTCCTGTATTCCTATGATATCGCATTGTGCGTGTAATTGCAACGAAATTCTGGACATGGTGGGACATTTTGTGTTCGTACTGGTATCATTGGCTTAAAGGAAATTCTCCGTTGAACAATGTGACGAAAATGCAGCGTTCCCAGTCACTCCACCAACATTCATCCGCTGCGATAAAAGGTAATTGAGATTGTAAAAGATGACAAACCTAGCAAGCAGTAAGATAGCACAAACAGCTTGTTACAGTAAGTAGCTAAAACTTCAATACATTTTTCAAAAACCTGTTTCGCAATACTGCTGCATCTAAGAATAAATGCCTTCGTACCGTAAGAAATTTGGCCAACCCCGCTTAAGTTTTACCATATTTGATTATTGCGACACTATTTGATTAGTTTTTATCGTTTTGAAGGGCAGTGGAGTTTGTCTTGCATTTTAAATCTTTTCAAATTACATTAAATCTCAAACACTTCCTGTTTTTCGACGATGTAATAAAAAGACTTCGTGACATTGACAGCAATATAATGGTGAACCTACACTAATGCACGATTTTTGAGTTATCCACAACTACTGTAATATCAATGTTTTACAAGTCACTAAAAAAAATTGATTTTTCGTATTTACGAGGTTATGTGTTTTACTTTCTTAGTGAGTGAGAACATTTAAGTGTGTGGAAAGGAGGGGGAAGGGGACGGAAACGTAGGTCTCTAATAGAAATTTTTTAACGTAAATTTATTGTTGCGAATTATTACAAAAAAATTTTTGGAGATAAAGTGTATACAGTGCTGTTGATGCTTACAGAGCAGTGTGCAATATGAATTCGTAATATGACGAACTCATTTTCAACCGGATTTATGGCTTGCGCATCTAACCACGAGGCAAAATTCCCAGTGTGGCTAATATGAGAGACTTGGTTATTTTCAGCTTGTCTAATATTTCCGTTTTGGCTTGTAATAGTGCTTACTAATGCTTGTAATAGATTGAGGATGTCACGTTTCTGCAGTTCAGGTATATTTCGAGGGCTTGGAGCCAGATCTGTGTCTGTCCATTTTTGGCGAAAATGAGTTAAGTCCAAAAAATTACTCCCTCCGTGGGTGCGCTTCTGCTCCCAAATTGGCTTAGTCCTATACGCATTGTAAGCATGTTAAGCGGACCATGCGTTTTTTGGTTATGTCCATCATTCCGCTTTTGACTTGGTGGCAGTTCCGGCATCACCAAAAATACTACATGAAGGACATAGGCAGCTTCAATTTCTGTATTGTTTGATTGTAAGTTCACAATGGCAATAATGATATGATAAAGAATGAATGGAAAAAATATTACTACTTGGTTATTACGTTTTCAAAGCGTTAAAGGCGTGTTTACCGATACGCGGCAAGCAGCAACGCGATTACCTCATTTTTTTGTTTGTTTTATTTTGACGTTAAACTTAAGCGCGACAACGCGGCAAAAACCACGCGATATCAAGGAATAGTACATGTACAATTTTGATCACTTCATCGTCCTGTGTCAAAAAAATGTTCGAGGTAACCTTGACTACGGAAATGAGACAATGCACGTTTGATTGTTACGACATCATTGAACAATCAGCTTGCTTGACGCCGGCTTGCAAACTTTATATGGCCGTAATCGCTCGCCAGTATAGTTTCTAAAGGTTATTGGTAATAGCATTGGCGAGTGCCGCGTATCGGCAAACACACCCTTTAAGGCGAAAGGTAAAATTAACAGTTTATTAGAAGGTGGTCACTAAACTCAGGCTATTCTAAAAAGTGATTTCGCAACGGCGAGCGAGCAAAAAACGTCACAATTTTCTTGTTCTCCGTCATTTCGAGGTGGTGTTACAATCATTTTCTCGGCTTGAAATTTGTCCCGGATCTGTCGTTAACTTGGCGAGAGCTGAAAAGTACTTGTTAAGTGTTTAAGTTGGAACATTTTGCTGAAATTCTTCAATAATGGCGGCGTTTTTGCCATAAGACGATAAAACAGTTGAACATTTAGTTGAATCAAGGAGTCTAAGGTTGTTTTAATTTCGTTTAAGTTTCAACTTCTTGCTCGTGGAAGTTTTCAAAGTTCATCCCGACCCAAGTTACTGCTTAATCGTAATTAGCAGTGTTTTTTTTTTTCAGAAGCCGTCTTTTTTGTGTTTACTCCGCTGACGTAAAATAACAATTTGTGCATTTTTTTGGCAAAACTTTATTCAAATTTTCTAAAATAAAGCTTCCCGCTTGTTGATTTAACAATGCATTCCTTTAACTTTTCCATACGGTTCTCAGAAATTTATGATGTCACAATCAAATGATAAGATAAGCCAGAAAAACTTACTTACTTTTGTAGACCTGCTTATCCTTGACGAAGGCAGCTGCTCGAGTTGAGGTTTTCAAGCATCTCTGGCTTTGCCTTGGTGCAGAGCTACCGTTTCAGTACTACAGATCGGTGGAGCTGGCGCACTCCTGCACTTGCTTTTCTGATGCGGATATCTAATTCGCTATTTTGTCAGCCATCACTTGTGAATGAGTCGCCGAGGTACTTGAATTTCTCCGACTGTTTTAGTGGTATTCCACCAAGCTGCGTAGAGCTCTGCTTTGGTAGTCTGGACAGCCACATGCGTGGTTTCTGTTTTTGTTGTACTGATTTTCATTACGGCAGTTTTTTTGTAGCCTACTTCTCCAAGATTTGCTGCGAGGCAAAGATCGAATCACTTTCTTAGTATCCTCTTGGTGGTTCTAACCTATCTGGTGTCTTTTTGGAAAAATTACGAAGCTTATGGACCCCTAAATTCGTAAAGCTGATCTCAACAAAAGCTTTGCAAAGTTATGTTCTTGAATGCTATACTGACGACAAAACCAGTCTTTTCGGATTAAGTTTTACAAATTATAAACTGCGATTAGGTAGGCCTATACCATTGTCTGACTTTGAACCATCAGAGAAACGGTGGCAAAATAAAGGCTACTTATAAATGTTCAACTTTATCAGCTTTCGTTCTGTAACGTTGGAAATCGCAATCGGGAAAGTAATAAAAGTATTAATGAGGTAATATTTTTACCCATTTGGGGTTACTCGATTACTTCTTGCAATCACTGCAGCATGCCAATTGAAACCTCTATTATTTTCAGTACCATGCTTCCAACTAGGCCAACGATAATCGTGACTTGTAAGAGTTGATTCACAGCGCATTCCCTAAGCTTCACATTCCAACTTGCGGAAAAGAAAGCGACAAGCTGCATCTAATATTACGAAATCCTCCAAACAATTCCATCTTTAATACCATGCTGCATCAAAACATCTTTTTTTGGCCCCAAACATGTTTGCAGAGTAAGAACGCAGCATGGCTAGTTTCGGCCTATCGTCACCCAAACCATCAGCATCAGCAAAAATAAGCTCACCACTCAAAGGCAGGACCGGTTTAAGGGGAGGCTACAACCCCGGGCAGGAGCGTGCCATGCAAAAAAGTTATTAAATCGCATTCTCTAAAAAATAAAAAGAAAAAATGTCTGCTGATCGCGTCTAATAATATCAGCAAAGAACCAGTTGAAGCTCAGAAGTTTGTAATTACAAACGCTTTATTTCTGTTGCCATGGTCTTAATCCTGAAATGTCCAACCTTTTAATTGAACGGGTCTCATTGCAAACTAAAACATTGACTGGGCCGCAAAGCCACCAGTATGACCAAAAAACGTCTTATTCCTACTATAATTATCGGTGAAGAGCAAAACAAAAGTTTTCACTGAAATTATTAGTGAAGAGCAAAAAAGTCTTCACCAGCTCAGAGGTCCTCTTTTCACTGAAAATATAGATGATGCGCAAAAAGAAAACTGTGGAAATTTTTTTTTTATTAAGTCGATAGTCACCCACACATTAAAGGGGCAATAAACCCTAAATTTTCACTTTGGCTGAAAAAACTTTAAAAAAATTATGATTTTGAATGGTGTTTGATTTACAGTACAACCAGAAACGCCTTTTTTCAAAAGTTATTGCAGCTTTCCGACCTCCATGTAATGGATAGTCCCCTGAGGAGTTGGTTTCGACGTCATTTTGTTTTTGGATTTGCTTTTTCAGTGTGACCATCACTATGGTAACCAGGGCTGCGAACTCGATCCATTTTTAACCGAGTTCAAGTAGAGTTCAGGAGATATTTGCTTGTCCGAGTTTGAGTTCTGCAAAAACCATCGAGTTCAAATTAAAGTTCGCTCCCCTGACGGTAAGCCTTTTCATTAACGCTAGCTGGAAAGAATCTTGGTCTTTACTAATTCTTGTTCTGACTGACCTTTACAATTGCTTTTTTATTGTTTTGCGAAATATGTTTTCATGTCAGATTAGAGTGGCGCTGAAAAATTAATAAAGGTGGCTAATTTCACAATAATGGTTATTTTCACGAGGATATCAACACCTTTTTGAAAAAATACTCACAGGGTTCAGAGTTCAGTTTTTTAGTTTGGTGCTACTGTACTTTTTGGGCAACACGCTTTGACCATAAATATGTAATTACTACAACTAGATGGCGCATGGCGCAAGAAAAAGTGTAACAATTTGAAGCTCCGATCCGCCATCTTGGACTTACCCGCTTGGACAAACGCCGCATATCTTTTATAACGTACAAACGATTAAAAGTGTTACAAAAAATATCATAACTTTAGTTATACTTGTTGGATTTTAAAAATTTCAACTGGATCGTAAAGGTCTTGATTTTAGCTATCGTTTAAAACAAATTTCAAGAAAATTGATAGAGTTTTAGGCACTTTATATGGTAAGTAAATTGGACATAGGCAATAATTTTTGAAGCGGTTTTACAGCTAATAGCATTTCTCGCTAGGTTAAAGCGTAAATGTAGCGTCGATTTGCAAAAAGTTGTCATTTGATTCAAATTAAATAAGCTCAGTCACAAAAATTTAAACTTCAATATAAAATTAGTTGATCAATATGAAATTAGTTGAGCTATTGGTCATGGTTTTCCAGGCCTTAAAATTTTTGCCCTGGAAAATGATTGCGTAGATTATAAACCTCTTGTAAAAGTTGATTTTACGGTAGAGAACTAGATTTTTACTGCTTAAGGCGGAAGTCATATTGCTATCGAAGAGGTTCAAAATTATGGAAAAATGTATACATCAAAAACATTTTTCAAAGTGGCTGGTGGAAGGATGCATACCCCTTATCCTACCCCCCTAGCCATAGGCTAAGCTACAGAAACTATATAAAGAGTCTCTGGCATATTTCAGTCACTTGGCATCATTGATTTTGTTCTTTTTTTCTAAAAGGCAGAGTCAAAAGAAGGGGCCCAAGGCATAATAGCCCCCCTCCCCTAAATACGCTCGTGCAAACCGATTAAAATGTGCATTGTGTCGTACGTTTTTCTGATGTACGATTAACGGACGAATTATATCAAACGAGAATAGGGATTCTTGGATTCCGCCGTTCTTACACTTTTACACTTGCTGTACAGTTACACGTCATGGTAACACCGTCACAGTTGCTGCTCGCCTGCTGGAAACAGCGGGTGAAAAGCGATGAAAAGAAAAAGCTTGAAAAGTTACGTTTCTGTGCTACTACCTACTAATACTAAATTTGATTGCTTTATTTTTTATCCTCCTGTCACGAGAAAGCAACGGAGGCGCAGTGCATAGGACGAATCCGGACTGGCTTAGGAGTTGCCCTTGTTTCCGAGTGTTTCAGTTGAGTTCTGCTTCTGACTTTTTCAATTTCCTGCTTGTGAGATTCCACCAAGCGGAGATAATTGTCGTAAAGCATCTTATCCAAGATTGCAACATCGAAGCTGGGGTGGGAGTTGAACCATCAACCTTGCGATCATGGCCGTCGTAAAAACGACGCTCCGAACCACTCGGCTACACTGCCGACAAATTTAATTTGCCGTACATCAAATTCCAAACTGCAAAGTTTTAAAAAAAATTTTGGTCCATATTTACAAATTTTGGACAGTAGCCTATGAGACCATCTTTCTTCTCTACCCTAATCAAAGTACACTGGTACACCCTGCCTAAAGGTAGTTTTTTCCAACAGTGACTGGGTTTGCAGATGATTTACTTTGAATGTAAAATTTTGATTGGACCTTAGACTAGACAAAACTTTATCCATTTAGCCAGAAAAGCATACCGGTATTCTGAGGTGGGAATTTATTTCTATTTGAGTAGGATTTGTTAGGCATAAACAGACAAATAGGCTAGACTACACATTTTGTTATGGTTGATTTTTTGTTGCTGTTATTGATAAGCCTACAGTAGGTCTATGCTGTTTTAAGTCCTGGTTAAATTTGTAAAATGTTTTTTTATTAGTTTATCACAGAGACACTAGTCTAGGCAAAATTTTTGATGATCTCTTGATTAATTTTACATTTATATTATTTTTCAGCTTTCATGCTGGTTTGCTAATAAAATTTTTCTATAAATTTCACCGTTATTTGAAACTCCCATTTTCAAACTATGAAATGCAAGAAGTCTTTGGTGGACAAAATGATACAACGATGCAAAAATTAGATATTTATTCCACACAACACTTGTATTAAAACCACTTTGTAAAGAAGAGGACGGAACTGCAGTCTGTGATGCTTGTGTTAAGAGTCTGAGGTAACCTATTGCCAAGCATGCAGCTATAGGATGTGGAAACAGTGATTGCTTCATTCAAGGATGCTATGTAAGTTTGCAGCTGGCTCACAGGAAGGAATGCACGCTTGATGATTTGGAACAGTGTGTGGAAAGCAACAGCATTTACAATATTCATAGTCGTTGAAGACTTCTCCAAATAAAATCACTGCTTTCTGTTGGGCTATTAATATTCTTGCTTGATTTATGTGTGTTTTTGGTCGTGGAATAAAATAAACTCAATTTGAGTCTTAAATGCTTCATTAAAGTTTATGTCGCACATTCATTAACGTTCTAATCGCGGAATCTGTTGGCAGCCTACGCCTCCAAAAATTGTGTCGCTACGTTGACAGATTCTGGATACATGGGCTCCAATTCAAACGCTGCTACGGGTCAGCCCAAAGGCTAACGCTAGCGTTTTACCTGCCTACATTGTCCATTCATTTTCGGCCATTAGCAGCTACTTCTTGCAATCTGCTCTTAGTTGATATCACGTGACTTTTAGTATTGCGGAAATGGGTGACGTCATATTCTCAGAGGACTCTCAAATTTTTAAAATTCAATATCTGCGGAATTACGCAATTAAAATACACCGGGTCAACGCGAAAAATTTTCAAAAATTTTTCTCTAACAATTTGTTTCATAAAATAAACTACGATTTTAACTTTATTGCCTTTTTAAGTGCTGGGTCAAATAGTCTGCCGCAGGTTGGACATCTCTGTCTTACGCTTACCAAACTGAAATCAAGAATCATGTGATATGAGAACGGTTGGCGCAGTGGTTAAAGATATCGCTTACGATGAGAGAGGTATCTGGGGCTTGATCTCCGACCGGTCAAATCAGACACAGTGTCGCCAACGGCTCGCCACCGTTGCGATGTTTCTCGGAGCTGTGTTGCCCAGCCACGAAGACGGGACCCGTCACTCGTTACTCGCTTCGACGTAATAGTGCGAGTATAATGAAGATTTCTTTTTGATTTAAAAAAAGTTGTGATTCTTTTTCTTGTCTTTAACACGCCTCTGCATAACATACTCAAGTCATCTCACTTGTTGTTTTTAAATTTTCAATAAAACTTTCAAGTTTTTGAAAGCAGTTATTTTGTTTGCTTCGCAGGTTTAGCTAAATTAATTATTACCCTCTTTGGCTAATCGCGGTAAAAGTTTTTTGTGTCAACGAATATGAATAATCACACAAATGGACATACACGCAAACCAGTGATACTTGTGCACGGAGGTGCGTGGAAAATTCCTGATGAAATATTAGAAGAATCACGTCAAGGTGTGAAAGAAGCTGCGATAAAAGGATACAAGTAAGAAATAACGCTACTCAGAGTACAAAGACTTAATGCATGGTATTAAACTGGCCCTTCAGTACCGAGTCTGTTACAGATTGTAGCAACGCTCGCTATCGAGCTAGCTACTTGTAGCACAAATCGTAAACATTCAAATGAAATGTTGTGTGGTTTTATGGTGATTTGTCCGTTAGCGCCAGGACTGAATTTTGTCAAGAATTCACTGACGTATTTTTGTTCTCTGTTCATTTCATCCTCCGCGCTACACTTAATTGCTGAGCGTTTAGCAAGCGTAACTGATACAAGCGTAACAGATACCAGTTTTAAAGTCTTTGGTTTGACCGGACTGAGAATAGAACCCAGTCTACCAGCTTCCAAGGCAAACGCTCTTAACCACTAGGCCATGGCGCTGGTCGTAAAGATTCAGCAGCAATTGATTTATGAAGCCATCGAAAGCTTAACTATCTAACGCCCGGGCGCCGGAAACGCTCCCTATATGAACGTTGTTTTACCTGTTTGGTACAAGATCCTATGTCGCTGGTTCTATTCATGGCTGGAGCAGAACATATGACTTGTGTTTCGGGCGGCTGTTTGCTCGAAGAGAACAAGAATAGTTTGCAGTCTTCGTCAATATGTACTCTTAAGTTACGTCAAGCCTTTCAAGTTCCAAGACTAGTAAGCGCCTAAGAAACTTGAACAGTTTAAGTTTTCGCTACGTTAGTTTTCAATCATTTTGATTATTTTGCATAAACACATCATTTGTTCAGAATTTTGGAAAACGGAGGCAGTTGTATTGATGCAGTCGAAGAAGCTGTCGTAAGCCTGGAAGATGACCCAGTTTTCGATGCAGGTATAAACATGCTGCAGCATTTTCCATGAATTCAACTTTTTCAATTTACTTTCTTCTTTTTTTGCATTGCTAACTGGCCGATCTTATGGTTGCTGTTTGCATTTTATTTCATACTGCAGGTGTAAATCAAAAAATCGTTGCGAAAGAGCTTCCATGAAAGATTTATCTGATAAATTGTGTTTTCTCAGATTGTCTTGTTTCTTATCGCATAGAGAGATAACGCTCGTAGTGTAATCTAGTCAACATGTTTCACAAAAAAGTTGGTTAGAAAGCATCCAAGTAAATAAACCAGAAAGTGACAAAAGTGAAGAAGATTGTGTAAACCAGCAGGGGGGGATGTGGGGGATGCATCTCTTCACCAGCCATTTTCAACAATGCTTTGTATAAATGAAGTTTTTCTATAAGTTCGTAATTTCTGGCAGCATCGCCCCCTAATATTTCCTTGGCCCAAAACTGAGCATCGGCGAACGTAATGACTTTTTTGGTTTTTTTGGGTCTTCACTTTATTTTGGGCAAAAAATTGGGCATGCAGACGTGTCAATTTTGCTAAATCATCACCCCCAATATCAAAATATGGTCGATTTTGCTAATTCATCCCCCCAATGCTCAACATAGATTTGTACCCCTGTTATAACAAAAAACTTTAGTCGCCTTAGGCACGCATAATTGAAACTGTGTGTACAAAATGCATCATATTTGGTGAAGCACTCGAAACTACGGGCCAAAAATATGAACAAACTTTGACTGAAAATTGTTCAAAAAGCGCAAAAATGGCTATTACAGTATGCAAATTTTCAAAAATTTTCCGGGGGAGCATGCCCCCGGACCCCCTAGAGCCGTTTTTGCTTGCTTAAAATTAAATCTGCCGGGGAAAAAACTGCGCTTGAAAAAGTGACGAAATTTGGCCGCCCTCTCCCTGAAAAAAATCTGAATACGCCCCTGACATGAAACTTTTGAAATTGCTTATTTACGCCCGTTTCTGAGTCTAAACGTCTTTGTATTTAGTCAACATTCAACCTAATTTAAAATCTTATCCCCCCCGCCAAAACTTTATGGATCCGCCTCTGTAACTAGTGCTTCTCAACCGCCGGTCCTCGTCTACTTTTCTGCCGGTCCGTCAAATAATGCCAGCATTAGGCTATACCAGATTTCAAACTTGTGTTTTTTATTACAACCCACCAGGCTACGCGCGCTCAATACTTCTTCCGTCACCCAACAGACAAGTTCATGCAGTATGCACTGCCAATTCATGGAGTTTTGCTTTTCTAGTAAAAAAAATGTTGGAGGTTAGATGAACCTAGCGCATAACCACTCATTTACCACGAATTGTTGTAGTAGTATATCTAAGAACTCTAAGAACATATTTAACTGAAATTCAGCAGTATGATTACCAGAATTTGATTGTGAAACGGAAACAAATAAACAGCCAGGTGTTTTCCTTTTCTTTCAAACACCCCATTAACGAAAATCAAGTTGGTGATTTTAGCACTTGGTATTAACATGACTTTTTTGGTTGGTTTTTACAGTCCACCGGTCCTCAAAATTTATTTGGAAAGTTTACCGGTCCGAACCTGAAAAGGTTGAGAACTACCGGTGTAAACCTTCCGACAAGTTTTAGAAGAGGGGCTATTCAGTATCGCCGGTTGAATGGGAGTGATTTCAGTTACAATGATTTTTGCACACATTGCTATCAAGGGTGGTCTGTGGGCTAAAGGGTATGCGCAACTTCCTAAATATACCCACATTTTCTCATCCCTCTCAAGTTCTCAACACTTACTTTAGTGACAGCTTCTCAAAGGGAAGAACAAAATTATTTTTAAGAGGGTAAACCGCACCTAAAAGTAGCTTTGGCGTAACTTTTCGTGAACTGAGAAAAAGCTGCAAAATCGATTCACTGAACGTAGAAATACAGTTTCTTCAACCGTGATGACCGTCAAACTTTATCAAGGAACTCGGTCGAACAGGCCGCTTCTAAAATAGCAAATTTGCAGCTTGGCTAAGGCAAAGTCTAAGCCACGCTGCTATTTTTTATGGTTTTTGAAAGTTGATGCATCAGTTCTTACTATTTAGATTAATAAATGGTGATTGATCTATTAAGGCTGGTTTAAACAGTCAGTTGAGTAGGGTTTAACGTTAGTTTGTTTTATCGTAGCTGATTTTAGTTGAATTCTGTTGTTATGAGTTCAACTCCAGGGGCGGATGCAGAAAATTTTGGTGGGGAAGGGGATGAGATTTTGAATTAGGTTGAATGTTAACTAGCTACAACGAAGTTGGACCCAAAAAAGGCGTAAACAAGCCCTTTGAAAAACGTTTCCATGTCTGGAACGCATTCAAAAATTTTTTCAGGGAGGAGGCACCCAATTTCGGCATATTTTTAAGCGCAGTTTGTTCGGCAGAAATATTTTGAAGCATATTGAAAATAAAAGATTCTAGGGTGTCCAGGGGCATGCTCCCCCGGAAAGTTTTTGAAAATTTACATACTGCAGAGGCCATTAGTACTTTTTGAATAAGTTTTAGGCAGATTTTGTTTAAATTTTTTGCCCCTAATTCTGATGGTTGCTCCAAATATGATGCATTTTGTACGTACATTTTGCAATTATGCGTGCTTAAGCTAGGGTTCCACCAGTGAGAATTTAAAATTCCCACTCGCGCTATTAATTTGGGCGGTGATAATTTATTTTTGCTTAAATTAACACTGGTGGAGCCGACTGGATTTACGGACAAGGCGTAGTTGGCTCCACCAGTGTGAGTTTTGAATGGTTACTGAATTAATGCAAAAAAAAAATTAATACCATATCAACAAGATTTAGGAATCAATAGTGGTGGAGCTGTTAATGTCATTACATCTAACCATATTTCTTAAGCAAAGTTTTTAACAATAAATCCATCGTCAAAACGTGGTCGAAACTCGTAAAACAGTGAATATGGGACGGAAATAACTTACGCAGGAAAAATTATGTCTCAGTAATTCTCGTAACTTGACTTTTCGACAACATATATTCAGCTGTCATCATCAGCAGTGTATGCTAAGCTGTACGAAACTTTGTTTTATTTTTTGATTTGCATATTTATTCTCTTATCACAACACAGCGACGAAGCGCTACACGAGCTTGCTTAGGAGTTACCGGCCATCCGTCTACCATACTTAGATGGGGTAATCCTGTTAAGTGCCTTTCCCAACGACACAACAAGCGATCTTCTCGGCTTGCTCTACAAATGTCCCTTTATTGCGGAACGTCAAGCAGGAAAGCTGTGAATACCAATTTTAACGTCATTGGTTTGACCAGACTCGGAATCAAACCCCGAGTCTACCGATCCAGAAGTTGACGCTCTATTATTCACTCGGCCATCTGATCGGTTAAAAAAAAACTGTAAAAAATTGTAAGTAACTGCAGGTAACAACATAGATACAGCAGGCATCATCAGCAGTATATAGGCCTGTACTTGCACTTCTGTACTAGCATACATTGCTGATAATGACAGCTGAATCTACGTTGTCGAAACGTCCAGTTATGGGAATTATTGTGGCTTTACTTCTCCTTCGCAGTCAAAATTATATTTCATCTCATTACGGAATGTCTTTCTTTGTAGAATCTCCCATTTACAATAGAAAGGGCTTAAAGTTTTTTTTTGGAGGAAGGCTTTTATATGATCTTCAGTACTCTGACAGTCAGTTAAGCGGGATTGTACCGCAATTGCATTGTCGGGCATCAGAAACCGCTCGACCATCCGAATGACCAACCGGGAACGTGGCATTGCAGTTGAAAGAATTATTTTTTACAACAGCCACCATTGCAAGGTATTTGGTTCAATTCTCATCAAGCTTCGTTGTTAAAACCTCGATAAGCTAATTCACAATGCTTGAATCTGCTCTGAATATTCTCAACTAACAATAAAAGATGGAATGAGATATATTTAACGAAAAAAATTTGAAACAACTGCAACTCTTAAGCAAGAGCAGGTTCCTTGTGTAAGGTGCACTCTTCGCTTTCCCGTAAAAAGGCTGCGTGATAACATAGAGAAATTAAGTCAATTAATTAATTAAGCTCAAAACATGCATTTTTGCTTATAGTTAGTATGAACTTTGTCGTAAGAACAAAAGCACAATGTACTGCTTTCTTAAGCACCCTTTTACCTATTAATTAGTTCAAGGCTTGCATAAAAAGTATGACGATGATCTCATTGTAGAGTATTAGAACTGCGACTTCGTGAAATGCATAGCCCGCTACAATGATGGTCTACTCTAGTTGAAGGGTTACACAATGCACACAGAGGCTTGTGCAGAGATTGTCCGGCGCGACGTGCCTAAAAGAGCACGGAACGATTTTTGTGGGAAAATTTGAGCGATGCAAGCGTAGACGCTCCTTGTGTACGTTATGGGTTGCACACGATGTAGGCGGTTCAATCAAAGAGTGGTTTACCTTTTTTTTTCTTGTGAATACAAAATCACTTTTTGGTGATATTACTGAAGGTCTTTGTGAACGCTTCTTGGTAAGAATTTCTGTGAGAATTTCAGTAAGAAAATGTCAAAAAATTTTGATAAAATCTTACTGAAAGTATCACCGAAATTAATGCCAGAAATCAAATTAATGGCAAATTTCAAATTAATACTATCGGCTCCACCAAAATTAACACTCGGAGAGAATTTTTGGCCAGTAAGAATTTTCAGTGTTAATTTTTTGACACACGACATTAATTTTCTTACGCATGGTAATAATGTTGAAAATTCTCACTGAAAAAATTAATGCAAGTTGTCTCCACCAGTGAGAATTTGCAATTATCACCAATATTTGCGGTAAGAATTTCAAATTCACACTGGTGGAGCCCTGGCTTTAAGGGTAATTGTTATCGCAACGGTTCGAAATTATGGAAAAGTTGTATTCATCAAAAACATGTTTGAAAATGGCTGGTGGGGAGGATGCATCCCCTCACCCCCTGGATCCTCCCCTGCTCAACTCAACTCTATTTGTTGCCGCTAATCAAAGCTCAAATTTCATAATTTTGAGCTTAGCTGAGCTGATGTAGGTGAAATCCTGTCTTTACTCTAAGCATTATTGTCGCTAGGTATCATCTAGAAACTTAAAATCAAAATCAAAAGTTGCTACTTGGTTGTCATTTACAAATCTCTTGACTTTGTGACTAGAAGAGTTTGATCGTTGACCCGTTTACGGTAAATAGACTATGATAGTGTAGCATTGATTTCAACCAGATGTGGTTCATTGAACAATGTGGTTTGCTTCTGTCAGGTCGTGGATCGGTTTTGAACGAGGCTGGTGAAGTTGAAACTCATGCTTTTGTCATGAGAGGAGATACTTGTGACATTGGAGGAGTGCTTTGCTTAAAACACGTTAAAAACCCGATCAAGGCAGCACGACTTGTGCTGGATGAGGTAATACGTTTTGACTAACTATATAGCCAATCATTGACCTAAACGCTTTTGCTGGTTCTATAGTTTATTCAAAGTAACACCTAAGTTGGTTATCAGAACTTAGTTCTTGGTTACTGCAGTTTGTGGTTAGTTATATGTGTAGAATTTAGTTGACCCAAATACCAAGGTCTTTCGTTCAAAAGAAACATTACCAACTAAACAATCCATGTTGGTACAGTAATTGGAAAAGCAATTAATATTTTGAACTTGCAAAAGTTTGAGCTACCGGAAGGTGTAGAACAGAATAAAAGTTAGGTTTTATGAGGATATGCGTACGAGGTTGGCATTCACTCACAGCTGCTTCTGTTGTACGTGTCGTAAAGGATTTATTTTATTTTTAAATGCAGCGCAGCGCGAAACTGAATCGCGTAAGTACTGTACGCGATGTCGTTGCTACCAGGTCAAAAGCGGTTTAGTTGCGACCTTAAGCGTAATTGCGATCACTAATTGGTCATAAAGAGACATCAGTAAAGTAAATATTTGTTACGGTTGCTAAATTATTTAACTGATGAATAGCTGGAATAAGAGGCGGGAAGTAACGATGAATAATGCGTTTAATGCATCTTTCCGCTTCTTAAGGTTTACAGCAGTAATAATCTTACCGCTCGTCATTTTACAATTGGCAGAGTCATCATTGCTTATTAAGCGGTGAAGCATCTTTGAAATTAGCTCGTCAGCACAACCTAGAGGAACGACCACTTGAATATTTTGTCACAAAGATGATGCAAGACGACCTGAAACAGTGCTCAGATTATGGCTCATCAATCCACCAATTTTTTGACAGTAGCGAGTGAGTGACGTTTATATCATGCTAAAACAGTATTATTACAGTTGACAAGACATTAAAGCACAATATATTTGTATTTTCGTTACATTTTGAAGAACTTTTGCCTTTAACTTCATCGCTGATGAATTGCGCAGTGTAACAGATAATGCTGTTGCAACAATGAAATGCAAAAATGCTGGCCTGATGTTATATAACATTGTGCATACATACGTGATGGTATTTTAGTACCGGTGTAATAGTTTTAACTGATCAGAGGACCAAGTGGACAGAAGGTTTGCCTCTCATGCAGTAGATTGGGGTATGATTCGGAGTGGGGCCAAACCAATGACTTTAAGTATTCATAGCTTCCTTGCTCTCTTATCTTATTTGTTTCAAAGTCCGTGGTTTAATTTTGCAGCGGTCACGACACTGTCGGTGCTGTTGCACTTGATTGTTACGGCAACATCGCCTGTGCCACGTCTACTGGAGGCATCAATGCACAAATGGTGGGCCGAATTTCGGATTCCCCAATCGCTGGAGCTGGAGGATTCGCTGATAATCAATCAGGTTGGTAGCAATTCTGCTTTAACACAAATATTCCCTTACGCAGTAGTAGTTATGTCTTTCCTTTCCGCGCCGTCAACTCGATAGCGAATACGATAAATTGGAGGAAATAAAACAACGGTGCAAGAAAAGGGATGAGACAACGAAACGGAATAACGTTATGACACGCAGGTGGGAGAAGAGGAGTTAAAAAAGCAAAAGTGGGCATGGTTGCAACACCCAGGCCTTTATTCATTTAAATTCGAAAGTTTTAGGCTAGTCAATGCTTTCACGCTATCACGAGAAAGCGATCAAAGCGCTATAACGAGGTCGCTTAGGAGTTGTCGGTTATCTGTTAACTCTTCAAGATGGGGAATCCCGTTAAGTGCCTTTACCCATGGCTTAAGTAAACTTCTCAGCTTGTGCTCCACATTGTACCGTAAATGTTGAACGTCAAGCAGGGAAGCTGCGAATACCAATTTTAAAGTCATGAGTCTGACCCAATTCGCAACCAAACCCGAATTTACAGCTCTGCTCTACAGACGGACGCTGTAATCCATGGTCTTTCAACGGGGGCGATTTCGCCCTTCAGAGAGGTGATTGTAACAATTTTGGAAATTGAGGGCGATTTTACCTTTCAGGGGGCGATTGTAGACTTCTCAATATTGATAACAACCGAGCAAATGATAGAAATGAATTCAGATTTTTAGGTAGCATAATCAGTGAACTGTCGAGAAAGTGGTTTAGCGGACGTGAAGACTTTTCTTTGGATCTCCATCTGTATTTGGTGGGAAAAATAGTAGCTCTGCAGACGTAAAAACCTTTTTGGTCTTCACCTCTTTTCGATGCGAAAAATATTAGCTCTACGGACGTGAAGGTTTTGTGGGGGCAATTTGGACCCATAACTTACTTTCTAAAAAGGGGCGATTGTGTAAAAAAGGTTGAAGACCCCTGCTCTAATCAGTCGACCATCTGAGCTGATGCTTTCACGAATCGCTTTCTTTGCAATTTGAAGCAGTGCAATGAACAACTGTTTTAATTTATGTAAAATTGTTTTAATTCACGTAAAATTTAATTTAAATGAAACCGGCCGTTAGCTCAGTTGCTTAGCTTGCACGCTATCGGTGCGGGAAATCTGGAGTTCAAATCCCGGGTCGTTCAAATGAGCACAGTGTCGCCAACGGCTCTTCACCGCTGCGACATTTCTCTGGAGCTGTGCAGCCCGGGCGCTTAGCCGCGGAGATGGGCCCTCCACTTGTTACACGCTTCGGCGTAATACCGCGAGTATAATGAAGGTTTGATTTAAAATTTGAGTAAAAAATCACCATAAATATTATTCAACTGAAATGATACCTGCGAAACCTATATAAGTATTTTGCGCTGCGACATTTCGTCAATGATTAATTTATGTTAATTTGCAGTCGCTGTGTCCACTACTGGCCATGGGGAATCAATCATGAAAGTCAACTTGGCACGAATGATCAGTTTGAACGTAGAAAACGGTGAGTTCATGATAATCAACAAGCTTCTGTATGGAAGCACTCAAAGTGACGGGTCTCCAAGCTTTTGGAGCGTATGCTTTATTCGCTTCGTCAATGTTTTCGAGGCCTTCTTCAACAGATTTTTTTGTACTTTTTACAAAAATTCTGAATGATTGTTGCTTTTGCATGATCACTAGGGCAAGTTTTTGCAACTTTTTTCACAGCTTTCGACAGCTTCCAGAACACTTAGACTCTACGTAGTTTAGTGTTTCAGGCTGTTTCCATAAATTTTATTTTGCAACTTTTTGCTACTTTTTTCGATTTTACAAGTATGTGCAACTTTTTATCGCAACTTTATTAAATTTTTACGCAAAATGTGAAAGTAAAAATGTGATTTGAAAATTATGCTTTGAAATTAGTACAGAATTTTGGTTTAATTGTAGTATTTTCAACGAATTGTATAGTGTTAGTGGGCGGTGGTGCCAAAGAGGAACAACAACGTTTAAACCTCTCTGGCACATTGTGTAGGCCATCAATTAGGCCCATTACAATTAACGAATTGTATAACAACGCGCTTTGCGAGGATGAATAAGCTATGTCTCAATGTTGTCTATGATGTAACAGTTGGTTCGAATTATTTAAGTTCAGCTACAATCCTAGAAGTTCTAATACAGTGGTTTTCAAAGTGGTCGATATCAACTCTCCGGGATCAATTGGACCATCCAAGGGGTCAAATAGGGGTCAATGAATAACTGGTGGGGTCTACTAGAGCCATAAAGCCTACAACTCAAAATTATCATTAATCCGCCAAGGAATGCAAAAGACGTTTTGGAACAAATCAAACGAAATTAAGAGGGCTGATTGAATCTCAGCTTCCATAGTTAACAAGTGCTGCATTCGTTTTAGCAAATTCTAAGAAGTTTATTTGTTACATCATCCATTGTGATGGCATTATGAAAACGGTTCTTTTTTCTCTTGTTACGTCGCAAACAGTATTGTCGTGAATACGGCGCAGTTGTCACACTGGCGGGTACAGTAGTTAAGCTATGCCAGGGGTCTGCAACTTTTTGCACTCGAAGAGCCACTTTAACTAATATTCCAAAAAATAAAAAACACTGTGAGCCGCAAAACTATTTTCACAATCAAAGAAAAACAACACTGTGCATTACTTAAATTGCATTTTTGATTTTAAAAAAGTGTCATTTGTTGTATTTGCAAAAGCAGTTCCATGTAATCAGACTTAATGTCATTCATGAGATAAAATGTTCAGGAAAAAAGCGGTTGCAGCATAGTCGCCATGCGTTTGAAAATTTAAACAATACAATAGTGGCAGAGTTGTTGCAACCATCGGATTCAAATATTTTAATGCATTTAGAGATGGCCATTTATCGAGATAATTTATCGGCGATAATTTATTACCGATTATCGTTATCGCTCAAAACATGTTTGACTTATCGATTACCGATATCGCTTTTGTAATATATTTTGTTATCGCCGATAAATTATCGCGATAAACGAATTTTTATGCGCACAGTGATTAAAGTTAGTTAGCACTGTGGAAAAAATACACTGTGTTCCAAAAATGCTTTTGCAAATTAACAACATCTCTTTTTGTTTTATTTAATGCCACGGCAGAACCCATGAATCTTTTCTTGAAAAACCTAGAAACACATTTTTGCAATGTGACTTGCATAACAACTTCGTCAAAATCATTGAAAATTTACCACAACGTTTAAGTTGTCGGAAAAATTTATGGGCGATAATTTATCGATTACCGACATCGCTTTAAAAAATTGAGATTTATCGATTATCGGTGTCGCCCAGGGCTTTTTTGAAGTTATCGTTATCGCTTTAGTACAGAAAGGTTTATTGTGGCCATCTCTGAATGCATTTTGGATTGTTGCAAATGCAACGCACGAAACTATTCCATTTTTAAAATTCTATCAAGCAAAATGTTTTCTCGTAACAGAAATAATTTATTAAAGCGACAGTGTTTTGGCAAAAACATTTCGGTGCCCTTGAAGCATGCCCTGAAGAGTGATGCCCTAGGCGGCTGCCTAGTTCGCCTTATAGACGCGCCGGCTCTGCTTACAGTATTAATATCACATATCAGAAGCTAAAAGCAAAAACCGAAACAACAGAATGGATGATTTCCAAACTTGACTCAAGCGCTCGCTAAAGCAACTATGAAATTTTAATAGATATGCACATACGGGTAAATCACTGTTTATTTTTGATAGCCACAGAGAGCCACAGCAGAAAGATCAAAGAGCCGCATGCGGCTCCGAAGCCGCAGGTTGCCGACCCTTGGGCTATGCAGTAAGACGGAGAACTCTTTGTAACCCGAGAGATAGCCACTTTGTAAACCCGAGAGATAGCCACACTAAATAGTTAAAAGTAGAGAAACGCGTGTGCTGCACTGACAGTTGCGTTTTATGTTATGCTTGCATCTGTGGTCCTAAGCATATTTTCGGGTTGTGTATTATTTTAGCACGCATTTCAGTTAAAAACTCGACTTTATTTTAACGTATTTTGTTTCCTTGTAATTGTCAAGCTGGGCTAGGGGGTCTATAGAAAATTTTATACTTAAATTAGGGGTCAACGTGCAAAAAAGTTTTGAGAACCACTGTTCTACTATCATTGTATCTGCACTAGGGATGCAGAGCCATTGCAGAAAAGGTCTGGCTTCTGCTCGTGTTCTGAAGCTCTTAAGTCTTACACCTGTGGATCCAGCTCAGGAACTGAATGTTTTTAAAAGTAGCTTTTTTGTTTTGACCAAATCAAGATTATTTGAAAAGTATAACTATGTGGTAATTAGCGAGTTGCTTAAGCTGCAAAAGCAGTGTTGCTTAAACTCGTTGTGCAATGTGCGTTGTGCGTAAGCTGGTTCTGCATAACCTCGTTGTGCATAGTCCTAAATCCAACTTTTTACTACAACTTTCTTTACAATTAAATGCAACTTTTTAGTGCAACTTTTCTTAAAAATAAATGCAACTTTTTCAAAATTTTATTGCTGCAAAAACTTGCCCTAATAATCAGGCAAACCTTACCAAAAAGTTTAATTATGTTTAAATATTTCTTTCTTAAAACGTTCTGCCGGCGATACTTTTTGTTTTCTATTTCCTACTCGTAACATTATGTTCGATTCTTGTCGAAACTGTAATGGAGAAGACAGGTTCTTGTTAATTTATCTAAAACCGTATTTGTCCTCCAGTGTCAAAAAATGTCGGAGGCGCTATAGCAAGTTTGCGTGCTAGTTACCGGTCACCTGTGTCTCACTCTAAGATGGGGAATCCGTTTATGTACTTTTCCAATCAGTTCAACTGTGAACTTGCTGTCTTGTCTCTTACTGTCCTTTTTTGATGCTGAACGTCAAGCAGGGATGCTATGAATTGAAATGCAAAATTTTGAGCCCTTGTTTGACGTTTCTCAGAATCGAAACATGAGTTGCTTTAATTAGAATCGAAACAGTGAGTTCCTTTGCTCTTGAGAAGATGCAGATGCTTTGTCGATCTGTTAATTCTGCGCTATAAACGTGATTGTTGTACATTTTAATAAATTTATTTTGCTCATACAGGAATGTCTCCTCAGCTGGCAACTGAGAAATCGATCAATCACATGAAGAAGCGCGTCAGTGGTTGCGGAGGAGCTATTGTTGTTGACACTGAGGGGAACACTGCTGTGCATTTCACTACTCAAAAAATGTCGTGGGCTCGTATTGGTGAAAAATCATCCAATGAAATTGCAGAAGCGAGTCACGTGGTTGAGTATGGATGTGATATGAAGAACATTCGCACAGAAAAGTTTTAGTCTTTCTTTTGTTCTTCTATTGCTTTAAATTAGCGTCGCTTACTACAGTATTTATTTCGTGGTAAAAAGATCTTGCAATCTGTGATTTTTTATTTTGCGTTACACGAACTTAAACTGCCTTTGCTATTTTGAAAAGCTAAAACTTGCTTCATTAGTTAGATAAAGATCGCGTAATAAAATCTTGAATCAAATATTCAACAGCTCATTCTGCAATGTGCGGTCTTACTGGTAGATTTCCGTTATAGCCTACTAATTTTTTTTCAAATCTAGATTAAAAAGATTTGCGTGCAAAAAATGATTTCAATCACTCGCGTGTTTTATTCATATGTTAATTTACTATACAACAAGTCAGTGATTTATTGGTATTGGTGAACGCTCTCCATGTTTTCGGTCTATTTCTAGATCATTGATGATACTTCTGCTTTCAGATTCAATATTCACTAGCGTGCAGCTCAATTGGACTTACAGTATTTTGCATTCTTAGTAAATGCATCAATATTGCGTTTTAAATGATAGCTCTTGGTGAAACTGCATTTTAACAGTTCAACCAGGTAACTGTTGAAAAGTGTAATCCAATGAATTGCGGTCACTGCCTTCGTTTCAGCATTGAAAATCCAAGGTTTTCATTGCAAACTTGTATGAAAAGGTGTCAGATTGAGACAGTCTTTTAAAATTTCAAACCATAGTAATATCCCTGGCCGTCTGCAACTCTACATGCTCTCGGTTAGTCATAATTTCTTGTTTGACCAGCAGTGAGGTTGGTGGGGAGACACGAGCCAGCCTTAACATCAAAACTTACTCTGAAACAGCGTTTTTCTATTGAAACTCATTCTATCTTAAACAGTCTGGGCTCTAGATTACTGCTTACTGGTTGATGGTGCAAATAGTAAAGCTTTTATTAGCCTTGTACCTTAAAAATTATTTACCGGTTTCGTGAAGATAGACCTGCTTCGATGTAGTTCTTCATCAATTTCACTGCCTGATCCATATGTACTAGTTAGACCTATGTTATTCGATTACGAATATATTGCTTTTTTTGCTATTATTGCAACGTAGTGAATTGATATCGATCATCAAGGTTTTTGAATAAAGTGCGTCTGTCATTGTAATGACTTGGCATGATCATTTGATACCATTTTACTTAAAAAAATCAAAAGTGCAGCTTTTCTGTTCAGGCACATCATCCCTTGTTAAAGTGAAAGCTTAATTACAGTGTTTACAACAGAGCCAATTAGTAACGACGATATCGATATTTTGCAAAAAGAGAACGACGGTACCGATAACAGTGCATTTTTAAAAAGTAACGACAATAACGATACTCGGTACCGATTTTTGATAGTTTTCAAAAGAAAAAGTTTCTTGTTTTTTTTTCTACAAATTTGTGATTTGTAGATAGTTCATTACCTACAACACATACCGGCAGTGAATACATTCCATCTAAAAGCGCCATGTTTACAAATTGATTGTTCATGAAACGCAGAGAAAAAATGTTTTTTAGTAGCTCATTTCGTCAAGTTAGAATGGTTTGTCAGAAATCTTAATGATTTTCATATAGGCTACTCTACTACCAGAGCTGCGGAGGTGGTATGTTACAATATTCAACCTTCGTTTCATGGCCGTTAAATGTTTCGACAAATTTTTAATACAGTAGTTCACTTGCGAAGAAGCGCATAACCAGAATTTTTTTCAGGGGTAGCGCTGCCTAAGAAAGCAAAGACCAATTTTTTAAAAATCAATGTTTTAGAACTTAGAGCTCTTACAGTAAGTTACAATTATGATTAATTTATACATTTTTTTTTTTCAGTCTAATGCAATCATGCATTAACGGCAGGCTCAACGGCCATGGTTTAGTAATTATCTTTGAAGTAAAAATTGTGTTCACTTACCAATACAAGAAATTTCAGTTTCTCGCGTTTAAAATCTATTCCAAAAAAAGGTACCGAAATATCGAGTAAAACAGTCAAAACAGTAACAGAAAAGTGCCGCGTTACAATAACGCAGTGCTTTTGTACCGCGATACTGCCTAACTCTGATTGGCAGTCAACCTTAGTCGTGCACACAGCAGTGCCGAAACTAGCGCCCCCCCGAACCCTCCAACTGAAGGGGGGCGCACAAAAGGGGGCCCCGTAAATAGTCAGTATGCGTAGTACTATTTACTCAACCTATGATAAAGGTGCCTGAAATAGACTTATTCTAAGGTTCAATATATTTTTTGTCCTTACTCGCGCGATGTGGGGCCCCCATACCATATTTATGCTTTTGGCCATGGGAAGCCCCCGCAAATTTTTCGAAAAATTGCAGTTGCAAAACTAGCAAGCAAACGTTTAGTAGCATACCAAGGACCCCTCATCTTCAAGTGAAAGGTGCAAAAATAAGCCTTAAAAACGTTTTTTCTTCGCATAGGTAGCGAAATGTTAGAGTAGGGTTTGCTTGCAACATCATTTTAGTGGGTTTGGAAGGGACTTAGTAAAACAGACTATTAAACGTTGTTAAAACTGAGGAATTTTAAAGGTTCAAAAAGCCTCCAAAATAAGGTGAAATTCCGCAAAATTTTCTGGGGGCATGCCCCCAGACCCCCTAGCTTAGCATCGCCCCTTCGGGACTCACTCTTTTGTATCACCATCCAAGAAAAAAATTTTAGGGGGCCTTGAAAGATGATTTCGGGGGGGGGGGCGCATTGCCTAGTTTCGCCCCTTGCACACAGATACAGTTGACTAGTATAATATACAGTAGGCCTATTTGTAGTTGTGTTGACAGATGAGCTCTACACAGATCATTGAGTCACTTTATAATTCTGCATCAAAGTTAGACTAGAGACTATACCTATAGACCAGAGGTGGGCAATACTTTTTACACGAAGGGCTACATTTGAAAAAATTTTTGAAAAACTTTGAACCCGAGGGCTGCACTGATTGCAAGAGCAAAAAAAGGTCTAAAAGTCCGCAGGAGTCCTATTTTTCGCTGACATTCAGCGCGGAGCTAAAATAAAGGTCTTCATCTTAATTCACGGTAGGAGTTTATATTTCTGTAAGAGCCAGCGAGCCAAAAAAATAGTCTCTCGAGCCGCTGTTTGCCCACCCCTGACCTAGAGCAATAATGCAATAGTTGGCTATGAACAGATCAACACATTTACACGCATTGTACCCGGTTAGTATATACCAGTTTGTCAGACTTATCATGTCAAGTACACGGCACACAGGTGCAACAGGCATCAGGTTACACTGGTGCAGCATTGTAGCTGTGCACTAGTGGGTTTTAGTACACCTAACCCTAGTTGATGTTTACAAGTTTCTTCACATTAAATTTTTATAAAAAAAGGTTACTTATGTTCTAGGTATGCTCTAAAGTCTAGACCTAACTATGTCTAACTGTTTCGCACGCTTTCAACAAATGGGAAAACATTTCTATAGAATTACTTGCACCATTATAGTAATTCATACTAGCAATGCAAACCCATTGACTGGCGTGATGTCACAGCAAGCAACTCTTTATTCTCACACGTATTGAAACTTTAATGACGTAATGCAACATCGCAACTATTAAAAAACCCCACAGCTCCAACACAGAATTAATTCATCCGGAATTTTGTGCAAAAGTGTTTAAAATAACTTGTATTATTAAATTAAATGTCAAAAATGCAAATCCAGATAAACTTCACAGCTGCACTAATGGGATGGCTGGTGTTGCATTTTGCTGACAAGCTTGTCAATGCGTGGCTCGGTAGTGGAAGAGCACATTTCTGATCTCGCTTTGCTATTATTTTATTCCTGGCTTTGTTCTTTATTTTCAATAGTGCTGAGAAGCATGCCTCACACAGCCAGGTTAATGAAAAAGGCATCAAAAGTTGAATCGCTGTGCTTGCCACTCTAGAATACGAAGCTACCATCGCTGACTAAAGTGCAGGCAAAGACATTTCTTTTAAGGCATTCTCTGCAGTCGAGTCATTTTTAGAGCTATAAATTTCTCTTTGAGTTGCATCATTTCCGCTGAACACGCTAACAAGGTCTGACTCTGCGACAAAGGGTTTCTAAGAAATACTGAATACCTCTCGCGACCCCTAGAAAAATGCCTGATGACCCCCATGGGAATCGCGACCCCCAGGATGAAAACTACTGGTCTACAACCTCTTTGATCAGTTCTTGATTAAAACTTCGACAAATCTGTGAATCGAAAGCAAAGATTACACGTAGCTGAAAAACTAAACAGAAAAAGTCACTCTTATTTAAATAATTATCATTCTATATATTGTTGTGATTTAACTTCTTTCTTGAATTGTAGAGCTATCAGCAGTGCTCTCTTATAACCCAAGACCTTCAGTGAAAAAGCCCTGAACCCCAGAAACGCATTGAAAACCCAAGATTTGGGGTTAAAACCCTATTATTGTATGAGCCTTGCTTCGCAGTTTCCTTAATTACTAATAATTTCATTTCTTTTCTTTAGAATTTTTTTCAATTTCTTTGAATTTTATTTCAACGATTTGAAAACAAAAAAAAGGAAATGTTTCTTACAATTTTTTAGTAGAATTGATTTCACTTAGTTTGTTTTTACGCTATTGTGACGTGTGGTTTTTCGATAGTTGCTTATATATCTTTGTTAAAGTCTTCGAGCTTGTATAAAAGGCTAAAAATGTTTTCGTTTTTCAGGTTTTAGCGTTTGTCTAAACCAGGGGTGGGAAACCTGCGGCCCGCTTAAGTTTTGAATGTGGCCCGCATCAGAACTTTGCTAAGTGTACAACAAACTGGTAGAATAGAAAACATTAAGATTTCTTAAAAAGTGTTTTACATTCAACTGCATGCTACATTTGTGGCTGAAAAATCGTGCAAAACTCTCTGATTTTTCAGGAAAAAACAACTCAGCATAAATATTTAATAAATTTGCGACGTATTGTTGTGCATTTTTAAGAGAAAATTTACAAAATGAAAGTAAATGTGGCCCGCTGAAAATATCATTCAATCAATGTGACCCGCTGTGCATCGCTGGTTTCCCATCCCTGGTCTAAACTCTAGATACAAATGCAATACTTTACTACCGAATACTGCAGGAGTGAGCAAACTGCGGCCCGCGAGACCATTTTATGCGGCCTGCGGGCGTTTACAGAACTATGAACTTCTACCGTGAATCGAGCCGAAGGCCATTTGTTTAGCTGCGCGCCTAAATGTCAATGAAAAATAGGACATCTGCGGACGTCTACCTTTTTTTTTGCTTTTCCAATCAGTGCGGCCCCCGGCCTTCAAAGTTTTTCAAAATTTTTTTCAAACGTGTCCCTTTGTGTAAAGAAAAGTATTACCCACCCCTGGAATACTACATGATTGTGTTTTGCTATTGCAAATTTGTTGTTCCGTGAAAACGGAACAAGAGCATGGGAAGATATGCTGATTTCAAAATCAGTTTCCGAGAAGAGGGAACGTTTGCAGTACATGGCTTAGTGGTGAGGAGATGAATAGGCCTACTGCAATTAATTAAGCTGGAAGCTATTGTGCTAAAGGATATCAAAAATAGGTGTTACTGCACAAATTCAGTGCTTACATATGGTAATGTGCTCTCAACCATTAAAGCAGGAGTATGAGGTGCCAACTGTTTACTCTATGACTATGCAAAGAGAACTACCTCAAATAAAATAAACAGTTGGCGCCATATTAAAGAGCCAAAACTGTTGCACGCATTTTATGGTATTGCACAAAGGAGTGTGATTTAAAGATCGATCGCAATTATGCAGTGTGATTGACACAAGCCTGTGGCGTAGTCGCGAGGGGGGTTACGACCCCTCACCCCCATTGAGCTTCAAGTGACGTCATACTTACGTCTCTTTGTGACTTTCTTTTCAAAGCGTTAGTTATTTTTACCACTAGGCCTAAGTAGGTTATTTTACGATAATTGGACGCGAAGTCAGAGGCGGATTCCAAGAACTCGATTTAGGGGGTGATAAACGGCGCAGAAATATTGTACATTCAGAACAGAAGCATAAATCAGCCTGTTACCCGCTTGTGATATTTTAATACTCGGGTGTCGTATTTATAGAATTTAAAATTCAGTAACGTAAGCACGGTACGAAAAAGTTAAAACCCTTGTTAAGACTGAAATGGCTTCATACTTACCTCTTTTTGGCGCAGTGGTTCGGAGCGTCGTTTTTACGACGACCGTGATCGCAAGGTTAATGGTTCAACTACCAACCTAGTCTCGTTGCTGCGTCCTTGGATAATATGTTTCACGATGATTATCTCTGCTTGGTGGAATCTGGCAAGCAGCAAATTAAAGAAGTCAAAAGAAAATCCAACCGGAAAACTTGGAAACAAAGGCAACTCCTAAGCGAGTCTGAATTCGTCCTAAGCGGCTCCGCTGCTTTCTCGTGATAGAAAAATAAAGATGAAGAAATCAATCAATCAATCTTTTTCTGATATTTATTTCGAAGTGCTCGATACTTTGTCATTGATAATCCGGTTTTGTAATACTATTGTCATAATAACACGAATTATGTAGCGTTGTTTCCTGAATCTTGTTCTTTGCCATTATGCTTATGAAGCAATGACGCAATTATATTAGCAGGGTAGTGCTGCTCCTGTACACGCAACTGCCCTTGGCCTCTCAGACCTTCCGCGAAAAGGGCTAAACGATTTCAAGCAAAAATAGTTTACGTAGCTTAAAAAAGAACTTAATCGCTAACATTTGAATATCGTTTTACCAGTTCACCAAAAAGCATTCCTTTGACTTCCTTACAGTAATTGTGCTTTAATTGCCTTCGGTATTTTAGTTTAAAACATCTCTCTCTTAAGTTTGAGGCCATCTTTTGTTATCATACAACATACTATGGTCAAATGTGACGTCATTTTCAACCATAGGCGCACGCAGGGGGGCACGGTGCAATGCTAACCCCTCTTTCGGCCCTGTAATAAGGTGCTAAAACCTAACTGTCTTTCAGTCTATAATTTCCCAAACTAATAATGGTTGCAGACTCCTTTCACTTATTTTAGCCAAGCTTCTGCTTTTAGACATAAACTGCGAAAATAGACATAATCTGCGAAAATGTTTTTGCATTGCCTATAGTGACTGCGCTTACTGCATGCCCTTTTTCCATGAAAAGTGTGCTAAAATGAGTGTTTTTTATGTGAAAACTGCAAAAATTCGTTAGCAGCTGGGGGCCAGGCCCCCAGAACCCCTTAGCCTCCGGCGGCTGCCCCCGGTTGTGCCCCCTTAGCTCAATCCTCGGTGCGCACCGTTCTCAGACCTTTTCATTCCAAAATCCTGGCTACGCTGGTTTACTTTGCTGTATACAAATTTTTAACAGCCGACTGCGAGTTAAAGGCGAAATTCGATTAGGGCGTAGCAAATTCACAAAAACGGCAACTTTTAGATAACTTGGTCAATGCTGAGTGCAATGGCGCTAACGTGGTGTTTGTTGTAACGACAGGATGCTGTAGAAGGAAAGCCGAGCAAATCCCATGTTTTAGTTACATTCTCGCAATACAGCGGCGTAGCAAGAAATTGTAAAAAGAGGAAGAGGGGCATAAGCTGCAAAAGCCATGAAGATAGTCTGTCATATTTCTACTTCCTTGCTGTTTTATCGTACAAATGTGGTAAGCCTGCACCGTTTGATAATATAATTATGCGACATAATTTGACCAAGTAAATCGAGTCATGCTTCCTGAAATAAAATACTGTAAAACTCTCACTGCCAGTTTCACAAGACGTGTAAAGCGTGGTTCCGCTTGGAGCTTTCTAAATGACTCAGCTTGTAGAAAGACAAATGAGCTGACAGGACTTAGCTCTTCGCATGTTCAATCTTTGGTCACACTATAGGTCGCATCAATTTTCTTACAATAATTTTTGGAAAATGCAGTAAAACATGGATTACTGTTTTTGCGTTAGTTTGCAAATAACTTATCTCCCCTACGTATTTTCTTGTATTTTTATCTTGTCTACAACACGGGCACTTTTACATTGGTGGACCCACATCTACAAATATAGCATAAAAAAAATGGTAGTGTGCTATGACTGCTTGCAAAAACTTTGCTATGACTGCTTGCAAATTATAGAAATTTGGCACGCGACGAACCACTCGGCAATCTGCATAATTATGCCCTGATGCGGCAATACAATATACAATAACTGTTAACCCAATCACATGATTTTTTACAGCTTTAATTAAAATTTTAATCATAACGTGACTTTTTGTGCAGCCAGCAATAATTCGAAACCGCTGATTCATTTATACAGGCATGTATGTGAAATTACTTAAACGCGGAAATTAAATTGTCACCTCGATACTGTATAGTCAAATAAAATTTGCAGTAAAAGTTCAGAGGCATTGTGCAATTCCGGAAACTTGCATCCGTTGATATTTCTGTTTTTCAAGTAGGGCATTTTCAAGATGCATTCAAACACGAAATTCTTGCAATCTGAGTATACAAACAATTTGAGCAGTGGCGACTCTAGCTTTTTCTGGCTACTCGGGCTCGACATAAACAGTGTTAAAAAAACGGTAAAATAAGCAATAAAATAGCAACTTACACAACAGTTAAATTGTTGCAAAATACTTTCATTCATACATAAAATTTAATCTTCTTAATTTGATGGCAAACTCATACTGAATTTGTTGTGTAGCTCTTTGTTATCAGCTATCCATTGTAAGCCACAAAGGAACAGACATTTATGACCAAACAAAAAGCCTGCGTTTACTACATGGCAGCATGATGGCAGGCGTCTGACAAAGCCTTTTTTCTATTCCTATCTCCAATTGTAGCTCGGGCTATTTCTCGAGGGCCCGAGTTTGTGAAACAACGTAACAAACGTTTGCATTGTCTGACTCAGGTAAATGCGATCGAGCCCGAGTAAGATGTAATAAGGAAAAAGGCTTTTGTCTCGTTTGTCTCTTCCTTTTCTCCGCAATGCGGCTCGGGCTATTTTCCTCTAGCCAGAGCTTATGGCTAGACAAATCGTTGAGCGAAAAACGCAACTGCCACCGCACACTTCGTTGTTTTTACGATGACTGTTTCTTTCAACGAACTTGATACGAATTAAGTTAAAAAAAGCTTTAAGCTTACTTTTTAAAATTTAAATAATAACAAGCCTTCCATCATTTCGTAACTTAGGCTCAGCCCGAGTGCCGGAGTCGCCTCTGCATCATTTTGTAACTCGGGCTTAGCCCGAGTAGCCCGAGTGGCGGAATCGCCATTGAATCTGAGTGAAGTCGATAACTATCAACTCTGAAATAGCAGTTAGATTTCGCAACAGCAGCAGGAAGTTATCACAGATTACAATGCAAAGCACAATGCGCTGCAAGCAGACATAATTAACAGTCGAACTGCAATTCATTCAAAGCGAGTTCAATACCATATTATGACATTCTTCCCCCCTTATTTAATTTACAGACTAAGAAAAATAAACACAGAGCAAAAAAACACGTTATTAATAATATACAGGATCACTATAACAATTTGCCTCTTATTTTTTACTGACATTCATCCCCCCTTATTTATTTTTCAGACTAAGAAAAACAAAAAAGATAGAAAACAAAAAAAACGCATTATTAATAATACACAGGGTCACCATAGCGATTTGGAGGTCTACGAACTCTAGTGGATCGCCTAAAAGTAGGTGTTATGGGTGATTGTGTATGTGAAGAGGAAGGTGGTGAATGATTATCACGAGCTGAAGCATCTTTTGAAATGTCCAATAGGTTGGAAGGCTAATTATCATTTACAGTGGTCGAAGGTTCTTTTTCTGGGGAGCCATGAGCTTCTTCTGCACTCGATTCGGTAAGAAACAGGGGTACTGGGTTAGTATCTTGGGAGAGTGCCTCGGTCAGTGGGAGAGGAGCTAGGTCTTTGGTGGAAACGGTTGATTCTCGGTCATCAAAAAAGCGGACGTGTGCAAAATTGTGATTGCTTTCAAGAAGATTTACTTCGTAACACAAAGGATCGCTTTTGCTTCTCTCGCGATTTCGGAGAAGAACGGGGCCAGGAGTGATTAGCCAGAGAAGTAACGACTGTCCAAGCATCGATTTAAACTGCCCAAGTATCGATTTGTAAATCCAACCCCAATATCACATCAGAGCGTAATTCTTTCAGAACCACCAGTTTGAAACTTAGGTTATGGCTGTTACAAACGTAAAGATTGCCAGAAACATTACAGTTTACCCTAGCAGAGTGAGAAGTTGAAGCCATCGAGATACTTGAGGGCTTTCCTTGTTAAGCCAGATTGAGCTCTTTACAAACACGAACATCGATGTAGCTCTCGTAAGAGCCAGTGTCCATGAGGGCATTGACGATTAAATTATTGATGGAAGCAGACTCAAAAGAAGTTTGCGAGCAAGTTGGTGGTACAGGAGACTCAGTCGATAAAACTAGGTTGCCCGCTATACATGCAGAGTTTCCTTTAGCTTTTCTTGCACAACAAACACGTGCAAAATGTCCTTTTTTTGACAGTTAAAGCACTCGGCGTTTTTGGCAGGGCATCTTTCTCAACGATGGTATATACCGCCACAAAAATAGCAATGAAGTTTTGTTGAGATGGTTTTATTTGTTGCCGCAGAAGTATTTTGCTGGTGGTCTGCTGGGTTATCTTTTTCTTCTCCATCGTTTGTTTGTCTTCGCGTGGCCGCCAGGTGTCCGCGCGATAGAATTGATTGGCATGTTCTTCAGCTAGAGTAAGTGAAAATGCCATGGCAAAAAGCACGTTGCAAGGTGGTATCTTCACTCTCAAGAACGCGTTGCCTCACATTGGCTGAATTTAAGCCTTTAATGAACGCGTCGCTTATCATTTCTTCTCTGTATGTTTGAGCTACAGCTGCAAAGTTGCAGCCTTTGGCTAACTGTCGAAGTTGCTTGAGAAACTCCTCGAGACTTTTTCAGGGCGGCTGGGATCGTGTAAACAGCATATGACGAGCCATTATTGTGTTTAAAGACTTCACATAAGCTCTTTGGAGAAGCGCTAATGCTGGTTGATACTTTGTCGTTCCCTCGATATAGCACAGGGTCTCCCAATATTTTTTACAAACGTACCACTGAAACAATTTCAAAAACTCCCCGTACCACTTCATCACAAAAATTAAAGATGCTTACGAAAAAACCCTCACCTACGATAACACTCGTACTATGCATTTTTGTCATGTTTGTTTAATGAAAGAAAAAAGGCAAATTCTTGAGCTATCATTTCCACTTCGTATTTAATAAGATGGATGCGCTTGCTTCTGCACTACAACCTCGTCAGTGTTACTGTGAATTTTTGCCAGATTGAGACAAAGATTTGGCTCCAGTTTCAAACTCCAGTTCCAAACAGCAGTTCCAAGCATAACATAATAAATTGAAATTGTGACGTACAATTTTCCATTTTATGAAAAGTTAAATGGAAATGACTTTACATTTTACATTCATCAATATTGATAAAAAAATAAATCTGTTAGGCGTACCACCTGCAAATCCTTCGCGTACCAGTTTGGGAAACGCTGCTCTAAATCAACACAATTTTTCTCATTTTATGGCGACAGGAAGCAAGTTTTTATAAATCATAGAAGCGACTATGAATTATATACAGCAATTTCGATCATTGCGGTATAAGAACTCGTTACATTGCTTAACGTGCATTGCGGCACGTAGACATAAATTTATTAGGTTAATTATAATGGTAATTTTACTGGTGCTGCTGTAAAAAACGAGAATTGAAAAACTATTTTCAATACAAATCAAATTCTTATTACACTTGCTTCCCATGCTTTTTAAATGTTGTTGGGAAATTCATTGGCTCGTTCAATTTATTACAACTTCACTGTTTGAAAAATTCACCGATTTTGCACTGGTTATTCGTTAACCAACCCCACACGCCTTAGCAAGACAGCTTTACCGATTGTGTTACAGAAGTAAGAAATGAACATCTCAAAACTAAAATAGCCTAAATCAATAAATAACGAAAAAATGGTTCAGGCAAAAGTGTTTGTTTTACCGCGCTGTTCTCTTGACTGGCTTGCAATTATTTTAGTTTACACAAAGGTATAAAAGATGCACGAAAATGGCATAAGCACTTCATAAGCTGTAATAAATCAAAATAAAAAATCAAATCTTTGTTATGGACCTACTCGCCGCATTACGCCGAAGCGTGTAACGAGTGGATGGCCAATATCCGCGGCTTAGCGCCTGGGCAACACAGCTACAAAAAAAACGTGGCAACGCTGGTGAAGCCGTTGGCAACACTAAGCCGATTTGACCAGCCCGGTGATCGAACCCCAGACCTACCGCACCGAAAGCGTGTGCTCAACAATTTATTGAGCCTACCGGCCGGTTTTACATCCAAGTAATCATGCTAAATTTTGTAATTTCAAAAGCGTAACCTTTCTTGAAGCCAATGTTTTGAGAAGAAAGAGCGATTGAAACAGCTAGAGCTAGAGTTATAGTCATGATTTTTGTCTTAAGGCAACAAAAAAATTCAGAAAATTCTACAGTTTATTGAGTTGAGGCTTAATATACATGCAGTGGTTTACAATCACCCGCGCCCACACCATGAAGATCCAGACAAATTTTTTGCATTACGTAGGCTACTCGTACTTTTATCTGCACTTTTTCACTTCTGCTTTAACAATAATAGCAGGAAGTGTGGCAAACAACGTGTATTACTCATGATTGTTCACTTGCGTGGAGTTCGGATGCTTGATTGTGAAAGAATTAATTTTAAAATTACGCAATAGACTATCACGATCATGCGAAGTTGACTTGGCGCATAAAAAGCGAAGGCGCAAAAAGAAAAGTTAATTCGCAACGAGTGTGAGTTTGGGAATTGTCCGACTGCTTGCTCGGATAACAGCTAGTCCACATCTCAAAATTTGAAAGTCAACAATGATGAAACCAGTTCATTTTATAGTATTTATTTTGCTACTTCCAATTGCTTTTAGGTAAGTGCTGATATGACGATATTTCTCTGTTGCAGCTATTACGAAACTTGATGTTATTTTATTCAATAGTTGTACTGGTAAATTCAAATATGCTATTCCAAAACTTTGTATGAATTTTCGCAGCCATACTTACGTAAATAGTTCCCAGAAAATTAAGATTAAACAGACCCCAATTTTGGAAAAAATAAAAGTGTAACAACCATAAGCTAGTTAATTTCTATGGGCTACATATTTAGAATGTTCATGTATCTCACATTTCCTACAAATATGGTCTAGCTTTTGGTTTATGCATAATATATTCGTAAACATTTCAAAAGTGCATAATTTGGATTTTCAGTGTTTGATTGCATATTTATCCTCCTATCACGAGGAGGAGATCAAAGCGCTAAAACAAGCTCGTTCAGGAGTTGGCGGTTATCTGTCTCACCACACCAAGATAGAAAAATCCCGCTAAGCTTCTTTCCCAACGGCACAGCAAGTCATCAATATACTTGTAGTTCTCTACACTGTCCTTTAATGCTGAACGTCAAGCGGGAAAGGTATGAATTCCAACAGTAAAGTCGTTGGTTTAACCCGACTCGGAATCAAACCAGACTTTGCAGCTCCAGAGGCAGACGCTCTCACCACTAGGCAACTGAGCTGTTGGCACTTGGCCGTTGCTGGAATAAGTAACTTAAAAGATTGCGAACGGAGGAACCAATCATACAAAGCATGTAATGCAAAAATTATCTTTATAACTGTCTCGAAATGGGAAATGGTATTACTTCGCTGACATTTTGGGGGCTCGTACCATCCTTCCATACTGTAGCTCAAAAGGTGAGAACCCTGTGGCTTCTTGCCGTGCCTCTCTATAAGCGAACAAGAGGGGATTGATGAAACGATGCCACTGACGTAGTTGCTCGTGGCATAACCTCCTCAGCATCCGTTTCAAGGTTCCATTGAATTTCTCCACTAATCCGTTGCAAGCGGGATGGTAAGGGAAAGTCGTAAGTCTCCTGATGGACAGTAATCCAGATACCTCTTTCATGCAGTCCGATGTAAACTGGGTTCCAAGGTCGCTTAGAACTTCCTCCGGTACTACAACCCGACTGTACATGTCTAACAACGCTTCTGCTACCGTCTCTGTATCGATGTTGTTCAGCGGAACAGCTTCTGGGTACCTTGTCGCATAGTCCACTAAGGTCAGGATTATCCTGTGCCCTTTGTCACTAGCCGGTGCTATAGGTCCCACTAAATCTATTTGCCACTCTCTTAAAAGGCTGATCAATCAATGGCATGTCCCCTAAAGGTGCCCGTGGCACTGAGCCTCTGGCGACAGTCTTCTGGCAAACATCACAAGACCGACAAAAACTGGTAACATCCTCGTGCAAACCTGGCCAAAAGAAATTGGTCTGAATTCGATCCTCCGTCTTCTTCACCCCCAAGTGTCCCCCAAAAAGAAAGTCATGAGCCGCTCCCATTACTCTTTCTCTTAAAGATTTCGGAACCAAGATCTGCTTACGGGGGTCTCCGACGTCATCCTTCCTTTGACGTATCCGGTACCAAATTCCTCCTCGCTTCTCATATGAGACCACATATCCCTTCCTGGTCTCAGTTCCTTTCAATTGTTTTAACTTCTGCAAGGTGGGGTCTTCCTCTTGCATCTTGATGAGATCTTTTTTGTTAATCGACATCTTATCCGTCACTTCTTTCATTTTAAGTGGTTTGGGGTCCTTGCCACTCCGTGCTTGTGATCTTGTAGCCACCGCCGTCACCACTCCCCATTCTGGATTAGGATCGTGTGATCTTCTAGCTCCAGGCACGTTCCCAATGATTAAGTCAAAGTGGGGGTCCTGCAAGCACATGGTTTCCATAGTTCCAACGTAGAATGGTGTGTCCACTTCTACTTTAGCAATGGGATCTCGCTTAATCGTGCGATCCACCGTCATGATATGTCCCATCTCTCCGGTAAAATCCGCTTCATCCACCAACTCTCTTCTAATAATTACTCCACTGCATCCAGTATCTCGCAACACCTCCACTTTCTTACCTCCGACGTTGCCCGACAACACAGGTAAGTTATCTTTAATTTCCGCCATACACGCACCATTAAGCAACTTGATCTTTTCTCCAGACTTCGGTTCTAGCGTCTCCATTCCCAATCCGTCTTCTTTTTCGTCACTTCTCCGTGGCACTTGCATCGCACATGCAACTCGTTGAGCTTGGGTCGGATTCCCCCCGGGACCCCGCCCCCCCCCCCCCCCCCGCTCTGGATCCAGGTTGAGAGCGCTGCAATGCTGTTTTGCCCTCATGAGCTTCATGTCCCATTGCCCCACATTTAAAACAATAAGACCGGCGGCCATGACCAAACGGCTCATTCCGAGACGTTGATGCTTTGCTTAGGCACTCCACTGCCCTATGGCCTCTGCCATCACACTCGTAACACCTCATTGCGTCTTTATGAGTTCTAGGTAAACTGGTCTTCACATCCTGCTTTGTCACCGGCGCTTTCGTGGACAACTTCTTCCCCTTGACATTTAGGTACTGCTCCGCCAGCTTTGCCAACTCCTCCAAATCCTTAGGATTCCTCTCCTTCAAAAACACCGACATATCCTTAGGGCAGGAGTTTATAAACTGCTCCTTCACCATTAACTCCGACACCCCCTTAAAAGTTTTGTCCCCTCCGGCTAGTTCGACCCATTTATCGAAGCAGTTGGAGATTCTTACGATGAATTGACTAGGAGATTTCTGTCTCTCCGGCTTAGCTCCTCGGAATCTTTCACCGTAACCCTGTTCCGTGAAGTCGTACCTCTGTAGAAGAGGTTTCTGTAGCTTATCGTAATCCCTTGCTTGTCTGACAATCCGGAGTAGACATCCAATGCTCGGCCTGAAAGTAATGGGCTTAGACGAGTAGCCCAGTCAGATCGTTCCCAGCCTGCAACAGTGGCATATCTTTCAAATCAAAGCAAGTAACTATCCAGATTATACTTTCCGTCCACAAAACCAGGAAGCACTGGGGCTTTAGTTCTTGCAACCGCGTTCTGAGCAGCTTGGCTTAATGCCGTCGGTTGGTCTTCCGATGAAGCACTCCTTTGGTCATTCAATCTCTCGCTTTCTAATCGCAACTTTTCCATCTCCAGCTAGTGTTTTTTCTCCGCTTCCCGTTTGGCTGCCTCGGCAGCCAATTTCCGTTCCTCGGCAGCCAATTCTTTTCCCCGGCTTCTGCCGCCAATTTCAATTTCCGTACTTCATTCTCTTGTATCATTTTCCATTCCTGGGTCAAGAACTTCGTCTTCTTCTTTCCTTCAAGACCGATTTATTCTGCCTGCCGTTTCAGATCTTCCAACGTGATAAACCCGCTTTCAGTTGTCATGGCAATCCGCTAACTATCAACCGCACAAAAAAAAACAAGTCCCGGAGGAGCCCCAAAATGCCGCGAAATAGGAAATGGTATTACTTGGCTGACAGGAGGATTGATAAGAATTGTACGACAAACCGTAGGAATCAATTTGCTCTTAGATCTGACCTCACAAAAAAACCAAGACCTTCTTCACCAAACAAATATAATAATCGACCCAACTTACCGTAACTTACTTAGCCACGGTACTCACCGTACTACTTTTCAATAAACACAAGCACCACTGCTCACTTCAGTAACACCATACAACAATATTGCTTACTCTACGCACACTAAATCTACACACGAATGATAACGCTCGAAAATTCAGGCCTATTTATACTCTAAATTCAGTTTCGAGAACGTTCTACGGCATTCTCAAAAAGAAACAAGAAGCGAATGTAGTTTGGTGTGAGTTTTCCATGTCATATGATTTTTTTTTGACGTCACAATCGTGTTTACTGTGGTTTGGTGTGAGTTTTGCATGTCATGTGATTTCTCTTCTTGTTTCTTTTTGAGAATGCCGTAGAACGTTCTCAAAACTGAATTTAGAGTATAAATAGGCCTGAATTTTTGAGCGTAATCATTTGAGTGTAGATTTAGTGTGCGTAGAGTAAGCAATATTGCTGTATGGTGTTACTGAAGTGAGCAGTGGTGCTTGTGTTTATTGAGAAGTAGTACGGTGAGTACCGTGGCTAAGTAAGTTGAGTTGGGTCGATTATTATATTTGTTTGGTGAAGAAGGTCTTAGTTTTTTTGTGAGGTCAGATCTAAGAACGAATTAATTCCTACGGTTTGTCATACAATTCTTATCAATCCTCCTGTCAGCGAAGAAATACCATTTCCTATTTCGCGACAATAACTCATATGTTTTTGGGAGGGACAGAAAACTATGCAAATTAAATCAAAAAATTTGTTCCGTTTTTTTTTTTATCGAATCGCCCAAAGCACTCAATTTAGGATTACGGTTCTGCTCTTTAGGCTAAGTCATCGCACTGAAATAGCATAATTACAATTACAGGAAGTACAAGATTATGAATTTTTACTTGGTATCTGGGTTATTTTTTTCAAAATTTGACTTCGGTCAATTGACCTAACTGTCCACAAAATTTCGGTCGATTCAATTATTTTTCGGTCATGTTTGAAGTAACAATACGTGAAACGAAATATACACCAACTCCTTTGTAACCGCAACACAAATAAAAACTACTTTGATCACTTCGATGTTTGTTAAACCTGACACTGTGTTGCTGCTTGCATATTGGCAAGATATTTACTTCGGTCAATTGACCGAAATGGCTTTAATTTTTTTTCGGTTTTTACGAATTTAATTTGGCTTTAATTTTTTTTCGGTTTTTACGAATTTAATTTGGCTTTAATTTGTTCGGTTTTTTTGCGAATTTAGTTGGGACTATGACCGAAGTTTGACCGAAAAAAAAAACAGCTTGGTATTGATTTTTCGTGTAAGCCTCAATAATTGTAGGCTGCTTTACTTTGCAGTTTCGACCACACAATCACGTGCCCTAAAGCGTTCCGGTTGGGTGCGGAAGAAACGGTTGTATTGAATTTGCACGGGTATGGCAATGGAGCTACGATCGATGCGTATTTACAGGTAGGAATGTTGCGTCCTGTGTTTTACAACTTGGTTGGTGTTATAACTTTCGACACGACCTTGTCAGCATTGGCTAAGGTGTAAACGCGGCTTACAAACACCTACCCGAACGTGTCCCGGTAATCATGATAACAGTTTTGCCCCAAAATTATGAAAAACCTTGCGTCAACCACTAAAGAAAGCTTGCGTAAGCAAAGTTCATTCATTAATCCATCTTCAATGGCAGAAACTTACGCTGCAGCGTGCCCCATGATTACGGTGTCTGTCTTCGCAATTTAGTTTCTTTCAAACTGAGCAGCTCTGACGTAGTAAAAGCGACAGTAATCCTACGGCTAAAATTTTTAAAGGTTTGACTTAAACAATTATTGAAATTGCTTTTCTACCTGCATACATACAAACTAATGGCTGGGAATTATCTTTTGGGCAAAGAAATTGCCACAGTTTTTTCATTACTAACCTACCAACTATCTTTCGCTGAGAGCCACATTCATTCATTATATTTATTAGTCCGTAAATATTGTAAGTTCAAGTGACGATAATCAAAAATAAATTACAATTATAGGACAGGGAGACTGCGAAGGGACCATAGGGTCTTCAAGTCAAGCAGCCACCTTAAATTCCAAAAGTTTAGTAAATATTACCAATAATTATTTTTAGTTGAAAAAGAGAAAAAACGGAAACGGAGACGACAGTCCTAGATTTAAATAAAGTGCAATTTAATTTTTGTTCGTTTTTTAAAAAGAAAAGATTGATACCGTTAACTGCTGATTAAATAAATTGTTTTCAGTAACCCTCAATTATTAGCTTTTTAAACTTTCTCTTGAATTTACGTGAGTAGCATTTTCTGATGTCAACAGGAATTGCGTTCCAGACCGATACCCCGAGATATTTAATTGAACGTTGTAATTTGGATGATCTATATCTTGGTATATGATAATTGTATCCAATAGTTTGCCTTCTGGTTGCGATTGAGTGATATTTATTAACGTTGGTGAAATAGCCCCTCAGATTAGATGGTATGTCATTGTTAAAATGTCGATGTACAAACATAGCTATCCGCAATTTGACCATATCATCTAATTCAAGAATGTTATATGATTTGTAAATACCAGCTATTAATCTAACCGCTTTATTTTGAAGCATACGAATTGAGTTGAGCTAGGTCGAGTTGGTAGAGGTCCATACCGTGATGCACACGGGTTGCCTCGTGTGACTCGCGGCTACGGCTACCTAATTGTAGTTAAAATGTAGCAAAGGAATCATTTTTATGCTTTGATTTACGCACTTGCAAAGTTGACATCGAGAAATATATTTTGCTTTGCAAGCCAATGCATGTCACTGATTGATTTCCGACTGCACAAAAGAAGCAAAATTTTTCGACAAGAACTTTGCTGCTACGCTGTACAAGGGCTACAGCTAAAATACCGAGCGATTGACGCTTACAATTAACTTCTCAAATAGATGTTTATCGAAATAACTTTTCAAGACCCGCTTATTCCTGAGGGCCGAGAAGCTTCTCATTCATGCTTATTTTAAGCGATTAAGCTTGAAAGCTCCAACTTTATGGCGCCAATTTTCACTTTATCAATACTGTATCTTCATTGGAGCAATGCGGCTTACTTGCTGACGAACAAAAACAGTAAAGAGAAATAAGATAGAGCTGCTTTAAGCGTTTGAAATGTGAATTGTGTAGACAGCTACAGATCACCACAGGTGCAATGAAAGAATCATGCGAATTCAATGCTACCGATTTGCCTCTGCGCAGTAAAATCCTTTAGTTTTTGCTGTTTAACATATGAAGCGCCGTTTGGAAAAAAATAATTTAGGTTTTTCCACATGTTTTTTCGACAAATTGAAGCTGCATTTTGTCCAACATATTATATAGAATAATTTTCATATATATAAGACAAGTATGTGGTTTAAAAAAGCCGAAAAAACTGACACAAAATATATAGGAAATTTCCTATATAATAAACAAGACAAATTCTTGCAGAAATTTGACAAAACAAGCAGTGCAAAACATACAGGAAATTTTCTATGCAACATATAAGACAAATTATTGCATAAATTTCACAAAGCAAGCAGCGCAAAACGTATAGGAAATTTCCTATATAATAAACAAGACAAGTTATTGCATAAATTAACCAAAAAAAGCAGCGCAAAACATATAGGAAATTTTCCACGTAATATGTAAGACAAATTATTGTATAAATTTTCCTACAAAGTGAAGCAAAACTTATAGGATGTTTTGTGCTGTTTTTTTTTGGCTAATTTATGCAATAATTTGTCTTATATATTATATAGGAATTTTCTTATATAATTTGTGTCAATTTTTTCGGCTTTTTTAAACCACATATTTGTCTTATATATAAATAGGAAATATCCTATATGATATATTGGACAAAATGTAGCTTAGATTGGCCGAAAAAACATGTGGAAAAACCTAAATTATTTTTTTCCAAACGGCGCCTCATATTAACGATTAAAAATAAAATAGAGTTTTGTTTTTACCCGAGATGCCTTTCGACATGTTTCTTTTTCTTCTGCATGAACTACATGCTCTGTTTGCAATACTTTCGTTTAAACTGAGCCACTACTGCAAGTAAACTGCATGGCCCTTGGCCTCAACGTAAATTTGTCTTCCTTTTTGAGAGGGAGTTACAAATGTAGGGTAACAA
Source organism: Trididemnum miniatum (assembly GCA_964006365.1). Classification (NCBI taxonomy): domain Eukaryota; kingdom Metazoa; phylum Chordata; class Ascidiacea; order Aplousobranchia; family Didemnidae; genus Trididemnum; species Trididemnum miniatum. Next base: position 36,903,843 of record OZ023231.1, on the reverse strand, counting down.
GCTCGCCTAAGAGTCGCCATCCATCTGTCTACTCTATACCACTTAAAAATAGGAAATCCTGTAGTTTTCCCAATGACACAACAAGTTAGTAGCTTTCCGGTGTGTTCTTTATCCGGTCCCTTTAAGGATGAACGTCAACCACAGAAGCACTTGAATACCAGTATTAACGTCGTTGGTTTGACCCGACTCGGAATCGCTGTAATCAATGAGCGTTAATTTTCTGGAACTTTTATCTGTTTTTGATCTTTCATGTTTTTGTTTTTCAGGACATCGGAAGCATTTTTAGTGAATACAGCATGGTGTTGAACGCAAACCAAACTAACAAGCCAATCGAATTAAAAATGAAGGTAGGCTATATATTAGCCTACGTCTGGTGATTTTGCTAGCACTGTTGTGATTTGATTTTACGTTTGATTAGTACGATAAAGTGACAAACCCATGTTGAATGAGGAAACTAAGCGAACATTTTTTAGTGTGAATTTTTTTAATATGACGCTTCATTAGATCATAATTGATGCCAAACTATTCTTTTACAGTAATTAAGCCACTACGTTTTGCTAGACCAGAGAATATCTGTACTTACTACAGTATTTAAAGCGAATGTTAGCGGTATTGCAATCATTGTAAGTGGAGGTGGTACGTTGCTATGCCGCACTGATGAGACTTAACAAGGACAATACTTATTCAACCGAATTAAGGGTTCATTAAGCGTTAGCATTCTGTTTTTATAATAATTTCTGCCTGTTTTTGACGCCACCAATGCTAAGCTTGCTATTTTATCTTCAAAAACAACCTTTAATATATTGTAGGTCCGACGAGAAGATATTGATGACTTTCGCATATTCCACAGAGTTGATTTTGTTGTAAACGTACGAGGCAGTGACAACATGGGAAACTTCGAGAAACGATTACAAGTATTGGTCAGCAAAGAAACTGGATACCTTTTCATTATTACAGACCGGCCGATTTACAGGTACGCATGAAACTGCTTTGATTAGGTGTTAGTTGCATGTTTATCTTCCTATCACGAGAAAGCGATCAATGCGCTACAAGAGCTCGCTTAGGAGTTGCCAGCCATCTGTCTACCACAACAAGATGGGGGAATCCCGCTAAGTGCCTCTCCCAACGGCACAACCAGTAAACTTGCCGGCTTGTTCTTCACACTGTCCCTTTAATGCTGAGCGTCAAGCAGGGAAGCTGTGAATACCAATATTAAAGTCATTGGTTTGACCCGACTCGGAATCAAACTCGAGTCTACAGCTCAAGAGACAGACGCTCTATACCACTAGGCCATCTATACCACTCGGCCATCTATACCACTCGGCCATCTGAGATTAAATTCCACGTCACATTGAACCATGCGATGGAATTCCTCAATCGATTAGTTTTTGTCAACTGCATGGCATTGTGGTTCAAAGAGTCGTTTTTACGACCGGCGTGGTTGCAAGGTTGATGGGCAACTCAGACCCAAGCTTCGTTTTTGAGTCCTAAGATAAGGTGATTCACGATAATATTACCTGCTTTGTGGAATCCGACAAGCACCAAATTAAAGAAGTCAGAAGCAAAGCTCCAGCAGAAAGCTAAGTCAACTCTTAAGCGAGTTTAAGCGACCCATGTATAGCGTCGCTTTCTTGTGATACGACGATAAAAATGAAACCTTCAATCAATCACCAGCACAAGCAAGCTTGAATAATTGATTGGCGGTACAGAACTTGAGAATAGCTTTGAAAAAAGCTGTTTTCGCGTTAGGCTTCAAGAAACCCTCCGTCATAACTTTTGACGCTTTTGTCATCTTTGTCGATGATACTTTTGTCATCTTTCAAAATGAAAAAGAGTTAGAGGAATTTTTAATTAGACTTAACGGTCTACATTCCTCTCTTCAGTTTACTTTTGAAAAGGAGAAGAACAACTCTCTTCCTTTCCTCGACGTCCAGGTTGAACTCACGAAGGGGAGCTACGAAACGAAAGTTTATCGCAAACCTACGTTCACAGGCCAGTACCTACGCTGGGAATCTTTTACGACGATAAAACGTAAAGCCAGTTTAGTATCAACGCTTGTTCATCGTGCCTTGAAGATCTGCTCCAAAAGCAAACTGAAGGAAGAAATCAACCGGATCAAGGAAATCTTACTGGACAATGGATACCCTGAGGATTTTGTTCTTAAACAAATGTCCAAGAAGATCACGCAGTTTTCACGCCCCAAGCGGTTTGGCCCTGACAAGTGTCCAGTCTGCCTCCGGGTTACCTACACTGGCAAGGCAGCACTGACACTTTAAAGGAACCTCCGAATCGCTGTCGAAAACTGCTATGGATCCGTGGCTTTACGGACTGTATTTGTCTCCAGACAAATGCTGCCTGCAAGTCGGAAGGATGTTCTACTTACCATTCAAAAGAGTTCCGTCATCTATGAGTATAAGTGCCACTGTGACAGTCGGTACGTGGGTAGAACAGCTCAACGACTTCAAGACCGCATCAAGCAGCATGTTCCGAAATGGCTACGACAGCTCACAGCCTCCCAGCAAGTGCAACCTAACCGAGCGTGCAAGCGAAAACAACCCACTCCAGCATGTGATTCGACAATTGGACAACACTTACTGTATTAGAAAACGACCAATGTGCTGCCAATTACAACGATGATTAATTCTCTATTCTGGACACTGCGCGCAGTCTTTTCCATCTCAGTCTGCTCGAAGCCAGCTACATTTAAGTACGGTGACCTAATCTACGCAAACAGAAAAAGTTTGTCTATCAGGGATGCCAGATTGCTTTCAGCAAGAGGTTCCAGATTGGACCTCAAAAAGGTTCTAAATAGTTCCAAATATTAGAGTTGCAATTTCGCGAGTTAAGAGTTGCAAATACAAACTTGACACTACTTCAATATATCATAGCAGTCTAGTGCTGACAAATATCAGAGTATATGGGTAGGTCTGTTTTCAGTAATCTCATTACCTGGGTATCAGGCAACGAAACATTAAACTTTATTCTGGGCAACCTGTCGAGTTGGCCTGTTTCAGTAAGTTGACTACCTGGGTGTCGCAATACCACCATCACTAGTCACCAGGTCACGACAGTTCTGACGTCTGAGTTATCGGTATCATAGTCCGTACAGTTCCACTAGGCCATGGTTCTTCAACATGGGCGATTTTGGCTTTCAGATGGGCCATTGTAACAATTGTTGAAATTGGGGGCGATTTCAGAATTGCCTATAAGGCCTAACATACCGGTACGCAATAATCTTCCGAAGGAAGCTCCACGGATATTCTTCGAAAAAATGGAGGTCTGCGGACGTGAAGACCATAATCGCATGCAGGGGCTGGCCACGGTGCCATGCTCACCTTTGGCCCTGTAAAAAGGTGCTAAAATCTAATTTCCAGTCTACAACTTCTCAAGTTAATAATGGTTGCAGCCTCCTTTCACTTATTTTAAGCAAGCATCTGCTTTTAGACATAAGCTGCGAAAATATTTTTGCACTGTCCATAGTGACTGCACTTACTGCATGCCCTTTTTCGGTAAAAAAGTGTGTTAAAATGAGTGTTTTTGTTACGTGAAAACCGTAAAAATTTGTTGGCGGCTGGGGTTATGCTCCCAGACCCCCTTAGTTAGTTAGTTAGTTAGTTGCATATTTATCTTCCTATCACGAGAAAGCGATCAATGCGCTATAAGAGCTCGCTTAGGAGTTGCCGGCCATCTGTCTACCACACCAAGATGGGGGAATCCCGCTAAGTGCCTCTCCCAACGGCACAACAAGTAAACTTGCCGGCTTGTTCTCCACACTGTCCCTTTAATGCTGAACGTCACGCAGGGAAGCTGTGAATACCAATTTTAAAGTCATTGGTTTGACCCGACTCGGAATCAAACTCGAGTCTACAGCTTAAGAGACAGACGCTCCATACCACTCGGCCATCTGAGCTGTTAAAATCCTTAGGCGGCTGCGGTTTTCACCCCCCACACTCCCGGTTGTGCCCCCCCCCTTTTGCCAATTCCCGGGTGCGCCACTGGTGGAGACCTTTTTTGCTTTTCACCTGATTTTAGAGGTAAAATGGAGCTCTGTGAACGCGAAGACCTTTTTTTGCTCTTCACTTGATTTTAGAGGAAAAAGTAGGCCTAGGCCTACATCAATACGCTCAGGGGGCGATTTCGTCTCACATTTTCCAAAAAGGGGCGATTTTACAAAAAAGGTTGAAGACCCCTGCACTAGGCTATCTGACTTAATCTAGGCTTTACCATATCAAGGATTTCAAAAAACTCGAAATAGTTCGTAAACTAAGAAAAACCAACATCGTGAAGATCAGCCCACGACATGTCTGACTAACTTCTGTAACTTTGGGTTAGCTTACAAACCAAAAGAAAAGTTCTTTTTTTTTTTATTTAGCACAGGATAAGTTTGGAACATCCTTTCCTTTTTGAAGGCGCTGCTGATCAAAACTCCTACGTCGCGGCAGCGCACTTTTTACAGTTTTATCAGAAGAGAGAGCGCTCTTTTTTCTTTTTAGAAAACATTTTTTGCCTAAATGCCGATTTCTCGACCAAAATCAGCCAAAATAGTGTAATGAGCCAAAAAAAGGTTTTCTTTTCCAAAAGTTGGAAAAAGAAGTTGATTTTATCTTGCGCATGCCAGAAACTGTAGGTTTCGCATGTGCCCAGTGGGGTGAAGTGAAAAAAATTTCTTTTTGAAATCGAAAAAAGTGTAGTTCTCAAATCTTGGCAAATGGTCTAAAACTTCTTGAAAAGTTGGTTTTGGGGGTTGCTCCCATTTTCCAGCCGGCTACCCCCCAAAATGTTATCGAAACTGTTGACGCAGGGGGTAATTCTTATATCTTGGTAACCACTGGTCGGAGAGTAATGGCATATGGCTCAAAATCTGCGGAAATACCATATTCCTATCTGTGCTAAGAAGAAAGTTTTCTCTATTTTCATCACAAAAAAAGTTGCAGCCGAAAAACAAAAACTATGAGCATTTTTGATAAATTTTTCGGAAAATTCATTTATGAGTTATCGTGTAAGAAGCACAGTCGCTAAATTTTGATCTGTGAAAGTCATTCCTCTCGTATGACTAACACTGTTTGTGATTTAATGCATTAATGAAGGGATGGATGGTGACGTCCACTATTGCTGAAACAGGATGAGTAGTAACAATTGCCTCAAATCAGCAAGGACATATTAACCACAAGAGGAAGTCACTGAAATAGGCGTACAGCTAATTTAGTGATTTTATTAAATTGGTTTTAATTCGATGCGAAATTGTTTTTAAATGAAACACGAAAAAAGTGTAACGTATAAAGGCTGGGTGGTGTCAAGACTGACTTCACGGCAAAATAATACAATACAAGATGAAATGGTTGTATTTAGCAGCCAAAAAATGCTGTCAACCTTATAAGGATAGTTGTGGCAAATTCCAGAAGTTTGGTGCGGTGGTGCACCTATTTGGTAAAGTAAACAGCTTAGAACAAAAACAACTGCAGTGAGATCAATTTTGGCCATCCGGCTTGCAAAACAGGTCACACGGTTTGCTAAAACACTATTTTAAACTGCTTTTTGCTGTCAAATGTTTTCGTAAGTTAGCGGGATTTGATTTTTTTTGTCGAATGACTCATCTTGTCCATCAAATCTTTCAATTTGTCCAGATGCTTCCGCAACCAGTTTGATGAGCTGCTCCACAGATTAGCCACGTGCTAAGACATATAGGAAGTGTAATACCAGAGTTTTCTCTAGACATCTATTTCTATATCTGAAGGTTTGCAATTGCCTGAGGCTTTTGCTGGTAAGAATCAAAATTGGCTAATTCGTAGCAAGCGTTTACTTCCAAGTTCAGCGACGGCAAATCGAATAAGCGAATCAAACTGCTGCTCGGTGCATGGGGGCACTCATCGTTATTTGCACTTTCTTCAGCCACTTGTTTCCGGCGTGTTAGCATTTTCGCCACTCCTACATTTCTCACATTTTTATTATAATCCCCTAACATCGTAATCTATGAAGCCTCTGCCTCTTGAGCTGTAGACTTGGGTTTAATTCCGAGTCGGGTCAAACCAATGACTTTAAAATTGGTATTCACAGCTTCCCTGCTTGACGCTCAGCATTAAAGGGACAGTGTGGAGAACAAGCCGGCAAGTTTACTGGTTGTGTCGTTGGGAAAGGCACTTAGCGGGATTCCCCCATCTTGGTGTGGTAGACAGATGGCTGGCAACTCCTAAGCGAGCTCGTGTGGCGCATTAATCGCTTTCTCGTGATAGGAGGATAAACATGCAACTAACTAACTACTAACTAATATGCTTGGTGTGCAAAATAACTATTCATTCAAAGCGCCGTAATTTCTTCAACACGTTTGTTTGAAAAATTCTTAATCATTTGAACTAAGTTGAAAAAGTTACTGGATCCGGATCAATGGGTTATCTGATTATGTGATGATGTTAGGAGATGATAATGAAAGTGTAAGAAATGAAGGAGTGGCAAAAGTGCTAGCACATCAAAAACTAGTAGCTGAAGAAAGTACAAAATTATGACGAGTCTCCCCATGCACTGAACAGCAGTTTGATTTGCTTGTTCGATTTACCATCGCTGAACATTGAAGCAAATGCTTAATACGAATAAGCCAATTTTGATTCCTGCAGCAACAATCTCCACCAATTGTATGAAGCTGCAGGTTTGGCTGCCAAGAGCAGCCATTTATTTCATCTTGTATTGTTTTGTTGTGTAGTCAGTCTTGACACCACCCAGCCTTTATGTGTTACGCTTTTTCGTGTTTCATTTAAAAACAATTTCGCATCGAATTAAAACCAATTTAATAAAAATTACTAAATTAGCTGCATGCCTATTTCAGTGACTTCCTCTTGTGGTTAATATGTCCTTGCTGATTTGAGGCAATTATTACTACTCATCCTATTTCAGCAATAGTGGACGTCACCATCCATCCCTTCATTAATGCATTAAATCACAAACAGTGTTAGTCATACGAGAGGAATGACTTTCACAGATCAAAATTTAGCGACTGTGCTTCTTACACGATAACTCATAAATGAATTTTCCGAAAAATTTATCAAAAATGCTCATAGTTTTTGTTTTTCGGCTGCAACTTTTTTTGTGATGAAAATAGAGAAAACTTTCTTCTTAGCACAGATAGGAATATGGTATTTCCGCAGATTTTGAGCCATATGCCATTACTCTCCGACCAGTGGTTACCAAGATATAAGAATTACCCCCTGCGTCAACAGTTTCGATAACATTTTGGGGGGTAGCCGGCTGGAAAATGGGAGCAACCCCCAAAACCAACTTTTCAAGAAGTTTTAGACCATTTGCCAAGATTTGAGAACTACACTTTTTTCGATTTCAAAAAAAATTTTTTTCACTTCACCCTAGCGCCCAGTTCAAAATTCTGGAACGTTCCAAAAGCATCACTTTATAGGTTCTAAATATAGTAGGGGAAAGTGCGGACCCATGATCATGTTGGTCCCATGAACCACCCCCTCCAGCTTTCCGTAGAAAAGTGTTTTAGATTTTTTATCAACTTTTTTTGGCAACACTAGGTTGGTTACGCATGATCAGAAGCGATAAGTGAGAAGTAAACACGTTTGGAGGAGTTGCATTGGTTGGTTTGTTTTTGCTACAAAAAGGTAACTTTTAGGGGTATAAATTTGTCGATCTTTGAGCATAAAGTAACATTGGTAAATTCTTGCGCATTTAGCAGTGGTAATGAGTCATATTAGGGTATATATCTACGCACTGAGATCAAATTTTTCTGTAACCATATTGAAGAGAATGAAATTTTATACAGACAGGTTGCAGTGTGAAGCCATGAGCCACCAAAAGTGTCGACCTTTAAGCCATGGCTCATGAGTCTTTGCAAGATAAATATTTAGTTGTTTTTGCGTCTGCGTCTTCAGCACCTGTTACACCTAGGCCTTCAACAAGTTCAGTGAATCGTGCGACACCAGACATCATTTTTTTGCAGCCAAATAGGTCTACATCTTGGCTCATGTTCATCACTAAAAGATCAAGCTGGATATTTTTTAATTTTTTTTTTAGTCCAAATTTGATCGTAGAATCATTAATGTGTTTTTGTTCTTTTACAGTATTTTTGACTAAATTTGTGTAAACAGCGAGTAAACGACGTTTTATGCTTCATCTTTATTGTGGTTTATGGGAACAAGTGTAGTGGCTCAAGGGTTCTTACTTTTTTTTCTGTGTGGACCCTTGAGCCACATCCATTTGAGGATCAATATCAGCCAACGTGTTAAAGTTATCACTTCAACAAACACATGGCATCATCGGAGTGCAAAAGAGCATATTCCTTTAAAATTCCAACTTTATAGCTCGTTCAAAACTCAACGTAGAAACGATTGTACAAAAAGTGGCTCAAGGGTCCTCACTTTCCCCTACCAGGTTGCAAATCGAAAATTTGGGTTCTAAGCGCTTGATTTTAGTTCTAGATCTAGAACAAATAGTTCCAATCTGACAACACTGTTGTCTATACTCTTAAACTGTTCAAGTATAATTTAGGTTCGCACGACTTGTCCAATCAGAACTGTGCGTGACTTTCCCGCGTTCGATTGGATTCGCCAATGTAACTATCGCTTCACTGCCGTCCGAAAATGATATTTATGAATCGCCAGACCTGGCTTTTTCGTTCTCACTTTGACGCGATTACCCACTGAAGAGTGCGTCACGAAAAGCTTCTGGGACAAACAGTTTTTGTCAAAGCTACTCAAAAGAGTTACTGAGACAAACAGCTTTTTTCAAAACTACTCTGAGTTACGACATAGGGTTTCTTGAGCCTAACGCGAAAACAACTTTCTTCAAAGCTATTCAAAAGCAAGCTCATATTTTGTTTTTATGAGAGCAAAGTGGAGCATCCTGCTAGTAACATAACCTCTTGCAAACACTTACGACCAGTAATATAGATTGCGACCACCGAAAATTTTGGTTGAAGTCGATTTTGCGATACAATATGCAGAAATTCAATCTAATTGATTTCTGACAATTTCGGTGACTTGCACTGCTATCGGACAAAACTGCTATCAGTGCGACTAGCTAGAAGGCAAAGAAGAGACAACTTTTCATTTTCAAAACTTAGGCCCAAAAATTGCAGGAGCTAACAATTTTTTGGTTATTGCGTTGCAATTGCTTTGAAATGAAAAAGTTCGAACTACTATTACAATTTAACTCCAGCTCGATAAATGGTAGGCTAGGCCTTGAGAACTTACTAAATAAATGCTGTAAAAACCAATTCTACGACTAGTTTCGCGGTTTGACTGCTCATCAGGTAGTCTCAGGTCTTGAAACCAGGACCTTGTGATTGAGAGCTTTACCTCTCTCACCACTCGGCCACCGGGCTGACAGCGTTTCAATTGCAATTTTTAGCTATACATATTCAAGCTCCTGCAACTGCAGGCTTTGCATTGAGCAGTTAGCCTAGTATCCAGTTGTATTTCATATATATAGACTTACATCGGCTCCAATTATTTCAATATAACTCCAGTAACATAAAAAAGTGTAATTAATTACATTCAATTACAATAAACTGTAATTAATCTAACTCTGATCAGCTCTCTAAAAATCTTAGATTTCTATTTCGCTCTCAATATCGTTTCAATGCTCATTGCTCAGTGACGCGAACATGCTGCAACTAGTGCTACGTAATTTCATTTTTCGCAAACATGTACATCTCAGCGATTAGAGATTAAGTAGCTTTGCTTAAAGCAAAAACTGAGCTGATACAGTTTTCTGCGTTTGGCTTTTTTTGCAGAGACACCAGAACAGATTTGCGCAAACCATGTAGTAGTTAAGTTCAACCACACCGTATTTGAGTGTTTTTGACCTGTTTTCGGGTGATAACTTACTTTTTCAGCCTATGGCCTTTTAGCCTTTTTGATACAAGTCCACGAATAAGCGCTTTAACAGAGATGGGCATTTATCGCGATAATTTATCGGCGATTATCGTTATACCTCAAAATAGATTTGATTTATCGATTACCGATATCGTTTTTGTTATATATTTTGTTATCGACGATAAATTATCGCGATAAACGGTTTTTTATGCACGCAGTGTTTTAACTTCAAAGTTAGTGAGTTGGCGCTATGGAAAAAACACATGGTGTCCATTAGGACTTGTAGTACTGCAATTTAAAAAAATTATCTCTTTGTTTTGTTTAATTTCACGGCAGAGTCCGTGAACTGCTCTCTTTTATTGAAAAATCTAGAAAAAACACTTTTGCAATTCGACTTACAAAAAAAATTTTCTCAAGCACATTGAAAAGTTACCGCAACATTTATCGGACAAATTTATTGGCGATAATTTATCGATTACCGATATCGCTTTAAGAAATTAAGATTCATCGATTATCGGTATCGCCAAGGACTTTTTTAAAGTTATCGATTATCATTATCGTTTTAGTACAGAAAGGTTTATCGTGCCCATCACTGCGCTTAAATTATTATCTGCTTGAACAATTTCATATTCCACATCTTTAATCTCTTATGATTTACGTCTAACATTGCTCCTTGTTTAAACAGGCCAGGTGACAAAGTTCAGCTAAAAGTCTTTTCTCTTGATCAAGCGATGAGACGGTCTTTAACTAAGGTTGAGATCACTATCAAAGTAAGTTTGCTTAATGCTTTGATTTTTGGTTGAGCGTAAATGTTGTTGCGCAAGAAATAGTTTTCGTTACGCCATCTCGTTTCGCAATGCAACAGAATCGGGTGCAAAGCAAATATTATACCTTGATTTTGTTTATATCTCATTTTCGTGATAATGAGACGTCGTAAGCTTTGTAACGTGCTTCTCTATAAGAGAAACCGGCAATCTGAACACCATACGAAAATGGGACAATCCCGTTAAATGTCTTTCCGAGAAGTGTCACAAATAAACCAGTTTATTTTTTGCCACGCTATCCTTTGATGCATCTGATTGTCCAGCGGGGAACCTGTCAATACCAGTTATTGAGACATTAGTTTCACCCAACTCGGAATCAAACCCGACGTACTGCTTCATTTTTTAGTTTATTTTTGCTTTGCTTTTTCGCAGCAAGTATGCAAATGTCTAAACACTGAACAGCCGATATTCCACAATAAAACACAATCAAAGATCAATCTTATGAATATATAGAAAATAAAACACTTGATTGCAAGCTCTTGAAGTTTTCAGTTGCGTACCGGTAAATACTATATTGCTCAACTCCATCGCCTGGACTCTCGTCGGTTATGCATTGTATATTATTTAATGAGCTTTGAGGTAGTACCAGCTGGATGGTGCAGTATAGCTTTAAGATGGACACGGTACTTGAGTTTAAATTTCAATGTGAAGACTAGACAAAATTTTACTTTTATTGCATTTTTACGTGTTTTGCTTCTACACATGAACGCACAGCTAATATTTCAATATTTCGAACTACGCTTCGCCCAGTTAGAGTAGTGGTTAAAGACATCGTTATCGGCGCGGGAAGTCTGGGTTCGATTCCCGGGAAGGTCAAATCAGACACTGTCTCCAACGGCTCGCCACCATAGCGACGTTTCTGTGTTGCCCAGGCGCTAAGCTGCGGAGATAGGCCCCGCCATTTGTTTCGCGCTTCTGTGTAATTTCACGAGCAAAATGAAGATTTGATTTTTGAAACGGCGCTTTAACTTGAGCCCTGGTAAATATGTTTTCAAAACTTTTCAGACACCGGACGGTATCGGTGTCCAAACTTACAACGGTATTGTAAGAGGTAACAATTTTGCTGTGCAAGAGCATGTGATTACTCCTACTCCCGAGTTTGGATTGTGGTCCGCCGAAGTAAAGTTCAAAGTAAATGTAAGTACCTGAAGTTAAGCGGATAATTTTCTCACTGCAAATTGTTATTGCTTAGTAAATGCTTGAATGGTTTCAGTGCAATCCTACGAATATACAAGTACAAGCTATAAGTCTCTCTAATGCAGGGATTCTTAAACTGGGGGGCGTGAAAGGTTCACAGGGGGAGCGTGAGCATGACATGACATATTGATGAAAAGCAGCTGTGAACTACAATCAAATCTCGTGAGCATACCACGTCATTACTAATCCAACAGATTAAAATCTGTGACCTAGTTTTTAAAAATTCCGCTGTCTCGTTTACATCGCTGTATGCATCGCCTTCCTTTCTCCGGCGACTCCGCGCGAGATGTCACCCTACAGTACTGTATTTTAACTTTATCATTTTCATGCAATATTCCTTCAACGTCGGTTTTGTACTTTTTCATTTATTCGCTCTCTACATGTGGCGTCTTTTCCAAACTTTTTCAAGACTCGTGCAGAGAGCCACTTCTTTGTATTAATTTAGTAGGCCTACCCATATGGTTTTATGGTAGCAACTATTAATTTCAGAAGATTACTCACATTATTCACATTATTTACAAATAACGTACATACTGAAAAAATAATATTATAAAACCAAATACTGAACGTTTTCGGAAAAAATTGACTGTCCTTCATCAGAGCATTATTGATAGAATGAAAAAGTCAACGCAGGAGCAGGGCAAACTAATATATTAGAAACGCAAACAACAGCGGGAGAGAATGGCATAAAGTTCAAAAGTTTTCAAAGAGATCTGCAACGATCAAAATGACGCGGGCACCAAATTCAATTCAAGTTATTTCTTGCGGGTTATTTTATTTCAACGTTGATGTCAATGCAATTCAGTCTGCTTTATTGTAGCTCGTGTCGGATGTAGTGTGTCTTATTACGAAAGCAAAGTCAAACCATAAAAGCAAACTATTGTGAAAGCTAACCCTTGAGAACAGCAAAGCCAAACTGGAAAGCGAGCTTAAGGCAGAAGTGGAATCCTACCTCCAAATTTTGAGAGAGTAAGACGGTTATTTTCCTTATTTGGAAAATCTTGAACTAGCAGAGTACAAGAAATCCCTTTCGAATTAAAGAAGATATTCTTTTGGAAGATCTGCAGGAAGAGTTTTTAGGAATAAAGCGCAACTCCACAGCTAAAGATGCCTTCATGAAGCAATGTTTTTTAACGATTTCTGGGCTAAATATTCGCGCATGGGCACCCTTTTTTATCGACGCATTTATGTGAAAGTGGTTTTGCAGCACTTGCTAGTGTGAATACCAAATTTTGCGACATTCTGGAATGCGAAGCAGATCTTCGACGTGCGTTGTCTTCAACAAAACCTCGAATTAAACGACTGGTTTCCCAAAAACAGTTACATCCTTCACACTAAGCAGGATAATGGCGAATAAATTACATTGTTCTATTTGGTGTCCATTTGATTTTTAGGCTAGGTTGGGCGTGAGCGTGAAAGACGAACGTCAAGAGGGGCGCGACTGAAAAGTTTCAGAACCACTGGTCTAATGTGACAAAACGTTGACTTATTGTACATAGTATAAAATTGACTTTTACGAGCAATATAGAAATTAAATAATTATTACGTCTAAAGTCGCGTTAAGGCTACGTATCTTAGAGCAGCTTTCATTGTTATGCAAATTAACAGGGTACTGTCATTTTTGATATTTAGTCATTATCAAGCCACGAGTTTGTTCATTGCAATGAAATCTAAAACAACCAACAATAGGAATAACACAACTAACTGTTGTCCTGTTATATTTCCAGCGTTCAACTCTGTATGTGGAAGCAATACGTGGACGCCGTCATGCGTCAAATAACTTTTACTATATCATTGCAAAATGTAATTTTTTATATTTAGTTGCATATTCATCTCATCACGAGAAAGCGATCAATACGTTATACGAGCTCGCTTAGAAGTAACCAGCCATTTGTCTACCACACCAAAATGGGGGAATCCCGCTAAGTGCCTTTCTCCACGGCACAACAAGTAAACTTGCCGGCTTGTTCTTCACACTCCCCAGGGTAGCGTCAAGCTGAAAAGCTGTGAATACCAATTTTAAAGTCATAGGTTTGACCCGACTTGGAATCAAACCCAAGTTTACAGCTCCCGAGGCGTACCCTCTTACCACTCGGCCATCTGAGCTGCAAGTCTTAGCTAAATTGTCCACAAATTACATTGTGTGATGACGACTAACTTTTAAGGGAAAGCTTAAAGAAAGTTCGTCGCTTTAATGTGAATGCTGCCCAGCTAAAATTACGAAAAATACTTCGGGACAATAAAATGGACACACTAAGTTATTCAAAAAATTACTTTATTCAAGACGGCCATACTTTTTTGTAAATAATTCGTGTTGTTGCAAGGACTCCGAAACTGCAGCAGAAACGAGGTTTGAAGTTCAGCGTTATGGTAAGTTTGTTTATCTTAAATTATATGAAAACAAACAAGTTAGATTTCAGAAAGTATTTGAGTAGGTAAACTTGTGCTGGTATTTTAACAAACGATTGAATAAAACAACTGCGTCAATAATCTCAAAAATGAGCTGTAAACCTGACGCAAACCTATACAAATGCGAAGATTAAATAGAACTGGTAGAAACGCTGGGTATTGGTATATTTTTTAGTGAATAACCAAGGTTGACTTGTTCTACATTCATGCTGGTTTACTGGTATGCAAGAAAGTGCTCACCAGGTCGGTGGGACCAGGAGCAATTTTACGCAACTCAACAGTGTACGTGAAACAGTCTGTAGAGGTTTTATTCGTGTTTTCTTATAATAAATTAATAGCTCTGACCTATGTCATCGAGCTCTTTGTTTGCTGGAAGCAATCACCACTTTGAGTTGCTATCTTTAAGATTCCAATGTTAACGAAAGTCAGTATGATTAGTCAACTTTTTAGTGAACGAGCTGGCAAAAATAGTTTGAAATTTCATGAAAAGAGAAGAGAAAATCTAGCCCAACTAAGTTAGTCTAACCAAAGTCTAACCTTTTATGGTTTGTGGCTTTTTGTAAGTACTCTCTGCTTTAGTGGCCCACAGCTCAGCAACAGAATTTTATGTCAGTATTTCATTCATAGTAGCTGCAACCGTCCGCTGGCCATAAGTGATTAATTACCATTAATAAGTGTTACGCTTGTGGCCGTCTGGTTAATGCATTGTGTCCCCTCAGGGGAGCCAATGGTTTCCGGTTGAGAAGCCCTGTTCTAACCTCATGTCCCAAAAGGCAACCTGATTTTTTGCAGGAGCGGACGCGTTTCATCTTGTTTCTACATCAAGTGGTCACATTGCGGTGCTGCATGACGCTCGCTGTTGAGCTCTAAATCTAATCGATTGCCAATTATAGCACATGGAGTTGGCCGTGTGGTTGATATATAAGGCTGCGAAACTGGTTTCATGGGTTCGTTGCCCAGCTAGGTCATCTTCCATGATGCACATACTTCACTAACTTAAACACTAAAGTTGCAATTATGTGGCTTGAAAAATAAATAAATAAAAAAAGGATTGCCAATTAAACGCAAAAGATCATTAATGCATTTGAAGTCGGCCGATCAATTTTAATTTTAACTGCTGTGGTATTGTACCCAGAAATACGTTACATGCAAACTGATCGTAACAAGTGTTGGTGCCACAACGTGTAGAGTAAAAAAATATAAAAAATTGATTTAAATTTTTGACAGTGTTGCCAACTTTTGATGTCAACATTGAAATGGAAAAGAACTTTATTCTTCCGACTGATGATGACGTAAGAGGAGTGGTGAAAGCTGAGTACAGGTACTGTGAATTTGATGATGACAAAGGGAATGCAGTAAGTTTTACGCAGCATTGATATAGGCCTACTGCAAAACTGCAATCAATTTAAAGAGAGAAATGTGCTCCGAAAACCGATAACTGAAATATCCTTTTGAAAAAAAGACACCTAAAAACAATAAAACGCTAGCTTTCACTAAAATTTATGTAAAATGTAAAATAAATTCAGATGTTTGTTTTAACATGGACCCAGTTTTGCTACTGCTAAATCAATCATTACTATTTATATTAGACGATTTAAATCGTTTTAAAGTTAGTAAAAATTGTCTCCTGTTGAATTGATGTTACCGTCTGGCTATAGCTCAGCTGATTTGATTTTGATTTCATTTTTATCCTCCTGTCACGAGAAAGCAATGGAGACGCTGTGCATAGGATGAATCTAGACGCTCTTGGGAATTGCTTTAGTTTTCCGCTTGAGTTTTGCTTCTGATTTCTTTAATTTGTAGCTTGTTGTGTTCCTCCAAACAGAGATAATTATCGTGAAGCATCTTATTCAAGGAAGCTACTACGAGGCTTGGATGGGAGTTGAACCAACAACTTTTCGATCATGGCCGTCGTGAAAAAGACACTCCGAACCAGCGATTAAGACATTGTTGTCAGTGCGTGAGGTCTGAGGTGTGATTTTCGGGTCGGTCAAATCCGACACAGTGCCGCCAACGGCTCACTACCGTTGCGACGTTTCTTGAGTTGTGTTGCCAGGCGAAAGCCGCGGAGATGGACCCCGCCACTCGTAGCGCGCCTCGGCGTGATAACGGGAGTATAATGAAGATTTGATGCGATTTTTTTCGATTGGAATTGATGTTGATGTTGTATACGGCAAAAAATACGTTTTTTTGCAGTTATGGTGAACCTGTTCAAGGCAGTTTGTATTTGTCAATCAAGGTGAAACTCACCAAGGACACTTCGAAAGACAATGCCATTGAGTTTTTTACAATACCTGGTCCGGATGATTTCACGGTATTGCGTACTCAAAATTTAGGCTACATATTTGCCGTTTGTCATGTTGGTTCTAGATAACAAAAAAGGCTGAATTACATACAGGATCTTATAACTTGTAACCATTATACAATTTGTAACACGTATATAATCTTGGTTACAACCAACGGCACGTATAATATACTGCTCATAAGTTAAAGACCATGCGTAACCGTTTTGATTTAAGGCTGAATCTAATTTTAGTGGATATGTTTTTTGCGAATCAACCATTTCCAAATACACTTATCATTAATCAATACACGGTTAAAATGTTCAGTTGCTGTTCAGTTCAATGGTACGACACGTTGTTTTGTAACTGGCTAGGCACCGGTATACCTTTAATGCCCAGTTTAACTGCTAAGTTGCAACTGAAACAGTACAATCTAGTACGGAGTTTGTCATTGATAAAGCAGTCTTTAGCTTTTGCTAGAGAAAACTCACGACGCACAGCAGAGAATGCTTAAAGATTTTTTGATGAAATTATTATATTTTGCAGGCCGGCATTCATGATGGAATTTATGAATTTCGTGCTAACATCAGTCATCATTTAACAACAGCATTGAGAAATACTGGTGAAGATATTAATAGCATTGAAGCAGCGGGAGGGAGTATATTCGTTGAAGCGACAGTGACTGGTATGTGTTGTTAAATTAGTTTAACCCAGTGCAGTGAGGCGTAAATCCTAGTACGCGGGCCGCTTAATTTTGTTATTGCGTAAATTTCAATGCATGTAGTTTGCCTTTTAGTTTACTATGGACAAAAAATGATATCTGTGTCTACACCTTACATATATGTATTGTATATGTCACCAAATTCAAGTCCGGTACGTTCAGAAAACATCGCTGATACGTGAGGTAAAGGGGCCTTTCCTAAACGAAGAATGACAGCTGGTTGCTATCTCCTTCGATCCTAGTTGAATAAGTAGCCGCCTTATCAGCGTCTAAGGTGAGATGACCAAAATTTTCTTGTCTTGAACAACGAATTCTATTGACCCAACATGCAATACATCAGTTAACCACAGCACTCAGTCCTAACCAAAGACATCTTGGATTGAGCCTAATTAACTGCAGAGACGCTATAGGTAACTTTAGCATTTCCTTATTCAAATAGAATACAAGGTAAGTACGCTGACCATAATTAACCGGATGCAACAACAATGCAAACAACAAGCAAATAACTCTCGCACGAGATAACATAGATAAAAAGGCTAGTGGTATCCATCACAGGCACTACCGGAAGCCAAACAGACTTACAACGGTAGGGCATAAATCATAGCCCGCATTGAACTACGACCATGGGCGTAGCTAGGGGGGGCCACGTGGGCCATGCTTCCCCCTCCCAATCCATCCAGGACAAAAACAAGGATCTTGGTAATTATAATAAACACTTGCCACTGCGTGATTGTTTTCTTGTTGAGATTTTAATAAGTGGGCTTAACAAGGAGAACTACAATACAACTTTGCTTTTTGCGTTGGCCAGCAGTGGCGGCGCCAAGAGGGGGAATGGAGGGGACTAGCACTTCTGTTCGGACCCATTTTTGTAAATCATGCAAATCCGTTAAATTTTTTTGGGGGGTAGGGGAGGGTGCAGACGTGGAACCCTTCCTGGCCTCTTTCTTTTTCCGTCTTTAAAACACAAGTGAGTGTGGCATCATGTGAACGTACACACATCAAAGTGAAAGCCCTTAATAATTATCTGCGATCTTCCATGTCATCAGACCAACTTGAAGATCTTGTTCAAATTAGGGGAAAGTGGTGCAAGACCCCCACTCGGATAATACGCCCACGAGCTGTTTCTTAGCAACCACGACATAATTGTTATGAATATACATTGGAAAGGAAAGCCATCCTGTTACTGAACATTTGCAAGAACTTAGGTAGCAGGACGTTGGGTACTTAAGTTTTAAAATCATAAAGTTTATTTCAGGTGGCAAAATTATAATACTTTAAAAATTTTAGGAATGGGTCAGCAAAAAAGCTGATTGATTCTAGCAAAAAGAAATAGTGAGTTGTTTTAAGTATTTCATATACAGGGTGTTCCAAAAGAAACAGTGCACTGAGTACTTTTCACTCACTTTATGATGTCACAATACAGAGTTCCCTGGTAACCTAAATAACAACTAATCTGAAAAACAATCCCCACGAAATTGGAAACTCACGTAAAGTATTCTTTGTGAGTGTGAGTTTTGTTTCTTCGGGTTATTAGCACATTTCTACTGCACTGCACTGTTTCTTTTGGAACACCCTGTAGTTAGAATTGCACATAGCTAGATTAGCTATCAACGTGAACTGTCTGAGCTGTTAGTTGTCAAAATCAATTCTAGCGTTTGGGGAAGACGCCCACCAGGTGCCGAGGGCAGAAAGCCCACGTGTGCCCAGGAAGCGCCGATTTCCCCATTGGTAACATAAGAAGACAATTCAACTTTTATCGCACAAAATGACAATTGACAAGGCAACGTTACAATTTCGTAAGGCCAATTATACTAAAATTTATTAGGTAAACCTACCACGCCTGTTACCTAGTGAATATGGCGTATTTTCTCTATAAGGACGAACTTCTCCCAAAAAAGCCACAGCAAAAAAGAGCAAAAGCTTAGCTTTAAAAAGGTCTTGAGACCCCTTGCTCCCCCGGATCCTCCAATAGGTACGTTGCTACATATGCCAAAATTGGGCACATGAAGTTTATATCAAGAAGCATGTTTAGTTTATTTGTACCAACAGCGAATTCGATGTTTTATTTCTGAAATTTGATGAAGAGTAGAGCAATAGAATTGATTTTTGACATTTTCATTTGTTTGAATGCTGTTTATGAAGCATAATTTATGCCCAATTGCCCATTCGCAAGCCTAAATGTTTTTCGGTTTATAAAGTATTTCTGAGATGTATTCTATTGCTCTCAAAATTGTTTTTCTTCTTTGTTCTTTTTTCAATAACCTTTAATAGAAACGTAAAAATTGCCGATAAAGATTGCTTTTTTTATTGATTTCCTTCAGATTGCGGAAAAATGAATGGCTTTGAGATGTATAGGTAAAACCCCACCGGTGGGCGTTTTGGCATTTTGGAATGGGCGTATTACCCTACCCCATGGGGTAAAACGCCCAATTTGAGATTTTTTTCAAACCTTAATAGATAAGCCAGAGTGCAATTTTTTTCAAAAATGACAGTTGGAATAAATAGCCCTGAACCCTAAGGCTAACCAAAACAAAAATTAGACTAAAAAACCTTGTATTCTGGGAGAGAGAGCAAAAGTCGCTTAAGGGGGGCTCGCTACCCCACCTTACCCTAGTAGTGAACCTGACATAGCCGACACAATAGAGCTCGAAGCATTGGTTGATGTTTTTAAATTGAAGAGCCAAAGGAGAATCAAGCTATAAGTCACGTACTGGTATTGTTTTAAACATTTTCGTTTTCATTTTCACATCCTGCCACTCAGGAGCGTATTTACGGGAGACTATTGTGCCATGCCCCCCCTTTTTGACTCTGCTTTTTAGTAAAAAATAACAAAATTAATAGTACCAAGTGACTGAAGAATGCCAGACTATTTTGATGGTTTCTGTAGCTTATGGCCGGGGGCGAATCCAGGGGGGTATATGAGGGGTATGCATCCTCCACTTGTCATTTTCAAAAATGTTTTTGATGTACACAATTTTTTCATAATCTCGAACCCCTTTGATAGCGATAAGTCTTAAACACCTTAAGCACGCATAATCGAAATGTGCGAACAAAATGCATCATATTTGGTGAAGCACTCAAAATTAAGGGCAAAAAATTTTTGTGTTTCTATTTTTTTGTTATTTGTTGCATATTTATTCTAGTATCACGAGAAAACGATCAATGCACAATACGAGCTCGCTATGGAATTGCCGGCCATCTTGTCTACCACACCACAATGGGGGAATCACGCTATGTGCCTTTCCCAACGGCATTACAAGTAAACTTGCCGGCTTGTTCTCCACATCGTTCGTTAAGTGCTGAGCGTCAAGCCGGGAAGCTGTGAAAACCAACTTTAAAGTCATTGGTGGGAGCCGACTCGGAATCAAACCCAGGTCTACAGCTCCCGAGGCAGACGCTCTTACCACTCGGCCATCTGAGCTTTTGAATTTTAATGAAGTTTGCCCGAAATCTGTTCAAAATGCACTAAAATGGCCGTTACAGTACGTGAATTTTCAAAAATTTTCCGGGGGAGCATGCCCCCCGGACCCTCTGGGGCCTTTTTTTCCCTCAACTTGCTTCAAATTTATTCTGCCGGAAAAAACTACGCTTGAAAAAAGCCGAAATTTGGTGTCCCTTTTTTAAAAAAATTTCTGATAGACATAAAACCTTTTCAAAGGGTTTATTTACGCCCTTTTCTGCGTTTACAACCGTTTTTGCATTTACAGTAGCAAGCATTCAACCTAATTTAAAATTGCATCCCTCCACCAAAATTTTCTGGATCCACTCCTGGCCTGAATTAAGCACGCATAAATCGAAAATGTGCGAGCAAAATGCATCATTTTTGGTGAAGGACTCCGAATGAGAAGCAAAAAGTTTGATCAAAATTTGTTCAAAAAGCTCTAAAAAGGCCATCACACCACGTAAAATTTCAAAAATTTTCCGGGAGAGCATGTCCCCGGACTTCTTAGAGTCGTTTTTTCCTCAATTTGCTTTAAATTTACTCTGCCGGAAAACATACGCTTATAAAAGATGTCACAATTTGGTGCCCTCCCAAAAAAGGTGTGAATACGCCTCTGACATGAAACATTGACGCCTTATTTCGGCTCAAAACGTCTGACGTCTTTGTATCTTGTTAACACTCAACCTAATTCAAATCTGCAGCCCCCCACCAATATTTTCTCGATCCGTTCCTGCTGTTAGCTGTTGGGTAAGATTTTTCAAACTTTAGCCCCGCCTCCCCCCCAATTGAAAATCCTGGCTACGCCTATGACTACGACCCAACCAAGAACGTAACAGCTGAGTCCAGAAAGTAACTTAAGATTCAGTAAACAAAGACAATTGCCAAGAACCAAGGCCAATGGACAGCACGCGAGCGTCTCTACCATACCACAATTACACTTAACTGGCCGTCAACTGAGGGCAAGTGAATCCAAGAGCCGTAGCCGGTACATAACACAGAACTAAACACCTAAAAATCGGTACCGTAGAGTACTTAGCAGTCAAACATATCCAAAAGCTAAATAACCACAACTGCCAAAATTAATGGGCAGTGAACGCATATAGCTGACCTATAGAGGTAGCAAAATAAACTCAGGAAAAATAGCAATACTTATAAACCTTGCAGTAAACAATCCACAACTCGGACACAATATCATCATCATCATCATCGTCCAGTTTTAATCCGGTTTTTCCTCGTGTCCGAAGGTGGCCGGATGCACCTCATTCCTTCAGCAATCGCTCTCACTCCCTCTCTACATCTCGCACGATCTGTAGCTTCCTCCACTATCAACCCAATCTTCTTTATATTCTCCTCGACTTGTTTCTTCCATGTTTGCTTCGGCCGTCCTCGCTTTCGTGGTCCATTCACTTCAAACATCATTGCCTTCTTCAAAATGCTCTCATCATCCCTCCTAACCACATGCCCATACCATCTCACTCCATTCGCTTTAGCCATTTTATCTAAAGTTTCCTTCAGACCCAGCATTTTCATCAGCTCCTCAGTATTCTTTCTATCCACTAGTTTTACTCCAAACATTGATCTCACCATAGCTCTTTTAGTTCTTTTCAAAATTACCATCTCATTTTCCCTCAAACACCATGTCTCACTTCCATGTAACATTGCTGATCTTACGCAACTACGATACACCATCCCTTTCATTTTCAAAGAAAACCTTCTCCCAAGTAACAACTCTCCACATTCTCTAAATTTCATCCATCCGATCCTTACTCTTGCAGTCACTGCAGTTTCACACCCACCACTAGCATTCAGCCTATTTCCAAGATAACAAAAACCCTTCACAGTCTCCACTTCATCACACAACACCTCCAGTGGTTCTTCCTTTCCGTCACCAATATCTTCACATCTTCTACATACAAACTGTTGTGCAAAACTGCAAGATACTTTTTTCATTTTGGTGCATCTCGCATGAATCCACTTCTTACAGAGCGTGCACCACACCGTGTTAGACATAACTCTTTTTCCACATATTCCACACGGATCCACCCTGCTACGCACAACCTCCCCTTCTGCACCACTCACCATCATCTTAGTCTTTCTAATATTTATTCTCAATCCCTTGCTTTCCAATGCATCTCTCCACCTTTGGAACCTCTCCCTTAGATACTCCAAATTTTCGCTCATCAGCACAAGATCATCCGCGTACAAAATTTCATTCAATAGTCCCTCTCTTGCATGTTCTGACACTGCATCAACCACAATAGCAAATATCAATGGTGATAGCACAGACCCTTGATGCACACCAACCCTTACCCCAAATTCCTTCGAAAAACCCGATCCAACTCTGACTTTCGTCTTTGAGCCCTCATACAAGCTCATTACTGCTTTCACCAACACTTCTGGCAAGCTTTTCTTTCTTAATGCCCATTTCATCACCTTTCTGGGAACCCTATCAAACGCTTTTTCCAAGTCCACAAAACACATGTACAGCTTTTTCTCTTTTCCGCGAAACTCCTCTTGCATCCTTCTCAAAATAAACAAAGCATCAGTCGTGCCCTTTCCAGGCATAAAGCCAAATTGCATGTCATCAACCTTCACTAATTCTCTTATTCTCTTCTCTAGCACTCTCTCGACTATCTTCATTGCATGCTCCAGCAGCTTTACTCCTCTATATGCTCCACAATCCATCACATCTCCCTTTTCTTTAAAGATTGGAACAATAGCACTTGTTTTCCATTCCTCTGGCATACCTTTTCCATCCAGAACACTCTGACACAGCTTCTTTAGTACTCCCACACCAAACTTTCCGCTCGCCATTATCATATCCATATTTACTTCAGAGGGACCAGCTGCTTTTCCCAATTTCATCTTATTCATAGCCTTAATCACCTCCTCATAAGTGACTTCTTCAACTGGTCCTTCAACCATATCTGCTTCTGCCATCTGATCCCGTTCGTTTTCCACTTCATGATCTTTTCCATATGATCCTTCCATAATTTTCCACGATCTTTTTCACTAACCACAAGTCTCCCATCTTTATCCTTCATGCAACCTCCACCATTTATGTCCTTTCCATCTTTTCTCATGAACTTCACTAACTTAAAAACATCGTTTGATTTGTTATGTAGCACTTTCATCTCCTTTTCAGCCGCCTGCTTCATGGCTTTTGCAACCACTTTCCTTGTCCGATTTCTTGCTTTTCTATAATTACTTTTATTTTCCGCTGATCAATTCTTGCACCATGTTTTAAATGCTTTGTTTTTCCGATCTATCGCTTCTTTTACTTGCTCGTTCCACCACCATGTGTTTCCCTGATCTCTTCTCCCTTTCGTCTTTGCACACAAATCATCACAAGCCTTTAAAACACCATTCTTGTAGGACTCCCACAAATCCACTGCTTCAGCGTCCACTAATTCTACTACTCTCCGTTCAAATTCCTCTTTGATCTCTTTTTCCTGCAGCTTCCATACCCTCCATCTCACCCTTTTACTCTTCTTTACTGACTTCTTCAGTTTGCGTTCCTCCACATCAACCACCACCAGCCTGTGCTGCAATTCCCCAGGGATAACTTTCACATCTCGTAGATACTTTCTCTTTTCCTTTCCTACTAGAACAAAGTCTATTTCTGTATCATTTCCACCTGAACTATAAGTCACCTTCCTTTCATCTCTCTTCTTGTACCACGTATTTGCAACACACAACTCTTTTTGGACGCAGAAATCTAGTAACATTCTTCCTTCAACATTTCTTTTCCCTATTCCATACCCTCCATGTATACCTTCAAATCCTTCTGCACATTTCCCCACATGGCCATTGAAATCTCCCAATCCCAACACCATTTCATTTGCATTCGCCATATTCCACTCACGCGCCATTTCCTCATAAAATAACTCTTTATCTGAATCTGGTTTTCCACTCTGTGGTGCATAAGCACAAATCACTCTCACCACCTCTTCTCCAAAGACTAATCCAATTCCCATAACTCTGTCACACCTTCTTCTGACCTCTACCACCTTCTCCCAGAGTTCTTCTTTAACCAATATACCCACGCCCACGGTTTTATAGTCATTTCCGCACCACCACAGTTTGTACCTCCTTCCCTTGACACCAATAAAGCGAGCTCCTTGACACCAACAGTCGTAAATATACAGTGGTGTAAAAAGTAGTCCGGAAATCTACTTAAGTAAAAGTATTGTTACTGATGGCAAAAGCTACATGAAGTATAGTAGAAAGTAGGGGATGTAAAAAGTAACCAAGTAGAAGTAACAAGTACCAGCAATTTGAAGCTACTTAAGTAAAAAGTAGCGTTTGCAAAACCAAGGTCATAAAGCTGAGCTTTGGCAAAAGAAAATTTGCTCACTTCCAAACTTGGCATATATTTTGCCGGTGCTTAAGTATATTTAGGATAAATAGCACATTTATTTGACAAAAATAAAAAGTGTAGTGTGTCATAATCTGCAAAATGCAACCTCAGTGTCCACGCCATACACAAAAAACAAAAGACCACTTAATATCACGAAATTGTAAAACTTATATAATAAAACAAAACAATACCTAATACAGGGTGACCCAAAAAAACGGGCCCCGTGTATTTAGAATAATTAGAATTGGGGCCCGTTTTTTTTGGGTCACCCTGTACTTATGCTGCTAATTTTAGAGCCAGCAGGCTAACTAATGCAGGCATAATAATAACTGAAACACACTTACCGTGCTATCCCATTGATAAACTACACTTCATGTCCTAACACATAAACACTGCACTCTACCCAATCTCAAAAATAAGGTCGGACTCAGCCTTGCTAAATAGAACATTATAGAACAGGTTTATGCTGCAGAAAAGGTACCTACTCCTAGGCTGTAACTAAATAAATCACCCACTACCAACAGCCTGACTCGAATGATCAGTGGTATTTTATTGACATCCTATGGTTTAGCAACCAAAATAAACACGAGCGGACGTAAACTCGATGACCGCTGGGTTTATACCAGCACATGGTCCTTCGCACCGCTCGTTGGACTGCTTGTGATGGCTGCTGATGTTTTTGCGCTTTTTGCATTGTTACGTTGAATTTTTTGTTTGCAACTTTGCATGTGTTGATAACAAATATGCCGCATTTGCATGTCCAGTGAACAATAATCAATGAATGAATAATGAAGACTAGATCCCACAACTAATTCTACACTGCAAGTGCAAAGGCTGTGATAACAGTCTAACAAATTAATAGTTACGACACTATTAAAGTAACATGTCTGCGCTCTGCATTGTCCAGCTACGAAACAATGAACAACAATAAGCAGCAATGCACCAGCCAACTAACCATTATGACGCAACAGTAACAATACACTGGCCTAACAAGTTAGTCTAGTAGAAAGAGCTAAGGCAAGCAAACATCCAGCAGAGACGGGAAAGATCGTAAAACGTATATGAACGTAACAAAGTGCTTTAATGTTATCACTGGTGTTTGCTCTTGGGAACCACTCTGTCTGAACCCAGGGGTGCTAGAACGGGGGGCAGTACTGCTCTTAGCATTCCATTGTGATAGTAACGAAGTAAAACGTTTGCTTTGTAGTATGGCAAAGGTATCAGTAGTTTCAGTTTCGCTTTCATGGTCTCAGTTTCGCTTTCATTGTATCAGTAGTTTCACTTTTTTTCAAAATTGCGTCAGTTATTTGTATGGTTATTGATGTTATGTATGAGCAACGAATAAAATTCTGTTTTGTTCTGTCTGAAGTTATTGCAGCTTCAGTAGGATTTGATTCCGGTTATGGAGGACACGTCCGTTAATCGTATTCATCAGAAAAAAGACACGACACAATTTCATTGTAGAGCAGTGGCGTAACTAGGCCTTTTTGGGGGGCCAAATGCCCAGGGTCTGCCGACCCTCTCCCCGCAGACAAATGCACAAAACTTTCATGGTGTAAAGGTCATGTACGTATACAGGACAATCCGAAGGCGTGAAGACCTTTTTTTCGCTCTTCACTTGACTTTGGGCGGAAAACGGACGTGATGACCTTTAAAGAATTAACCTGCCCTCCTTTTGCGCAGTAAAAATATATCCGACCCTGCTGGCATAGCTTTAATTTGCCCAGCCCGCTATAAATTCCTGGGTAGGCCCCTTTTGTAGAGCAAATAAAGAAGTTTTATATTTTGGCTATCTGAAAATGCAAATGTTTGAGCCTTTGGATGAGGTCACAGTCACTGGAGAAGGCATAGAGGTAGCAATATCAAATTTCAATAATCAGGGTTACTGCAGTACTCTTAATGCTTTGGTTGTCTTGTGTAAGCATACGAGTAAAAATTCCTGCGTTACATTTATTATTTCTATAACTTCTACAATTTGCGTTTTTATTACGTCATTTTCAGCAACTTGGTTGTCAATTCCAGTAGGTGGCAATAAATACAAGCAAAGAAAATTAAGAGCGCATATTCTGATTTCTTTTCGACTCAAAGTTGCGGTCTTGAATCTTTTTATACAGGGGGGCTTGGATTTGGGCTGTGCACTTGTGCTCGAAAAAAAAACGAGTCCAACAGTGACAGTCGAGCACCCCAAGTAAGCACAAGCCCTCTGCATTTACCAACACTCAAGAGCGTATTTAGGGGGGGCATTGTGCCGTGCCCCCCCCCTTTTGACTGCGCTTTTTGTAAAAGAAAATAAAATCGATGATGCCAAGTGACTGAAATATGCCAGGCTTTTTTGATGGTTTCCGTAGCTTATGGCCAGGTACAAATCCAGGGGGATACATGAGGGGTATGCATCCTCCCACCAGCCATTTTCAAAAATGTTTTTAATGTATACGGTTTTTTCATAATTTCAAACTTCTTCGATAGCCATAAGCCTTACGCCATAAACACGCATAATCGAAAATTGCAAATGCATGAACAAAAATTAATGCATCATATTTGGCAAAGCACTAAGAATTAAGGTCAAAAAATTTAAACTAAATTTGCGTGAAAATTGTTTAAAAAGTGCTAAAATAGCCATTACAGCATGTAAATTTTCAAAAATGTTCCGGGTAACATATGCCCCCTGACCCCTCTGCAGCCTCTCTTATTTCTCAATCAGCTTCAATTGATTCTGCAAAAAAAAAATACGCTTGAAAAAATGTTAAAATTATGCTCCCCTCCCCCCTTTTAAAATGTTTCGCTACGCCACTGCCAACACTGCTTCAGAAGTTAAAAATTATGCTCTTCAGCAGTCACAAATTATCAGATTAGCCAGTTTTTTCAGCAAGCCTATGTATGCGACATACTTACTACTCTGGCTCTGTTGAAAATTAGTTTTTGTTTGACGGTAATAAAAAACGATGTTGATGATAATTGACTGTACGTTGGTATTAAAAGTGCCCTTTGAAAAAACTGCTCCCCCACAATTGTAGTCGAAACATACTCGTCTTCTATGCATGTGCTCTTTTAGCATACCGTAGCCCATATTGTCCGAAATATGGCGTTTCAGACTAGTCGATAAAAATGTATTCATCTTTGGGGATACATTCATGTTTGATTTAGACCAGTAATAATAACAGTAAATATCTTGAGTTACTTATCGCTGGCGTCCAATGATCATGCATGCAAACTGAGATCTACAGGAGACAATCCTAAATTCTATTTTGCTTAAATAATACACTGGCTACAAAACGCTGCGAACATCTGCCGGCAGCTCCAAATACATTCTTTTCGGAACTTATTGCAACCTTTGAAACGCAACATTGCCAGAGAA
Source organism: Trididemnum miniatum (assembly GCA_964006365.1). NCBI lineage: Eukaryota > Metazoa > Chordata > Ascidiacea > Aplousobranchia > Didemnidae > Trididemnum > Trididemnum miniatum. Next base: position 36,875,432 of record OZ023231.1, on the reverse strand, counting down.
GTCCTTAATTCTTGCATGCAGGCAAAGTAAAATCAGGAGGAAAAATTCAATTCAGCGCATAAAATTTTTCTCAGCTTTAACCAGTCGAGACAAATCATCATTGATTATATATTTGACCAAATTTCAACAATTGGCGCATGATCTCGCCTAGGCATATTTTTATTAATCAGTGTATATCAACTGTATTAACTATGACGAAGGTTTGAACTTGTGTGATGATATGAACGCTCAATCAAGGATGAAAAGAAAATAACAAACGGCGATAGACACTATAATTCATCACCTAAGTATTTGCATTAGTTTTTACGACAGTAGGACTTCAAACGTTTCATGTATCAGCAAAGTTTTCGTCTTGCAAAGTATGTGGCGTTACTTCTTCCTGTGATGTAAAGCTGCTTACTGTACAATGCGTTTTCTCTATTAACTCACAAAATTTTTGCATTGTATTTAGAAGCGGGAAGTGGATATCTGGAAATGACTTTAACACCTGACATACCAGTCATTGTATCTCCTTATACGTTTGACTTGAGAAGAACTTCCTTGTATTTTACTCCTGGACTTGTCTACGTATTGCGGGTGACTGGATGTTGAAATAAAGCTGCGAGTTCACGCAAACCACTTGCAATTTTTGAGCAAATCATTAGTTTTTAACTTTAAGCCCACGCTGTGTTGATTCTTTTGACGTTGTTTGTTTTTGTGGTCAACTATTCTACGTTTTATATGCTACAAGTTGCGTGTGACTACAACTTTTCCGATAGCGCAATTTCACCAGTAGTTTTTCATTTATCTAGGTCTGCAGGTTAAAGTAACAGCCTAATAATGGCACAGCGTCTGGGTCACTGGTTACTTAATACCTGCCTTTATGAAAAATGTAGGTGCCCAATATCAATCTGCAAAGACCCGAAATTAAAAAAAAGCGATTTTCCTTCTTTAGTTTCCCTGATTCTAAAGGGAAAGCTGAAGAAGGATTTGAACCTGTTAACAATTTGTTTTTATTTCAGGTTGATCTGCTCTATACCGTGGAAAAAAGACCGGTGAACGACCGTATTAGATGTCAAATAGTTGGTATGCTTTATTGCAAGTTGTCTATCGATAGAGCTTGTTCTAGCTTTTTTGATGTCTAATCTAATCTTTTTTATGCTTTCAACGTTCAACTTTTTTCATCACCGCATTGTCATTTCACTCAGTAATATAGCCTACTTGGAACATTGCTTGTCGAAACAAAGTGGCCAGCCATATTTTCAATATAATGATAAAATACTCGTAAGCTCATTTTTAAAAATATTTCAGTAGTTTGAGATTTCATCTTTTAATCTCAAAGGTTGCGGTTTGTTTGTTTTAGAACCAAACGTGGTGTTTTGATTTTTGCTTAGAGAGGATCAGAAAGTATCACGACATAAAGCTCAACTTCTGTTACGATGTTCTACCTTTTTTATTGATTATACAAAAGATTAAAGGCAGGGTTCGGTGGCAAAAAATACTCAAAAAATTGTTTAAAAAGGTTTCAACTTACCGAGTAGCGTTGGTCCGATCGCGGAAATCGCTTTGATTAAGCAGTAAAAAAAGTCCAAAGAATACTGGCTTGTGATTGGTCAATTTATTTGTGACGTAGTTGGGTGGCAGGTTTGCCCGTTGAGCTATTCGATCAGCCAGCTCTAGTGTAGAAGTGATGTACTTACTTACTGCGTGGTATTTACTGGTAAACGGTGCAAGCCTAGCAGAAAATAGTAAACTCTTCTATTTAAGCAGTGGGAAATACAATTACCCTGTCCACATATCCAATTTTAGTAGGCTTTAGGCCCATGGTTCTTGGTTCTAGCTTCTGCATTATAATCAACTTCTTGATTCTTGAACACCCCAAAAACGAATGCCTTATTTATTATTCCATATTTATGTAAAGCAAATCTTCCAATATCTTTTGCTCTTGATGATACGATAATTCATCCTTCCTCAACCGCAAGATATTTGGGAGTCTTACTGGATGATAAGCTAAAATTTAATGCTCATTTAACTTCTTGAATCCAAGCTTTCTCGGTCAGTAGGAGTCATCTGTAGACTAAGTCGATACCTTCCTACAAAAACCTTACTCACTTTGTATTATTCTCTTGTACATACACACCTTCTTTACGCACTACCAATTTAGGCTTCTACTTACGACACTTATCTAATCAAAATACAGAGACTGCAAAATAAGGCAATCCGAATACTGACCAAATGTAGGGTATCAGATCGAATTACTCCACGATTTCACGATTTGCAAATACTAAAAATCAACGATATGTTTAAATATGAAATTGGCAAACTCATGTATCAATATACTCATTAAAAACTACCTGAAAACTTTAATAACGATCTCACTTTCATGTCCAAAGTACACTCCTGTTCGACCCGAAACAATGTGACAAATCAAATCGTTTTACCTCGATTCTCCACTAGTCGTTCGCAAAAATCGTTTGAATTTGTAGGAGCAAAACTATGGAATGAAATATTATACTCAATAAAGCAACTTTCTTACCCAAAATTTAAAACTGAATATAAAAATTTTTTGTTAAGCAAATATGTTGATGAAGAAAACCATTCATCGTAAAACTTTGTCACCACTTGACTTCGAACTATTACCACACTACCTTTCGTATTATTCAAATTATACCGGCGCACCTGCCTGGGTATTCCAGCCATGTTTACAATAACTTAATTCCTTAATCGGCAGAGGCTGTTGCTTAACTCGAAGACCAAGTTTTCACGGTCCCTTCGCAGCTGCCTGTTGTTGTGTAGCTTTTGAATTTTGTGCATTGTGTAATTGTATTGTCCTTTAGACTTCGAATTGTGTGCTAACAGCAACAAAAATGAAATTATTCATTCATTCATTGATGTTAATACTCTCTATGTTTATATAATACTCTCTGAGATGTTTATACTCTCTGCATCATTCAACTTCTCAGTTGTTTTCAAAGCTTATAACTTCTCTAATGTTTATACTCTCTGCGTCATTCAACTTTTTTATGCATACCCAAGCCCCTACAACTGCAGGCTTTGGCATTGAGCAGTTAGCCTACAGATGGCATACTTGGTCTAGTTGGCTAACTCAATACTAAAGCCTGCAGTTACAGGGGCTTGGGTATTGCATAGCAAAAATTGCATTGAAAATGCTGTAAGCCCGGTGGCCGACTTTTTAAGAAAGTTAAGCTCTTAATTACAAAGTCCTGGGTTCGAACCTGAAGGTACATCATCGAGTGGTCATACCGCGAAACTAGTCGTAGAATTGGTTTTTGCAGCGTTTATTTAGTACAGTAACCTCCAGTTAAGTACGCACCCGTTTAAGTACGCATCCCAGATAAGTACGCAAAAATTCTTCAAAAAACTTGAGTCCAACTTTTTTTATTTCAAACAAAAATGTACATACAAGCAGAACAAACTGAAGCGTGACAAAGCAATAAGTACTGTGATATTTATTCTTTGCTTCATGTCGTGCAAAGTTAGCTGGCGCAGGTTTTCCATTTTCTTTTGCTTGACTTGCGATATCTCCCGCCTCAGTTTTTGTTGAAAGCACTCAAATGTAGTTTTTGCTGCTCATCACAAGCAGATTATTGTAAAACTGAAATTGTTAGAAAAGACTAACAATGATCGAGAGAACAAAGAAGTCATTTAATGACGTAACATTCGTGCCTTGTGCGCACATATGAGCAGTGGGACACAAAAACCGTTACGTACGCACCTCCCGCATAAGTACGCAAAGTCATCTCCAGATCAAGTTGCGTACTTAAGCGGGAGATTACTGTAGGTCTTCTGACCTAAACCATAAGTAAGTAAGTAAATTTATTGATTTCCTTCAAATCATTATACCGGCGCTGCAGAACTTAATCTCATATTACATTACATTTCGATTTGAAGGCAGGGAGCACCGAAGAACCAAACGGTTATCAAAGTCAAGGTGCTCCCTGACTTAGCAAAGCACAGTTAAACACAGCGAGAAAAGAAAAAACACTAATTAATGGCGGTACAATTTCAACACACACAAAACACAAGAAAACAACACTATAATGACACGAAAATAATATTTATGTACAGAGAAATACATTCAACTTACTACACTCTTATAATTTCAGGAATGACAGTGAATTTTCATTGAGGCAAGGAACGACAGTAGATTTCCTAACAAGCACATCAGTGAAATATCAAATATTGCAGGATAAGCGACACATAGATGAAATGAGTTGAACACATAGGAGTATTGTAACAGATTGCAGTTTAAATTATATCGACGTTTTATCAGAAAGACTGATCCGTTCATACCAATTTGCGGTGCTGCTTTAGTATAGATCAATCAAAAGCTTTTCATAACTTTTTTTAAAAGAGTGCCAGTGTAGTTCTTTTAGTTCTGAATTAATTGATTGCCATAAAACAGATCCTTTGAAGGCCAGTTGATTTTGAGCAATTGTTTTATTAACGCGAGGTAAGAAAAAATTAGAACTTCTGGTACGTCTTGTTTCATAATGATGAAGTTTAGTTGTACTGGTAAATAAGTCAACAAATATTTTTGGCACTTTTTTGTAATTAATTTGATACATAAATTTGGCCAGTTCAAGCTTGTATATATCTTCTAACTTTAGAATATTAAGGTTTTTATACAGTGCGGTCATGGAGCTAAACGATTTACTAAATGTAATTGCTCTTATAATGTTGTTTAATCTTACCCTCAGTTTAGCCATATATTTTTTTGCAGCGCATCCCCAAGCAATAATACTGTATTGTATTCTGCTATAGACGAGACTGTAGTAAATCATATAAAGAGTTTCTTTGCTCACATAGTTACGCAAACGAAAAAAGATGCCTGTGAGTTTTGCAAGCTGTAATGATAAATGGTTGGTATGAACGGACCAATTTAATTTTTCATCAATGAAAACCCCTAAGTATTTTACTGATTCTGTCCTTTCTAATACTGCTCCATTCAGTGCAATCTTGAATGGTTCATCAATTGATTTACGAGGTATTTTATTAATGATCATAAGCTTAGTTTTAGAATAATTAACAGATAATTTATTGCGACAAAACCATTCGTTTAAATTCTTTAATTCTTCATTGACTCTACTTTCTAACTCTTTTAAATTGGTTTCTGAAAGCATTAAGTAAGTGTCATCAGCGAATAGTGATATATCGAATTTTGAACAGTTGGGTATATCGTTTATATACAGGGTGATCCGAAAGTAACTCCCTATTCTAAAATAAAAATGGTTTGTTTTTGAAGTGTAATTTCTTCATTTATTAAACATGAGAAAAAAGTGCATTGCATGGACTTCCATTTAAAATTCAATATCATTTTATTTGTTTATTTAAATGCAGTTGAATTTTTAAAAAGTTATTATTCATCACAATTAGTATGTTAATTTACAAAACATGATTTAAATATATTTCAAATTTAAGTTAAAATTATTGAAATATAGAAACAAGAGCATAGATGTAATTGCCGCAGACTGAGTAACTTACATGCAAAAACTGAGAAAGTTGTCAGTAAATTTGAATAAGTCATAGTTATTTTAGAATAGGGAGTTACTTTCGGATCACCCTGTACATTAAAAAGAGTAAGGACCAAGACAAGACCCTTGTGGCACACCACATGATATTCTGGAGTTGCTCGAAATACTGGTACTTACTTTTGTATATTGGTATCTGTCACTTAAGTAGCTGCGAAAGAGTTCTTGAGTTTTACCTCGATAACCAAAAAAATGATACATCTTTTTGAGTAAGATTTGATGGTCCACAGTATCGAATGCTTTGGATAAGTCCACAAATACGCAACAACTATACAAATTTTGAACTATGCTTTTAACCAATTTGTCATGTATATTGCTAATAGCCATAGTGGTTGAATAATTTTTCCGAAATCCAAATTGGCGTTCATTTAAGAGCTCAAATTTTTCTATATACGATATCAACCTGTTGTAAAGCAATTTTTCAAATATTTTATCAAAATTTGAAAGCAGTGATATAGGCCTGTAATTGGTAGCTTTATTTGGGTCCCCACGTTTATAAATTGGCTTTATTTCCGCAACTTAAAAACTCGTAGGATATATCCCTTTAGTAATGCACGCATTGAATAAATTGCTAATTCTAGGCGAAATAATAGTTTTAGCAAATTTAACAAATTTAGTTTCTACATCATGAACCCTTACGGCTTTTTTGTTATTAAGAGAATCGATGACAGAACTTACTTCATCAGGAGTTGAGGGTGATAAATGCAATGAGTTGTTTATGCTCGATGTTGGCCAGGGAGTTGGATTAGTTGACTCGACAGCGGATATTTTTTCCGCCATGTTTTTTCCAACGTTTGCAAAAAAGTTGTTAAGTGTTTCCGCTATTGTTGATGGCTCTGAGGCAATTTTACCATCATCATTCAACAAGTTACCTGGGGTGATGTCACTGCGTGACTTTATATTAGCTATATCATTAATCGTTTTCCATAACTGATTAGGATCATTCTTGTTTAATGCAACCCTTTCATTGTAATAATTACGTTTGGCACGCTCAATTGTCCGATTCAATATATTTCGATACTTTTTATATTCCTTGAATAGCTGTTCATTTCTGTTTTTATGAAAACGGGCAAATAGATTATTCTTTCGTTGAATTGAACAAATTAGACTTTGGGTCAACCAGGGTTTCATTTTCATTTTTCTTTCCTTTCTACTTGCTTTTTTTAGTGGGGCGTGTGTAGAAACAACAGAAGCAAAAACATGGATAAATTCCTCAAACTGTTTATCAATTGGATCCTTTTTGGAATCACTAATAAATTTTAGTCTTTCAGTTAGGTCTTCGAGAAAATCTTCAATTTGAAATCCCATCATATTTCGTATATACGTAATACTATTAGCTTTTTTCTTTTGAGGTTGCGCAGAAACGATTGCAAAAATAGGGTAGTGATCAGATAAGTCACACAATGCTATTCCACAAAGTAATTCATGTTGGACACAGTTAGTGTATATATGATCAATCAGCGTTTTTGAAGACAGCGTGACACGAGTAGGTTTATCAATGACGCACTTGATACCGGAACTAATTAGGCTGTTAGCGTAACCCCGAATAGTGGTATCATTGCTTATGTTTTTTAAGTTTAAATTAAAATCACCAAGGATATAGAATTGTGAATTTTTATCATTTAAAGTACCAATTGCGTCTTGCAATTCATAACCAAACTTTTCTACTTCGTCGGCATTTTTTACAGGATGACGGTAAACCACTCCGCTAACCAGGAGCTTGTGGTTGGTTTTTATTTTAATTCACATATTTTCAACCGTAGCCAAGTTAATATTTATATCACGTTTTAAATCATAATTAATTTCACTTTTGACGTAAAACCCAACTCCACCAGCGCAACTAGTACTAGCAGTATGTATAAAATTATAGCCCTGTATTTGAACATTACTTAAAATACTATCGCGCTTTAATTTGGTTTCTGTTAGAGTAATAATGTCAGGCATTTTGTATAAATTAGATAAAAAAGTATGGAGGGCATCGAAATTCTTTTGCAAGCTTCGGATGTTTATATGAATCATAAATAAATCTTTCAACTTTCTACTTTTAATTTTGTTATTTAGTTCAGATGTGTCATAATATTCGCATTTACTGAACAGCACATCATTAATTTCAGTTTCGATATAGCAAGGTAAGCCACCAATTAAGTCAGTCACCGTATCATTGCTTTCAAGGTGACTAAAACTGTCGCATTCGATACTGTTTCCAATTACACTTTGAGAACACCGATGGTCAGCGTCGAAGTTTGCATGTTTATCAGTAGCGACTGTCTGGCTAATCGGCAATGCACAAGCAGATGCAAGCTTTGCATGACGAGTCATGCAACAATTATAATCATTAGATTTGCTACATTTTGAGCAGAGGCAGTGCTTGCTAGCGTCACGAGATAATTGGTAATAATTTAAACTGCAATCTTTGGTCATGCGATTATCAAGATTTAAACTAATCTGAGTAGAATCCATTTTTGTTATTACAAATAAGAAAAGAAAAAAAAGAAAATTTAGTAAAGCAAATAAATTTCAATCTTGCATCTAGCGGTTACCCTCAGTGCCAGTTTCGCTATCATACTTATTAAAAAGCAGCGGTTTGTAACCTAGTTTATCAAATTTAATATCAATACCATGTTTGAAGAAGTCCTCAGGTGAGGTAAATGTGATCCTGTTTCCAACACCTTCATCTTTTTCATAGTTATCCGGCAATTTTCCCATTTCTTTGGCACTTTTTTTCGCTCGCATTTTTCCGTTGTAGGTGTGGCACATTACGAATTTGTCTTTACATTCCTCTTTAATGCAGCGAAGTAGTTTGGCACGTAACGGGGTTAGGTCTTCGGTTATATACGCAGATTTCAGACTCCCAGAATTCATATCTTTCAGCTCTTTTTTAGCAAATAATACTTCGTTTCGTTTTTTATATGATGTAAAGCGCACAATGATGGGCCTGGGTTTGGCGTTCAATGATTTCTTCGCGCCTAATCGGTGAGCGCGCTAAATGTCAGTCTTTTAGGTTAATAAGTAGCGCCTGAGCCATTTCGAATGCAATTTTTTCTCCGTCATCATGGTTATCCAATTGCTCAGGAACGGCATGAATACGTATATTTTCTCGTCTATCATACTGTTCTAGATCATCGCTCTTGAATAACTGTAAATTTACTGCTTGTTTTAACAGATGGTTTTCCATTTTTACAACATCAAGTTGCTTTCTTAACTCTTGAATTTCGTCAGCAAAATTTTTCACGGTGTTAAGTATGTCATTTAATTGCCTTCTGTCATTTTCATTAAACGAATCCTGGCTTACTTTATTGTAGCTTTTGTTATCTTTCTTTTTGGAACCACTCATTTGCTATATTCCTGTGTTAACTGAAATTTTGATTTCCGCTCAATCAGAAACACGTCCGAACTGTGCGCGTGCTAGCTAGAACTGATAAACCATAAGGTCTATTTATGTTTCATATATACATAGACTTGCATCGGCTCCACATATTTCAATACTAATAAAACCAAGCCTGCCATTGCCGACATATGCCAACTAGGCTATCTGCTCAATGCTAAAGCCTGCAGTTGCAGACCTTAAGTACATATAGCAAAAATTGCACTTGCACGTTGTAAGTCCGGTGGCGGATTGGTTAGGGAGGTAAACAGTGGCGGCTCGTACATAAGAGCTGCAGCACCCCCTAACTTTTTTTATGGACTTAATTTTTTTTCATTACCTTTCGAATTTCTATCGCCAAATTTTTTAAATTTATTTTTTACCATGTTTTGAACATATCTGACTGCAAATTTTTAAATGGAATCCCTGTTTTGTCTGCCGCTTAAGTTTGTTCGTATACAAATGAGCCAAACCGTGACGCGACAAAGGCCATTGATGACGTTTTTGGACTCGCCGTTCAATTTTTGTATGAGCTGCTCTGTTGGCAGATCAAAGGGAATTCCGACTAGCTCTGGCTCATGGCATAGCGGGACTGGTTTTTAGCCCTGCTAGGCTGCTGCATCTGATCGAGTTAGTTTGTGTGAGAGCTCTATGATAGTTAGTACTTAATGCAGATTTAGACTGGGAAGGTTTTCATTTTAGACTAGGCAGACAGACATCAGTAGCCTAACCTGCTTACTGTAGGCTAATCAGTAATGGTAGGTTACTGGTACCAGTATGTGTAGCCTAGACAGTTTAGACCACTGCCAGACAGTTGATACTCTTGTGATAAGATTAGGCTAAAGTTGATTGATGGTTGCAGAAACATGTAGTGGTAACTGGATCAAGGGTGCTATGGTTTGCTCAAGCAAGTGTAGGTTTGGCAGGTTTTAAAGGGAAGATTTTAGTTGCATTAAAAAAACTGTTTTCCTGTACAATTTTCCCTGATTTTAAGTATATGCATACCGGTACCTGGATTATGGATATTATATATATTTGGGATCCATGCCAGGTCTCTAAAATGTTTTTAAAAAAAACTTGAATTTTTGGATAATAGCCCTCAATCTACCCACATGTATGTAGTGTGCATTGTAATTTAAAAAACTAGTAAGAAAATTTGTATTATTTTTACCAAATCTACTCATACTGTTCTGTGTTTTGTGTTACCTATCGCAGCCTTACTTAAACATCAGTATTAAGGTATTACTAGCTTGGTAACTCTTTCTATGGTTTTAGTATGAAACCATTCCCGTAAATTGTGATGTATCAGAGAGTTTCTGTAACAGTGTAACAGGCGTTGGCATTACCACAGTTAAGCAGGCTTGTCAAAATTTGTCGCTTGCAGCACCACTCGTTTCTTTTGCCACGAGCCGCCACTGGAGGTAAACTCTTGTTCTATGCCCCTAGTTCGAATCTGAAGAGCGGTCTAATCGCCAATCTGGTCGTAAGATTGCTCTCTACTGCGTTTATTTAGTTAGTTTTCTGGCCTACCATCATATCTAACTTATAGGCTACACTTTTTTTAACTATGCCATGAAGAAATTAGTTACCGGTACGATGCAGAAACTATAACCAAGAACCGTCAAGTTGTAAATGTAAAGCGTCCATGCTGGAGCCCATAAGCTACAGTAGGCTACTCATATTATGCCTTCAGATTAGTACCTGAATGCCCTAAATACGGACAACTGGTCAGTCACCTTGCACGATAGGTGTTTTGTGGTTTAAGAGCATCTTCACAAGATCTTTTTCTTTCACTTTCTCTCCCAACTATACCAAAGCTTTCTAGTCTTTGCTGCCCTTTACACCGTAATCGTTCTCTTATGACCCTTTGTTTTCGCTTTTGTGCTCCGGATTTATGTTTTATCATTTCTCAACATGCATTTACAAAAATATACGTACTACCAATTGAAAGAATAATTAATTATATTCCAAAAAAAATTTTTAAAACCTATTATACCAAATCAATCAATTTGATAGCATTCATTTAAAAAACACTGAGTCCAACGGTCCATTTTTTGCGCATGCGATCATCGAAAAGATTTGCTCCAGTCCGGTAATCGGCAACTTTTTTGAGCAAGGGAACCATAAAAGCTGAACTGTTTTAATTGCACTCTCGTGAGAACCACATAACATTTTCGAGCACCAATTCGAACCAAAAGTATTTTTGCCCGTACACAACGAACTCTGCTACTCACGAATAATTAAAATGGAGTTTCGTTGACCTCGTGTCGTGCACTGTCTTCCTGCCTCGCTTTGCCGATTATTTTAGCATAGGCTGTGCTTTAAATACCGGTATCTTTTCGCTTCAAAGTGCTTTAGTTTTTAAATAAATCTGTTTTTGTGCTTCCATCAAACTCAAGTCTATACCTGAGCCACAACATCTACTCGATTGTTTAAAAATTCCCTAACACTGCATACTTGAAACCAAAATATTCCACTGATCTCTCCAGCCTCGAGCTATGCAGTTGGAATGCTAAAATTGGTTGCAATCGCATACTCGCAGTTGCGCAGCCACTAATCTCAGATGAGCACGTTTACAGTATGATTCAACATTGTCTTTAATTAAGACGAGACCGAATGAAACGCACATAAAGCAAAAAACCTTAATTTTCAGCTTATAATACGCCTTTATGCATAGCATATATACACATCGAAAAGATGCAACTTTATTTAAGGGGCCATACGCTCCGGAAAATTAATAATATTTGGATGTATATTAAGCTCAAATGCTGTTAGAATTTTTAAAACTTTTTTGCTGTATTTCGTAAGATCTGGGCTAATGGGCCCCTAGAACAGCCTCATTTATGCTTGGGGGCCCATGCACTCGGAAGTTTCTTTGCTGTATGTATTACGTAAGATATGGGCTAATGGGACCCTAGAACAGCATGATAACTTATGTTGGGGGCCCATGCGCTCCATAAAATTGATTATTTAAACTTTAATGTATAATTGAGCTCAAGTGCTGTTTTAATTGTTTTTTAACTTGCTTTGGCTTTATTTATTTCGCTAGATATGGACTAATGGGCTCCTAGAACAGCATAAGCCCCGGGGTCATTTGTCCCCCCGTGCCCCCCTCTCATGGGCCCTGTATGTCGCATAGAGAGAAAACTATTAGTTAGTTACCACCAAAATGGTTCATTTTTGTATGGCACCTGGCAGGGTTGGAAAAAATCGATTGTAATCGATATTCGATTGCGATATTCTTTACTTTTTGTTCATTGAATGCTCTGGAGCCTTTACTTTTTTGAATGAGTATTGAATATGACCTTGCCTTTACTTTTTTTTTCGGCGCAATTCGATATTCCATATTCGATTCTTTCTGTCCAGGTTGCTTAATTTACCTCACTTTAGTAAATTTAAAATAATCGTCGGTATGTCATTACCTTGTTTTTACCGATAAATTATTTTGTGCCAAAAAAAAACAACAAAAAAATAGATTTTTTAATAGCAAAGTGGCTTCGCATATACTATGACCGTCGGTTGTCTGTAAGCTACCGCATGAATGTGAGGACATCACAAAAAATGCTTGGCGTACACCGCTTAATGCTCAGTGTATTATCGAATATCGATTACAATAGTCTTTATCAGTGGCATAGACACGGGGGGAGTTACAACCCCCCATTGAGCCTCAAATGACTTCATACATACTTCTTTTTCTGATATTTATTTTGAAGTGCTCGATACTTTGTCATTGATAATCTGGTTTTGTAATTGTCAAAGTAACAAGAATTACGTAGTGTTGTTTCCTGAATCTTGTTCTTTACCGTTATGCTTATGAAGTGATCACGCAATTTTATATTTTGTTAGCAGGGCAGTGCCGCTCCTGTACACGCAACTGCCCTCGGTCCTTCTAACCTTCCGTAGAAAAAAGGCTAAACGATTTCAAGCAAAAAGGATCTACGTACTGTAGCTCAAAAAAGAGCTAAATCGCTACCATTTGAATATCGTTTTACCAATTCCACCATAAAACATTCCTTTGACTTCCTTACGACAATCATGCCCTAACTGCCTTTGGTTTTTTTAGTTTGAAACATATCTCTTAAGTTTGAGGCCATTTTTTGTTATTATACAACCAAGGGGGATGTGGAATACGCTGCGTACGCATCCCCCCTCACCAGCCATTTCAACAATGTTTTGGATGAATAAAATTTTTTCATAATTTCGAACCTCTTCATAACGATATGCCGTAGTCGCCTTACGCACGCATAGTCGAAACTGTCGGAGCAAAATGCATCATTGGTGAAGCACTCAAAGTTAGGGGCCAATGATGTGACAAGCTTTCCCAAAAAATTGTCTAAAAAGCACTAAAATGACCATTACAGTATGCAAAATTTCAAATTTTTTACGGGTGAGCATGCCCCCGTACTCCCCTAGAGTCGTTTTTGGAACTTAAGTTGCTTAAAATTCACTCTGCCGAAAAACACTGCGCTTGAAAAAGTGACGAAAATTGGTGCCCCCTCCCTGAAAAAAATTCTGAATACGCCCCTGACATGAGACATTTTCGAAAGGCTTATTTACGCCCGTTTCCGAAACTAAACGTCTTTAGTTAACATAAAAAAAATCTTAAGTTAACTTTAGTTGGTTAACTTTGGTGAACGTCTTTAGTTAACATTCAACCCAATTCAAAATTACACCCTCCCCCACCAAAACTTTCTGCATCCGCTCCTGTATACAACGTATGGTCAAATGTATCGATTATTTCTTTACTTTTTGGTGAACTATCGAATATTTCTTTATTTTTTTGGGTATCTATTTCCAACCCTGGCACCTGGTTGCAACTTGATGTTATCTCTATCTTTGCTCATTGCTAGTATTTAGCAACTACCACCCAATGACGTCTATGTCTCTCTTACGCCACCTACCACTCTATTGTTTAAAATTGCAGTTGCTGCCTTGGCGAAATCTGTTCGTCACAGCAAAGTTGGGAAAATGTTTTTTGTGACATAATACTTTTTTTAACTCTTTTAATGTTGCCACCGAACCTCCCCTTTAAGCTTCTTGCGATTGAGAATCTGTAAAGCTTTTTTGAGTTTAAATTTTGAAAAATTCATTTTTGGCTCTCGAATATCTATTAACAATTTATCTCCAGATCTTTTGTAATGAGTGATTAGTTTTTGTTGTAATATCATACACAGAATGCTTCAGTTACAATTTACATTTTTTTCATTAGTAGCCTACAGATTGTATGCACTTTGTTCGTGATTTCAAGTCATGTGGTTAAGCACAGCAATGCTTTGACATGGAAAAACATAAATTTATAAATCAGTTTCATCGGCAGCGTGGCCGAGTGGTTCGGAGCGTCGCTTTTACGACAGCCATGATCGCAAGGTTGGTGGTTCAACTCTCACCCAAGCCTCGTTGTTGCTTCTTTGGATAAGATGCTTCTCGACAATTATCTCTGTTTGGTGGAATCTAACTAGCAGCAAATTAAAAAAGTCAGAGGCAAAACTCCAGAGGAAAACCCGAAAACAAGGGCAACTCCTAAGCGAGTCTGGATTCGTCTTATGCGTAACGCCTCCGTCGCTTTCTCGTGACAGGAGGATAAAAATGAAGAAGCCATCAATTATCATCATTAATTAGCGCACTTGTTAGGCACATTGCTTTCGGTGCTGAAGGCCTGGGGTTCTATTCCCATGCCGGTCAAATTGTACTCAGTGTCGCCACCGCTGCCAAGCTTCAGCTGTGTAGCCCAGGTTCTAAGCCTCGGAGATGGGCCCCGCCCGCTATTGGTTTTACGAGTCCGCGTCATAACGCGGGTATAATGAAGGTTTGATTTGATTTCGATTTTTTAGTAGAAAATTTTGGCGGTTGATTCAAAATTTTGCACTGCAGTGAACAACAAAAGTGCGATAAGGAACACAAACTCACGTGGTCAAATCAATTTTTCCACTGACGAACTTGATAACAGCAACAGCCAGGTATTATATTTATTTGCCAAATTTTATGTTATAAACTTATGGTCAAAAGTCTTTACATTGCCTGCAGAGTGAAACATAAAAAGTAAGCAATGTCATTGAATGTTCTTTCGCATTAAAGTCTCTATAAAAAGTGCGGAGGAATGCTGTTGATTTCACAGACTTTGCACATTTGCTATGGTTGTCGAAGCACATTGCTATTTATGCCAAGAGTCATCTGTCGCTTTAGAACAGTTTAGCGAAAGTGTAGCCGTGTTGGATGTTAAAGTGAAAACATGAAACAAGAAAGTATAGTTGACAGAAATATATATCCTCGTATAATAGAGTAGGGCGCCCCCTTTTTGGGCAATTTTTTAATTTTAACTTGTCTGGGTGTTAGATTTTTGCCTTAGGGTGGAATATTGGGAAATGCAAAAGTTTTTGAAATTGAACCGCGTTTAGACCCTGCCCTCCAGCTTTTCTAAATCGCACCTTCTAAAATAGTTGATTATGCATAAAGTTTGAGTGGGAAGTGCTAGATATGCATTGCTGGTATTCATTTTTAATGTTTTTTAGAGAAGACAACTGTAACCTTTATTTTATGATTTAAGCAACTTTTTTTTTGATGTTTTACTTTTGCTGTCAGAATTTGATGCGCTCTGAAATAAAACAGTCGTGTGAACCACCAAATTATTATTTTTTTTTTTCAACCAATATCCACGTAGGAGTCATCATGTACAAAACAGGATACAAGTAATTCACACGAGACACAAATGCACAACATGAAAAGGTATCAGATTACGCAAAAGCAGACACATGAAGGATGCACATTGCACGGTACACACAGCACACAATGCACAAAACGTGGCACACTATCATTGTTCAAAAGATCTTCTTGCAACTCTCTTGGATTTTCCTAACCATCGCTTTTTTCTTGCTGCCAAAGTACACAAGGCCTCACCCATTTGACGCTTCTGTCCAGCTATTCGGCTAGTAGCCTTTGTTGCCAGTTTTACTCCACCTTCCACTGCTTGAGAGTGATTTGGACAACTAAGCTACAGTGGTTGCTAGAGCAATTGCTTGATAGTGGTGCAAATCTTTGTCAATGGTGGTTCATGCAAAATTAGGACTCCTGTATCGTTTGAAAGATAGGTAATAGGTGTTCGTCCTTTTTCATAAATGTCAACGGTTTCAGTATAGCACCTTGCATTGAAATTGCATCTGGTAAGATGAAACTATCGAAAGGCAGTAGGATTGTGGACTTTTCTTTTGTTATTGCGTCTAATTTTGGAGATCATATTCGCAGCTTTTGCCCTGATTGCTTAGTTGTCATCACCTAACATGGTGAGAAGAACATTTTCTGGGTGGGCAAAATAGTAGTTGTGTTGAATACTTTGCTGTATAATTGGGAGGAGGCTATCATCACTGAACAGCTTTTGCATGAATTCGAATTCTTGAAAATTCGATTTCTTAAAAATCTTTTCATACTTTTGAGTGCAAAGAAAAGAGTTGGGGGTGCTGCAGCTCTTATGTGCGAGCCGCCACTGGTTACAGTTTATTTCAATTGTTAATATTCTAATCTCAAATTTAATTTTAGACGATTACTGTTCGTACTACTGGTCTTGTACCAGCGGAGGTGAGCTTTGATGTCGGACCTTACGAGTCACCATCAGGACGATACTTGCAGGTAACCTTATCAAAGTCTAACAATTGCTTTTAAAATAGAAGAACTATACTGAATATTGGTATTTCACTTGCAGCAGAATATCTGGTTCTTTCAAAAATCTTACTTAAGCTTGTGTCCTCGCAACTCAAGGCAAATAGACTGATATATAAATAACTTAAAGTTTTATGGGAGTGAACAGCATTGAGAAGACGCGATAAAGACATTATTGAACTAGCATCACCTGATACATGACTAAAAATCTTTCCACGCAAGATTCTCTTCTTTTGTAGCAGGTGAAGATGCATCAGGTTAACCGTAGAAGGAACCCTGCTACTTCTTTCAGAATTCTGACCTTTAGTTGTTCCACATCGCTTGATAATGAATAAAGCATGTGCATTTTTTCTTCAGCGCTGCTCTGAGCTTGCAAACTGTCACCATTCATCAATATGAATTTTCTAGTCTGTTGTAACACAGTGATAGCGTTGTTTCTACTACAATGCAAACTTTTTAACCAACATTGTACAGCAGTTGACCTTAAGTCGTACTGTAGGATATTTCACAACGCACATGTGTTGCTCTTTGTTGAGATTCTTCATCAGCCATTTCACTTATTTTTTCAGATTGAAGTGGAGGACGATGATGTTCTTGCGGTTGGTGATACTTTGCAAATTACTTTCAGTTTTAATGATGGTGGACAAGGAGAAATTAGATATTTTGTAAGCAGAATTCTGTTAGCAAGAATTATAGTTTACCATTGCTGATTTGCATCTGAAAATGCCTCTTACCGTTGCATATCACTGACTTGAGTTACTCAGTTTATAGCTTAGTTTCGTTGATTCCCCCTACTGCAAAAAACTAAATGGTTCTGTAAGAGAAAACCTATAGTTTCGTAATTTCGTCGGTCGCTCTGATAAAACGTTAGTGCTCAAACGAACATTTTGCTTGCAGAGTTTTCAAATTGTTCACATTATCAACCGATTCACACTTTCACAGAATGATCTTTTTTTATTAGGTAATTGCCAGAGGCTCTATTGTATTTTCTGGAATCAACGAACGACAACCAGGGAACAGTCAAAGCGTTGAAAATCTTGATATAACCCAAACAATGGTTCCATCAGCTCGAATAGTAGCGTATTACTTTCACGAGACTGAAATAGTGTCCAACTCCCTTTGGTTTGATGTGCAAGACCAGTGCAAAACAGTAGGTTGTTTTTTTTGCATCCTGATTAGTTTTGTTGCAGTTTAGAAACATTAGATTTTGTCATTTATTCTTTTGTCTAAAAACAAGTTCGGATAAAAGGTGAATTGATGAGGGGTAATAGCAAATGTGATAAAAGTAAAAACTAACATGCAAAGTATATCAGAGAAGCTTTGTAAATATGCCGTAACACGTTAGAAATTTTTATGCTTAAGTCAAAGTAAGAGCTCTTGTGAAAGTAAAGGTTAATCACACTGAGTCACTGACTGAGACTTTTCAATGTCTTTGAGAACTTTTTAGTCTGTTTCTATAATGCTAAAATCATAGGCACAGCTAGTAGTAAGCCCAAGGCCCAAGAAGCTATGCCGTCAAAGTTTTTTTGATGTTATTAGATCAGTCTCGAAGGCGTTGAGATACTCTAATTAACCAATGCCAAAACAGGTAGCCTATTATACTTTTAGCCAAGTTCTACTAAGAAGAAAAAATGTCCACTATTGATGTTAAGATAAAATCATTTTTACTGCATGTTTGATAGGTGACCCACTACGTTTTGTCTGTATTAGTGAATAAGTTTCTTTTAACAATAACTGCTCAAACCGGTAAAGGTGATCTTCAGTATTTTCACACGCAGTTCAAACCAGTATTTTCACAACCAGTATTTTCACACGCAGCTCAAACCGGTAAAGGTGATCTTCAGTATTTTCACACGCCTATGCAGTTTACCAACGCGTTAGATTGAGATTGTGGTGTTGCAGCTTTGTTTTGAATTTATCAAATAATACACTTATACGAAAAAATTCGAGTGCCTTCAAGGAAAGTCCCTGAATGCATGTGATACCAAGCATGACCATGAATGCTCTTTCGACTCTGATTTACATACGTTTTGTATTTATCATGGAAAGTGTTGATTTTCTTGTAGGAGCTTGCGATAGATCTGAACGAGGAGATTATCGACCCAGAAGATGGCATTGACATGACTATTAGAGGTAAGCCAAAAAAAAGATTCTGTAAAAAATGACGAAATTGATAGATTTATGTTACAATACCATAGCGTAAGTTGAATATATGCATGGGCTAGTGCTACCTAAGCTGCAGCTGGATTTCTGTATATGACGATTGCAATAAAAACCGTATGATTGCCCGAATATGAAACTAGGTTGCGCCAAGTCTGAATCAAGAAAAATGTTTCTCTGATCAAATGGACGAGTGCATAAGAACTTCTGCCTCTGGATCAGTAGTCTTGGAATTTGATTCCGATTCTGGTCAAATCAAAAACTCTAAAATTGTTATTCACAGCTTCCCCGCTTGATACTTGGCATTAAAAGTCAAGGGGTAGGTTGGTAAAACGGCCAACCGATTTGCTTTTTGTTCTATTGGGTTGGATACTTACACTAACAATGGGACTCTTTCATTTGAATAGAGAATACTTGGTGGTCACTGGTCACAACTCCGAAAGAATAATATTAACCTAAGCATAGTGCTACCAGTGACTCACCAACGTTGCAGCGTGCTATGACGTCTACGTCTGTAGCTGAGATGTCTAGGATAGACACCGCCAACTCGTCACCACTTTAGTGTGTTGCTTAAGCAGACAAAAAAATGGCCCTAGTGTTGTATCAATGGTAATTGGAACGTGCATGCAAAATATAGCTCCTATAAAGTAAGAACAGTTGAACACACGACTTTTTTTATCAATTTTGCTACACCATAACTGCTTGGTACAGGATGTTATCAATTCTTGATTAATCAACAATTATTTGAATTTGTATACTTGTTTACAATATCATAACGTAACTTATAACTTGTCAGCGACATGTCCTAGCGGTACCGCGCGCAGGTGACAGATCCTACGGTTCGGTTCGATTCGCTGGAGCCGATCGCATATGACATAATATAACGGATGGCTGCACCTTATTCGAAGAGCGCAAGCTCATTTCGCCGTCTCCCTCAATTACTGTTGAATTTTCAATTCAATATAATTTAAAAATTACCTCAGTTATTTATTTAATTATTTGTATGCGTTAAGTTCACTGACTTCTATCAAAGCAACGTAATAAAAATTCAGATTATACCGCCTAGCATTCTCTTTGTTGAAGCATGGTTGCACCGAAAAGGAACTATCTACGGCTTGTTTCTGCCGTATCGTTTTACAAATGGGCAAGCAGCTACACTTTTCAGAAAATATTTATAATTAATGATAAAATACACATACGACGCAAACTTAACTTCTTAATTGTATGAGCAAATATAGGGAATACAGCTTGCAATGGAAGGTTGGCTTGGAATGAATGGATACAAGCTGCATTTGTGCCCTTATTACGCTGGGTAACGCAAGCGATTGTGAAGAGATACATCACCAAAGTGGCTGGCATGATAATATTTTCTGTTCTTTGTTCTTTCACCATCAATTTCACTGCCCTTGTGCGAGTTCTACCTAAATAACTGGGGAGCCAAATAAAAAAGTTTATTTTAAAATGATAAATTGATTTCATGACAATCTTATGTCTAAAAACTACTTGTTTTTTAGGTACTCCTGGTGCGCTTGTCAGTGTCAGTGCAGTCGATAGAGCAGCTTACTTTCTGTATGATGGAAGTCGATTGACTCGAGATGTTATGTTCAACAAAATGGAAAGTTATGACCAAGGTTGCTTGAGAAACGGGGGTCAAGACGGATCAGGGGTGTTTTGGGTGAGTAATTCCTTTTGTACAAGGCAACAACTAAACCATCAAAAACTAGGAAGGTATTGTTATAAAGAGAACACTTATGATAAGTTATAGAAATTTGAAGTAACGAAACATGTAAGTTTGTGAAGTGACTTTGACTAAAGATGTTTATTATCAATTATGTCGTCATTCAGTCTCACTATTCGTAGGGTTGTTTAAACGCGGCTTCGGTATTGTCCTCTTTTCACATTCAATGACCTGCTTGTTCAAGTGACACAATTTTGGCCCTGAATTAAACTATTGGTCCACCTCTGCCTTAACTAGTAGTTATAGTTTGTTTTTTCATTCATTCCTTCAACCAAATTTTGAGTTTCAGTTATTTTTTTTTGCAGGAAGCTGGTTTGACTGTTTCCAGTGTAGAAAACATTCAGCAGCAAGTCTTTAACTTAAACTGCACCAATCCATTGCAATTAAGGTCAAAGCGACAAGCCAGCGAAGAAGTTGGTGGCAATGAACAGGGTGAGTACAATGGCCATCAATACTATAACGTATCCCTGTGTTGAAAAACTCGTGTTTGCTTACTTAGAGTGGTAAGAATGTGAGCCAAAAGATATCAGGTGGCTGAGTAGTATGAGCATCCGCCTCTGCAGCTGTAGACTTGGGTTTGATTCCGAGTTGGGTCAAGCCAATGATTTTTAAATTGGTATTTACAGTGCAACTTCCCTGCTTGACGCGCAGCATTAAAAGGACAGTGTACAGAACAAGCCAACTAGTATACTGGTTGTGTCGGTGAAAAAAGCATTTATCGGGATTCCTCCATCTTGGTGTAGTGGGCAGTTAGCCTGCAACTCCTAAGCGAGCTCGTTATAACGCTTTGATCGCATTCTTGTAAGAGAAGGATGAATATGCGACTAAATGCATACTGTACGTATATAGTTTAAGAAAAAGTGGTTCCGAGTTTGTTACACATATCACTGCCACGAGTGAAATATTTGGCGTCTTGTTAAGGGAAAAATTTATACATATCGTAAAATATTTGTTGCAGCAATTGAACTGATAAAAAAAATGCAGTCTGAAAAAATTAGCGAGTTCAAACACATTTTTGGCTTAAAAATCAAACCTTAAGTTTGTGAACTCGTTTTAATACGATTTTGTCGTGCAGAGAACTCAGTACAACGTTGCATTGACGATGGAAAACTTACTGCAGCTGTAAAAGGAGAAAATTGTGCATCTCGAAAAGCACATTGTCTGGAGTATAACGCGAGGCTTCCAAACTGCTGCGATGAGTTTGAAAAAAAATGCAACGAGGAGGAAGAAAAAAGGTAGTTGGTTTCCAGTTTGCATTTCTGCGTTGTGGTTTGCTTCGTTACAGATATAACCTAATACTTTTCCCCCTGAGAGCTGACTTGAAACATGTGCACATACTGCTGCAGCTGATCTTTGGGTTTTGTCGCTCCAAGAGTTACAACCTGGGATCCTTACAGCTAAAGTACTATTTAAATCTTAAACATGATTAATATTTTTAGTATCAGGGAAAACGTCTTTTTTTAGAAAGCTCGAATGAAAACGTCTAAGATCAAGTTCATTAAACTGAATACTGATTTTGAAATAAGCTCTGCCTTGGGATAAGAGTTGTGAAGGCTTTTTTTTTTTTCAGAAAAACAAAACGGTTTAAAATAAATAAAATTTTTACACTTGCTACAATTTGAATATTGTTTGGTGTATGTTTTTGTATCTACTTATTGGCAAATACAGAATACTAAAACCCACTAAAATTTCATGTTAAATATTGTCGAATTCAAATTCCTTAAAAGTTGAAACTGATACATGGCATTAAAATCTAATGCCGAGTAGAAAGAAGGTTCGCAGTGTTATAGACCACGGATGGGGGAATTTGTACCGGTTGTAGCAGTAATTTTTTCTGTCGAGCTGCTTGGAGATGGAACAACTATTGTAGACCATTCATTGTTATGTTTCCTATCATTGCACCATGAGATAGCGGTGTGGGTTTTTAATATTGTGTATTTGTTGTATGGTTTTGTCTGGCTATCGTTTTTATCGACTTTCCTTTTTTTGAAATTTCTGTTCCCGACCTGGGTGTTTTAACAGCTCAGATGGCCGAGTGGTAGGCTATAGAGCGTCCGTCTCTTGAGCCGTAGACGCGGGTTTGATTCCGATTCGGGTCAGCTTATGACTTTAAAATTGGTATTCACAGCTTCCCTGCTTGACGCTCAGCATTAAAGGGACGGTGTGGAGAACAAGCCGGCAAGTTTGCTTGTTGTGCCGTTGGGAAAGACACTTAGCGGGATTCCCTCATCTTGGTGTGGTAGACAGATGGCTGGCAACTCCTAAGCGAGCTCGTATAGCGTATTGATCGCTTTCTCGTGATAGGAGGATAAGTATGCAACTAAATAATAAAAAAAATACTGCTAACCGTGCCCGTTCTTGAGTTCTATTAGCTCCTCATCTCCTGCCTGTATGTCATAACGTTAATCGTTTTGAAGCAGACAGTTCTTCTGGTGTAGGCTTGACCTGGTGTAGGCTTGAACTAATTGATTCTCAAACAAAAGAGACCATCAGATCAATGTTTTGAGAGTCAATTAGTTGAGTTCAAGCCTACACCAGAAGCACTGTTTGTTTCAACGATAAAGATGCCTGGTGTATAACTCCCATACATACTTAATCGTTTTGTTACCTCTTCACTTTTCTTGAACCGCGTTATATTATTTCCTTAATTTTATCGTGTTCTTTATGGTGTTGTCGAGTTGTCGATGTGGAAATAAAAGGCGCTACTACTACTATTATTAATTGAGCAATATCTCGAACAGGCCAAAAACGTCAAATTTTTATGTACGCTTAAAATACACACAGTTAAGTTGCAAATTTATGAAATATTAATGAAAAAATTATTTTATGCTGCAAAATCAAAAACTACCTTATACGTTTTACGACACAAATAGAACACCTATTACTGATATTCAAATGTGTTTTAGTTTTTGAGAAAGTTTACCGTTTCCGGTGTTATGTTGTTCACTCAACTAGTTCCAACGCGGGCAACATCGTTTCTCGTAGTGAGTGAAACTGTAAACAAGCTAGCTTTAAACTTTTATTCTGTCGAGATACACGCATCGCGCAGCTACCATGTGATTAGAGTGGTTCATATATTCGCATTTTGGACAGGGGACTTTAAACTGGAGCGAAGACACCCACAAGGAGCGTGAGCTCTGAGTCTATGGGATGCGACAAAGGGTGAATGCTGAGTTATTCTTATTATTAAAAATCACTGGGTATTTGATATTTTTTAAGGATTTATGCTTACTGGAATACTTTGTAGTATTGAAAATTTTGATTTTGACGCTTTGATTTATCGCTGGTCTTTAGTTAACAAACGCAAATCACAAGCTTCTGGGAATAACTGTTGTCGAGACAATGGTTACAGCCCACGAAAATGTGAAGTGCTACACGTACTCAATGTTAATGCGTATAGCACCTTTACAGTGTTACCCAGTGCAGCAGGAAGGTTAAAAGAAAAAAGTTAATGAATCGTCCAATACACAATTGTAGTAGATATTCGAGGCTTAGCAGGTAGGTATGCACAATAGGGTGGGTGGAAAATTAAAAAAAAAAAAACCTAGATTATTGCCAAATATGGTAATAACTAACTTTAGAATCAATTTTGGCTCGTTGCCAATTGAAATGTACCAGCAACCGACACCTAGTGGTCAAAAATGGTAAAAAGTTTGTAAAAAATGTAGTAACTTCTAAACACAAAAAGTGAAATTTAGGTGTAACTTCCAAACCTTGTTACAAATTAGCCCAAAACAAGTAAAAGTGAAATTTAGGTCTGGTATGACACAAGCCGTAGTATTTTTCAAGAATTAAAGGGATGTTGACCAGTAGACGATGCAAATACAATGCATCTCCCGCAGGGATCATATTTCACTTTTACCTATTTTGAGCTAATTTGTAACAAGGTTCTCACTACATTCACCTCATGAGTTGCAATAACAACCAAAACCGGTTCGTAGATTGTGATAACCTTGGCAATGTTACTGAGTAAATAATTGAATCAAGGTTGTGGTTTCTTACAGAGGTGTCTGATGGTGGGCGTGATGCCCTAAGAGGCTACTCGAAGAAAATAAGATTGGGCATATTTAGATCTTTGAATGCACATAGATATTTCAGCTTGTGGTGATGTACCTTGTTGGGTGTATTCTAATGAAAATGTTTCTAGTCAGTTCTTTGAACTATATACCAAAAAACTTCAGCAGCTGATAAAAAGTAACCTGGATAACTTACCTCCCTTCTAATGACAACATACAATTGTTTATAGCGATCTAATTCATTGTCAGTAAACCAAGATTAAAAGTAAGCTATCAGAGGTTATTTAACAAAATGAAGAAACGAAGAAATCCAGCATAACCAGCAAAACGTTGCATGGTGGGCAGTGAATACTATTCGTCCCACGTTTTTTCCACAAGATGGAAAATCTGAATTAACAGCATCAAATCATTAGAAGTACCGAACTTGAAAAGAATTGTAAGTAATTGGTTCTGACGGAACGGCAGTCATGATCTGACATTCTAGCAGAGTGATACGCATTTTGAAGGAGCGGTTTAGGAGGCTATTACTATAGAGCATGCGTTTGTTACTTTGTAATGAGTTTCCCTTGTGCTATGTTTTCCGGCTGTTAAGTGGAGTAGCCATGGTCCTGACATTTTCTGGGGAAAAATTGGAAAGATGATTGGTGGGGTTGTTTCAAATTGGCATGTTAAAGATTTTCAGCCAATTGACTGCGAATCTTTTCCTGTGCTTAGTGATGAAGCCCTTTGGAATGTTAGTAATGACCAATATTACGCATACCAAATTTGTTGGTTAATCATTCACGAAGCTTCAGATCCAGATTTGCAATTACTAGAAGTTGGTCCTTTGTGTCATTCAAGATGGCTGACTCTAGGTGGTCGAATTCTACGATATTACGTTTCCCAAGATAAACCAAGTTTGACTTTAGTTCTTCTCACTGAACTTTGCATCAAGGTATATTTTCCAAAGTTTTTTGAAGTCAAAGCAAAGAACTCGATTGCGGATGGTCCAAGAAATTTGTTTTCTAAGCTTAGGAGAGTCACACGATTTTCTGATAAACAAGTGAGAGATATTGCCCTTACGCTTTGCGGCGTAATGCCTTTTTTGCTCATCCTGAGCATGTAATTATTGCGATGCATGGCGATGAGAACAAACCAGTCAGAGATATTGCGGTTGATAAGATAATGTATCTACGTAAAATACTCACTGCTGGTCACACTGACATCTCTAAAGAAACAAGCTGCAAGGAAGTAAAAGCTGTGAGGAAGTTCAAGGTTCCATCCTTAAGCAAAAATGCAATTTTGTATCACCAACTACTTAATCCATGCGTAGAGGTTGAGCCGCCTCTTTTACATCATCTGACAAATGATAAGCTCAACAGTGTCCGACAAAAACCTATGTTCTTCAAGCAGCCCTGCCACGTTAAGTTGGTCACTCAAGCATCTGCTACTGTGGCAGGTTTTGAAAGAAGAGATGGCCTTATGCACTAAATGATCTATTCACGATCTGTTATGAAAATTCCAAATAGCTCTGTGGCCCTCTTAAAATGTCTTCGTGGCTCACTAGTGGGCCATGGCCCACAGTTTGGGAATCACTGCTCTATTCAATAAAATGACCACAAATTTACGTTTTGGGTAAGTTTTTTTCTAAGCAAAATAACACAAAATGTTCTCTTAAAGCAATTGTATAATTCTTTTGAGCTTGAGCTTGTGCTTTAAGAAGCAATTTGTATAATTCTTTTGAGCTTGTACATTCTCTATTCCAGTGGTTCCCAAACTTTATTGATCCGCTGCCCAAATTTTGATTTGAATAAGTTTTTTTCTAAGCAAAATAACACAAAATGTTCACTTAGAGCAGACATAAACTTGTTAGTTCTGCATCGTTTGACACCAAGATCAGCTTTCTACGACATGTGCTTCAGAAGTTATCGAGTTTTCACGATTTTTTCTTATTTCTGACCACTAGGTGTCGGTTGCTGGTACATTTCAATTGGCAACGAGCCAAAATTGGTTTTAAAGTTAGTTTTACTACATTTGGCAATGATATAGGGGGGCTCTTTTTTTATTTTAATTTTTTTTTTTTTTCAATTTCGACCCACTCTAATGCACAAACCGTTCCCATTCAAAAGCTTAAAAAAATTAAGAAAGCACTGATATAAGGTTTTGTTACGTTGTTGGATTTTGCAGTACGATGGAACTACGTCATTGTGAATGCTGTGCTAGTCTAAGAAATTTTTTGTGTACCGGTATTCAGATTTCGAAACTTGCTACTTGGATTGATTGGTCGCAGTATCAGCAATGATCAGATTTTGTCGCGAGGTTTGTCCGTACACAGATCGAATTTTCAAGAAAACATGCTCTATCGAAACTACATTCTGTAAGTAGCTTGAAAGTAATCTAATTATCACAGGCTACATCCACTTTTGTGTTTGCAGTTTCAGGTAGAAATGGATGTGCCCGAGACTATTCATAATGCAATAAGTCTATTTTAGCATGAATAAGTAGGAGGAGGCAGTACTTGACCCATATTTCTGTTGCTCAACTGGCGTGACTTTTATATCATTTCCCAGAAAACAACATTTCTAAGCAAAGCAACGGTTTAGAAAATTATTTCAAACATTTCATAAATCATTTTGTCAAGCACACGCTATCGGTGTGGGAGGGCTGGGGTTCGATTCCCGGGTCAGTCATCGTTTTTATCGCCATCGACTCGCCACCGCTGCGACATATTTTAGGAACTGTGTTGTCCAGCCGATCCGCCGGGGAGATGGGGCTCCCCCCTCGTAACACATTTCGGTTCAATGCCAATGTAAATGTTCTCAAAATGCATTGTAGCTGACTAGAAAAGTGCAAACCACCAATCCAATTAAACGAGTTTGTAAGTAAGGTCGTAAAAAAGCAGTTACAGTACGTTTTTCACATTTTTATTGGATAATTTTTATTACTATTTTGCTGTAATATGATGATGCGCTCTGAGCTGCCCAGTAACCCACACGCATCGACGCTGCTACTGTGATTAGGATATTTCGTTTGTCGAAACCATGCTTCTCACAATTTCAATGTCTGCGTTAGTCTTCCATGGTTCTGTGAATTCAATTTTTTGTCGAACAATCCTTGTCAGGTCATCCAATCTGATAGCCTTGCCATCCACCATCACTTCAACATAATGATATCGTTTCATAAAGAGCTCATTTTTAAAGTTTTTGCATAAATATTACTCATTGTCAAAAGCAGTTGACATCAGATTTGTAACTCGGGCTCGGGCATTTCGGGCCAGGCTTGGACTGGGATTTTGAAAAATTGTTGGGCTTCAATCGGGCCGGTCACCGAACCAAAATCGAAATTTTCAGTGACTGATAGGGTTTTCGCGATTGCAGAAACATGTTAAGGATATTATACAGTGCGTACTGGTTAATTCTACGTTCTTGACTGCAAAAATGTTGCTGGTTGTACAGTAACTGGTGTGGCTGTAAATTGGTAAAACTTATTTTCTTTTTTACTAAAATTTCTTCAAAATTTAGAGTGATGTTCGTGATTTCGAGTTTAAATCAAACTCTGGCTGGCTGATAAATTAGTATTCGGGTTCAGGCTTCAAAAATTGGGTTCGGGTTGGGCTCAAGATCTTCGACGTGTTGACAACTCCGGTTGACATCTATGAAAAAAGATTTGTTTCCAACCGAGTTGGGATCATTTTTCAACTTCTACATGAACAGTGACAACCTAATGAATAAGAGATTATTAGGCTAGTCTTCAGCTCGTCCATCCGCGTTAGCCTTTTCCAAATGTTTGAGTAGTTTGTTCCATCTCTTCTCGGTCAAACGCTTTTTTGCAAGCCAACATAATTCATGAGTGTGATTTTTAAATTGCATGCATTTTTTCTCCGATTGCTGTTAGCAATTGATTCTCTTGATTTCTTTTTGCAGAAATCAAACAGATTTCCGTAATGTATTTTAGGCATTTAATTCCGCTTGTTTTCCCACTTAATCATTAAGATCTTCAAGTTATCTTGAACGCATGCGATGCTACATAAGGCTTATCGTTCAATGGTCTTGAAAATGACAGAGCTTTTCTTTTTCTAGTCGCATGATAGTAGCCCTCCTTTTTTAAAGGCGTTAATTTTTGCCATTTTCTTTTTTTGTTTATTGTTTATGCACATCTGGAATACCACTGACTTAACATTCACGACCAAAGCCCGTTTCTTGTAGGTGTTTGCGACAAACGACAACTTCTTTATTTAAAATAAATTTTTAGTGCTTCACTACTATTTATGTATTACTAAATTTAGAATATTTTTAAGCAATACAGCTTAGCTTTTTTAAATACACTGTTAGAAAAACTGCATATCCTGTGCTCACGCTTTGTCACACAATGTTAATTTTTAGAATTTTAAAAGCTGATTGACTATTTTTCTTTTTCAGGAGAAACGACGGTACAGTTCACATTACCGAGCCAGCCTCACACAGTATAACGACGTTTGAAATCGATGCTGTCAGCCTGGAAAATAATGCCACTGGTAACAGCTTTGTTTTAAAGGTTTTACTGCAAGTTGGCGAGCAAGCCTTCGTCAGTAAAGATTACACATACAGGATGCTAAATTGAAAATTAGAACGCTATAGCAATGAGAAATTAGAGAGATGTTATGGTAGGCCTTTAAATGAAGACATGTTGATGATAATCGCTGTAAAACATAATTCTGCGACTAAATTTGCGATTTGATCGATCATCAGGCAGACTCAGGCCGAACCTAAGATCTTGTGGTTGAAAGTCTATATCATTCGTCCTCGGTTCAAAGCTGAGTTTATACCATAATATTCGTTTATCGTACTTAAACACTTACATCTGCTCTCTTATTTCATTGCTGCTAAACAAATTAGAATGCATCCAAGGGCGTTGTAAGTACTTTTAAGTAGGGGGGGGGGGCTGAAATTTGTGCTACCTTACCAACGTCTGGGAGGCTTCGTCCCCCAGACCCCCTCTACTTGTTAATGCAACTTACGTCAAGCGTACCATGCACTTAACTTCAGTAAAAGTCTCTTGCAGACAGCTTGATGAGCTCAAGCTTTCCACTATGTAGCACCACACGTAGTCAGATCGACGTTTGTAAACGTGTAAACCTCCTTTAAATGAGCTTATTATCTGTTCACAAGCTCCTAGTCTAAGGCTGCTAGGCAGGAGCATATATTTAGAAAGGAGGCATTGTGCCATCTTCCCTCTTTTCTTTGACTCTGCCTTTTAATAAAAAAAAAAAAATTAATGGTGCAAGGTGACTGAAATATGCCAAACTCTTTTGATGGTTTCTGTAACTTATGTTCAGGGCTGAGGAGCGGATCCAGGGGGGTAGGACTAGGGTGAGAGGTATGCACCCTCTCACTTGCCATTTTCAAAAATTTTTTTAATGTGCAGGGTGTAACAAAAGTTTCTCCCCATGCATTTTCACTTCTCAAAAGCAAACTAAAATTGACAAGATGGTTTTATTTGCACATACTATTGTCAGCATACCGACCTACAATGTCACTAAAAATTAAAACAGTACAGTCAATATTTAGTATGTTTTCCTTCGTTTTTGGCACATCGCAAAATTCTTGCGCGGAAGGAGTCACATAAGTTCCAAAGTTCGTTTTAGGTTATAGAACTCCATTCTTTGTTGAAGCGTAGGATTAGTTACTGTCAATTTTTTGACTGAGATTCTTTCAGCACAGAGTCCTGCAGCCTATCCCAAATGTCTTCTATCGAGTTTAAGTCTGGGAAATTGCCTGGCCAGTCAGTCCAAAGTTTCACACCACTTTGCTCAATTCGGTTTAGTGTTGCTCGTGCAGTGTGACAAGTTGCCCCATCTTGCATGAGCACAGCCATGTCTGCGCGTGGGAAAACGTGCCCGTTGATGATAATGTTGGTGTAAATCGACGCAATATTTTTGCGATAATGTTTTCCATTTACGCTTTCACCTGGCGGTACAATGTAACGCTCAGTCTTTCCGTATCTGCTGATTCCACCGGCTACCGTGATTTTCAGAGGTAATTTTAGTCGCATTTCAGGTTTGATTGAGCTTGGATCACTCGTCTGAATTCGTTTGTTTCGTCTGTTCACCTTCAGGTGGAGTTCAGGAGGGCTCTCATCGGTGAAAAGAATGTGAGCTCGCAGTAATTTTCCATGGATTAATGAACGCTTATGTTCTCGTGATTTCTCCATTACTCGATCTTAATTATACAAATCAGCTTACTATTGACTTATCCTAAATGACTAAATTACTGCAAAATCATCAAGGTTAAAAGTCGATACTCCTCTTATTCAATAAATTCTCTCTTTTTATTCGCTTTCACTGACAAAAAATGCGATAAATGACTGTAAGAAAAGTTTCTCCACAGACAAACTGCAACAAGCATTTCCCAAATAATTCAAACTGTTGACATATCAGTTTAATCACTTCGAACACAAACGCATTTATCCTTTGAAATCTTTGCGGATTGGGAGTATCAGGAACTCGCGCAATGCATACCATGATTTTAGTCATAAAAATCAATCGGCAACTTCGGCATAAGCTGGCCATTTCAATAAAAAGAGAAACAGCTCGAAAATAAGTTTCCAGATGGCTAAACTAACGTAGAAAAAAAAAAACAGATTGTGCTTTGTATTCGTTTGGTGTTATTTAAAGCGAAAAACAGGTAAACGCGACACGCTCTTGGCAACACCAATGGGGAGAAACTTTGGTATACCCTGTATAAAATTTTCTGTAGTTTCGAACCTCTTCGATAGCGATAAGCCTTACGCCTTAAGCAGTGGCGTAGCGAGAAATCTCAAAAGGGAGGGGGCCATCATTTCCACACTTTTTAGACGTATTTTTTTTCGGCAGAACAAAATGAAAGCTGATTGAGAAACAGGAAAGGCTCTGGGGGGGAGGGTCCGGGGGCATGCTCTTCCGAAAAAAATTTGAAAACTTACATGCTGTATTGGCTGTTTTAATGTTTTTTGAATAGTTTTCACGCAAAATTTGTTTAAATTTTTTTAACCTATTTCTGAGTGCTTTGCCAAATATGATGCATTTTGTTCGCACATTTCGGTTGCGCGTGCTAGGCTTATTGCTATGAAAGAGGTTCGAAATTATGGAAAAATTGCATACCGATACATCAAAAGCATTTTTGCTGGTGGGAAGATGCATACTTCTCATCCTACCCTCCTGGATCCGCCCCTGGCCATAGGCCAGGGGTTGTGGCCCCGTAACCCCTGGCCTATGGCCAATGAAACCAAATGAAACGTATCAATTAAAGACGAGAAAGCGAAAATTTTAACAGCTGATTCCGATCCCGAAAACAACTTGAATGCCAGACCATAAAAACACGCGTTTATGTAAAGGTAGCAGAACAGATCAAAGAACAGAAAATACTAGGTTTCTTTCCAGACTTTTTTTTCCATTTAGGTTGATTTAGGTTTGACTGTAAGTGTGCCAGCGGTTAATCACTCCTTTGTGTTGTTAGTTGACGAAACACACCTCTTAAAAAAACTCGCTGATTGAAGGCTAAAGTGCTACCCAGGATAAAAGACTTATCGGCACTCGTACTCAAGGCATTTGCAAGCTAAAATTTAATGCGTCTCGAAAACCTACGCATTTTTGGGGGGTAAGCAGTACAGTAATGCGTATTTTTGTGATCTTGTTACTTTGCTTGTGCTCGCACAAAACCTCTCCATGTTTTAAGAGTAAGTCAGCGTCAAAGGGATCAAGATCACATCCAAGATCATGTATTACACTGAGTACTAAATCGCAAGAAATACTGTGCGTAGTCAGCCAGTTGCAGCATTGTACAACGGTAAAAAATCACGCCCTACTTGTACATTGAACATTATCTAACGCATTGTGTAAGTTCAGGGTTTTTCTTTTTAATTTTCAAACCATACATTAAACTTTGATTTCATTATTGGTTATCACATCTTTTGCGCATTAACCTGTTCCTTTTTAACGACGTTGATTAGTGACAGAATTACCCTGTCCACATCTCCAATTTTTGAGGGGTATAAGTCCGCGGTTCTTGGTTCTAGTTTCTGCAACATAATGAATTTCTTGATGTCATAATCATAGTTTTAACTATGGCATCAAAAAATTGATTATGATGCAGAAACTAGAACCAAGAACCGCCGGGGTCTAATGCCCACTGAAATTGGATAGGATAATTATGACATTTTAAGGTTATCATACCAAACCATGATGAAAATAAAGTTCTATTTTGTAAAATATAATACTTTTACATTTATTGCTACAATTTTACTACGCTGCAATGCAAGCTTGTATTATGTTACATCGCTGCGTAACAGTATTTCTGAGATTAACATATAAAGTTAAAACAGAAATTGCGTGCTTTGAACTAGAGAATTTTGTAGCTGTGCAAATATCAATTTTTTGCAGATGGATTTTGCATTGCTACTCCCCAAAGCTTACGCATCTTCAGAGACGTTTTCCTTCAAGTTTATGTTCCCTATGCATTGAAAAGAATGGAGCAAGCTAACATTAGAGTCGCTGTATTTAACTATGGCGACGACCCACTCACTGTGAGTACAAACTCGTAGTTGGTTGAGAATGAGTTGATGCAACAGTGCGTTCCTTGTGGAGAAATTTGCTTGGTGATTATTTACTAAACAATAAAATGCTTCACAAAGACAACTGCTGCCGGCAGCAGGCTTGACTAATTTTTGAACATATCTGCTTTTTTATTTATTATCAGTAGTTCAAATCCTTCTTCTACCGTGATATATCATCATTCCGTATGCTAACTAAAAAAGTCAGATCGTGATTACACTTTCCTTATTACGTCGAGGCGTGTAACGAGTGACGGGACCCAGCCCCACGGCATCGCTCCTGAGTAACACAGCTTCGAAGAAACGTCGCAGCGGTCGCCGCTGGCGACATTGCGTCCGACCTGACCTCAATGACTGAGCCCGAAATAAAAACAGATCCTGCCGCGCCCGAAAAAGTGTCTTAAGCCACTGTTTTAACCGGCCGTTGTGTGGATGCTGAGTTCGTGACCCTCAAACGTTTTCACATAAAGGAGTGGCAATCCTAAAATATTGTACCGAAATTTTTCCTCGCGTTAATTCATGTTTTAAAGTGTCAAAAAAACGAAAATAGGCTAGATTATTAAAAATTATTGAGTAGGTGTTATTACTATTTAGGAAAATGATCGAGATTATTAAGTAAGAATGATGATTATCTTGTTTTTGCGAATTCGCTATACAAAAAACACCAAGCAAAACATGTTGATTAATTTAAAACTAATCGTTAACTCCTTTAAAATTACAATCAGTGCCTTTGTCAAAGGTGTTGGTAGAAAAACTTGGAAAGGATGCATTTTTGACAAACTAAAGAGCTTATATTTTTGCAAACAGGCTTACTGACTGTTCAATTGCTGTGGTATTCTCAGATAATTTTAACAAAATGGCGACAAGAGGTTGTTTTCTGAAAAAAATTGCAAGTACTTTGACGGAAGTACTAACCCCGCCAAATGCTACTGAAAGTTTTATTGTGCAAATTGAATACACTACATTGCCACGATTTCCACACTACACTACCACGATTTCCAGAACTGTACGGATTACATTTTAGGTTGCCGTTGAAGTACTTCCTGCTGAAGACGAGGTGCTTTGTACACATTTTCAACCAGGTAAGACTTTTCAATGAGGTTAAGCAATGAAGGCTTTCATCGAAATCCATCCAGTCTTGCTATTAGGCTAATAGAATGATTCAAGCTTAAAAATCAATTGAAAAAATTTCAATTAGTGAATTGATGAGTTTTATGAACATCATGGTCAGCAAATGATCAAT
Source organism: Trididemnum miniatum (assembly GCA_964006365.1). NCBI lineage: Eukaryota > Metazoa > Chordata > Ascidiacea > Aplousobranchia > Didemnidae > Trididemnum > Trididemnum miniatum. The sequence goes on along the minus strand of OZ023231.1, from coordinate 36,841,186 downwards.
AAGGACGGATAGAAAGAATGATCAATAAACTACTGATTTGAACGTAAGCATTTTAAAGCTAAAATGAAAGGTGCTAAGATCTGTGTGATTGCTTACAGTTATGATCAAAAGTACTATTTTCCAGGAAACTAGGCAATAATTTAATTTGCTAAACGCAAAATGATGATTTTGGCCTGATTGTAAGTTTTAATGAAGTGGTAAAAGAATTATAATAAAGTTGTAAACACGAAGTGCAGCTGCTACTTTTATTTCAATAACTTTTTTGTATTTAAAGATGAAGGCAAAAATGATTTTTTTCTGGAGTAGAGAAGTTATTTAGATCATACGTTAAAATCAAAACGTCTGTGAAATATTCAAACGTTACAAATATTATTGGCTCTTAGTTTTGAAATTAAATTGTTCTGAAATCCTTGAATTGTACTCTAAAGTTCCAATGTGCTGACTCCAATAACGTTTGATCGACAGATTGTATAAGCCCATTTCATTTGCTGCCATAATTTTTCTTGCACATTTCATAGGTGAAAAAAAACGTTAGAACTCCATTTTGCGGTATACCGTTTCGTATTTGAAAACTTTGCACCCAGTTATCGAGAAATTCGCAATCGACGACAGAATTTTTGATGTGAGGCCGATATGGTAATTTGTAATTTTGGTTCCTTTTTAAGTTGGATATCGGTAATTCATTACGTAAAAAGCAACTTCAAAAACATTGAGCGTCGACAGTCACTATATAATTAGCTACTGTAGGACTCTTAATAGTGCATTTTTGACGTTCAGCCGATGCTGGGCAGAAGACCCATGGGTTGTCCATTCGAAGTCGAGTTTCGACGTTGGCCTTATCAATCTATGAGCGTGATCCAACGTTTGTCATTTCTTTTCATTTTTTTCTTTGACATTTTTTTGTTTATTTTAATGTCAACTTTGCAACTTGGCAGCAAGGTAAACTTTTCTCGCTTTTAACGTCACCTCAAAACACAGGGAACTTTGCAGCTGTCTGTTGACTTAATTTATTATCTTTAGGAGTTTGGTCGCATGTGAGCAACTTGACGGTTCCAAGTCACCGAAGCGCGTCTTTGCCATTCACGGTTCTTCCACTTAAATTGGGAAATGGCGAAACGGAAATTAGATTTCGGGTTCGGTACCCGAACGGAGCTACACTAGATGGAATATTGAAAAAGATTTTGATTGAAGTTAGTTCTCTTTGCTTTGCTATTTGCTGTCTACATGTTCAAGTAGCAGCTGTGTAAGAGAGATAGTCGTTTCTTAAATTCTCATTTTTGCTAATAGCATCATGTTACAAGAAGCAGGGCCTGATAATTTTGCCATTGAAGCGTTTGATTACTGTTAATCCCTGCAGTGCAGTTTATCGATACGTCACAAGCGGTCCTTTTAATACGGTAACTTCTTTGTATTTCCAGTTGGCCAAACATTGCTCGCATGTTTCCAAAAAAAATCAGCGCTAAAAAATTTTAATACTGAGATTTTTTAAATTCTTTAATACAAAGTAATTACCGTGGAGGTTGTCAAAATGCTCTCAAAAAGCAACTTTTTACGCATATTTTACGTTTTTTATTGTGATACACAGGGTGTCCATAAGGTCTTGCTACATTTTAAAATTTTATAACAAACAATTGATGAGGTATCTTATACAAATTTGCTTGATTTTTATCAGTGCTTATTAGAGTTTTTTTACCTCATTTAGTGCACCTCTAAGTGCGCACTATTAGTTGCACAAAGCGTATCGAATTTTTTTGATGTATTTAGTAAATGGGCACCATCAGTCAGTAGCGGCTCGTGACCAAAGTGCTATGTAATTTTCCTGCGTATTGCTACTGTGAAGATTTGGGGTTGAGTAAAATACTGAAAAACGCGTTTATGGGAAGAGTATTTCGGTCACACACTTTTGAAATTGTAAGTTAATGCAAATTAGGATTTGATTTTAATACTCTTTTTATTTACTGTGCCAACAGCTTGGGTACGCTCAGGGCCGGATTTAGGGGGGCCCCCACCAACTCACCATCCACCACAAGTTACTTGTACATTTGTGCAAAGTTGGGCAAAATAATAATATGGTTTTGTAACAAACTGAATTGGTCAAGAGGCATCGTTACTGCAAAAGCCAGGAGTGGGTCGGCATGAGATAATTTCGCAATCAGCTTGACATAACAATCATGTTAAGTCGTGATTTTACTTTCTGTTTATGGTAGCCCAAATTGTTCGTTTATAGGCCAACAATATAGGAGTGAATCAGTGTTTTAGAAGAGTTATAGTAGTTAGTTTTAAAGGCAGATTGCTGCCAATTTGACAGGACAAAGTCACAGTAATGTTAGTTGGCATAAAAGGAAAAAGAGGTGTTGCCATATTAGTTATGTAGTAGGAAATTGTTCAGTTTGCCGAATTAGCTAAAGCATTTTAAGATGAGCATCAAGGCAGCGAATGCAGTCTGGAAATTTTCTTGCATCGGTTAATAAAGAGAAAAAAGATGGACGATACTTTTCCAAATGTGGAAACAGCATTGCGAATATTGGCTACCTTGTTTTAATGATCTCCAACTTCACTGGAGAACGCTCCTAATCCAAGTTAAAAATAATTGAAAATAGGTTACACACATCCATGACTCAAAGCAGACTTGTTCACTTAACTGTCATGAGCATGTAGTGTGATATTTTACGGGAGCTAGATTTCACAGCCGTCATCCAAAACTTTGCAGCAAGAAAAGCGAGAAAAGTACCTGTTTCAAAGTTTTCTGCAACGACTGTTTTAGTTTTTCATTTGTTTAGGTAAGGGCACAGTGTTTCGGGACGCACTTGACTCATTCTAAATAAATAAACACAGAGGCCACTCAATTTTTTTTTATCTAATGTCGCAGGACTCTTTGAAATTATAACCTACGCGAAAGAGATTTAAATTTTGCTTTGGGTTAGTTGATTACGCTAATGATTTTTATTGATCATTGTTAGTTAATGCTTTTATTAGCATAGCGTGTGTGCGTGCTATTCTCTCGCAATATTTGTTATGAACTTAAGTGCGCGTCCAAACAGTGTAAATTGTCACTTTATGTGCACCGGTGTAGTTAGCCTTTGATAATAGTTTTTTTTTTGCAGCTTATACTGACGACTAGCCTATAACCTTTGAAGCATTTTGTTGAAATAAACGATTTAATTTTTACACTTTCAAAAAAATGGGGCCCATGTGCGCACACCGGGGGAGGGGGGGGGCACGGTGCCATGACCCCCCTCCTTGGCCCTGCAATAAGGATAATTTCTCAAATTAGTAATGGCTGCATCCTCCTTTCACTTATTTTAGCCAAGCTTCTGCTTTTAGACATACCGTCAGTAAAAGCTGCGAAAATATTTTTGCATTGCCATAGTGACTGCACTCACTGCGTGCCTTTTTTCAATAAAAAAGTGTGTTGAAATCAGTGCTTTTTAAATTAAAATCGTAAAAATTCGTTAGCGGTTTGGGGCTAAGCTCCCACACTGGTTTCACCCCCAAACCCCTGTTGTGGCCCCCCTCTTTGCCAATTCTTGGGGCCCTGCTGATGGGGCCTCCACCAATCTTGGGACCCAGGGCAATACACCACTTAAATCCGGCATTGGGTATGCTTGGTACTATCGGTAACCTTCCAATAAAAGGACTCATTCTTCAAATCAAATCTTCATTATACTCGCAGTAAAGCGTGTAACGAGTGGCGGGGCCCATCTCCGCGGCGCAGCGCCTGGGCAGCACAGCTCCTGAGAAACGTCGCAGCAGTGGCGAGCCGTTGGCGACACTGTGCCGATTTGACCGACCTGGGATTTGAACCCCAGACCTCCCGCGCCGATAGCGTGATGAGTGTGTGTGCTAAGCAACTGAGCTAACGGCCGGTAGGTCCCAGTCTTTGCTGTTTTTAATATCAAATCGGGAGAAACAGTTTGCTTTATAACAGATATTTTAACCTAGAGCTACGACTTTACCAGCATTACCAGTCGTACGACTTTACGACTTCATCGCAATATGATATGAACAACAAAGGTGATTAATTCATTGTGTCAGCAGCGGTACACACAGAAGATTTTTAATTTGTTACTTCGAAATGTCAACATGATAGCGAGCCACAGAACCCTTGCACAAATTGATAAGTTTAAAGATCAAACCCAAATCTACATTGATCCAGTCAAACGACTTGCATTCGCTGCGCCTAACCGCGAGTTGCAGAGCAAAAATTAAACACAAGTTACTCAACAAAGAAAGCTTTAGTTTGCAAAATTAAATCGCTTGAGCGTATCATTAAAAATAAATAAATTTGAAGGGTTTTCAATAATGGTCTTGCGGCTCGTTAGCGGCCCAACGCTAAGAAAAAAGCAACAGAACTGGACCGTTAGCGGACCGAAAAAAGTCCTGCTAACGGCTAGGCTTAGAGTTTTTCTTTTCTCTCGGATTTTCAACTACCCAGGAAATTTTCAAAAATGTTTCGGGAATTCCGGGAAAGTTCCAAAAGTTTTCGCGCGAAAATTTTTTGAGCTTCATTATTTTGACATTTTTTCTGTTTCAGCATTTTAGAGTTGATTTTTAGCATTTTGTTATGTTGTTTTGACAAACTTAGCTTAAGTTTTTCCATTTTTTTGACAAATTGAATAAAAAAATTTTAATGTCACAAACATTTCTTTCGTCTTCAAAAATTTTGCAAATTTTGAAAAAAACAATTTTTACTAAGGAAAAAAGTTTTTAATTTGCAGTAACGCAAAACTAACGCATTTTTTTGCGTCAGAATGATAGATATACCACTGAAATCCTTACTAATGTAAAGACATTTCCCAGGATCCCGGCATAAACTTCCCGCGAAACGGTAAATTTTAAAACCCCAAATTTATTGTCCCGACTCCCGGGAGGAAACACTAGCTAGGCCAGTCAAACTAACACTTATGGCACCCAAAAATGGCTCATGGTCATGCCACAAATGCTGCAACCATGCTCGGGTGCTGCAACCATGCTTCGGGTACTGCAACCATGCTTCTCATGTTACTTTTCTTGATCTTCTATTCTCCCCTTGCATGTTACAACGTTTATCGTTTTGTTGCTTCTTCCCTTTTTTCGTGCTGTCCGATTATACTGTATGTTATTTATGCATATTATTCTTGTGTTGACGGTACGAAAATAAAAGACGCTAACTAACTAACTTTAGCACCGAGCAATGAGTGCAGGCTATATTTCTGCTGCTAATGGAATAATGGTAACTTGACATTGCAAATAACATATCGATACCATTAAAAACAGTCTTGTTTTGTCTCAATCTTAAGCTGATAATAAGCCAAAACGGGGTAGACTACTCAATTAGCTATGAAATGGTCAACAACATAAAAAAAAACACGAAGCAAAAAAACGGTTTTTTAACAACACTAGCTGCAAATGCTAATGGCATTGAGACTAAGCCGAATGTGCCCTATAACTTCTTACGTTGACAAACGTAATGTAATCTAAAGGAAGTGTCTAACCAGTGGCGTAGCCACGGGGGGATTTGGGGGGTTAAACCCCCCCATTGATCCTCAAGTGACGTCATACTTCTTTTTCTGATATTTATTTCGAAGTGCTCGATACTTGAGTACGTAGCGTTGTTTCCTAAATTTTGTTCCTTGCCGTTATGCTTAATGAAGCAATGACGCAATTTTATTAGCAGGGCAGTGCCGCTCCTGTGCATGCAACTGCCCTTGGCCCCTTAGACCTTCCATAGCAAAAAGGTAAAACGATTTCAAGCAAAAATGATTAAATTGCAAACATTTAAATATCGTTTTACCAGTTTCACCAGAAAGCATTCCTTTGATTTCTTTACAACAATAGTGCCTTAACTACCTTCCGTATTTTTAGTTCAAAACATTTCTCTCAAAATTTGAGGCCATCTTGTTATTATTCAACCAGGGGCGGATCCAGAAGGGGGAATATGGGGTATACTGCGTATACATTCCCCCACCAGCCATTTTAACGATATTTTGGATGAATAAAATTTTTCGATAATTTTGAACCTCTTCATAACAATAAGCCTTATAGTCGCCTTAAGCATGCATAATCGAAACTGTGCGAACAAAATGCATGATAGGCTATTTGGTGAAGCACTTAAAGTTAGGGCCCAAAAATATGACAAGCATATCTTAAAAATTGTTCAAAAAGCACTAAAATGGTCATTGCAGTAGGTATACAAGTTTTCAAAAGTTTTCCGGGGGAGCATGCCCCCGCATCCCCCTAGAGTCGTTTTTGTTACTTAAGTTGCTTAAAATTAAATCTGTCAAAAAAATACGCTTGAAAAGTGAGTAAAAATTTGTACCACTCCCTGAAAAAAATTCTGAATATGCCCCTGACATGAAAACATTTCCAAAAGGCTTATTTACTTCCGCTTCCGGGTCTAATCGTCTTTGCATGTAGTTAACAATCAAACTCATTCAAAATTACACCTATCCCACCGAAACTTTCTGGATCTGCTCTTGTATACAACGTTGCAACGCATGGTCAAGTGTAATAACATTCACAACCCCCTCCCCCCCCCCCCGCCATTGCAAAATCTCCTGGCTGCGCTAGTGTGTCTAACTGATCATTAATTTAAAGGAAGTGTCTAAAGCACCGACAAACTTTTAACAGAAACAAACAAGCAGTCAGGTGCAGCAGCGTTTTGATAATGGAAACCGGTCCCACGCTGCACGTGACAGCAACAGTATCAGTACTGCAACATCATATACAGATATAGAAACAAACAAAGCAGTCCAGTGCAGCAGCGTTTTGATTATGGAAACCGGCCCACTGCTCAGACGCTGCCTAATTTTAAAAAGTGATTACATGACATCAACCCCACATCAGTTTGGGCCTAAAGCCCACATAAATTTGGCATGTGGACAAGGTAATGGTAGCCTAACATATTTAACTTCATCTACACACCGGCTAGTCTATTACTCAATCACATAGTCTAGTCTAGTCTACCACCACCAGTACCATCACCTCATCAAGGAAAATGGTAGATTAAGCTTACACAGGTCTACCCGTACCACTGTAAGAGGTCCCACTCCTTACCAACAAAAAACTACAGGAACTACAATAGCTTCATATTTTTTCTCTTCTAAATAATTCAAATCTGCCATGAGCTGGTCTACTTGCAGCTCCGACCACGGCCAATATCTGCATAAATCAGATTTTTTTTGCATGACTGCTCACGGTTGTTTTATTTTCGGCTGGAGGTGTGCATTTATTTACAGCTCAGTTATGTAGAGTTTCCAATTGTCAAATAAATTTAACAGGTTTTTTACAAAAAATTTTTTTGATGCAATTTTTTTTGAATCTTTTGTTTTACTGTGCATCTAATTTTTCCGACATTTTTTGCAAAAACTTTGGGGGTGCTGCAGCTTCGCGCAGCTCCTTAACACCAGCCGCCACTGCCATCAGTAGTTCATTTTACTAAAGGCGCCCGATATTTTACTAAATATATAACTCAATTTTCTGCCATGTTCAATATGCAGTGGCATATAGTAGCTTCATCAATGGTGTCAATAACGTGAGAAATGTTCTGGTTTAAGTCTGTTATATTTTGCGTTGCACCTTTGTTTAGTACACGACATCTTTCAAGTAACCCCACAAAAACTTTTGTTGCGATTTTGTTTCAATAAATCAGGATACACCCTATACTTTTCCAGAGGAGCACTTAATGTTCTCTTCAATAATATTTAGAACTTTTTGAAAATGTTTCCGTTTCTTGCGATTACGTTCCGCCCCTTTTTCGTTTTCCTCGTTTTTTTATGTTTGATAAACTGCTACCCAAACGTAAAATTAAAGCTTTTGCCTTTAATTACGAATATCTGGTTATTTTTAGCGCAATGAGGATGCATTTTACAATATTTCTTGATCCAGGAAATCGGTGAAATGAAAGACACAACCTTATCAACAGCGATTGATCTTATGAACGGTCGGGAACAAACTTTCGATATTCGGTTTGACTTTCCAGATCCATTTATAGCCAACTCAAGAAGATGTTGGATTTACGTGTATTGTAAGTGTTTTATCGTACGTGTCTTTTTCTATTGGTGGTGTATTTTTGTTATATTTTGTAATTGTTGTAGAAATTATTGATCATTTTAACGAAGATAATGATAAAGCAAAAAGTAATGCCAGCGAGAAGGTTTGAGCTAACAGCATTAAGTACTCCAGCTCAAGCTACATGTTTGATGGCATCTGTTGATATTGTGACGTAATAGAAACGTGAGCTACGTGAGGCGAAGCAAACTAACTACCTTATCTTGAAAAATTGCATCTTAGCAAAAGTTGGCCTACCAATAAACTTTTACAATAAACATTACTTAATGAATTTTTATGGAAGAGATTCTTTAATATATATGTGATATCGATGTTTAACTGATATTTTCAAAATTGTGAAAGCTGTATAGATATTACGCGCAAATTTCAAACTGACGTTTAAAATAATGGATCAGTGCAACCACGTTTCATTACAAACAGTAAGAAAGCGATATTTAAATTCGTTAACCATACAAAAGACATTTTAGGAACTTGTTTTAGTTTGATATAATACAAAAAGTTTTATTTGAGAAGTTAAGCGGTTTAAAATGCCCATTATTTGAGATGTCAACTGACAGACTTTGTATTTCAGCGAATTTCATGGGCCCAACCATTGAAGTAAATCCATTGACAAATGCACCGAGGGATATTGATTCCATATTTCGGTAATTTAAGCATTATTCAAAATACCTTATTTGTTCCTAGTACGCTTTTAATGACGTAATCGAGGGGGAGGGAGCCCTGTTTTTGGACGAATCCTGAACTGAAGTACGCTTAAAACAAAAAAAAATTTAAGTCAAATCTTCTATACTCGCAGTATTACGCCGAAGCTTGTAACAAGTGGCGGGGTTTATTTCCGCGGTTTTGCACCTGGGCAACACAGCTCCAAAGAAGCGTCGCAGCGGTGGCGTGCCGTTGGTGACACTGCGCCGATTTGACCGGCCAGGGAACCGAACTCCAGACCTCCCGCATCGTTAGCGATGTCTTAAGCCCTTACGCCAAACATTCGTGTAAATGCAGGTAATCCTTGGCCTTTAGTAATTTTCCCCACATAAATTTTTTGCTAACTACGTCCCTGCTTAGTATCTCACAAAAATACTGTCGTCAAATTTGCTGAAAACTTTGCTTAAACGCAAGTAAGTGGCATTATTTAAAAAATTTTCACTTTATTTAATTACCGCCTATACTTTAAAGGTATTTTGTTTTCGTGCTTATCGCAAAGAATTTAAACTAGTGTAAAAATATTACATAATCGCATAGATATCGTTAAATGCACGCATTCGAATTGAATATAGTGCTGAATGTTAGTCGAGTTTTGTTGTTCTACTCTAATGAATGCAACGTGTTTGGCCAGTTAGCTCACTTTTTAAGACATTGATATTGGTGCGAGATGTCTGAGGTTCGAATCCCGAGTCGGTCAAATCGGACACAATGTCGACAACGGCTCGCCACCGCTGCGGCGTTTCCCTGGTGCTGTGTTGCTCAGGCGCTGTGCCGCGGAGACGGTCCTTGCGACTGGTTAAACCCTTCCGCATCATAACGGAAGTATGTTGAAGATTTTGATGATTTCAAATGTCGACAAAACTTGATTGCTAGCATTCTATATTATTTCAGTATGCCATATGGATGTGGGGAACAAAATATGATTGTTAGTGCTCCTAACGTATACGCTCATATGTATCAAGAAGCAACCAACCAGTTTACTGATGAGCAAAGAGATCAATCACTTGAATGGCTCAGACAAGGTATTTCGTCTTCAGCCGACCGGACAAAGGAATTTGTGACTTGGATTAAACACAAAACTGAAAAATATGTGCAATTTTTTTTTTCCTGTCGATTTGCTAACATTCCCATCGAATTTTGAACCAATATATCAATCAAAATAGACTTTTTGACAACAACAACACACGCCGCAAGGCGAAAAAGATGTGTAGCCTACACAATATTTTGAATGAAAGTGAAGTAAATGAATTACTTTTGTTACTTAGTCATTATACCACCCATGGTCATTGAGAGGAATTTAGGGCCCCGAGGTGAAAAAGGTTCGGGGCACTCCAAATTCTCTAAATACAAACTGTTGAAGGGTTACCTCAAAGAAAGGTCGGCATGGCCGCTGCAGTCATGTGAGCTCCGGGCATTTATCTCGGTTTCTATTCTTAGCGTCAGTGATACCATCTCCCTGACTAACATCAAGAAGTGATCTTTGACATGCCCTTTGGTGAACAACTGATTATGCTTTGCCCTTGCGGCAAAACACGAAAATTGACGAATGATGCATAACGCTAATTTATTTACAATGTTGTGGTTTTTCCATGCAAATGTTTTCTCGTTTTTGAGTTTTTATTCGCTACTTTTGTGGTAGACTAACTAGTAACTAGTTGGCCTTTCTTCATTTTTATTGTCATCTTCGCTTGGTCTTATTCTATTACATCAGCTTGATAATTCCCAAAGAACGCAAAGCCAGTTGCAGAAGGCTGTTCATAAAACTGCTGTTGTTTTCGTTTGCTGTTTTTATTAATTTAATTTTTACACTGTTTGGCTCTTTTACTTGAACTTATTCCTGCCATTTGCTAATGCATCTTTATTTCTGCATTTCTTTGACATATTTCTTCTCATAAACTTGTGGCTCGTTGAATCTTCGGTGAATAAGTAATCGGAATTTGGGAAATATATTTCATGATAGCTCTGGGTCAGAAATTATATCTTCTTTGAACATCAACTAAAACAAACCAAAATGTTCGTTAGTGCACCTGTATTAAAAAGAAAATAAACTTTGTTCAGCAAAACTTGAAATCAATTCAAATCAAAACTGCAAAAACATGAACAAAATAAAGATGTAAGCAACAAATTCCTGGCATTTGTTATAATTTTAAGCCAAATTGTAGTCTGCAAGCGACATCAAAATTGTTTTTTTGTGTTTAGGTTACGAAAGACAACTCAGCCATCGATCAGTTGCGTCTGGAAGAATTGGATTTGCATATTTATCAAGATCAAATCCGAGCACATGGTAAAGAAGTATCAAAGTATAACTGGGAAATTCAAATTCAAAAAATGCACTTTCCTTGGCTCTTTTACGTTTAAATTTGTGTTATTTTAACTGACTTGTGTTCCTATTAGCTTACACCTCAATAGTAACCAGATGATTCCTTAGCTGTAAACCCTTAATTTTTTTTTTTGCGCAAGATATTTTGGGGCTCTACCAGCTTAATCGTTCCGTTTGAAACAAATAAACTTCAAAGATATGTAGCGAGCAACAGCAGTAAGGCCTACTACAGTTTCAATAAATAAAAAGAAAATCAAACCAATGGTACAATATTTCCTTAAGAAGCTAGTGGGGACGTTCTGGTACCAGAATTCATATACTTTTTTAAAGGTGTATTCTTCTGAACTGATTCATTGGCAATACGTCTCTTTTCTTTACCATTACGGCTTAAATTTCGTTTTGTGTATTTATAAAATTACAATCAAAATAATGAAATATAAAACAATGTCACTTTAGCTTATTTTTTATAATAAGAAAGAGATAGCTACATGTAAGTGTATGATAGAAGTGCCGGTTACACTGCCAGTGCTAATTGTATTTTGTTAGTCATAAATTACAATTCGACTACGTAGATGTAGTCATTTTTGAGTGTACCATCAGTCTATATTTGCTGAATTGATACGTTTGCAAAATTTAATGTTGATAGTGTCAACGCATATACAGTATCTAAGTTAATGTAATCGAATTTAGACCATATATAGCTTTGACTTTATTTTTCTTGATCTGCAATATTTTCATTCCATACTTCCTCTATTGTAACAACAAAGATGTATGTTTTTCGGAGGGATAAGCTTAATATTTATTTATCTCTTATTTTTTTAAGGCTAAACGCATTCGTGGACAAAGTATTTATGAAAGCCAACCTATACCACAACGGTCTGGACATTGAACCGATATGCAGCTCCTTACGCTGGTTACTTACCCAGCAGCATGATAGCGGGTATTTCGTGGAAGAAGAGACAATATGGCTTGCCAAAGAGATATCAGTAAGAAAGTATTAGTTTTTTCTTGCTCCGATATCATTTATGCTTTGGCTGTTGCTTTCGAAAAAAATACTTTGTAAAACTTTTTTAAGTGTTTGATGTAGATCAGGGGCGTATTTAAAGGGGTGCATTGTGCCATGCCTTCTTTTCTTTTTTTTTGACTTTGCCTTTCAGTGAAAAAAGATCAAATACTGCTAAGTGACTGAAATATACCGTCAGGCTCTTTTGTCGATGGATTCTGCAGTTTATGCGCGACTGGTGTATGTCGTTCGCAGATAACTTGACCAGCATACCATGCGATCATTAGATATGCATTTTTTTGCCGCTATGAATTTTTGTGATAGCCAAGTAAAAGATGCTAAGAGCACTTTGCCCAAGTATCAAACACTTGTTAAAGATATTTTTGCAAAAGTGATTAAGTCTGTTATGTAATCATGGGTTATTTTTAAATATGACATTAAGTTTTGGATTGCATTGTTTTTTTTTTTTAATTATGATCTGATGCTTCTGGTTCGGACATGCTGCTGTATCGCACATTCAATATACTGACTTGCAGAGTTCTGTTGGTGGTAATATATCTCTCACTGCTTATGTTGCTGTGTCACTGCTGGAGACGCGAAGTAGATGTTCTGATGAGCTCAATGAAGAAGTTACAGCCGCTGTCACGAATGCTGTGGCTTACTTAATGAGCAACGAGCACTCGCCTGTGATGAGAAGAAATTTTGCTCTATCTTTGTTCACGTATGCATTAGCAATGCACGAACCAGCATCTGAAATTACAAGAAGAGCGACGGAAAGGTGAGATGATATGTGCTGGATAAAAACGGTTTTGGAACAGAGTTCAGTCACAAAGAGTCAAAGACCTGGCAAAGAGAACAGGAAAAATCTAACAAAGCATTAATACCGCAAAAAAATTCGGAAAAAATTTTAATGGTTTTTGAATCTTGATTTAACTATGTAAAAATAAAAAACACCTCTTCTGTTGATTGTCACTTTAACGTGGTGGGGAGGCTTGAGTTTTCAATGACCCTTAGAGCAATGCCGTCGGTAGTGCTTAGTCATTTCCATCTGGGTTACCCAAGGCGGTAAGGTCGAAGGAGAGAAACGGACCAAGCAGCAATCCAATGCAGTAGCCAAATGAAAAGTTGTAACAGCATTTTTCATTTAGCTACGGCATTGGATTGCTACTTGGTCCGTAACATCATACTGCATCGGACGGCGCGCATGATAAAAAGTTCCGCGTTCGAGTTTTAGGCAGAGGGACTCGTTCGAAAAGTAAGCTACAGTCTCCCCCACAAGCTGACCGTCACCGGAAACCCACCAACGCAGTCGCTAAGCGTTAGGGGAGGCAAATGGGGGCAGCGCACAGAAAATGTACTCGAGTTGGACTAAACTGCCGGGATCTAGCTATCGGGAACTGGACGTTTCGTCACTGACAGGAAAAGAGCAGGAGCTTGTTTGGGAAGCTCAGCAGTATCGCCTTGATGTTGTAGCAATTTCACCAACAACGCGCCGGGGTTCTGGAACTGTCGAGTCGAACGGTGGGTGGAAAATTTTCTACTACGATGTTGATGCAGCAATGTCTGCTCAAGCTGGTGTTGGCTTAAGGCGCGTTTTCACGGATTTTTTTTAAAACTGGACTGAACTCGACTGGCCTAAGCGACACGAAGCTTGCCGTTTACACGACATTTTGTTTCAGCTCGGTGTAGCGGAGCTCGCAATTTTAGTTTACAGTTGTGCTTGGCTACGCAGAGTTTTTCCTACACTATTTTGCTTTTGGATAGTTACCCTGAATTATTAATATTATTGGTATTTGGCCGGCTCCCATAAGTTACTTTAGTTGCACCTTTTGCAAAACGAAATTATTCTCCAGGCTTTTTAGATTTTCTTATCCATCAAAGGCTTGAAAAAGTAAAACAACGCCAGTTTGGACATATTGTACCAAGTGCGATAGTCTACTGAGCTCTTGTTTCGCTGTGTAGTAGCTGAAAAAAAAAAAAATTATTAACTTAACAAGCTTACGAGTCTTATGGAAAATTTCTCAATAATAACGTATATTCAAATTATGTTATGACGTCTCATGTACAATTTTTTCAGATTAATATAGCCCATGACTTCGCCTACCCTACCCTAGAGCAAAATCAATGACCAGACCGTTAATGAATGCGCGTCGTATACTTTCATGAAACATTCGATTTAGAGTAAGACTAATTTTATTCCACGACCGAAAAAACACTACTGAACCAAGAAAGAGTAATAATTGAAAGCAGTGATTTTATTTGGAAAAGTCTTAAACGTTTGTGAATATTGTACATGCAGTTGCTTTTCACTCATTGTTCCAATTCATCAAGCGTGCATTCCTTCCTGTGAGCCAGCTGCAAACTCACACAGCATCCTTGAATGATGCAGTCAGTGTTTCCAATTCCTATAGCTGCATGCTTTGCATCAGCTAGGCTACCTCAGACTCTCAACACAAGCATCACAGACAGCAGTTCTGTCTTCTTTCTTTCTATCGTGGTTTCAATACAATTATTGTTTGGAATGAATAACATCTAATTTTTTCATGGTTGTGGCAATTTGTCCAGCAAAGCCTTCTTGGGTTTCAAAGTTTAAAAATAAAAGCTTCAAACAACAGCAAAGTTTGTACAAAAAACTTATCAGCAAACCAGTATGAAAACTGAAAAATAATATCACATAATTAATCGAGAGATCATCATAAATATTGCTTACACTAGTATAAACAGGAGGCTACGATGTCTTTGTAGTAAACTATAATAAAATAAAAAACAACATCTTAACAAATTTAGTCACGACTTAAAACAGCATAGGCCTAGGCTTATCGATAATAATACCAACAAAAAATTAACCATAGCAAAGTAGACCAGCTTATTTATGTTTAACACATCCTACTCAAGCAGTAACAAAATTCCTCCGAAGGAACACCCTTTTCTGGCTCATGTAGATACAGTTTTGTCTAGTAATGGTCTAGTCGAAGGTTTAATCAAAATTTTGCATTCAAAATAAATCATCTGCAAATCCAGTCACTGCTTGACACAACTCCCCTTAGGCTAGGTTTACTCTGTTTAAGCTAGAAAAGAAAGGGTGGTGCTACTGTCAAAAATATGTCAATATGACCAAAATGCCTTTCTAAACTTTGAAATTTGCAGTTTATTAGTCTATTAACCAAGACGTTCTGGTTGAGAGAGTATCCTAAAATCCTTCAAGCCTGCTTGATTAGGCTTGCTTGACCAAGCATTTTTGTAGACATTATGCTTAGGCAAAAACTATTGATTAATTGACCAGTCTGTTAAGCAGCAACCAGCTCTGAAGCTGGCATAAAAAATGCAAAACTTTAACCTACCTGGCCAAAAACTAAGATCTCATTTAACTGCAACGTTTTAGTTAGCCTATTGATCATAATAATTGAGACCCCCCAAACCATGGCACTCACCGCTTCCCACTGAGCACGGAAATAACCTAGGCCTGTGCCTAGAGCTTAGGGCAGGCCCTCCGATAGCGATACTTGCGGCCCTCTCCGCTCAACTGCACCCCAAACCCCAAATTATCGCTCACGAGCGATAACTACCGCAGTGGAGCTCGGCGCGGAGCAGTTAACTTGACCGCGAGCCAGCTTGCGCTGGCTCGAGTTCAATATAATAAAACAAAGAAAGAGCAAGCTCGAATGCGCTTGAAAAAAATTCCGCACAAACGCGCCTTTACTTGTGAGCCCCAACATGGCTGAGTGTGCCGTTGACTGGATATTACTGGGAGGAAGGGTTTGTCTTCTAAAGCTAAAGCTGCAGCAGCGATCTCTGTGTATCTTGCAGATGTACGCACCTAACATGGAATCACAGCACGAAGCCTTTCTGGAGGAAGTTGAGGTTGCATCGGGAAAAGCAACTTCATCAGAATCCTTTGTCCTTTTGAGCTATTTCAATCCACATGTGGGCATCGATAATGCAACCTGAAAAGGTGTTATTGGGCAACATGGTGACCCTGACATTAACAAGAACGGAAGGTGTTTATTGCAGTTCCGTGCCACCAATGGACTGTTGCATAATGAACACATTTTTCCAGCACAAAAGAATTCATAAGTACACCTGGTACAGAGACTCTCTGGGACAACGCTCCCTGATCGATTTTGTATTGTTTCGGCAGACTTGTTTTCTACCGTGTCTGATGTTCGTGTTAAAAGAGGGGCTGAGTTGTCAACTGGTCACCACCTAGTTGACTGCACATTAAAAGCTTTGAAACCCTTGAGGAAACGAAAGAGTTTTCGACCACGAGAAACTTATCCAATCCAATGGGAATCATTGGATGGCAAGGTACGAACTGCATTTGCAGACAACATTGCATCTCAGCTCAAAGAACTTCCGACCTCTACTGAAGACATTGAAACTGAGTGGTGTTTGTTTCGATCAGCAGTCATTACGTCCGCTTTTAAGTGTTGAGAACGTAAGCATGTTGGAGGGACGAAGAGTAGCGAGAAACGAACTCCTTGGTAGATCGAAGAAGTTAAATAAGCTATTCGTGCGAAAAAAGTGGCCTATAAGGCATGGTTAGCAAAATAAGTCATCACTTGAACTTCGTTCGCAGTACTCTGAAGCACGTAAGGCGGCAGCCACAAAAGTTAAACTGTCTAAGGAAAGGGCCTGAAAGGAATTCGGAGAATGGTTAGGCGGTGATTGTAAAATGGCAAACAAAGTGTTCTGGCAAACCATTCGCCGTTTGTGTGGAAAAAGATCTCAAGCCGCTTTCTACGTCGAAGGTTAAAATGGCGTAACTTTGAATGATCAAGATGCTATTTTGAATCGGTGGAAAGACTACCTTAGTGATCTTTTAAACCCAGTGGATGCTACATCGACACAAATTCACGAGGAACAGGTTGGGGAAGATATTCAGATAACCGAAGCAGATGTGAATGCAGTTATCAAACCATTGAAAACTGGAAAAGCACCTGGTGAGGATGATATCAGTCGTGAAATGTTAAAAGCAATGAACATGTGTGGTGTTCGTTGATTGACTCGTGTTTGTAAGATGGCATGTAGGACTGGGTAAGCACCAAAGC
This sequence comes from Trididemnum miniatum, assembly GCA_964006365.1. Taxonomy (NCBI): domain Eukaryota; kingdom Metazoa; phylum Chordata; class Ascidiacea; order Aplousobranchia; family Didemnidae; genus Trididemnum; species Trididemnum miniatum. The sequence goes on along the minus strand of OZ023231.1, from coordinate 36,824,064 downwards.
AATGGCAAATCAGTGTGATAATACCTATCCACAAGAAAGGAGACAAGAAAAAATGCACCAATTATAGGTGCATATCTCTCATCAGTGTCCCGGGTAAGGTCTATGCCAAATGCCTTGAAAAGAAATACATTTAAATAGTCGAGTCTAAACTAATGGATGCTCAGTGTGGCTTTCGTCCTGGCCGAAGCACAATGGATCAGATCTCTGCCTTGCAGCAAATCTTTGAGAAGTCGTGGGAATATGCAAAAGAGGTCAATGCATGTTTGTTGATCTTGAAAAGGCATATGATCGCACTCCTAGAGACAAGCTTTGGGCGGTGCTGTTACAGTATGGCATTGATGGCCAGTTACGAACAGCTATTAAGTCGCTGTACATGCATTCCGAGGTCTGTGCTCGTGTTAACAGTGCAACGACGAAACCTTTCAGAGTAAGTGTGGGACTACGGCATACTGTTCCTTACATACATAGATAGAATAGTTAAGAAAAGTGAGTCTTGTGGCAGATTAAAGATCGGTGAATGCACTGTACAACGTGTGTTATTCACAGATGACCTTGTGCTACTCGACTCTACCCAAAATGGTCTCCAGCAAGCTCTTGACAGATTTTCAGATGCGTGCTCTGTGGCCGGAATGAAAATCAGTACGACAAAAACATAAACCATGTGCCTGTCCAGACAACCAAAACTGTGCTCTCTCCAAATTGATGGAGTACCACTAAAACAGTCAGAGAAATTCAAGTACTTCGGCGTCTCAATCACAACTGATGGCAGACAAAATAGCGAATTGGATATCCGCACCGGAAAAGCTAGTGCAATAATGCGCCAGCTCCACCGATCTGTGGTACTGAAACGGGAGCTTTGCACCAGGGCAAAGCTATCCATTTCAGATCAGTCTGTGTTCCTATTCGGACTTACGGCCATGAGTGTTGGATCATGAGAAAGTGAGGTCTCGAGTTCAAGCAGTTGAAATGAGACTCTTGCGAAGAGTTAGCGGTTTGACCTTGATGGACAAGGTTAAAAGTGCACGTATTTGTGAATCTCTAAGCATCGAATCGCTGCTTCTCCGACTAGAAAGATCGCAGCTGCGTTGGTATGGACATGTGACACGAATGTCCCAGAAAAGAACAGCCAAAAAACTGCTCTGTTCAACACCGATTGGTCAAAGGCCTAGAGGCTGTTCCAGAACTCGATGGCGAGATTACGTAGAAGATCTTAGTTGGTGTCGCTTTGGCATCCCAGCAGAGCATCTATCGTTTGTTGCAAAGGATCGAGATGCTTGGAGGCTCCAACTTTAGCTTCTGCCCATGCGACCCCCTAAGGATAAGCGGGTCCAGAAAATGAATGAATGAATAAAAATGAAAAACAAATTTCGCAAGCTATAGATTTAGTCTTTTAAAACAGTCTCTTGTTCGAACTTGATCAAGTCCGCCTCTGATCCTGGTAGTGTTGTAAGGCAGGCCGAAGAGTGCAAAGTCACCAAATACCGCACTCTGTCAGACCGTTTCCACTTTGTTCCTCTTGCAGTGGAGACATCTGGCACCATCGGCCCCAGGGGAACCTCACTGCTGCACCGAATTGGCGGCTTGCTGGCTGGCCAAAGGGGTGACCAGAGGGAGTCTATGTGGCTGTTCCAGAGGATAGCCCTAGCAATTGTCCGTGGCAATGCATTTTCGATTATCACAGCAGCAGGCCACCGGACAGCCTTTGACCCCTGATTTTCCTTTATTTCTTCTGTTCTTTCAATTTTACCGCCTTTCACGTGCCCCTTTGTATATATATTTTTTTTTGTTTTGGTTTTGTCTTAAGTTTTTATTTGCACGTGTAATAGTCCTTGATTGCTTTTTTATTGTTAAATAAACGCTCATGAGAACTATAATAAAAATAATGTGATGCAAAAAACATGGAACAAAAAAAAAAAAAGTCTTTTAAATAACAACTTGATTCACTCAGATATGTTTCAAGCATTTGGAGACGAGCAGTGGGAAAAACCATCTCCGCACCAACTTAACATCTCAAAAATAGTTGGTTACTTTTCACCCAAAATGCTTGGGTGTTAATTTTGAGTACAAAAGCCAAGAAACCAATTATTTAATTCTGGTAGTTAATAACTTATTACCCGCGTGAATTAATACTAAGTTTGATTTCCCAAGTTGCTCACCCAATTAGTTTTCGACTTGTGATTACGTACGTAATGAATGCTTTCCCCCTATGCATTATACGTACCTTTTCGGTCCTTATGATTGAAGAATTTAGATTATTTTTCAAAGCAGCGTTGATATCTCAACCTATATAATACAAGTGACAACTAATTTTTATTTTGTGATACGTAAGAAAGCACGCAATTTTTTGAGATATTGATATCCATACTTTAGTTTGTGCATCCTTTTACCCAAGAAACTTTTTTGGGTTGCATTTGTACGCAACATGGCATTTGGTAGGCCCTATTTGTGTAAACTTCTGATAAGAATGTATTTTACGCAAGTTTTGATCTTAGTTAAAAAAAAAAAGGGGGCGTTGAACCGAACCGGAAGGTAAACCGAAAACCCGTATTACCGCTTCCTTTCACTGAACCCGAACCGAACCATAACCTTTATAATTTAGTAGACATGAACTTAACCGAACCTGAATCCAAGGTCCTGGCAATTCTTGAACCTGAACCGGATTTGAACCGTTAAAATAATTTTTGCCTAACCTAAACCCAGACCGGAGCGCATTTTTTGGACTGCGCTATCAATTTTGGACTAAAAAAGCATTCGTTACGATCGTGTGTCTTCTTACGAAGATTTTTCCTGAGAATGATTGTTACGGTGGCTATAACATAACAGCGTGGTTAAGGACGACTGAGGTTATTTCTGCCGCTGAGGACATCCTTTATGAGCTACAGCAACATTTTAAAAAGTACAGTTAGCCTAAATACAATAAGTATTTTTGAAAAAAATGCGCCTGTATATAGCCGTGTGCCAGAATATAAGTCGAATTGACGGTTTCAAATTCTTAAACCCATCCCCATTTGAACCTTTAAAATTTTTGCTTCTGCGAACCTGAACAGAACCTGTTCCCGATAATTTAAAGTATTTTTAATTTTAACCCCAACTAAACCTGCAATATTAAACGACGAAAAACCTGAACCAGAACTAAACCTAAACCAAACCAGAACCTGAACCTAAACCGGAGCAATATTTCAAACGGTTCGATATATGCCTTGAAAGACAACTATAAAAAGTGTGGGTATTGCTAAAACTACATGAAAATTTCATGTATTTGTTGAAAAAAAATTTTTTTTGGGGGGCAACAATTTTGCATTTACTAAACTTTGGGTAATGATCATACCCAAAAATTTTTGCAGTGAAGAAAGTGTGCTATATTTGAGTACAAATTGGAAAAAAACAACGACCCGAAAACTGCCTTGTCTTTTTTGACTAGTCAATATATGAAAGAACTGCAAGTGCTAAAAATTCTGTTTTATTTTAGGCTTCTTAGATCAAGAATTTCCGAAAATGGCAGAACCCACTGGAGAAGCACCGAGATTGAAGTTGAGCGTTATCTAAACCTCTCCATTATATATGCAAGGTATAATTATACCGCGAATTATTATCGACGAAAAGCCGAAGCAAAGAATGTTGAGATCACTGGTTATGCGTTATTGGCTTTGATTGAAAGAGAACGACGCCTTAACAATCAGGAACGTAAGTATAGCAACGAAGTTGCAAAACAGTTATATTATAAACTACAACCAGAGCACCTGGTGCAAGTAACACCACCGCATTTAGCATACTAAAATCAAAAATACTTTACTTAAAATTCGAGCGGTTTTTGTGATACATTACGCCCTCTTCAGGATCTACAACAAACCATCTACAACAAACTAACTGCAGGCAATTACGTTAAAGGGCAGAAAATTAGCAAATTCTGATCTGACTTAGCCTTAGGCTCAGCGATCTCATTTTTCATAAGTTGAATTTAAAATTAACGATAGTTATAATTATGAGCAAGTGATGACTTCACAATAATGCGGACACAGCACGGATTTAATAAATAGCTCGAAAATAATGGCTGGAACCTTGACAAATTTATTGGCTTTGACTAAAGCTATATTGTTACTGACTGAGAAAATGATCTTTACGTTTACGAATTTCGGTATAATTTTAAATTTTGAAAAATTTGTTCAGATATTACGTAGGTTATGGTGTGGGGTCTTTTCTTTTCACAGAAACTTGACAACAACGTTAAAATATCTTTTTTCTGCATTATGTTTCACATAACTGAGTTCATAACTTTTATTACTGGTCATAAATTCCTAGGTCTTCAAAATTCCGAGTTCTTACTTTGCACGTTTAAGAAAAATCCAATGCTGCTGAGTCATGCCAGCCAGAGATGGAACCAGTGGCGTACGGTGACCTTTTTGACCGGGTGTTCACTCTTTAAAAATGCCTATTATACCCTGGGGGGCGAACCCCCCAGACCCCCCATTTGTCGCTGCAATGCTGGCTGCCCCATTGCCTATCACTAATGAAGATTCCTAATATGGGGACACAACTGCAAATTGTGGGGCAACTAGTGACCACATTTGATTTTTATGCCATTAATATGGGTGAAAGCAATCATATATTAAACAGTAAACACAAATCGTTTTGTACTAAGGCATCGTTTTTCAAAAAATAAATGAAAAGCTCGTCATTCAATGGTTTGAGTAGTACAATATCAAACAATGCACAACACATTGTATATCAACTTGATGTTTAAAATTCAACAGCACTTGATTTATTTCAAAATTACCAATGAGATGTCCGAGTGGATATACAGCGTCTGTCTCTGGAGCATTAAACCCGCTAGGTTTGACCATAACTCTTATGACCAGTGTAAGTAAAGCAGTTTGATCATCAATCAATCAAAGGTTTATTTGTGCTTTCAGTTAAAAGACGTTCATCAACTACTGATAACTTTGATTGTAAAAAAGCCCCTGAGTAATCAGTAAAGTCAAAAAAGACAGTATTTCGGATCAACATCATGTCCAAACCTTGCATAAAGGAAAATTCTTTGAAGATAATTCGCATGGCGCGGTCACCAAGCCTTGCGGTAATACGGCAGGCTTGTAAGTCTGCAGTGACTTAGTGACTTTATCGCGAGACTGACAACTGAGGAAAGCTGAGATTTTGTAGTAATATTTAGTGTCTCATCGTATACCTTCTATGCAACTACAATTGAGTCTCATCTTAAATAATAGCCACAAGCTCAGATTCTTGAATTTCTTTTGCAGCTGCATCCAGCATAAAATCTGTAAAGCTTTCATTAAATTATTTAAGCTGATAGAAGTTTCTATGAATGTTGTAGCTGCATGAAGATGAGCATTTAAAACTGCATCATATTTTTTGTGTACCGATATTCAGGAAGCTTAATATAATTAATTCGATTGAAGGATGATGGTGATTTATCACGTCTTTCAAAAGGCAACTCTTGTGCTGCTTAAAAAACAACTTACATGGATTAAAGTTGTAAAAACTTTTATATTTGCTCATTACATTCTTATTACAACTACAAATCTCTTTCAACCTTTGGCTATCTAGAACTGCAATCACTCTCACAGAACATATCCAAAATATAAAATGCATTAATGTATATATGCTTCTTAGACTTCTTCTGCCATTGCATACCATCAGTCAAATGAGCATGATCCCAAAAACCTTTATTCCAAATCGCATAGAACAAAATCTGTGGGCCAAAGTATCTGATCAAACTTAGGAGCAAGAAAATTTGTGTGTAACTGCTTTTGTTCCACTATGTGCAAACATTAGTAAGGTTTTTCATAGCACTTTCCTCTTTTGACAATTTCATGTTTTTCATCAAATGAACAATTTCAAAAAGTATTTTCTAACAATGAGAAAATTAAAGTTTCCATTTTCCAAATTAAGAACACACACATGTAACATACTTTATTAAAATTGAATTCTGCAATTAATAACAAATCAAGTCAGTAGCAGCAGTGCCTTATACAGTTATTCCACATCGTCAAAAGCGTCAATGCAACAAGAAATACAGTAAGATAAAAACATTAAAAATGGTACAAGAGAAGCAAAATAGCGACAAACTTTGCAACAAGCAGATACAAAAAAATTGAAAATGATAAAAAGCAAGACTAAGCATCGTTGCAACTCAGACTTACATACAATGGTGGGATTCAACTGGTTTTATATAATCGTCTCACAAAATTTTACTAGATCTTTTTTTACTAAATCTTTTTACTAAATTTTACCAAATTTTACTAGATCAGCGAACCGGCATTACTGTTTATACTTGTGCCATTAGTTGAAACTGAACCGGCTGAAAATATAACTTTGGTTATGGAACCGCCTGAGAAAATATTTAATCCCACCACTGCTCACATATGTGTTTGAATATTGCTATACATTTACTTCAATTGTACCATCAGATTTTAAATCTTGGGTTGCGTAAATATTGCTGTAAAAAAATTACCCGGCACTGTGGCAAATAACATTAAACAAAACGTTCAACGTATGCCAAAACCAACTACTTTTACAATAGCAATTCTAAACTAAAACTATATAAAATTGAAAATGTCACTGTCATTGAAAACCCTAAGCTTGAGAACAAAGAAGATTTTGCTAAAGATATAGCTAAGGCCATTGAGGAAGCTTACGTATTCAGTTGCTGTTTTGGTATATAAGGTTTATTCTTTTTTTTTATTTTTTTGTAAGTAATTTTTTGGCAAGGGCTATTTCTATGGGCCCGCGCAAATAAGCTCTTTGTTTCTTTTATTATCCCTCGCGCTCTTCCCGATTGTACGAGAGTGTGACGAAGTAATAAAATAAACCAAAGAGACAAATGTTACGGCTCGTAAATATAGCCACTTCCAATTCTTTAGGCTATTTGAGTTTGGATTGGGGATTCAGGCTTTGAATGCAGAAAGTTTTTACGATTTTGTTTCATCGTCTGATCATAGACCTACGTGGCGTAACAGGGCAAAATGACATTTAGGTCTATCTTGCCACAGGGTAACGTCTAGTATCAACCCCCAGGTTGGGTTAGGTTTGGTTAGGATTAGGTTTGGGTTAGGGTTACGGTTGTGACTGAACCGAACCCTAACCAAATTTAACCCTAGCCAAACCTAATCCTAACCAAACCTAACCCTCACCGAACCTGGGGGCTGATACTAGACGTTACCCCTGCCACATGCGGCAAAATAGCCAATGCCTTAAAAGAAAAAATAATAAGAATCAACTATGATTGCTTACGTTAAAATATTGTTTGCCACAAATGAAGAATTTATAGCTCCAAGTCTCTTGAATCATACTAGCCTACTATTGCCATGTGCCACACCAAGTAACAAGGTTTACAATTTGCTTATTTTCATGATTGTACCGGTATCAAGGCTAATAGCCTTAGAACTGGAGGATAAAAATAAAGAAACAATCAATCAACTGTGCCAGTACTTTGGTTGCCTATAAAAATTATATTAAAGCTGACTAGGTTAGGTCCTACAGTCCTTTGCTATAGACCATGTTTAGCTGACTACGGTTCTGGTAACTCTTACTATACTTGGAGCTTGTTTGAATTAAGCCGCACTTTATAACAGGCAGATATATGACAAGCACAAGGACCGCTAGGGGTGCTACTGAGTTGTTAGTAGGGGTTAGGGCTTAACCTTAACCCCGAACCCAAACCCTAACCATGGCTTAATTCAAACAAGCTCGGTATACTTTTGGCACTGGGCCGTGTCTATTTTGCCAATAACGCCAAAACACTGATTGACCAAAAAATTTAGGTTTGTAGGTTAACCGGTGTGTATACATCATCCGTTGATTGGCTTGCATCCATTTCCACACCCGGTTTTAAGAAAATTAGCCAATCAGTATCTTGCCGCTAACGGCAAAATAAACACTTCCTATATTTTTTATTTTGGTTTAGCTTCAATTCTTATACCAGTACCAGTTCTACACTTTTCTGCTTTTCTCATTAGTCTTTAGCTCATAGGAACAACGTCTCCTGTCTAGCAAGATTTCAATTTCATCCTTTCACTTTCAAAGCCAAGCAGAATTAGCCTAGAAGACTAGCAAATCTAGTGGCAATTGCCAAACTTCAGCAATCTTCATGCTTCAACCAGGCAATGAAGCTACATGACATCACAGAATGTTCACTTTTGGAAGTGAACACCTTGAATGACGTAGACCTGTTCATTAAAGATGCTGCTGATCGCTTTTTTCAGTTTTTAGTTTTTTAATTGTTTATTATAGTGTAGGTGTTCACTTGGGTTGAGTGAACACCCTGGTTGAAGTCAGCCTAAAAACAAATCAATTTTTATCGTAATCGCAAAAAGTTGCGACTATTAAATTATTTTAAAAGGGAAAGTAGTAAAATTTACTCTCTGAACGAAAAAGTTTATTACAAAAATTACAAAAAATAAAAAAAATTATAACAAGTTAGAAAAAAATATTTTTTTGGAAATGTCAGGGTGTTCACTGAACACCTTGAACACCCTGAGAACACGCCACTGGATGGAACCGGTCAGGATTTTCTCGACCCGACCGGTAAAATTCGAAATCTACGCCGGTTGACCAGTCACTCACCGCCCCGGTCGACCGATTTTTTTTACTGAAGGTTTATGTTCAGTGTTCAATAAACCTAATGACAAACTTCAGTTTACACCAGAACTCACTATATTTTTTCAGCTCCCCATAGAAACTTTGAGCCTCCTTTCAGCCCCCCTTTCAAAAATTTTTAACTACAGTACACCCTATTGCACTTCAACGATGGCTTATGGCGTCACTTGTTATTCGTTTCTTTTCTTTATTGATAGGCCTTATACCAGGGGTGGGGAACCAGCAATGCACGGCGGGCCACATTCTTTGAATAGTAATTTCAGCGGGCCACATTTACTTTTAATTTGTAGATTCTGTCTTAAAAATACACAATAATACGTCGCAAATTTATTAAGCATTCATGCTGAGTTGTTTTTTACCAAAAAATCAGAGACTTTTTCGCGTTTTTTAGGCTACAAATATGGCATGAAGTTAAATGTGAAACAGTTTTTTTTAGATATTTTAACGTTTTCAATTCTACCAGTTTGTTGTACACTTAACAAAGTTCTGATGCGGGCCACATTCAAAACTTAAGCGGGCCGCATGTGGCCCGCGGGCCGCAGGTTCCCCACCCTTGCCTTATACCATCAAGCCAACGTACTAACTTTTGCAACTTTGTGACAAAGACGAACAAAATCGCAAAAGCTTTACGATTTACTGGTAACTTCGAGTACAAAACTCTTAGAACTTTATTATGATGTCACAGTTAAATTTTCTCCAACTTTGAAAAAAAGTTTCGGGCAAATAACAGCGAAACAACAAAATATCAAATTTGAATTAGCTAGCTTATCCTTGGAGCGGTGGCGTAGGAACAAATTTTAAAAGGGGGGGCCATAATTTTCACATTTTTTTTCAAGGGTATTCTTTTTTGGCTGAACGAATTTGAAGCTGATTGAGATACAAGAAAGGCTCTAGGAGGTCCTTGGGCATCCTCCCCCAAAAAAGTTTTTGAAAATTTACATGCTGTAATGGCTAATTTAGTGTGTTTTGAATAATTTTCAGCCAAATTTTGTTTTAATTTTTTTATTCTAAATTTGAATGCTTCGCTAAAATGATGCGTTTTGGTTGCATATTTTCGATTATGCGTGCTTAAGGCATATTGCTATCGAAGAGGTTCGAAGTTATGAAAAATTTCTATACATGAAAAACATGATTGAAAGTGGCTGGTGGGTGGATGCATATCCCTCATTCTACCCCCTTAGGTCCGCCCCTGGCCATAAGCTACGGAAACCATGAAAAGAGTCCCAGGCATATTTCTGTCACTTAGCACCATTAGTTTTGTTCTTCTTTGCTAAAAGACTGAGTCAAAAGGGGGGGGCATGACACAATGCCCCCCTAAATACGCTCCAGCCTAGGAGCCTAAGACGAAGAGCTTGTGAATGGATAATAAGTTCATTTATAAAGAAGGTTAACACGTTTACTAACGTCGATCTGGTACCGTGTGTTACGCTTGCTAGAGAAACGTTTGAGTTATCTAGTAGTCTGGAAGTGACTTTTACTAAAGTACAGTGCATGATACGTATGTTGCGATAACAAGGGGGGTGTGGGGGCCAAAGCCCCCCTGACGTTGGTATGGTAACACAAATTTCAGCCCCCCCCAATTTAATAGTACTTCCAACGCCACTGAGTGTGGCATGTGCTCGGTGCCGATTTGCTTGGTTTCGGTAGTTACTTTAACTTGGTACTAATGAGGGGGCCCGATGTACACTACTTTCCCTGGAAACATTTATTAAGCCAACACATTGACTTTATAACGTAGCTTCAAGACAAACTAACCAACCCAACCACAAAAGCTGCTGAGTTTTTTTTCACTGTATTTAGCTTTTTAGAAGTCAAGTATATTTTAATTGGAGGGGCCTCGGGCCCCTCACCCCCTGGCTACGCCCCTGGTTTACACTAACTTTGTCACTAGATTATTGAACACGTAATATTTCATCTAATAAAAACTATGGGGCGCCGTGTGTAAAGCTACGCAATATAAAATTTTGCATCATTTTTTTGGTTCATTTTGGTTAAATTACGTGCAATATCATATACTGTTGCAATTTATGTATATTGCTGCAATATGTGTTAAATTGTTACAATTTATGTATATTGCTGCGATTTGTGTAAATTGTTGCAATTTACGTATATTGCAAAAAAAACTTTAAATCGGCTTTTAATTGCCATGGTGATATGCTAACTAAAGCAGTCAGTGTTGCCCTTTCCCTTTTTCCATGAACTCATGTGGTGTACTGGCCTGAGGCGCTGTTGTACTGACTGTCCAGTGTGCGCTTATTGGTTTGGCTGAAACATTTAAGCAACTGGTTAAATGAATCATTTAAGCTACTACTGTTAAGCTACTGGTACCTATATCCTTTGGAATACCAGCAGCTAGACTAGACTAGACTACCGGTATGGGGGTAACAACTAGTATCAGCTCCCAGGTCCAGTTGGGTTAGATTAGAATTAGGTTCAGTTAGGGTTAAATTTAGTTAGGGTTCGTTCAGTTACGAAGTATCGGTATCGGTAGACTAGCTTGACATTTTTAATTTTTCAGTTTACCGTATGTAACTGGCTACTGGTGTATCGGTGTGCTGATCTGCTGATGTCAGGATGTAGCCTACCTGCTTTCTGTGGACAGATCATAGAAGTCACTGTAATCTGACATGTTTCAGCCATACAGCATAAACTATTCTGCATTAGCAACGAGATAGTAGTATGTCACAAAAACATAGGTTGAGGTAGCTAGACTTGGCGTAATGTCGGGTTGCTGGTACTGTACTTTAAAACAAGATTTTTCAGATACCGATATTTTGTAACTGAACAAACCCTAACTAAATTTAACCCAACTGAACCTAATTCTAATCTAACCCAACTGGACCTGGGAGCTGATACTAGTTGTTACCCCTACACCGGTAGTCTAGTCTAGTCTAGCTGCTGGTATTCCAAAGGATATAGGTACCAGTAGTTTAACAGTAGTAGCTTAAATGATTCATTTAACCAGTAGCTTAAATGTTTCAGCCAAACCAATAAGCGCACACTGCACAGTCAGTACAACAGCGCCTCAGGCCTACATGAGTTCATGGAAAAAGGGAAAGGGCAACACTGACTGTTTTAGTTAGCATATCACCATGGCAATTAAAAGCCGATTTAAAGTTTTTTTTGCAATATACGTAAATTGCAGCAATTTACACAAATTGCAGCAATATAAATAAATTGCAACAATTTAACACATATTGCAGCAATATACATAAATTGCAACAATATATGATATTGCACGTAATTTAACCAAAAAAATGATGCAAAATTTTATATTGCGTAGCTTTACACACGGCGCCCCATAAAAAACAGTATTTGAATGAAAGCAACTTCACCTGTTGATTAGTTTCACTTGGATAAATATGAAGCTAGCATCATTATTTGACGCCACTTGATTTGACTTCGACGTTTACTAAACATGTTACTCGCTGTGCATAAATTCCACTTAAATGGTTAGCATAAATCCACAGGTGGTAAAACCTATAGGCTATATCATGTAGAGGCTCGTTAAACCACTTTAAAATCGTTTTTGTAAACCAGTTTAACAAACACCACAACCAACTCGGGTTGTTACGTCACAACCCGACCGGCCCGCGCACATGAAAACAAGCTAAAGCCTATAGACTACGATAGAGCGATACGGTAATGTAATGACATCACAATAGTATCACACAATCCTGCTAAAAAAAATTTTAGCAGGATCAATCACAATAGTATCACACAATCCTGCTAAATTTTTTTTAGCAGGATTGTGTGATACTATTGTGATTGAAAACTATTGTGTGAAAACAGACAACAAACCTTTGTTTTCAGGTTTGTTGTTTGTTTTCACACAATATTGAAAGCAGATCGAAAACAGAACAACAAACCTTTGTTTTCAAAAGGTCTGATTTGTTCATGCCGTTTTTCATAAAATTGTTTTATTTAAAAAATACATATCGGTATGTATATTTTGGTAGGTGTTTGGGTGTATTTTAGTTGCGAGAAAGGAGAATTTGACTGGTTTTTTGACCGGCTTAGATATATTTTAGTTGCGAGAAAGAAAACTTTGATCGGTTTTTTCACCGGCTTAGATGTATTTTAGTAGCAAGAAAAAATTTGACCGGTTTTTCGACCGGCTTGACCGGCCAATCGAAGAATCTCGACCCGACCGGTTTCCATCTTTGATGCCATCAATTAACAGCCATTTTTAATGATTTGGACTAGTCTAGAACGAGAATTGGTCAGAACATCGTTATCGGCGGATCTTGAGAACCGGTAGTTTGACATCAGTAGAGTGAAAGTATCAGCATATAAGATGATTTTTGAAAAAAATTTGCTTCTAATTTTCGTCATAAAAGAGTTTTTCGTGAACGCTAAGCTCTGTGCCAAATGTTGCTGCTTGTTATTGCAGTTTCACTGAAAAGCAACCAATCGGAAAAGCCCATAGCGATCAGGCGATTGCTTGATGTTACTGTTAACTCCGTTTTGTTGTCACAGCTTCAGCCTCAGTACTGGAAATAACTCGTGAAATTGCGCTGTGGCTCATTGAACAACGCAATGACGCAGGAGTATTTTTCTCGACTCAAGATACAGTCATTGGCTTGCAAGCTCTGGCCACTTACGAAACATGGATAGCACAAGTCGTACGTTTGTTTCATATATTTGCACATATGCCAAAGCCGATCAGTAGATTATTTCAAGTAAAGCAACTTTATTAATCGCAATAACCTCAAAAACAAATGGATCCGTCTTTTCAGAAAATGTGTTTTAACTTGTTGACAGTCTTGGCAGACCGTATAGAATAGACCAAAAAATAACACTATCGAAATCTGGTAATGTTAAAATTATAATTGTAAGTTTTTTTTTGTTTTTGCTAAATTTGAATGCTGATGTAATATTTCATAATTGGAGATGAGATTCAGAATTTTTGAAACCTTAAAAAATTCTCGTTATGTGTTTTTGAAGAAATGGTCAAAACTCAAACGTTTTCGCAAAGAGTTTTGTGTGGCCAATGTAATTTGTGAAAAAAAAAATTAAAATCATTTTTCGTACAAACGCAGGTCCTAGCAATTGCACAAGATTGAAGATGGTTTATGTTTTAGCCCAAATGTCTCATTCGAACCTTTTCATGTAGTTATTTTTGGGAAGTTTGACTGAGCTGTCTCATAATTATTACTTTACATTCTTGCGATGTCCCTTGCGAAGAAGCGTGGGTTTTTTCACAATTAGAAGTTAGAAGTACAACTTCCAGTTGTTGCAGCTTTGTACTGCAGCATACATTGCTAATAATGGTAACAGATGATTATTGTCCGAACGTTCAGCTGAAAGAGTATAATGTTTGTTTTTTCTTCTCATTAGGCCCACGCTATTTTTTCTCATTATTCTATGTTGTTATGTAATTTTGCAACAGCATAGTAGGTAAGCGCAACTACAAAAATTTTTGGTCTTGTTAGGTAAAACCAACACTTATGAATTTCGAGGAGATTGGTAAGCTGTTGACAATAATTCAATACAATCATGTGGTTTTACGTTTAGATCATTCACCTAATGGCAAGCAAATTTTGTAGGTTCCACGAAATCCAACTCAATTTAGTGTCCAATTCACTGCTCCAGGAACGCAATGGGAAAATCCAGATATGCCTCAATTTCCCAATCTAACTGATGCTGATTCGAAACTCAGACATGAGATCAGAGTGCCCCGAGATGTGCTAAACCAGCAAATCGTGACTGTCACTGCAAAAGGTAAGAGCATATTGTGCTTGATTTTCTTAAACTTTGCCATGGCAGCCTGCCAGTTTGAAAAGAAATTTGATTTGGGGAAAATTTTATGCGTCATACAATAAAACTCTTTGTATCATTGCGCTTAATTATGGATATCGTCGAACAGCGCGTTTAAAACAACTAAAAAATATTTTTCTGGAAGAAGTTGTTACTTTTGTGGTCAAATAGCCTAATAAAAGCCTACTGTCAGTCAAAGTGGGCGCCAAACTAGCAAGCAAAAAAGTTCCAAAAATTTGTTTTCTGAAGTGTCGGTAGCCATAATTGTATTCCTTCTTTGCAGTCAATCAGTTTAAAATTAACAATAGTAATAACACGTTTGCATAGCGCTTTTTCATGGCAAAAATTCAGATTAGAAGCGCTTAACAAAGGCAACAAAAACCGTAACAGTGGAAACAGTAGAATTAAGAGCAGTACATAATACTTACCTGACATCATGAGGCTTTGCGTCCGAAATGCTCCTAATCGTTTTGAATCAGATTTTCCTATCCTTTCCGATTGTTAATGCATTGACATCTACACGCTAAATTTCCATTTGCCAAATAACATTTCGTAAACGTTTTTACAGGTTATGGTGAGGGAGTGGTCTCGCACAGATGTATATACCATACTATAGTCGATGAAAGTGGTTGTGATTTCAATATCTCATATGGTGTTGTGCTTCGTAACGAAGAGAGAGCTAAACGCAACGAAGAAAACCTGAGGATTACGCTAACTGTAACTAGCAGTAGCAATAGTAGTAGGAAGTAGAGTAAATCACAAATCGCTAATGCATACTAATTGTTGAAGTAGATCACAGTAATAAAACCAAAGTTGGATCTTAAACCCAATCAACGTTATTCCTGCACACTTTAGAGGTCTTTTCAAGGTATTTTTACAAGTTCTTGCGGTTACAACTAAAAGAAAATAGTAGCATTTTTTAAATAGTTTGATTTAAGCCAATATATCAAAAATTGTTCCAGCCAATAGTTATAATCACCAGCACAAGAAACTGATGTTGAAGACATGTACCTATTGAACGACAATACCCCGCCCACCTACAATTGCGTCGTTGCGGGGTTAATGTAATACAGAAGTGGGGAACCGGCAAAGCACAGCGAGTCACATCGATTGCATTATATTTTCAGCGGGCCACATTTGCTTTTAATTTTAAAATTTCTCTTTAAAAATGCACAATATTGCGTCGCAAATTTATTAAACGTTTATGGTTAGTTGCTTTTTACCGTAAAATCAGACTTTTGCGCGGTTTTTGTGTCACAATAATAATAGCTTATGTGGTTGAATGTGTACTGTGTAGCAGTTTTTAAGAAAGATGAATGTTTTCGATTCTACCGGTGTGTTGTGCACTTAACAAATTTCTGACGCGGGCCGCATTCAAAACTTAAGCGGGCCGCAGGTTCCCCACTCCTGATGTAATGCCTTGACAATGTAAAAGTCGTCGGGCTGTGTAAAATGTACAGCAAAAATTACAATCTCGTAATGGTGTGTATGAGACTTGATTCCACCTGACAAGAGAGAGAGAGAGAGAGCAGTAATTTATTTGTCAGGCACATAAAAAAAAAAGAACACAAGACATACGAATCGAAAGAACACAGTTTAACCTCAAATTTGCGTAAATCATCAATAAGTTTATACAATTGCCGAGACGGGAGACTGCGACAAGCTTTCAAAAAAAAAAACGAATTGACAAGCTATCAAAAAGAACAAATTGGCTATATCATAAACATTTTAAAGTACTAAATATAGTTAAATTGGACATAACTTAAACTACTGTTTCATGACATTTGTTTACTGAATGATGTACCGGTATGTAATTGGAGTACGGTATTTCAAACTTTAGTTGCTGTTATATGATGCTGAATAGTGAATACTGATATTCAAACTGCAGAATGTGTGCAAAAGTTCGAAAAAGCAATATTTCATGGCTATACTGTATACTAAACTGTAAAGCTTATGGTGCGATGGTTTGAGTTCGTAAATTCCGACGACCGTTGCTATAACAAGGTCGCTTTGCAAAATTTTTTAAGTGACCAAGTCAAAGGAAGTCATAAGATGAATCAACCAAGTCGTGCAAAGTAATGACTAATGACATTTACTAGCTAACTACTACATTAAAGGTCACTGTAGCAGCCATAGGAGAGGAAACAGGAATGGCTAATATTGAGGTTGGTCTCTTGTCGGGATTCTTACCTATTCAAGATTCTCTGCGACGATTAAGTCAAGAAGAGGCGGTTGATGGTATAGGTTCGTAACTTGCCATTAGTCGATTTTTTTCTAGATTGTTCAATGCGATCGCAAGAAGTGATTATCATTGATTCAATAATGACCTTTAGTATTTTTGTTGAAAACGCGATAGATTGATTTAAGAGTAAAACAACGTCGTCCTTCCTTGCCCGAGTGCTTTCACCTGAATGCGGCTGATGAGGGCTAATATCCCGAAACAACGCTGTCCCGCTCGATTTTACCGTAGATGGGTTTTATGTTGTTTAGTCACATTGAATTTTATGATAGGCCTCCGAGTTTTCCATATTTTTATTTTACCAATCCTTTGAATATTTGAATGTGATCGTAAAGAAACCGACAAAACGACGACCGATTCGGTACTAATATTTGAACACAATAATTAGGATTTTGCTTGAAACCATCCAAGTATTGAAGCGTTTTTATCATTATCAATCCCAACATAATTCTATTTTATTTGATTTTGCGGTACAGTTATGGTTGTTCAGCATCAGTGTAACAATAACAGTACCAGAGTAACAAGGGAGAGTTTGCTTTTAAGTGCGCCATTATATGAATAATATTTGGCGAGTCAATCTGGCTAATTTAGATCCAATTAATAGGGTCTTGTAGAATTTTGAGGTGGGACTTAATTTTCATTTTATAGTGCCAGACACTTCTATTTCGCGTATTGCAATTTTTTGTTTTAGCTTGTGTTAGGTTGTGGTAATGTGGTGCCTATAAAGTTTGAGAATCATTTTGTATATGCTAATGGCTTTGCAGTTTCACGATATGAGGTAACTGACGTTAAAGTTGTCTTCTATCTTCGCCGTATCACACAAAGTCCTTTGACGTTGGAGTTTGATCTGAGACAAAATATTCAAGTCAACCGACCACAGCCAGCGAGGATATACGTCTACGATTACTACAAAACATCGGTAATGGTCTTGTTTAAAAAAAATTATCAGGTCGTAAATTATTAAATTCTGAAACAATGTAGCGACAGAAGCGCGGATGTTATTCTAGTAAATACAAAAATTGGTTGTTTTTTGAACTCCAAACTGACTAGTGCAGCAATAATTTTTTGACAAGCTCACTGTAAACAACTTTAGCAAGGTCATTGCTCTTTCAAGAAAAATTTTTGAAACACTTCTTTAGCTGCATATTTTTTCCTCAAGATTTTTAGGTGTTCAGTTGTATAGCTGGAAACTTTGACGTTTATATCATTTTAAGTTAAGACAGGCAAACGTTAATTTCCATCACATAAAGTAGTTCAACATGGAATTAAATTTAACAAAACTTATTTTATTTTTAGATACATTGTACGAGCTTTTATTCACTGCCTGGTGAGCGCCAACAGGTTCTGACCTCTGGTTGTGAAAACTCAACGAGCAGTTTGTGTAAATGCGCTGAAGGAGGTTGCATGAAGTGTAGGTAAGAAATATATTTCAACTAACATAATAAGAATGTTGTCACACACTATTTTGACCAAATCGTGGAGGGCTTTGGGCCGACTCTGTTTTTGCACGAAAAATTTTACTTTTGATGTCGTTTACCGGCACAGAATTACAATAGCTTCAGCCTGAGGCTACAGTACATGACAGCGGTCGAGGCAACAATGCATTCAACAGACATCAGTTTTTCTAAAGTAGACAATGAAAGCTCGTTTACCATTTCTTTCGCTTTGCGTATGCTTTAATGTGAGTGAGGCTCAAAAGCATTTAGGGAAACGTTATAGTTTCTACAATCAGTGTGGCTTACTAATTAAGGATAACTACCTACTACCCTGCAGTATCAGTAATGAAGGTGGTGTACAAATAGAACATCAAATCTAATTGAGTTAAAGTACAATGGTTACGATGTATTTTGCTTTACGCAAAAATTCTTTGAAGTCGAGTTAAAAGCATTAAATGTAAAACTAGTCAAGTAACAAGCATGTGATAAGAGCTTCTCGAAAAAAAAAAGCCTTTGCAAAAACATGTTGATAAATCTTAATTTTCACAAAATACAATTGGCACATTTCAAACTTGCTGGAAACTTTGCAGATGCACAAATATAACTGGAATAACTAAGCTCAACCTGCAAAATGTTTGTCTTGCATAAACTTTTATTTTGGACGTTTAGCGAAAAATGTCATCATGATGTGTGGGATGTTTCCACGTTTTGCAGCAATACCTCATTGCATTTGAATTCCACTAATTTGCAAAAAAGTTCTGAACTAGTTGAATATAATTTCTGATATCTGCAATCCTTTCCATCACGATGTATTTGCAGCAGTGATGCAAGCAAAAATATTAAACCATGAGTTTAAGTTTCATAATACATTAGATCTAAAGTTTGTAAAAAAAATTTTTTCTTACCGTCTCTTGCTGCAGCATTGTCTGCAAATTTACAATTGGAACCACAAATTGCTTGATTTAAAACTTAAAACTCTCAGCAATTTTTTTTATCGCGGTAAAATTTGAAGAACGAAAAGCAATATTACAAAAAATTAGCAAAACAAATATATAAATCAAAAGGATCAAACCACAGTCTTTAAAATTGGTATTCACAGTTTCTTTTCTTGACGTTTTACATTAGAGATAGAGAGAAGACGACGCCGGCAAGTTTATTCGTTATAACTGGGTGGTCCAACTGCAAGCCCGCGGGTCAATTTTAGCCCGCGAAGTAATTTTTTTGGCCCGCGATGAATTACGGGTGATTTACACGTTTAGGTCGGAAAACATTTACTTAGTCCTTGTTTTTGTAGTTTTCAACTGCGTTTACATTTTCGCTTTTTAAATTAAATCCTGAACAGCCTGTACCGCTTCGTTTTATAATTTATGTGGTATTTTATTCATCGAATTGCAACGGGTTAGGTTTCAGTTTGTTGCAATTGCGGGAGTCGAAGAGCAGTTTCACGTCGGCAGCAACGAGGACGAGCCGGGGCCAACAGGCAAAATGATAATACACTCGACTTCCTTACGCTTGCTTAAAACTCTCGATCGTATAGAGTCCTTCACAATCGCTTTTAATTGCCTAATCTTACTCAAAAAAGTATGTTGAGAAAAGACGGGTTGCTGATAATTTTCATTTTTACCAACATGTGCTAGACACGAAAAAAAATAATGCGAAATTAAAACAGCAGTAACAATGCAAACCTTTCAGTTACTGATTATGACAACATAATGGTTACAGGCAGCGTCGTAATTTAACAATGGTGCCAAATAAGTTCAGTATTACGAGATTAGGAGATGGGGCATTATTCGCTACACAATGATTTTTTTTTGATAGTATTATTACTATTATTAAATAATGACTCAAAAGGTCATTTAAAGGTCCCGTTTTATAAGTGATAAGACATAGCATAGCAAGTAGCAACATCTTCTATTAAACCAGTGCTTTTCCACAGGAGTCCATGGCGTCCTGTTAAATGGATCCATGAGGCCCGATGAAGAGGTCCACATCCTGTTACTTGAATTTGTTGTAGTTTTTTTTTATAATCTTTTTGCTCACGCATGTATTTTTGTTGTCAATTCACGGGTCATTCTGCAGTGGAGACTTTCTATTAGATTAGTTGCGAGCTTTTCTGAGGTGAAGACCCTTTTTTTGCACCTTCACACTGGTCATGTTTTTTTTGCAGTGGAGACCTACCACCTTTTTCGGGGTCCACGGAGATATCTAAATAGGCATAGTGGTCCACGGACCAAAATCAATTGAGAAGTTTTGTATCGGCCCGCGGGATAAGTAAGCAGCTATTTATGTTCCGCGATATAATTAAGTTGGACCACCCTGCGTTATAACGTTGTTAAAAGCACTTATCGAGATTCTCCCACTCTAGGTTTTAATGGGAATGGTAGAAAGGGGGTCGGAAACTCCTTAGCAAGATCGTTATAGCGCCTCCGCCTTTTTCTTGAGATAAGCATATAAAAATGCAAAAAAATGAAGAATTAGCAATAACTTCACGTATGAAATTTTGTAATTGACTATTCCACCAATTTTATTCTGTATTTTGCTGACGTGATTCGTGAACTAATTTGCAGATCTCGTGAAGAGCAGCTGACTAAAACCAATTGTTTATTTGTCCCCCGGCCTGGTGAAAGGTGTGAAACTTGTAGAGGAAGAGGTTGCGAACATATGTACAACATTGGTTGTAAGAGGTAAAGCTGTAAAAGTGTGTTAGAATTACAAATGCTGATATCAACTACAAGTTTTTTTAAACCTACAATCTACATTTTTTAATTGACGCAGCCATGATGCCGCGCAAAACAAAAGCACAGTAAGTCCAAAAATGAAGTTTTGAGAAAAAGGCAAAAAACTATTTGAAGTTGAACTGTTTTAAATTAACAATTTTCGGCGGATTTTGCTCAAATTTTCAAGAAATACTTAATTGCTATTATTCTTTATTTGGTTCAGATTTCTAAGTGAAATTCTTTTTACTTAACTTTTTAGCCCACAGTAAGATACTCTAAAATGCCTCTATTCTATTGTATAGTTTTGTGCGGTAAAACAAGACAAATCACAGTAAGTCCACGGACTTATACTGTGCTTTGTCTTGTTTTGACGCCTAAACAAAGCTCGACAATACAGGCATTTCGGACTTACTGTCGGCTATCTTTTTTATTTGTGGGTATTTTGTCCCCAAAGTGGGTGGGAAAGTGTGTCATAGTTTTTTATGTCGATTGATAAATAAATCTCAAAAACGGAAAAAATGGATTTGCTGTGTCTTTGATTTGCACGGCAGATTAGTGCTGATAGGTTTAGAATATTTATTGAGCATGAATTTCGGGGTTTGGGGTGCAATTTCTTTTTATAGCTTACTTGATTAAGGCTTGAACGGATCATGATTGTTTTTAAGCTCAAGCTCCATGACGCAATACGCTTCCTGCTTTTGTCGAGTGCCTGGCAGGAATGCTGTGATTACCACTGCTTCGTATGATGTCAGTGAGATTAAAATCGCAATTTTCCTTCTACAAAACAGACTCTCTTAACCGATACGCCAACAGCCGGTGACTACGATAATAACATATCTGTTGGTATTATGTAGTACGAGTAATTACGGAAGTGCGAAGTTGGAGTAAAGTTAACAGCCAGGATGATTATAGGATATCTTTCATAAACACAGCTTCTTTGCTTTGTTCTTTATACCCTTAATTTTAAACGATTATAATTAATATGCTTAAATGCAATAACTAATTACGAATAGTTTGAACAGCTGCTCTTAGAAGTTGTCTACAGAATGACTAAGCAGTCTAAGATTGACATTTAATTCTCATCAGTGCAGTTGGTGTAAACTTCGTTTATCCCCTGCCGATTTGTATAGCCGAGTGGGACATGTAACCATACCGTAACCCCCAAAACGAGTTTGTCTTTTGGATTTGCAGACTCTAGTTTTAAAAAGATACAAAAAAGCAGAGTTTACTGTCTGCATTTGACTGCAGATTGTATTTGTCAGTGTAATCGCTTATCGCTATCTCTTATGCTTAAGAGTGCTAAGATCAAGTTCCAATATTACAATTGAACAGACGCTAAATTGCTCTACTGTCTTCTACACCAAAAAGATTCATGCGCCACCGAAACAGAAACTCACGACTAAAATTTCGGACTTACAGTTGATACTTGCCCGTGAAAGAGATTGGATTATTGACACAGCAAATATTGAACGTAAGCAAAGTTTCAAAACTTCAAGCCTCATTTTTATTTACCACATTTCCACCGAAATTACTGATTATAATCATTGGCCTTATGTAACATCATCCGTGTCAACTGCACTGATGAGACGTCAAATGTCGAAACAGTATTTGCGTTTTTGTTATTTTTTTCCGTGTTTTCATCAACCCCCCTTTTGCTCTCGCTGATATAAATAATAAAAAATGTTTAATATCTGCTATTAATGTTCAACACAACGTAGGCCCCCTGTTGTTTGTTGTTTCAGAAACTATGTTTATGAAATTTTTGTAACATCAATTTCTGTGCCTGGTGAAGGAAACATCTTTTATACGTTTGACGCCACGATTAATGAAGTTATCCGTTCAGGTAAACAATACTAGGCTTTTTGTTTGTTTCCGTTTTATTATCAAATTTCGCTAATCATACTGCTGAATGTCAGTTAAATATGTTCGTAGATTTCATAATACTCCAGCGACAACTTGTCGCGAGTAAGTGGTTATTCGCAAGCTTCGTCTCACCTCCAACATTTTTTTTTACAAGAGAAGCAAAACTGAATGAATCGGCAGTGCATACTGCATGAACTTGTCTGTTGGCTGACGGAACATAGTATTGTGAGCGCGTAGCGAAGCGGGTTACAACATTAAGCCCAATTTCGAATTGAGGTAAAATATTGAAATTCATTTCGGCGTACCGTCAGAAAAGTACACAAGGGCCGCTGCCGGTCCGCAGACCGGCGATTGAAAAACACTAGTCTTGAGCACCGGACTGGTTTCCTTTACCAAAACGCTGCTGCACCGGTCTGCTTGTTTGTTTCTTTGCATGACGTTGGTGTCACGCTGGTGTTACGTCATCACCAGTAACTTTAAACGTAAAAATTAGAGGTATTAGAGTACAGTTAGGGGTGGGTAGATTAGGGATGGAGACCCTGGGGTTCGAGAGCAAAAAGGGCCATTTCAACATAAAAAGCCGGTGGTGATCAAGATTCTAGACCAAGAGTAGCCAATTCCTCTAGTCGGCGGGTCAGGTGTGGGAAAATGAAGTCCTTGGTGGCTGGATTATTACATAAATAGTATTCAATATCTTAATCACACAATTATTTATTCACTTAAATGCAAGAAATAAAATAATAATTCTAAATCTAACTGATAACAGCCGAAGAATAACTAACCGTCACGTTGTCACAAAGTGGTGGGAGATGTATACAACACTCTCTGCTGTGACCTAATTTTCAGCGATCGCGCTAAACTACAACAAAGCGTTGTGGCTAAAGCAATGATTGTAGTTTTACAAGCGCACTAAGGTAATTGTTTGTTTCACAAGCTTGCACTTACAGTTCGGTGAGAACCTAGCGATCGGCAACTGTCAGGAATGAGGCCTATGGCCTCGTTACAGAGCATAGTTAGATACGGTCTGCGGACCGGTCAAAATTCCTTCACGGGCTGTATGTTGCCCATGCTTGATCTAGACACTGCCCTACTGTCAAGCCCTTTATGGAAAGTAGCAAGAAACAAGCTCATTTTTCTCGCTAGCCTTACTGAAAAATGAATTTGAAAGGATGAATTTGTTTCCTCTATCAATGTTTTATGAATTGAATAAAGTTGAGTAGTCACCAAAAGCTGTGGTAATAAATAGTGGGTCCCAACTCTGAAAAGATTAGGAACCACTGTAACAGCTGGACCGGCTGCGTTAGACTTCAATAGGAGTGCTTCATTGCTTAATGCACATACTCGGTAATTACTGCTATATTTTTTGGAATTTGTTGAGCTGGTTAAAATGCACCGGTACCTATCGTGTATAACTGCTATGGTTTACGCTATTACTCAATCGGCTTTTAGTATGTTTAGGCGAAGAATGTTATAAAATATTAGTTGGCTTATTCTTACCTTATTTACGTCATTTTTATATACTTTTGGCCCAGCCTATTGTCAGAGAGTACGCAGTAAGCTTTTGATGGTGATGAGGCGCGTAAAAGACACTTATTAAAAAAAAAAAACACAACTTATGTAGATCTGAGCTATAAGGTCTTTTAACGTAAAGTATATCGGAGGAGGTTTGTGTGCAGCGCGCTTCGTGGTCCGACCAGCTTCCCTCATCTATGTACGCCACTGCCTGTTGCAATAACTTGTGATCAACAGATTTTATACTGCTGGTACCAAAACCGGGGTATCAAAACAGTTTTAGGTTCGAATTATAACTACACAATGTATACTTTATTTACCGATCATGTGAGTTTTTGCGAAGTACAATTTCTTTGTTGTAACACTTAAATTTGCAGGCAACGTTGGTGTTAGAAATGGCAGCAAAGTGCAGTTCGTTGTTAGAAGAGATTGTTTTGAAAAATGTAATGATGATATTCTTAAACCTCCTAACAAAACGCTGAATGTGGTAGGTTAATTTTTCTGAAGCAGTTTTACTTAACACTCATCTTCATAAAGACAATCATAAATAATCAGCAACTCGAATTTAAACAAGAATCAAATGTTTGCTCGCCTGGTCTCTGCATGATTTTTCTAAACAAAGTTTCTGACTGTACCTAATCATGAAAAATATCAATTTCGTCGTATTCATAGAGCATATCATGCAAAACAGGTGTAGGCTTCATTGATTTTTGTTATGAAACACACTTTTTGCGTTGCTTACTTTAAGTATTAGCTTTTTTATTTTTATGTTTTGTGATACAATAGCTTGCTGCCTCAGTTTTTTATGCAATTTATTGTCGATGAAGGAAAGAGCAATTCCTCGAAATGTTTAGTATTTTTTTAGGTGATAATTTTTATCTTTGGCGTTCTGGAAAAATATTGCATTCAAAATGCTTATCCTTAGCTGAGCAACTTTAATTTTTCAAAGTTGTTTGTAATGAAAATTAGCCTGTAGCCAAAATTGTTCGCAAAAGTGTGTGATACGTGAAAAAACTCATTTTGTCAGGTTGTTTGTGTAGAATTTTAAAAAGTAAAATTCTCTCCTTGCGCAAAATATTGTAGGTCAACAACAAAAAACAGCTTTAATGAAAATCTTACTGAACACATTTTAGTTGCTTGTTTTGTTTTTTGAGGTGTACTTGTGCGATGTTGCTGTAGATTAGAAGCATAAGTCTGCGTGGTAAATAAGTCTGCGTAGCAAATAAGTCTGCGTAGCGATGTGTCTGTGTAGCATACATCCGCAGTATTCCTGTTTTATGTTTACAGTATAGCAATGTTTTGAAAATCAATGCTACTCTTCTTGTTATGGGTCGCCCTGCTGATATATACCACGACAACAACGGAGAACAAAAGTGAGATCATTTGTTTATTTACCTTTCTGCATATTTCAGAATGATTTTACTGCAAGCGATAAACTTGAATTATAGTGATAATACTGAAAGTGGAAAATTTGCAAGTTGAAAGCAAAAAAGGGCTATAATGTTGGCATCATCGCGAAGGTATTAAGTAGCGTATTGGCATTTCGTAATTGACTTATTGTGGACTTTCATACAATTCAAATTTGAAACGCTATTTCAGTTCAAAACAAATTAGCCTGTCCTATCCCTATTTGGACAAAAAATTTTAGCTTGGAGTTTTAATTTAATCCGAAACCGCAGTTTTATTTTTTGATGTAACCGTTATTTTCTGCGTGCTGAAACCGAAGTATTTTTTAGGCATCAGTTTCTTTTGGACGATAAAGCCTTTATTGAGAGAGTTATACCGGAAAAAAAATGCGGAGCTTATGAAAGAGTTTGTCCGAGTCAAAAAAAAGATTGCGCCAAACTTTTGCGACAAATGACTGCTTGCAGAAATTATAATTTACTAAAAGAAGGATTGCGTCAAGGTTGCGATGTGTGAAAAAGTTTTCTATTCAAGGAATTGAGCTCTGAACAGTGATTTTCATTTGATTTTTGTTCTGATCATTACTGTATAATCAAGATCATGGTGATAACGGTTTGCGTACCGTAGGTTAACCAAAATCAGTATCGTTAGTTTTCGTTACTGCTTGAAACCCTGCTGGTACTTTTGTAAGATTTATAACTCCATAAACGAGTTTCTAAGCTAAATTACTCATATTTTTGTGTGTCACTTTTGTTTTTTTCGGTGATTTCCAACTCAAATTTTCAATTTTTGAATTACGAAATCAGTTTGTAAATAAAACTATATTTAGAGTTGCTGTTGGTAATACCGTGGAAGCATTACAACAAAATTTGAAAACATCATATGATCTGACTTTTTTTCATCGCATAGGCAAGCAGGCTTTGAATCCCAGGCATTTTTATGTTCTTTGTGATCGGTTAGAAACCAACTATTCAGGACTGCTGATGACTTGATGAATGCATAGTGTAGGGCAAGATTTCCAAAAATATTTATGTTTTGAAGCCCTTGGAGAGTCGTAAATTCAACGCAGAGCCTACCAAACAACAATACATGGTAAAAGTTTGAAAGACAACAATATCATACTCACCAATTGAAATTAAACGACTGTTTTCAATCGCCATAAAGCAGAGAAAGCAAGTCTTTATGAGTGATTCTGCATGAGCAGGCTGGGTCGAATTTGCACAATGAGAAGCGCTAAGTTATTTTAATTTAACGTTTGCCCGCTAGTGATTAGCGACCGGATTCTCTAAATACTTAAAGGTCTGCATGGCCGATTTCAAAAAAGAAACGATCTTTATGTGATCGTGTCGAGCCCTTTCGTTCGTTACGGGAACCCTAAGCTTCAGCCAGCAAAGCCTATTGCAAAGTGGCAAATCCGACTCTGTGCACGAAGAATAATGAACTGTAAAATAACTAAAAGTGTAAAAGTAATTATAAACGTCCAATCTTCTTATACTCGCGGTATAACGCCGAAACGTGTAACGAGTGGCGGGACCTATCTTTAGTGCCCGAGCAACACAACTCCGAAAAAACGCCGAAGCGGTGACGGGCCATTGGCGATACTGCATGTGTCCGATTTGATAAGCCTGGTAATCGAAACCCAGACCTCGCGCCGATAGTAATGTATTGTATTAAACCACTATTACGATATGAAATTTTTACAAATCGCTTCTGGAGCTCTTATATAGATTACTTGTTTCAAAACTTGTGGCGTAGTGGAGAAGACAAAGTTGTTCAGCTTGTGATAACATCTTCGGAATAAGTTTTGCGCAAAAATGCTGTGCAATGTGCAAATAAATCAGTACTTCTACAATCTTGAAAGCTCCTCCAAATTTTGATATCAACAAAAAATAAAAAAGTTTTGCTTGCTTGATAGTATAATGAAGCGAGTTTACAGTGTGCACCGTCATGACTTAGCAGCTTGGCAAGACAGTTGTAAAGGTGAAAGTACGCCTTTATGTTTTCGAGTCACTGCGTAATGTTTAGCACTCTGCCCATGCGATCGAATATCGCCTTCCTTAGGGGTACGGAGCTGTTCGGTATGAACTGCTTTCAGAGTTAAAAAATAACGAGTGACATTAAGCAAACTTTTTACACAAAATTCGCCGCATGAGTTCGTTATTCGATACTTGCTATTGCGTCATTTAAAAACTCATAGAGAACTGCAATTTGCAGTTTTGTATGCATGCTTGCGCTTTTGCATTTGTGTTAAAAACTGGTAGATATTCCATGCAGAAATTGGATGATTGTCAAATAACGAATGTTTGGTAAATTCGTGAATATTTTGGAAAATATCGCCCAACAAATTTTAAAAACCGTTCTATAATTGAAAACCATCCTTCAAAAAATCTGTTAAAATACAGAACCAAGATGCACCGAAGTGGGCGAAGTTGACGCTACACAATCATGCGAAAACTGAACGCATTTTGCCACTGCGCGCATTTTTTTTTTTTGTGAAAAATACCCTATGTGTCCTATGCCAAACTTACCGTTTATTGCATCTTATTCGATCCCACATTAAGTGGCAGTAGTCAGAGCTTTGCACTCGGTACTTAAAAAGTAACGGCGATATCGATACCGATATTTTGAGAAAAGTAACAACGGTACCGATAACGGTACATTTTTTAAAAAGTAACCACGATAACGATATTTGGTACCGATTTTCGATACATTTCAAACGAAAAAGTTTTCTTGCTTTTTTTCGGTTTTTAGCCCGTGGATTACGAACTCCTAGGGGTTCACAAGAAAACTTCTGGGGGTTCTTTGATGTAGGAGAGTGAGTAGCCAACAAAAGACTTGGAAGGGGGAGCGAGGGCAGGAATTTAGACAATGAGAGACCCTGTTTTCATTGGCTTTCAGTAATCGATTTTTGAAAAAAAGTCCCACACGTCAAATAGAAGTATCAGAGCCTTGCCCCCTTCCTCGGCTACACCGACTTGAAAGCGGCAGTCAAGTTTTCATGTGTTACTAATGTTTAACATCCTATACTAGAAAAAAATGTGTATTGTAGTAGTAGTGGTTTATTTTATTTAACGACCAGAGAAACACCAAATAAAAACAAGGAACATAAACAGTGGCCGAAAAACAGGTTAAAGCGACGAAACGACATACGTTAAAACGTGCAGGAGTTAAAAAATAAACACAACTTTAAAAAAAATGCACGGTCGCTGCACCTTAGGTTAAATTTTGTTTGCTATAGGCCTACTTAAAAAAACGCAAAAAAAAATACGCCACGTAAAGAGTAATGACCAGAAATAAAAAATGGGTAACAAAGCAAAGTTTACTTGAACGAGAGTTTAGATGTAAGCCAATAGTAATTTGACGTTCAAATACGGTACCGATAGTGGTTAAAAAATAATAGGCTAATAATCAACTTTCATCAGTAAATAGGCTCATATTGTTCTAGTCAGTTGAATACGCAACAAAACTGATGCAGATTAAAGAAATAATTGATACAACGTAAGATCGTTGGGATTGGAAGCTGGAAAACCAAGAAATTTGAAATGCTCATCGATTGGGAGATGGCTGGAGAAACTCAAATCTGTAAAAGAAAATCTAACTGCAGATAACTGTTTTTGCCCTTTAAATCAATTAAATGTAGGTACATAATGCAATTACGGTATAAACTTTTTACAATAAATTTATAAGTTACTGGAGTGGAAGGCCAAGTCATGCACGTTTTTTTTGATTGCTTTTTTGAAAAGAATTGTGCGATTTGTTTTGCCGAATGGTTATTGGAATAGAATTCTAAGTCAATAGACCTCGATATTTCAAAGATTGTTTAGTCAATTCGATTCTACAAAACCGGGGGAATAGATTAAACTGACTTCTAGTCTGACAAGAGGTACCACAAGTTAACTAGCTGTCGTCAAGGAGATTCCGAAAAGTGACTGGCAAGTCATTGTGCAAATTTTTGTACATAAAGCTAGCAGTTTCTAATTCTTCTAATTGATAAATCGTCAAAATATTATACTGTTGCATCAGAGTTTTTACATTATCTCTATAATTCAGCTTAAATATTAATCTAATAAACTTGTTAACCGAACTTTGAAGTTTTTTTAACCATGGTGTTGAGTGCGGTCATTCAGATAGCTAGAAAACCATTTTAAAGGTAGACACCCTTTACCCCGTAGTGCATTAATTTCTGTAACAATATTTTATGATCTATAGTATCAAACGCTTTGGATAAATCTAAAAATACTACAATCATTGATTGCTTTTTTTCAAAGGCTGTCGTGATATTTTCAACTAAGAGCGTAGTTGCATGGCTGGTAGAAAATTTTTCGTAAAACCAAATTGATTTTTGTGAAAAAACCTTGTCCAGTCAAGAAACTAACGAGACGTTTATACACCAATTTTTCCAAAAATTTTAACAACACAGGTAATAAGCTTTATTGGCCTGTAGTTGTTAACATCATGGGTCGAACCTTTCTTAAAAACAGGTACCGGTACTACTTTAGCTGCTTTAAAAGCATCAATAAATTCACCGTTACTTGAAGAGAGATTATAAATGTGAGCAATAGCCCATAGTATGTTGTCCGGGGTAGCCTACATTTTGAAGCTTTTGAAGGGATCCCATCCATTCCACTACTATTTTTTGATTTTAAATCAGTAATAATTCTTTTAATCTCAAGAGAAGTGGGGTTAAGGTAAAGGGAATTTGAAGAAGGAAGAGGCAAGTATTTCTCGAAATTATGAGTAGGAGGAAGTTTGTTGACCAGCTTAGTGCCAACTTCAGCAAAGTAAAGATTAAAGTGATTAGCAATTGTTGCGGCATCACTGGTCAACTGGTTGTTAATTTTAAGAGTAGAGCAGGCATCTAATTTCTTTTTACAGAGGAGATTAATTTTCCATGTTTCTTTCAAGTTATTTTTATGTCTCTCAAAAACTTATGAATAACAAGCTTTCTTTTTTCTTTTAAGGTACGAAAGTGGATGATTCTTGCTTTATTATAATTAACTTTGAAAAGTAAATTTTTCTTAGCTCAGTATTTTTTGAACATCTTTTCCTTTATTTGCAATAGTTTTTGCAAATCTTTATCAAACCAATTGTTGTTATGTAATGGTATCAATGGAAACAATTTATCAAACACTTGGTGATACTTAGGCCTATCTGCCAAAAGTATTTAAGACTGATTAGTTTTGGTTTCGTTTAAAATAGGGTTTACATCATTTTTTGCAAATCAAGATTAAATTTTCTCATATTAGCATCATTAAAGCTTCTAGTAAGGATATTTGAAGAAGTAGCTTTACTTTTATCAGCGCACATAAATGCAGGCAAGTGGTCTGATACGGAATGCAAAATAATACCAGATTTTATATGATCAATATAAGCATTTGTCCATATGTGATCTAACACTGTTGCACTAGTATCTGTAATTCTAGTAGGCTTATTTATTATAGAGCAGAAGTTATAATTTCACTTTACCTCAGTGAAATCACTAACGTGAGTATTCTCATTTGATTTTGCTAGATCATAACTAAAATCACCAAATATATAACATTTTCTTTTGGCATCCAGCTTTTCAAGACATTCCGTTAGTTGAAGTCTAAAATCAAGATGTGCTGTAACATGGTCTACAGGCAGTGGTGAAATTGAGCCGGAGCTCCGCCCCAAACTTCTCCACTATCACCGAAGCGCGAGCTCCGGCAGTTCCTGGGATAACGACTGTTACTGGATCGATCAACCGAATCACCCTGTGATGCTAAGTAATCGTCGCATTAATATCCCTGTCTTTCACATCACGACCGCAAGGCTTTTATAGGTGCATTATTTGCTAAAACCGCAATTTTAAACCTGTCGATTATACTACGTTTATGATGTCAAAATGTTTTGTGAATGGGAGTAAAGGAGAACGAATACTGGGCTACCAGACGTAGGTCTACTGCTCTCTTGCTCAACGGCAAGGACTAATAAGTGAGTGGTTGAGGTACCGGTACCTTATATATGCGACGAGCGTTTTGCATGAAACAGAAGGGTTTATTTATTTGTATTAACACAAAAATAACAGGATTGTTTTTATGAAGCAGTAATGTAAAGCACTAAAGATGTGGTTAAAGTGGGATGTTGTGTGATGAAGCAATAGGAATAGGTGAAGTCTTAATCACTTATACTGGCGTTTTTGACCTGCACATGTGATGTAACCCAATATCTTGCAAGTTAATTACAACTTTATCTATTATCGTTTTAGCATATTATAGCCAGCGGTTAATTTAACAAAATATGAAAAGAAAAGCCCATTCGAACATAAGTAGCTTCTTCAAAAAAGTCGCCAGGTAGGTAGTCTAGTCTATTTCTCTCTTCCATTCTATCGTTACTGGAATTCCGAAGGAAATTAGTTTTTAGTTGTGTTCGTGTTGTTGTGAAGTGGAGATAGCCTACAAAATTGTGCTATGCTGTATATTTACTAAGGTGATTGCTGATCAGCTTAGTGAGCAAAAATGTTTACGAATACGTAAGCCTAGCCGTACCGGTGCTTTTCGGTTATCATGCAGTAATTAAGCTTGGGGCTCGTGGTCTATACACGCCGCATCGTCCCTGTTGTCTCTATAATCATAATGCCTGGTTCAAATAAATGCTTCGCTATAGTTTTCTCGGCTTCATAGATTCTTCACAGCAAATTAAGAAAACATGGAAACCAAGTCAATTCCATACTTTATAATTTTTTTCTCAAGCTCAGTAAAGGCCTAATAAATAGTAATATGTAATATACCTTCCGTTTACATAATATGCCTTTAAATATTCTCGCGACCATGCAGTCTTCATTTGTCACAAACAAGAAAATTGTCAAGAAGAAACTGTTGCTTCGTCCGTATCAACTGAAACTCAGCCGATTGAAGAAGAAGTAGCTGGCGAAGTAAATGAAAGCGTTATTGCAGTCGCTATCAGTGTCGAGGATGAGGAAAGTGTTACAGGTATAACGGGGCAGGAGGTATTAATGCTGGAGACAAGTGGCCAAAATGCTGGACAGAGCAGCTAGTGAAAGATTTTACAAACAAATACTCATGGTTCTACAGTAAGAATAATTGTTTGGGATGTACGACCTGCAGAGCTGCAAAACTGGCTCCAGATCACATGATGCAAGGAATGTTTTCCCTATGCAATGGTGCGATGCCGCTGTGCAGCCCTACGGTGATGGCCGTCCTGCGCAGTTAAAGGCTTTGAGAAAAAAAAACTGCTGAGCTCAAAGAAAGCAAAATTTATAAGTTACTCTCGGAAATTCTCTGAAAGAGATGATGTTTTGCCACATATGATGCACCAAGCGACTGAGCGGGAAAATGAGATAACGGTCAGAGTTTTCGCATTTAATTGACCTTCAACATCTTAACGAGGTAGATATGTGTCACGTTCTTCACAGCAGAGTGAGTGTAGCCGGTATATGTGATCACATTGGCAATGAGATGAGAAAAAATGTGGTAAAAGCAATAAAAGATTCTCGCGAAAAAATTGGCATAATGATCGACGAAGCAACCACTAATTCGCTAAAATCGTCATTGGTTGTTTGTTTGCGATTTTTTTGCATGGTAAGCTCACATTCATGTTTCTGGATTTAATTGAATTGGAAAAATCGGACTGCCAGAACATTTTAGACACTTTACTTCGATGCATAAAAAAGCACGGAATGGATAGTGACTATTTGCAAAAACACTTAATTTGTTTTGCCAATGATTGGGCATCAGTTATGACTGGAAGGGCATCGGGTATAGCCACAAAATTGAAGGAAATGTTTCCACAGGTTGTTTTCTGGCACTGTTCTAATCATAAGCTGGAACTTGCTGTGAATGACTGTGTAAAGGCTGTAGGAGGGATGAACAATTTCAAAATACTTATGGATAAATTGTACAGTTTATACAGTGCCTCTCCAAAGAACAAGTGGAGTTGCAAAACGCAGCACAAAGCCTGGAAACAAAGTTGTTGAAGATAGGTAAAATGCTGGATACTAGGTGGGTAGCCTCCTCTTACAAAGCCGTTTCTGCTGTAATGAAGAGCTACGCAGCACTTGCAGAACACTTTAAGTCTGCATCTCGTGACATCAAAAGAGATGGTCGTGAAAAAAGCAAGTCTCTGGGAATGCTATCGTAGTTGACTACTTAATCGTTTGTTCTGAACTTTACTCTTAGAACTGATGCTCTGCAGGAACTATCAGCACTTTCCCTTGACCTTCGGTCTCGTCAAATTACATTTGTGGGGGCACATAAACGGATCAAAATTGTGATCGCTGAGTTTCTTGCCAGGAAATGTAAGCCAGGAAAATTTTTGGATGAAGCCTTCAGGGAAATCGAAGAGCACACTACGTACAATGGTGCGCTTATATCGGAAAATAGCCGAACTACAGTCCTTATTATTGATGCTCCACTATTTTATCAGGCATTAACCGACGATCTTATTACGAAGCTCTAAAAGACTGTATCAAGAGCAGGAAATAAAAATGTTGACGCATACAAAAATCTGTACAATGCATTGGTAAACGATCTGCAAGTCCTTATCCCAGAGAACCGGCCTGCTGAGTTTGATGCCCTGTTTTGGCAAGACGCTATACTGAACATGTGAAAGCGTTTCCAATTATCTGATAAACATCATGACATCATCAATGATTTTAGAGAGTTTAAACTGAAATTAGGACGCATCACCTCAAAGTCCCTGCAACCATTAATAAAATCTTCAGAAACTCTAATTGTAAGCACTGCTGAGTGTGAAGGAGCTTTTAGCTCAATGAACAAAATATTGACGAAAACCAAAAATAAGCTGAAGGTCGCGAGACTAAGTGCGTTGATGTTTGCAGAAATTGTTGGCCCACCTCTATCTACATTCAAGCCAATGCCTTACGTAAGGTCATGGATCTTGTCAGGCAGAAAATGTGCTGATAACGTTAGCTGTAAGAGGAGGAGTAAAAGTACCAACGAACAGACTAACTACGCTCATTTAGAAACTTAACTTTAATCTTGATTGATGATCGTTGGCGGTATATTGTTCAGCCGTCATCATCATTCTAAACTATTTATCACGCGCTTCCAAGAACCTTTGACTGTTTCTTCTGTTTTTTTTTACTTTTCCGTAGAGAATCTCGCCGAGGAAAATTTTGTTACAATTCTTATTGCGGAGCATTACCGGCATTCATTTTACTTCGCGACTTAGAGCTCATTAGTAGCACTGGTGCATTATTTTAGTGGAGACAGCATGCAAGTGTGACATATATTTTATTTTCTTTTTTTACTCAAAAAAAACCTCAGCTTCTTGATATCATGCTCCATAACCATAATCCAGAGTGTGCTCATTGTGCTGAGCATAAAATGAACGTGTAGGAAGTTGTGATAGAAAACATAATTCCTTGTCAAGATTTCGTTACCGGTATCGCGATTATTATAAACAGTTATTTTCAGCCGCTCAAAAATGCTCATCACCGAATGAAACATGGTCGTACAGGACCACTATTAGTTTTTTGATAAGGATTCCGTTAACCTAAGTTGCAAGTTTCTGCTTTCATACCGATATGCACTGCCAAGCCATGATATGTTACTTGATAGCTGTAAAATCTAACTTAGACAGCGCACCAATGTCTGTCAGTCTGCGTGGACCCTACAGGCCAGGCCATCCATATCCACTAGATTACTGGCGAGGTACTGACGCAGTCTCAGTTTCAAATGCTCGTGCCCTTTATTAAAAAGATTTCACAATAAAGTATCGAGTCAAACGAGTAATGAGATTTGAAATAATTTACACTTACAGACTTACACCAGCACCTACTCACAACCTTATTCAAATAGAATCGTAAAATGGCAAGTACGGTACAATACATTTAATTATGAAATTGTTCTAATGCTCAACAGCTAAACTGACGGAAACCATACCTAGTACAAGGAAAACCTATTGAGGATTACTAACGATACCGCACTATTCACTCCTGCTCTAACAGCTGCCGGATATAGAAGAAAAATAAAGCACATGTAAGCAAACAAATAACAAACTGGCAGCGACCTCTACCGGCAAACGCCAAAATATTACAAATGAGCAAGGGCCAATAAATAGCATGTTGTAGTTTACAATAGCTTCGTGCGTCATATTGCCCGAAGACCGACAACTTTGACCCCCGCGATTATTGCTTCTACCGGTCTTTTTTGTTATGCTCGGAGTTGATTCTCAAGGAGACTGGGTTCGATACTCCGCCGAGTCATACTAAAGACTTTAAAAATGGTATCCACAGCTACTCAGCTTAGCGCTCGGCATCATGGGTAGCGTGGAGAATGAAATTGGTTAAAACGTACCTTGTCCTATAAATTACTTCAGTCCTGGCGCTACAGGACCTTGGTAGTTATAAAACGCCTAAAAACAACCTAATGTTTCATTTCGTTCTCTGCAAACCGTAGATCTCCGGCACTTCTATTTTACCAATTTCATCACTAACAACTAAAAAGCAATGTCCTTCCTGGCCTACCAGACGGGAAGTCATGACGACTTCCTCTTGTTGGGTCAGAGGCTATAACAGCACTCCATCACCAACAGTGCAATGCACTCCAGTAAATCGTATCCGAAGGGATGAGTGATCCTGACAAGATTATTCGTCCTGGAAGATGAATGTTTCTTACCTGAGGGCGGCTGATGAAGACTAATAGCCAGAAACAGCGCTGTCT
This sequence comes from Trididemnum miniatum, assembly GCA_964006365.1. Taxonomy (NCBI): domain Eukaryota; kingdom Metazoa; phylum Chordata; class Ascidiacea; order Aplousobranchia; family Didemnidae; genus Trididemnum; species Trididemnum miniatum. The sequence continues at coordinate 36,787,853 of OZ023231.1, read as the reverse complement.
CGCTCTACGGATACGATTTACTGGAGTGCTTTCTCTGTTGGTGATAGAGTGCTGTTATAGCCTCTGACCCAACAAGAGGAAGTCGTCATGACTTCCCGTCCGGTAGGCCAGGAAGGACATTGCTTTTTAGTTATTGCTCTTCACCCTGGCCACGCAAAGAGTTTGACTGGAATGGTGACGTAGCCACACGAGTGGATTGCGTACCACAAAGGTTAAATTCTTTAAGAAATATTTATCCGAAGGGATGAGTGATCCTGACAAGATCATTCGTCCTGGAAGATGAATGTTTCTTATCTGAGGACGGCTGATGAAGGCTAATAGCCAGAAACAGCGCTGTCTCGCTCTACAATTTCATCACTGTCGAGAGAGGAACGATAAATTGCACCACAAACAATGGTTTCTTTGTCTACTTGCACATTAATAAAAAGAGATTCGAAAATTTTCTCATCCATTACAAACAATTCATTAATGACATTAAATTGAAGACTGTTTTTCACATAAAAGGCAACCCCACCCCCTAGACAAGCTTGACGGCTATTCGATACAAATTTGTACCCATCTAAGTTATTGTAAGGTCCAGAGTGCGTTGGTCTGATCCAAGTTTCACAAATAGAAATTACATCAGACTTGCATTGCGTGCTCAAAATCAGGGCTTCCAATTTGCTGAAGTTCAACAGATTGACTATAGATCTAATATTAAGGGCTAAGGCAGTAAAGGTATTGTTTAAAAGAAAGATTTTTGCTTTTACAGGATTCCAAATATTGTTCATTTAGAGTAAGGGAAGAATCAATGTCTAATTCACTATCATTATTTAACAAATGTAAAAATTTATTATCAAAAAAAGCATGCAAGCGAGCGGACGTGTGTAGACGAGCGAGGAAACTGCAGCTGCGCAATCTAAAAAACCTAAGAAAGCAGAGCATCAACCGCGCTTTAAGGATTTTGTTTGCAAGCTAACACTGAAGTCAATTTCATAAGCAGCGCTGTACTACTGTAAAATCAATCATACAGAATGGAAGGAACTAATAGCAAGCTTGATAAAATTCTGGACACCTTGACGAATCTAACGGAAAGAGTAAATTCAATTGAAAGTAGACTTGCTTCTAATACTGAAAGAGTGAGCGAACTTGACCTCAAGTTAACCAAAAGATGCGATAATATTGAAGAAAGTTCTGCGAAGTGTGAACGAATGGAGGCATTAGAGAAGAAATTTGATTTCATGCAAGCTTCTATCGATAAAAAAACTGATGACCTTGAAAAACTTACTGATGAATGTAATGTCCTCAAGACGAAGCTCCAAATGCTTAAACACGAAACTGAGCAAGAACTACTGGCTAACGAAATTTATAGTAAAAGATTCAACATACTAATTCATGGTATCGAAGAGAACAAAGAAAATGCATGGGAGACGAAGTGCGAAAGCGAAGATAAGTTTCGAAGCTTTTTGACAAACGCCCTGAAGATCCCAAACTCACACGAAATCGTTGTAGCAGATGTGCACAGGTTGCCTCAGCACTCGGTTTCAAAACATGGCCGTCGAATTACGCGACCGATTATAGCAAAACTAACAAGCTACGTGGACAAAAATTTAATCATGAAATCCTTGAAAAACCTGAAATCGTTCAATCAATCTCGAAAAGATGAATTTGGTGATAGAATGAGCTACGTATGCGTGACAGAGCATTTGCCACGAGAACTTCAATTCCAAAAAAAACGGCTTCTTCCGGCATTTAAAAAAGCCAAGTCACAAGGTAAGAGAGCCGTATTTAAGATCGAGCACTCTTCCTACTGCCTTTATATTGACAATGTCAAATATGATCAACCTCTTAATGAACACGAGGCGGCGGGAAGTTCATCTGACTCCTAAAGTAACTAACATCAACGGATGGCGAACGCTATTATTATTAACCGATCAATGTAACTGCGCTATTGCTTATATTCTAGCTCCATGTGGTGCTACATAGACTTGATAATGTGACAATGATATGAATAATATAAGCGCATACAATCGCTAACGTTGAACGTGTGCTAACTAGACCATCCATGACCAATCGCAAGCTGTGAAACTTAACTTCTTATTCTCAGTGTCCAACACCCTTTTGTAATATTTGAGCATCTAGGGCTCTGCGAGTGTTTATTTATGTGCATTAGAACTGCCGCAGCTCCAGTTACTTGCAAAGCTATATGAAACAGCTTTTCTACGTCTTAGGAACCTCGTTTTTGTTTAGCTGTATTTAATTTTGCTCTTTGTTTTTTTTTTCATGGCGCCTGATCATTCGTGTGATGGGGAGTTGTCAGGATCCCAGCATTCGAGTCAAGCAGCCGAACCCAGTGACCATCCAAACGAATTGTGCGACCACGTTTTTAATGAAATCACAAGTAACGTAAACAAATGTCAATATGCCGATCTAAGTAATGACGATGTTATTTTTACCAATGAACTCGACTCCCTGATCCTTGTGCATCTCAATATAAGAAGCTTGAGTAAATACTCTGACGATTTGCATACATTCATAGCCTCCTTACCTTTTAAACCTGATATCATTTCACTTTCCGAGTCACGTATTGACCAACCTAGCGTAAATATTGATATAGAAGGGTATGATTTCGTCCATGTTAAGTCAAAATACGGGCGAGCGGGTGGGGTTGCCGTTTACACAAACGTGCAACTAAAATTTTCTCAAGTGCAATATTTTGACTTTTGTGGTTCAGAAGCAATTTGGATAAAACTTCGGCTTTCAAAAAACAACAAATCTTTCTTAATTGGTACGGTTTATAGACACCCCAAGGAAAATATGAATGAATTCATTGAAGATTTTTCCGAATGTTTAGAAAAATTAGCAAGCGAAGATACCACCTTCTACATCTTAGGAGATATTAACATTAATATCAACGAAAGTTCCAAGGAAGCACTGCTAGTAAAAAAATACACACACGCAGTAACTAGTAGCGGAGCTGTTTCTCTAATTACCAAACCTACACGAGTCACAGATAATTCGGCAACCACAATTGATCATATCATCACCAATGATGTTAATCATGATATAGTGCCCCGTGTCATCTGTAATTCAATGACAGATCACTATCCGATCACTTGTAAACTCTCAAAGATTCCAGTTTCTCGTGAACATTTTAATATGGAGTAACAGGGATAAAAGTAAATTCTGTAGGGAAGATTTTTCAGAAGATTTATTTAGTAAATTGGAAAACCTGATGTCTTGTAACTTACCTCTTACCCGCGAGAATTTCGACGCCGTATTTGATCAGTTTGTTGAAACGATTGCTGGTACGATTGACAGACATGCACCGCAGAAACGCTTGAGCCGAAAGCAGGCCAAACTTGCTAGAAAACCCTGGATAACTAAAGGAATCTTAATCTCAATTAAAAAAAAGAATTTTATGTTTAAAACTCATTTTATCAACGGAAATCCTATCGAAAAACACCTTTTTTGTCGTTATTCCAATATTCTAACCAAAATTAAAGCTCTTTCAAAGAAGCAACATTTTTATACCGAATTCGCAAAAAATAAGACGAATGCACGTAAAACCTGGGAGATCATTAGATCGGTATTGCCTAATAAATCGAAACGTGAGCCCCCTTGTTCCCTTAAAGTTAATGGTACTACCTCGGAAGATCCAATTACTATTGCCAATGAATTTAATAACTTCTTTTGTACTATTGGATCAAATTTAGCTGACAAAATTGAAGAAATCCCGGACCAACGGCCCGATGATTTCTACGACAAAAGCGTTTACGATTCGATGTATCTTGAACCACCAAAGCTTACTGAAGTATGTGATCAAATTATGGCTCTAAGAGACAAAGCAGTCGGGTACGATAATATTCCCTCGTTTTTTCTAAAATCGGCCAAGCACGTGATTACCCCATTTCTGCAACTATTTATTGACTATATGTTTTCTGAAGGCTACTTCCCTAGCAGCTGTAAAATCGCTAGAATAACCCCAATATTTAAAAATGGAGCGAAAGACGAAACCAATAACTATCGACCTATTTCCATATTGACCTGTTTCTCCAAAATTATAGAAAAAGTCATTTATATTCGACTTATGGAATTTTTTAAGAAAAAAAAAGTTATCTATGAAAATCAGTATGGTTTTCACAGCAAGATTTCTACGGTACATGCCCTGCTGGATGTAGTAACAACTTCATATGATAATATTAACAGTAATCAATTTACCGGATTAGTACTGATTGACCTTAAGAAAGCATTCGACACAGTATCCCATAGCACACTTTTAGCGAAATCAAATAATTATGGGGTTCGTGGTGTGGCGTACAATTTGATACAATCTTATCTGTTAAACAGAAAACAATTTGTCTCCCTCAACAAAACTCGATCTAAGCTTGAAAACGTAACATTCGGGGTTCCACAGGGGTCCTCACTAGGTCCACTGTTCTTTCTCATTTATATTAATGATTTGACTAATGCCTTAAGGCGGCTGCACACAGAGCTCGTTGCGATGCGCCACGACCATTGCGATCACGTTTGCGTCAACTGCTGCGACTGCCAATGCACACAGCTGCGATTTTCTTACGCAAAAATCGTGCGACTCGTGCGATGCGATTCCAGCGACCAATCGCGCTAACTACGCACACAGAATGCGACTGAAGCGAGTGCGGTCATCGCAAGTGAAAAGAAGTGCGTTCTACGATTCCTGCGACGAAGTAGAAAATTTTCTACTTTGTCGTAGGAATCGCTAGCAAAGTAGGTTGTGAAAGCAGTAGGTACAATAGGCTGTAGGCCACGTTTGCAAAAGAAACTAATTTTATGTTCAGTTTTCCGCCTGATCTTTTTTAATTTTAGCTCTTAGCAGAGTATGCTGGCAGTCTAGTCTAGTATAGGTAGTTTTAAAAGTTAAAATATGTTATCTAAGCTTTAAACAAAATAGGTTTAGCAAATTAGCTTATTTCGCTACTCTTCCAATTTTGTAAGTGGTTCAAAAGCAAATCATCGAAAGAAAAACTCTTGATATCAATTTGTTATCAGCAAGCTTTACATTTTAACTCGACCTGTTGCTAAATAAATAAGCAAAGCTTTTACCAACGGCCAAACAAAAGCTTTAAAGCTAGAACTGCAATTTGTCAAACCACGGGTGGGAGTCAAACCGTACAGTAAAAGCGTTGTGATCGTAAATTAATCATCAAAACATAGAAAGCGGCGGAAAGGTAATTTTAAAATAAGATTACATCATAAAGACGAGATACATACGTTTACAAAATATCCATCGGAACACTACCTGTTTTTGAACAGGGCTACAGCAGCAAAATTTTTTAAGCTGCACGGCGGTAACCAGAAGCATCATACATAACAGTACTACTTGATTTTCTACCTTAGTTTTTGTTGAACACAGAAGGCGAAAGTTTGCATTTTTGCCATTGCCTAGCCTGGCGTGTGACGCAAAAGTTGTTGAAACATAAATCCAAGCCAAGCTCATTTTTCCCAGATGTAATAGCATTCATTTCGACGCGGCGTCGTTGCTATCACAACAGTCGCAGCAGATCGCAGCGGTCGCAACGCAAGCGCTCGCGCGCAGTGTGCATAGTTGCTTGATTTTGCCGCTGAAATCGTAGACGCAGGTCGTTTGAACCTTGGGGATTTCCAATCGCAGTCGCAATCGCTAGCCTGTGTGCAGCCGCCTTTAGAAAGTAAACCACGATTATTTGCAGACGATACGTGTCTAATGATTTCTGCTGATAATTTACCAAGTGTGCAAAACAAAATAATTGCTGAGTTGCAGAGGCTCCATATATGGTGTTCAGTGAATAAATTAACCATAAACCTTTCCAAAACCTCTATTCTTATAGTGCCACCAAAATTAAACAGGAACAACAACTTGCAGCCGAGAAATATAGTAGGTAACAACATCCCAATTGATATAGTAAATAGCGTTAAATATCTAGGAGTGTATGTAGATCACCAGCTAAATTTTAAGGACCATATCAAAACAGTGGAAAGCAAAGTGGCTCGGTCTATAGGCATCATGTTCAAGTTAAAACATGTTTTCCCCAAAAAAAAACTTACTACAGCTGTACCATGCGCTTATACATCCAATGTTAGCATATGGAATTCTAATCTGGGGGGCGACTTATCCTTCATATCTAAAGAAAATAAAAACATTGCAAAATAAAGCAATGAGAATCATCTCTGGATGTGACTATCTAGATGACGCTATCCCCATCTATAAGAATCTCAAAATATTGCAAACAGAGGATTTATTTAGATATGAAACCGCCAAATTTGTTTTCTCCTGCATTTCGAAACAAGCTCCGAAGCCTTTTTCTAACTACTTTTTGAATATTAACGACGTTGCTTATAGAACCACGAGACATTCAATTGATAACTTAAATTTATATATTCCACGATATCGAACTAATAGATTACAGAGATGCATAAAGTATCAGGGAGTCAAGGTTTGGAACTCCATTCCAAAAGAATTGAAATCTTTAGAGTTTAAAGCTTTCAAAACCCGTTTGAAAGAATTAATAATTTCAAACTATAATGGTGATTAACACTAATCGAGTTTGTTAAAGCAATTGTAAGGCACATTGTCGCATCCAACGACTTGATTGTAACGTAGCACTTCTGTGATCGGCGCAGCTCGCGTCTCCATTTTACGTCTGACGTGGTCGCACACGCATTTGAACAAAATTCTGAAATTCATAATTAAAGCAAAATTTTTTGTTATATATTACTGACACTGGGTGGTTGCTTGACTCGATGACCGCAGGGTCCATTCGCAACTTCCCGGTCGCCATACCCTGTACTTTGTGTTGTATTAAGTTGCTTTTACCGTATTAACTGACTAAAGGTATGTTTTTGCGACGAAATAAATCTGTTCTGTTCTGTTCAAAGGTAGAGTTTAAATAATCTGCATCAAATGTACCAGTATTTGCTTTGCTCAAGTAAAATTTGCTTATCTTTTCATTGTTTTGTTACTTGGCTGACACTAATATCGTTAGAACAACTATTTTTAGAACATATTTTTGAAGGTCGTGGCAATGGCATGAAATAAACAAAAAAAACACTATTTACAACAACACACAAAATGAGTATATAGAAAAAGAAAAATGGTTAAAATAGTAGAAAAAAGAATTGTTTACGGTCAAGACTTTCTGTACCGGTATAAGAAGATTAAGGATAGAATAAGCCAGCATAAAAAGGTCTATAGATGGTTGCATATTAGCTGTACAGTTGATATCTTAATCATGCTATTTTTACTACCCTCTGTTTGATCTTGAACTGAAAAGTTAAAAGTAATAAAAACAATACATCCAAATGGTCTGTTACTGTAGTAGTGTATTCGCAATGAGTTTATTAATGGTTCCATTAGGAGAGCAAATTTTATTTGCCAGATTACTTTGAAACTCAAAAACTATTCCATACTTGTGTTTTAACAGTTTCCACTTTCTTGTGTTAACGTAAAAAATTAGAATTTAGGAAAAAACAAACAAGAATTTGGTAAAAAAAAAACCAACTTAAAAGTTCATTTAGAGTGAATGATTAGACATAGGCTAAATCAGAGGCCAAATTGTTAATTCCAGTTTTAAGCTTGCTTAGTAGGCCCTAACCTAATTCTAGAGATATCGCTGAAGTCATCGATATAATGCCTTTGCACCGGAAATCTACAATACACTAAACCCTTCATAGTCCAAACATTTTTGAAATCAAAAACATGTCGAGCTTCATCAACGAGCTTGAGACGTCTTTTAGTTAGCGACTCAGTAATTGCAAGCCGCGAGTTCGAGTCCAAGGACTTCGGCTTTGACTTATTATTAAAAACCTCGTTTCTGACTGTTCTTCGGACAAACTTAATTATAATAGGATTCTTCCCTTTTTTAGAGGAGAGAAAATGGCAAATGTCAATGTCAACGCTAGTTAGAGGGGTGGTCAATTGCAGTTTAGAATTTAATACATTTATGACATGCTTTTCTACTACCTTATTTTCAGCATCCTTTAAAGGAAGATCTTTACATCCATGGAGAATTACGCAGTTGCTTCTGCCATATTGTTCCATATCGTCGAGCCTCCTTTCATTTTCCTGTACTTGGGCTGCAATCTGATCTACAGCACACCTTACTAATGTAATCATTTCTGCCAGCTCTTGAAGTTGCCTTCCTTGGAGGTCAACGGACTCTGAAACAATATCAGAAGCGGGGGAAGTTTTGTCTTATCACCTAAAAATTTATTTTGATACTCCTCCAGTCTGGAGATTTCATCTAACCTTTGCATTAACTTTTCAATTTGTCCAGGAGTCATCTTTGCAGTAGAGGGTTTGAAGGAATGTAATAGCACCAAATCAAATCATAAAAATTAAAACAACCAATTAGACTTGTTTTTACTATTAGCCTATAGTCCTATGCTGGTGCATAAAAATCTGAAACTTATTCAAATAGAATGAAAAATAGTGCGTATTTTTTGCCTGAATTTGCGTTATTGCAATGCAACAATGCGAAATCCACAGCATTTTAAGCGGTTAGGCCTGCTCAATATTCGTATGTTATCACTTAAATAGTAAAACCTTAAATCAAACAAATGACCATTTTGGAGTCAGCTCATTAGAGGTCCGGGCTGATTGTTTTACCACTCAAGGGGTACTTAACAGGCAAAAGGTTAAGAACCCTTGACGTACTGTAAATAGCTCACTACCTAAAACACGTACCGGTGGTGAATACATTCGATCTAAAGGTGCTATGTTCTTTAATTGATTTTTCATGAAACGCGTACGAAAACGTTGGCTCCGAGTAGCTCTGTCATTTCCTAAGATAAAATACTGTAGTTTGTAAGAAATCTTAATGATTTCAGAACATGTCTGTTTGTCTACTCTACTACCGTAGCTGCGTAGGTAGTGCATTACAATTCAACCTTTGCTGCATGGCCATTAAATGTTTTGACAAATTTTTAATAGTTTGCTTACAAAGATGCGAGTATCCTGAATTTTCTTCAGAGGGGCTAACGCTGCCTAAAAAAGGAAAGGCCAATTTTTTGCAATCAATGTTTTAGAGCACTTTAGTGATCATCTTTGAAGTGATAATTGTATTCACTTATACTGGAGACATTTTCCGGTTTTGTATTCAAAATCCATTTCAAAAAAAATTACCGAAATATCGAGTAAAACAGTTAAAAAGTAACGACGGTACCAAAAACGATATATTAAAAAAGTATCGACGTTACCGATAACAGTACTAAAAACGTACCGCGTTACAGTAGCGCGGTACTTTTGTTCCGCGGTTCTTCCAAGCTCTGGTAGTACTGTATTAGCAGTTTATGATTGAACGACCAAAGTAACACAAAAACGGAATAAAGTTGTACGTATGCTGTCAATGGTGAATGGTTTGACCTGTCAGAGCGCGAAATTATGTACGCAACGATTGAATCAGTTTTTATTAAGGTATCTGAATAAAATACACCAGTGGTTGGCAACCTGTGGGCCGTGGCCCAACTGTGGACCTTTTAGCAATTTTTTGTGGGCCGCGGGCTATTCGGTTTTACATGCTAGCTGCAAATAAAAAGTAAGCCCATACAAATAATGATAAAAACCTTTCCTTTGATGCATTGCGCCTAAAAAAATCTAATTCTTTCTCTCCCGGTAGTACATGGCTACAAAAGCAAAACTCGTAATACCATGAACAAAAACGGGTGCCGTGTGTCTGTATATCTTTCATGCAATGCTCGCTTTGTTTCTTCTGTTCTATCGATGCGAGCGAGTAAAAAAAAAGCACGCGCTTGGCATTTCTCTGCTTTTAAAACAACGCACCGTTTTTCATTGTGTAGTTTTGTAGCAGGGCTGCGAACTCGATCGATTGTTATTAATCGAGTTCGAGTTCAAGAGACATTTGCAAGTTGGAGTTCAAGTTCGTGTTCAAAGATTTTTATTTTTCGAGTTTAAGTTCGAGTTCGGAACAAATAATCGAGTTCAAGTTCGAGTTCACAGCCCTGTTCAAAATATCCCTGAAGCAAACATACCCTAACCAGAAGCGGATCCAGAAAATTTTGGTGGGGGTATGTTGTTTTGATTTAGTTTGAATGTTAGCTAATTACAAAGACGTTTGGATCCGAGAAAGTGGGTTTAAGCTATTTAAAATAAATGCTTTAATCCCAGGAACGTAACCAGAATTTTTTTAGGGGGAGGGCACCAAAGTTTGACATTTTTGAGCGTAGATTTTTTTGCTGAGTCAGTTTGAAGCAAATGAGGACACTAAGGGTTTTAGGGGGGTCCGGGGGCATGCTCTCCTTGAAAATTTTTGAAAATTTGCATTCTATGATGGCCATTTTAGAATGCAAATTTTTCAAAAATTTTTCAGGAGAGCATGCCCCCGGATTTAACTTCGTGAACAAGTTTTAAGGCAAATTGTATTTGAATTTTTTGCCCTTAATTTTGAGGTCTTTACCAAATATAGGTATGATGCAATTTTTTCGCACGTTTTCGATTTCTGTGTACCGGTATAAAAGCGTAGGAATTATTGTTGTCGAAGAGGTTCAAAATTATGGAAAAATTGTATTCATCAAAAGCATTGTTGAAAAAGGTTCCCCACCCCTGGATCTGCCCCTGACCCACTTAGCAACAGTTGAAACAGAGGTTGCAGCACCGCACATACAACAAGTAACTGATGCTACAGTGCAGCTGCGTTTTCATTAAAATCTCTCGGAACGCCGTTTATGATGCAATAAATAAGTTTTAATGAGACAACGCCAAATGAAATGCCAGTGCAGTATCGGTACCAAAATTGCAAATTTGCAGTCATTCAATCTACAGTATAACAAAAAATCAAAAGTAGGCTAAACTTCGTTTTGAGAGATTTGAATCAATAAAATTAAAGCACTCAATTAGTGAACTCGAACTCGATTGCTTTTTTCGAGTTCAAAAAATTTTATTTCTCTAGTTCGAGTTCGCAGCCCTGGTTTGTAGTCGTGTTGTATATTCGTTTTCGTGGTTTTAAATGTAATGGGCCTTCAATAGCTATTGAAAGGGTGATCTGGGCCGCGTTAAAAAAAGGTTGCCGACCACTAAGATACACAATTTATGTACAATTCAGCATAGTTACGATAAGAACGATGGCCCTAAACTGTTATTTGTAATTTTGCACTGCTTATTACCACTTCCTATCATATCAGTTTACGAAAAGAAATAGACACATGTGTTAGAATACTTATTTTGATTGTAAGATAATTCTAGAAGACACAACTACCAACACAGAAGAATTTTTTGGTAGGCCTGCAAGAACAGACAAAAAATTGACGATTGATTGTATTTCGCGCCTCAATTTGCATGAACATTCATGCTTCAGCATATACTGTACAAAGCAAAAGTGCGTTTTCAAAGAGGTAAGTCACTTTGGGCTTAGATTCTAGCAGTCACAGCTGAGGCAGCAAAAAAGCTTCAACGAAAGTCAATTTAGAAGCTTTTTAAATAAAAGAAAGTCACAAAAATTGCATTTAACTAGAAACACGGTTTTTTCTAAAAAATTTTTGGGGAAGGGCCCTACGGACCCTACCAAGAATCAGCCTATGACACGGGGGATTTGGAGGCCCATCAACAGACATTAAAATTTTTGCAAGCTAGGTGACATTTGCAAACTAGGTGACATTTGCAAGCTAGGTGACATTTTTGCAAGCTAGGTGACATTTCAAATGAAAGAAAGTCACAAAAATTGCATTTAACTAGAAGCAAGGTCTTTTCTAAAAAATTTTTCTTCACATCGAAGTAAGGTTCTTGCTTTATATGGGCCCCGAAATGTGTGCACTTGGTTAGGGGTCGAATAAAATAGACCAGGGTAGTGTTTTTTGTAGCAAATGCCATTTGATAGGCCTATGCTTAGTGACGCACAAGAGAGCTTCACTGGTCGCCCCATGTTCTGTAAGACAGTGTACACTGCTACTCAGGCTCCCATTCTTCTAATAATTACATAACTTGTGTACCATGACTTCAAAACACATTGTGCGGAGTAAGTTTCTACCCAATTTACATTCATTTTGCTCTTGATACTGGGTTAGCGCATTGCGCGTGCTGGATTTGTTTTCGACATCCACCAACATTTGTAACTGCTAACGCTTGCGCATGGTTATCCGCTCGTCGTCGTCGTGTGGTTGGGCATCCTCTTCCGACGGTTTAGATGTTGACGGCGTTGATTTTAAGCCAGCGTCGGGTGTCATCATCCAGGACCAACAGACCTTGTATTCCTTTTGGTGCACGATGTAGGGGGCATGTAGAAATGATGTGGTCTGCAGCTTGCTCAGAGGCGTCACACTCACAATTCGGTGAAGGAGCAATACCCCATTTGTACATGGATGAATGTTATCCGCTGATTGATAAACTTGTAAAAAATGACGCAAGAGTGAGGCTATACGGAGCTAAGCCAAGCTAGAAAAAAATTGTTTGAGGAATGTACAAAACGTATGTCATATTTTATGCATTTTGATGCTGCTTTAATATTTTTAAACAGTAGTATACGACTTATTTTTTGCAATTCAAACACTCGTGAGCTTACATGTTGGCTCCACGTTCGTAGTGATATCTTAACTTAACCTGTAACTCTCCTACACCGGCTTCAACTCTTACCTCAGCCATATACACGTCGTAGCATGTCTACCATAAAAGTTTTTGAAAAAAAGTGGAATAAAACTCTTTTCTGTGACGGGGGACCAAGTGCAACAACAGCCTCAGGCCCACAACCTGGTTTTCGACCCCTGCCAAGAATGGTACGCTTTCAGAACCCACAAATGCGAACACGTTATTTTCGTATTTTCAACCTTCTTAAATGTTTGCACACCTCCTGCTGTAAAACGCTTGTGCATTTGGCCTTACCTCCTCGAGTATTTATTGTAGAAGTTAATAAACCCTACCAGTGATGTGAAATAAATAAATAAACTGTAAAACTCAAAAAATGTTGCTGAATTATGAGCACAACGCCTTCAACTACCGGTACCAGTGCTGGGGGGTCATTCTGTGCTTTTCGCACGAGCACCGAAAATTCGGCGATCGGCGGATTCAGTCGAATGCCTGTGACGTGGTATTCCATGCTGTACGTGCGAAAAGTGAATTTTCGATAATCGACGCCAAGAACGTTCGGCTTTTGGCAAGAATGTTCCGTGTTTAGAAAGAGTATAGAATACGATCGCGCCTCGGTATTCTATGATGTTCTTGTACGAATTTTTCTTCCCAAGTTTTCGTAAAAAGTGATAAAAATTCACGAAAGCCTTTACCCTTTCCGGTATGCGTTCGGTGAAGAGTGTACAAGTGTAGAGTAGGCATTTTAGGTAGGCTGCAAGGCACCAGCCTAGCCAGGATTTTGCAATGGGGGGGGGGTTTTGAGAATGACATCACATTTGACCATACGTTGTATACAAAAGCGGAAGCAGAAAGTTTTGGTAGGGTAGATGTAATTTTGAATCAGTTTAAATGTTAACTAAATGCAAAAACGTTTAGACCCGGAAGCGGGCGTAAATAAGCCTTTTAAAAATGTTTTTATGTCAGGGGCGTATTCAGAATTTTTTTCAGGGAGGGGGCACCAATTTCCGTCACTTTTCATGCGTAGTTTTTTTTCGACAGATTTAATTTTTAGCTACTTAAGTAACAAAAACGACTCTAGGGGGGTCCGGGGACATGCTCCCCCAAACATTTTTTGAAAATTTGTGTACTCCAATGGCCATTTTAGTGCTTTTTGAACAATTTTTAAGGAAGGTTTGTTATATTGTAGACCCCCAACTTTGAATATTTCACCAAATATGATGCATTTTGTTCACACAGTTTCGATTATGGGTGCTTAAGGCGACTAAGGCATATTGTTATGAAGAGGTTCGAAACTATGGAAAAATTTTATTCATCCGCAACATTGTTGAGAATGGCTGGCTGGGAAATACAAACGCAGCGTATTCCACATCCCCCCCTGGTTATATATTAACAAAAGATGGCCTCAAGTTTTAAGAGAGATGTTTTAAACCAGAAATACCGACGACAGTTAAGTCACGATTGTTGTAAGGAAGTCAAAGGAGTGCTTTCTGGTGAAACTGGTAAAACAATATTCAAATGTTAGAGATTTAGTTCTTTTTTGAGCTACAGTGCGTACATCATTTTTGCTTGAAATCGTTTAGCCTTTTTTCTGCGGAAGATCTTAGGGGCCTAGGGCAATTGCATGTACAGGAGCAGCACTGCCCAGCTTATAAAATTGCCTCATTGCTTCATTAAGCACAACGGCAAAGAACAAATTTCAGCAAACAACGCTACGTAATTCTTGTTATTATGACAATTACAAAACCAGATTATCAATGACAAAGTATCGAGCACTTCGAAATAAATATCAGAAAAAGAAGTATGCATGACGTGATTTGAGGCTCAATGGGGGAAGGGGTTGTAACCCCCGAACCTCCCCCCCCTTCGTGGCTACCCCACTGCTGCAAGGTACCATCTATTAAATGCAAGCTCTAATGTGATTAGAGAACAACGTTCAAGACCAAGGGCAGTATACTGCAAAACTCTTGTGCACTTAACGCAATGCGTTAACGTAGTGAACAAACAAAGTTAACGCATTGCGTTACGTGTTACAAAAGTTGAGCAGTATACCGCCCCAAATCCCATGGAAGAACTAACAGAAGTAGCGTTTACTAGTGAAAACCGTCTATTTAAAAGTGACGTAAGATTTTTGCTGTACTGTTCTGCCGTCATTTGGCAAAACCCATTATCTCCACTTTTGCACTTTTCGAGAAAATCAAGTTTTAGTTTTCAGGTTTTTTTAAGAACGTTTCTGATTGTAGATTTTTTTTATTTTTGGTTTGATAGCAGTGCTTGATCATAAAAGTTTAATAATAAAGTTTAATGTCAATAATTTTGATTAATGAATGTATACACAGCGTATGAATCTTGCGTTCGATTTTTATCCAAATTTGCATTGAACCCAATTAGCTATTACGTCACCATTCTAATTGTTTCATATTGTTACGCACAATTTTTTCACTCGTGAGATGAAAGTTTTTGAGAAATGCATTAAACTTTGTTTATGACGCAATAACAAAATTAACAATTACAAGTGGAGTTAACAGGTTTTGCCAGATAATTTTTAAAATTTTTGACAACTTTTGTACGGAAGTGGAGTTAATGGGTTTCGCCACCATAGATAACTCTAAATCGGTTAGGAGTACAAACTCGATATTTGCGCACAAGACGGACATTGGAGCAACGATTGAAAAAATACAAAAAAAAAACAAATTTCAAAATTTTGGAGTTAATGGGTTTTGCCAAATGACGGCAGTGTTGGCCTCACTTTTCCATTTTACTACTATTTTTTTAAAGGTTGACTTCATGTCAGCTCATTTCTTCTAAGCTTTTTTTACAGTCAAAAGTGATGAGCCCATACCCAAAGCAGTAATTTTATTTAAAATATCCGTCCATTTTTGATTTACCATTTGTTTTGTTTTGCGTGACGTTAGTGCGTCAAATAAGAAACCATAATTTGCTCAATCAAATCAATTAACTTATTTTTTTCATCTTCCGCCCTTTGCCAAATTGCCGTTGTTTCCATTGCTTTAAAGTTCTTAAATTCGAAATGTTTGATGCCAATAATGTAACTCTGCTTTCCTGCATGTCGCTTTGCTGAATGCTCAAATTCACTAATACCGGTATGTTTCGATTGTTTAGTACTTTTGTTGTAGTAGCTGCTAACAACTTCACGCACTCACGCTCCCGGAACGTTATGACGTCATAGTTGTAAGAGTACAAGAAAGTCGGTAGAGGCAACAATCCAACGCTGCAAAAAGTGATAGAGTTTTCATGGCGCGATCTCCGATCACTCCCTAAAGAAGCGTAGAATATCGACGGCCGAATGTTCTTGTTCGGGAGCGTTCATGCGAACGGTGCCACGAACGCTCTCGAACAAGAACATTCGGCGTTCGCAAAAAGTGAGGTCTCGAACGTCGCAAAGAATACCGATCACCGAAGAACGTCGCAAAGAATACCGATCACCGAATATTTCGGGAGCGTTCTTGCAAACGTTTTCACGAACGTTTCCGTACAAGAATTTTCGGCATTCGCACGAACAGCAGAGAATGACCGCCTATACAACTCCAATTTGCAAGAGTCACAATGGCTAGATTAAATTACCACCCATCTGAAACATGGTTTCGCAATGTCCATTATTTTTTCTACAGTATGTTTACAGTACGTATTGCACGTTTGTGATAAATTGAATCGAAGGAACACAAATGCTGCTTTGTAACCACAATAGTTTTAGCATTCCCTGGTGGATACATAAAAGAATTATTGTTAAATAACTTCATTGTGATGCAAAAATGATCATTACTTGACATTAAAGAGAAAAATATAACGAATGGCTTGTTTTGCTTGTAAAAAGAAATTGGCCAGTAAATTTAAAAATAAAAAAGGGCGTATATTCAACTTAACTCTACTGTAGCAATGCTTGGTTGGTTTGTACTGCTCAGTGTTATGTGCGTTGTTGCCAATCCAGCACAAATAAATTCAGGGCTAAAGCTGAATTACATCGAAGCTAAGTTTCAATGTTCAAAATCTTCTTTAACTTTACTGGATGTGGACAACCCCCACCATAAACAAGCGGCAATTGATGAATTTTTGAGCCAAGAGTATAGTAAGTAACGCTCCAATTTTTGAGCCATGAAAAAGAAGCATATACAGCAGTGACTGCAATATGGTCAAGCTATGCTGAAATAAGAGAAAAGTGACAAAACGACCATTTTTTGTTGTGTTTAAGTAAAGAAATCAGAGATTACATGAAAAAGTGTATTTCAGAAAAAAAACTATTCGGGTTGCACTTCGTTCTTTTACAGTTTCGTAAGGGATGATGTTTGGGCAAAAACTTTTGTTATGTGAACCATGTTTTTCACCTTATTTAGACCATAACTTGCCAAAGAAATATACGACCCTTAGATTAGCCATTTCGCACCCTTAGTCGGACCAAAAGATTCACGCAATTAAGTCGGATATCTCCGAATATTTTTTACATCGAACAAAATAAGTCGTGCAAGAAATTTTGTCTTTTTTGTCCGCTACGTCAGAAGCATCGAACTTATTGGTCCGACTTGATAGACCAAATTCCCACGTTGGCAAGCCGCATAATTACTGACTATATGCATCAGGAAAATTATGGTGTAAATGAGCAGAAAAAGGTGGATTGCAGAGTAGTTTTTGTGCAAACGGTATCCCCATATATTTTACTCTTAGCAGCGTTGCAAGAGCGAAAGTAACTTTTTGTAAGCATTATGTTTAATGCAATTAAAAAGAAGACATATTGGTACGTGGTGAATTAACAAAGCAAGCAGCAAACAATTCCATATTTTATTCGTAAATTCGTAGAAACCATAGTGGTGCGAGTCAATGATTTTTTTCTGTTGTAATAAGGTGTACAAATGTTCTCGCACAATCAAGTATTTGACGTAGAGTGTTTGTCTTTGGTACATGGCGAGAACATAAAGGATCTTTGAAAAAGCATTTCTAGTGATTTTTAAATTTTACGCCTCCATCGATTATTAATTCAAAAGTTTTAGGTCAAATATTATATTTGTTGATTTAACCTTTAACCCCAAATCACGTACCCAACTGAAAGCTTCATCATGTGCATCTTTCAATTATGCACATTAAGATACTTATAATCCGAAAATTGGCCGGTCTTGCCTTTGTCATTTAACTATTATTAGCTGTTGAAAGATTCCATTGTACCGCTTTGACCTTTGGTCGCGTGATTGCCAGGCCCAACCGTTGTTGGACCTTGGACGCGAGTTTAGCCTGCATAGGGACGGAACATGCATCCATCGCACCTGAAAATAGAAACTGTTCAGCGTTCAAAAGTCTTTGGTTGTACAAAAAAATAATTGTCGAAAAAAAAAACTGTAACGCAAGTACAAGTAACAGCTAAGACTTTCTGACTAAACTTTAAGCACTTTCATAAACTTGTTTATTTGACCTTTATCCCCAAGTCAAGAGTAAGACCGATTTATAGTACATCCATAGGCGTACTGCAAGTTTATAATTCCTATTCATATTTGTGTAGAACCGACCAGTTTGCATAGTGGTTAGAAACACCTATAACGGTACGGGATCTTGGAGGTTCAATTCCTGGACCGGTCAAATCGGAAGCAGTACCACCAACGCCTTAATTGCCGCCGCTGCGTCGTTTCTTCGGAGCCGTATAGCCGGTGATACAGCACTGTTTTCATGAGCGGCGGAACCGGGGGGGACGCGTCCCCCCTAGAAGATTTTCAGGAGGGACGCTTTTTGGGTGAAAAAACGCTATATATATTTTATTCCGTATCGTAAAATGTATAGCTTGTGGCGGCCCTAATCATCCAAAATGTTTAAATTTAACGGCCGTCTTGTGTAATCATCAAAGCGCACAATCCTTTTTTATGTTGTCATAAACGATTACTTTCTAGTTCCATGCTGTGTTTCTGTTCTCTGCTTGATTCTAGTAAACTTGTTAAAAGATAAGCAGAGTGTTAAGTTGAAAGATAGCTAACCTAACCGCTAAAAGCTGATTAAATGCTTAACTAATCAAAATAATTCAGTTAATTTATGGGGCAAATTTGTTGAGCAGGTTACTAATTTACGTCGAATAATGGACGATTGTACATAAACAATTGACTCTTCATCTTGATTACTTGTTTATGATGATACAGTCGTCTATTTCGCCGATCTTGTCGCTAAAAAATGACCATATTAAGTTTAAAAGTACGGTAGATCGGCATCATAGAGTAGTAACTACTAGTTAGTTTAAGTTAGAGATGAGTATTCAAAAATCTTTTTAGTCAATACGCCGTTTTAATAAAAAAAGCAGCTCCTGCTGAGCTGGCTAGCAATGGGGTGTAGATTACAAAATTACTATAAGCCTCGTCGCATTGTTTTGCTAGAATTTTTTAATGTTAGGCTACGAGTTTGCGACTGAGGTTTCTTTTTCGCCGACATTATGGAAAGATTTGTTATTAGAAAGAGGAAAAGTGATGGAGTAGTGGTAGCAACCAGTAAAAACTTCGAAGATGTAGAACCTGAAGAGTCAAGATCAGTGTCTGCTTCTCAGAAAGGGCATCGGGGTTTTGGACAAACTGAACACAATTTAGGAAAGTCTACTTTTGAATATTTTTCGCGTCAATGTTATGAAATTTTTGATGCAGCTGCTGTTAAACTGCAGAGTCGTTTCGATCCATCTAATCCTGGTTTAAAAGCATAGTCTAGCTTATTCAATAGCCTTTTTGGCTCCGTCGATGATGAAATCAAACAAAATCCGGAAATCAATTCCGACGAACTAAAAATGGAATTGGTGGTTTTTACCAAGAGGTGGAAACCGTCTAATTTTAACGAATACTTGGAGATATTACGATAATCTCCTGAAGAGGTGAAAGCTTTTTTCCCCAATATTTTGGGGGTTGTTAAACTTTTGTTGCTGAAGCCAGTGTCGTCGGCTGAATGCGAACGAAGTTTCAGCTGCTTACGGCGCCTGAAAACGTAGCTGTGATCGACAATGACTCAGAAGCGACTGAATGGATTGGTTCTCGCCCATGTGCATCAAGCTTTGATCGACAAAATTGATTTATCTAAGGTCGCTGACAATTTTGTACAAAAAAACGATTCACGTGTTGCAATCTTTGGAAAGCCGAGCAGCAGCTAGATTGAAACCTTTTAACCATTATGTAAGATTTTTTTGTGCTTAGTTTTGTTTGTGTTTGTTTTTTTTTTTCTTTCTTTCAGGTGTGGTGGCCATGCGTACGCTATCTTTTTCTCTCTTGTCTTTTTTCTTATTTTCGCATGTTTAAACGGTTCTTTCCGTTGTGTCGCAGCTAACTTTTCTTAGAAAAGTAAATTTCTTGAAATTTCTATCCTTCAGACGCTGTCATTTCGTTCTACATTCGCTTTTTCAAGAATATAAACATTGATTGATTGATCAACAAAACTTTATACTGAAAAGTCGAGTTAGTGTTTGTGATTAGGAGCGTTGCAACCCACAGGTTACTGTGAGAGTACTTGCGCTTATTATTTATCGCTTATTGCAGGTTGCTGAAATTTTGTAGAAAAAATTTTCGATAGTGCTTTCTTATTTTTGTACCATTCGTCAGTAAATTAACGTCATAGGCCTATTCATTCTGTTTTTTCAAAATTTTTGTTGAGGATCTCGACAGACCTTTTCACAAGAAACCAGGCCTTACAGGCTACTTCACTGCTGCATATACGCAAATTTTGAAAATTCCTGTATCCGCCTGTAATGCTTTCCCCCCCCGATAAAATTTCGTTCCTCCGCCCCTGACTGTTTTAGCCACTGGTACTACGTGTATTACGTTAAGCTCTGTTTTACAAAACAGGGTGAATTAGGGTGGCCATGGCCAGTTGAGCGTCTTGCTCTTTCGTGGTTTCCCATTGTTGGCTACCATGCTGGATTTTATTTGCGTTTGTTTTATTTTTGAAACGAAAATTATTGTTTTTTTTGCTGGTGGTGGTGCGAGAGTAAACTGACACTGTTGCCCAGTCACAAGGCCGCGGAAATGGAAACCGCCTCTCGCTACACGCTTTGGCATGTAACCACGAGTACAATAAAGATTAGATTGTTTGATATTTGTTTAGATGAGTTATTGTCACTTTCTGTGGTTTGCGCCTCCCTTGTTAGTGGCTCTCAACACCAACCATGACCTGACTGAACAGACTGACTGACCGAGGCGTCCAGTTTTGTAATAATAACACTCCCTGTTTGTGTAGTTAGGTGTCTGAAGGTATGATTAAGTTGTATAACAATGATGTAATCAGCGGAAAAGCGATCGCTTTACCAGTGATACTGAGAATTTTAGACTTGCGGTATCAGAGTAAAAAGTTCCGACTAATTTTTACCAAGCTGGCACTGGCAATATTTTTAGGCGCATTTGCATAAAATTTTGCGTGGCAAGAATGCAAATTTTTCCCGAGAGTTTTTGTTGTAATTGCTACAACTTGGAAAAATTTATCGAAGTTGCAAAACAAAGTTTAAATATAACTGGCTTCAGTAACCTACTACAATTCGCAATAGCTTTTGAATTGTAAAAGCAAAGAGCGATAGTGCTCCTCAGGCTGCTAAATATCTATGAAAAAATGTACAAATTTCAAAACATGTTTGTTAATGACGTTAACTTTCCTGAACTACCTCCAGAAATCGATCGTTTCAACCGGTTAGTCGAATCCAGCTGTGCTGCTTTTTAAAATGAAGCTTCAGTCCTGGATGCGCTGCCATGGTTAATGAATCCTTATTTATATGAATCTTCGCCTTATTTGGTCCTGTGTCTTAAGTCAGCGGTCCGCAAATACTTTTGGTGCGCCCCAAAAAAATTGCCCTAAATCCACGCGACCCAAAAACTTTGGAAGCGTCGTTTTTGTTGATCATCATTTACTTTGATTGCCAATTTTAAGGCTGCTGTTAAACGCAGCAATTTTTACAAACAGGAGAAAGTTGGCACAGTCGTAAAAAATGAATCATTGCACTTATTCTTCTTGTAAAAAGTATGAGCTTTGCGTTTGCAACACAATTAGCAGATTCGCGGTTTGATGCGCGAGACGATTCAAAATAGAATGAATGGTTTCGAATTGGTAAGTCAAAACACGTAGGCTATACTGTTCTAAACAGGGATATCGAGAACAAGGGGATAAACAACTCATTTTTGCATGTGGCACTAGTAGGGTCGAACGCGTTTTTTCCAATTTTGACGAAATGTCGACGCTGCAAGTCATAACACTCAAGTGCAACTAACAAAATGGTATTACAAGTCATTGTAGTGACAGTTTGCATAGGATAGTGTTTTCCATGGATACTTAATGCTCTGCTTAAAAAAAGAGCAAATAACAGATATGATAAAGCGCAATGCAATGCCTTCAGCAAAAACCCAAACAGCACATGAAAAGCAACAAAACATTCATAGTGTACTCTGGTTCACACTACTTCTTAGTCGAAGCTTTTAAGGTCAATTTTCGAACTGTGCACAGCAATTTCGCCGGTATTAAGTCATTGTCAAGTTGTCAACTCCAGACAATGATTCGCCAAAAGCAAGTAAATTTGTACGCTCAGTAGTGGACTGGACAACCTTAGATGCCATAAGATGACTAAAATAGACTTTGGAATATTAGCACCACGCACAAAAAGTCTTACTTGAAGGTTGTGTATGACAATGACAGATACTAACAATTGTGGGGTGTCCCGGAGGCATTTTTATGTTATGTACCCAGCAGTAGCAGAGCCTTGCTTTTTTCTGACAAAGCGTGGGTTTATAAACGCCATTTTGTGCGCAGTTGCAACGACGGTTCTATGGCGCAGTGGCTGGGAACGCAGAGAGAAAGCGCTGCACTAGTTTTGGGTTCGATTCTCGTCGCGGCTTCGCTTGTGACATGTTTTCAACAGTCGGGTTCATCAAGATCTTAAAATAGTATTAGGTACATTACATCATGTGCGGTCTTGGAGTTGTTCAGGTCATCGAACCAGTATGTAGTGAAATAGCAGAAAACTTTCACCAGACATTTTCACATAACCGCTAGGTATGGGTTTCAGCGATATTTTTTGGTGACATTCTTCAAAAGTTGTGAAAGATTCACTTTTAAGCAAACCTTCATTCTTCTGCTGAACAAGAGCATTGTTTTTGCTGCATCTTGCAGAACATGATAATGCTGCAGAGCGTGGCTTAGCTGATTGAATCAAAAAATATTTTGGAAGACTTAAAAAAACATGTGGTACTGCTGATCGTTTCAAGTGCATTCGGCTTAATTCTTCAGAATTTCGAGCAAGTTTAAGTTACATGATTCTTTATGATCCAACGAAATGGTAATGAAATCATTCTTATCAAAATGCTTTGCACAAACTTTATGTGAAGTTGTAGGGGTCCAATTTTTGCGTGGAATGGCTTTGATCCAACGTTGTTTCAAATCTTCATTTTCTGGAAATTTATTACAGCGGTGCTTTTTCTGTAGTGTTAACTGACTTATACCCACTTCTGCAACTTAATACCCAGCAACTAACACCTTGGCAAATACGTAAATTTAGCTGAATTGACCATTACTTTCCGGCCGACAAGTCGGAATGGGAAATTTTCCCTAAAATATGAAGTTCTAAGATTTCCCGTTTCTGGTAAATTCATAAAATTTTGAAGGGTTTCAGTGGTGCTAATATTTGTTATTTCGACGTATAAAATGCATCACGGTGGAGTTTTTTGTTTTGGCATAACCAAAAAAAATTGCTCTCAATTTGTTGCATCACATTTACTCTGCATGAGGTTAAAAAAATACTAGCAAATACGGCGTTTTACAAATTTCTGCAATTTGAACCAGATTGAATTCTCGAAATTTTATTAGTTATTTTTTTCGAGCACTACCGAGAGCAGAACTATGAAAAAGCGTAAATTCCATACACGGTGTTTTTATTGTGGATGCCGAACAAGCCCACGTAGGCTACTGTGTTATACAATATAAGCCTTTACTTCCAATAGTTGGTGGCAAAAAAACTTTTAAACTAGCATTTTTTTTTCATATTCTTTCTCACTCGCCTCCTCTATTATGGTACTTTTACCCCAACGTGACCCCCTCACTTTTTGAATGATGGAATTGGCAATTTCCACTAAATGTAGACCAACCAAGAAAGATTAAAAAATAGGAAGTGTCAAAACCAGTCATGCGTATAGACACAAAGCAATCAACAGTTATGCGTATAAGGGCGAGTCAATCAGGATTTTGCCTTCAACGGCAAAATAGACACTGCCCAAAAAATAAATTTAATGAACTCTTTGCAAAATGAAGGCGTAATTCAATCAGAACTAACCATAAATCAGTCAATCGATCCAAGTCTAACAATTACAAATTCAACATCCTAATCTAAAGCAATCTAGGGTATCTAGTTAATTATTCATCTATACAATTTCAAACGGCGACATCTCCGATGTCTATCCAGAAAACTTGTTAATCTGCTACTAGCAAAATTCAGGGACAAAATAGTGGCCCTACCCTGACCGCCTACATAAGACATGAGAGAGGAAGCCTTAACTGTAAGAAATAAGCTACTGGTAGACCTATTGGCCATTTGGTACTGGTACCAGTACGGCAATTACCTGTATAAAGTTTATTACTTGGCCACCACACCAGTATCCTACTGCAACCTTCACTAGTCCGAATGGTAGGTAACCCCATGGGATTCATTTTTAGGCTACGACAAATTTATTAAGGTTTAGGCTAGTGTGCACAAGTCAGGTAAAGCAGTAAAACACTCTGGTAGCAATAGGCCTACCACTCGTTTATTCCCACTTCTGCACTGGCCTGCTGGATAAACCTAAATCCACATTCTTATTTACAGATAAAACTAAACATGGCCAAGACGTTTTACAGTATTTTCTACACACTGCTGTCATTCCTATCAACACAATTACTGCAGAATAGCTCAGCCCTAAGCTCCTAACCTCTTTTCACTATGCAGTTTCAAACCTTATTTTAAATGAGCGCGTGAATGAATGGTTAATGAGTAATAACCCTACTATTGTCACCCCTCTAGCGTTAAATCACTGGAGTGAGCAGTCCCGTTGTTCTAGATATCCCTGTGTACAAAATCCACTGCATAGTAGGAAACGTTTTTTAGGGGATTTTGTTTACCGGGCATAGCAGGCTAGGCTATTTCAGAAACTTTGTTCTTCCAGTAATACCGTACAAAATTTGTTCTTCCGTACAAAATCCAATCAATTTTTTTTCATATTCGGTTGTAATCTTTGCTGTTATTTTGCCTGTAAAGCTGGTTAGGCCGTTATACCGGTTTTTCTTTTCCTTGAGGCTAAGGATGTGGCTCATTTGCTTGTTGCTGATCCCCTTCGCTTGAAAACGCAATGATTTCTGTCGGCACATCTACCGTAAAGTACTGCTCTCGTCTAAGTTTTCTGTCGCATCGCTCGCTGTCCGATATTTTATTTTATTTTTTTGAAGCATTTGGTATTAACAAGCTTCTCAACATTTATCTGTGACGACCCAAATACCGGTATGGAGATAAAATCGATAAAAATGAAGTTGAAACAAAATAAGTTATTAGCTACCTCATTGCAAATAATTCTACTCAAAAAACTTGTAATATTTTTAGATTTTTTTGCAACCGAATTTGCGAAATTGAACTGCCTGACAGCCCAGTGAATCTTCATTTAGCCAAGCGTTTTTTCTGTTTACCTTACTTGTTTGATCCCTCCAAAAACAAAAGTACGAAACTCATATAACCTATGCAGAAATTACGTGCACTTAAATGTATAAAGGCAGTCTCTTAAAAAGCA
The DNA here is from genome assembly GCA_964006365.1 of Trididemnum miniatum. NCBI lineage: Eukaryota > Metazoa > Chordata > Ascidiacea > Aplousobranchia > Didemnidae > Trididemnum > Trididemnum miniatum. The sequence goes on along the minus strand of OZ023231.1, from coordinate 36,762,578 downwards.
TTTTACAGCAGAATAATATGCAGTACTTCCAGAAATAAAGAGCATTTACAATTACACGGGATTATTTCTACATTACATTATGGATTTATTACATCTCATCTACTTGCACAATTAATGCGTGCAGATCATTCACTATTAACGCTTACAAATGGCATATACCAAATCTTGTGATTCAACTGCCGGTAATCCAAAACAAACATTAATATCCAACAACCGTTACACACAGACTAATCATGGGCAAAAACGCGCTTCGGTGGTATGTAGTGGTTTTCTATTAACACAAGACAAATGCATTAATGGTAAAGCAAAGGAAAAATGAATGCATGAATACACGCAAACTGAGGTGGATTCATAGTATCTAAGAGAAATTAAGTATATAATCATGCACAAGAAATATATAGGCTAAATACATAACATATACTGCAAAAGTACCGAAATGGAAACACACTAATTCATCGTTAATAAAGATAGGTTAAGTAAAATTATGTTAAGAAAAAAAGGTGTTAATGAATAATGATAATTATTTCATAAAGTAACTTATACAAAACGAAGAAACGAGAAACTTACCGACTGTTTTTAACACAGGAGCAACAACTTCAAAAGAGCTCGTAACAGAAACCAATATTAATGATATTGCAACAACTAGCACAAACATTCGCAACAGTATCCGTAACTTATTCAAATCGAATCAACCTTTCAACTTCAATAACAGTTATATAGTATTTTAAAATGCATTATTCTATTTTTCTACACGCTGGAAATCTATCAGATCTAAACAGTCAGCTTAATTAAAAATAAAATCTGCTAACTATACAGCAAAATGTTAATTATTATTTGCTTACTCTGAAATTACGTCCGGCCGATGCAACGGCGAATTCAAACTGACACACAAAACATCAATCAATCAATTTTCTGACCCGCTTATCCTTGGGGGGTCGCGGGGACAGCAGCTCGAGTTGGATCCTCCAAGCATCTCGATCCTCTGAACAAAGGACAGATGCTCTGCTGGGATGCCAAGGCGAGACCAACTAAGATCTTCTACGTAATCTCGCCATCGAGTTCTGTGACGGCCTCTAGGCTTTCGACCAATCGGTGTTGAACAGAGCAGTTTTTTGGCTGTTCTTTCCTGGGACATTCGTGTCACATGTCCATACCAACGCAGTTGTGATCTTTCTAGTCGGAGAAGCAGCGATTCGATGTTTAGAGATTCACGAATATGTGCACTTTTAACCTTGTCCAACAAGGTCAAACCGCTAACTCTTCGCAAGAGTTCCATTTCGGTTGCTTGAACTCGAGACCTCACTTTCTCATTAATGATCCAACACTCATGGCCACAAGTCAGGATAGGAACACAGACCAATCTGAAAAAGGATAGCCTTGCCCTGGTGCAAAGCTCCCGTTTCAGTACCACAGATCGGTGAAGCTGGCGCATTACTGCACTTACTCCGATGCGGATATCCAATTCGCTATTTTGTCTGCCGTCACTTGTGAATGAGACGTCGACGTCGAATTTCTCTGGCTGTTTTAGTGGTACTCCATCAATTTGGAGAGAGCACAGTGTTGGTTGTCTGGACAGGCACATGGTTTCTGTTTTTGTTGTACTGATTTTCATTCCGGCCACAGAGCATGCATCCGCAAACCTGTCAAGAGCTTGCTGGAGACCATTTTGGGTAGAGTCGAGTAGCACAAGATCAACTGTAAATAACACACGTTGTACAGTGCATTCACCGATCTTTAATCTGCCACAAGACTCACTTTTTTTTACTATTCTATCTATGTATATAAGGAACAGTATGCCGTAGTCCCACACTTACTCTGAAAGGTTTCGTCGTTGCACTGTTAACACGAACACAGACCTCGGAATGCATGTACAGCGACTTAATGACAGTTAGTAACTGGTTATCAATGCCATACTGCAACAGCACCGCCCAAAGCTTGTCTCTAGCAATGCGATCATATGCTTTTTCAAGATCAACAAAACTTGCATTGACCTTTTTTGCATATTCCCACGACTTCTCAAAGATTTGCTGCAAGGCAAGAGATCTGATCCATTGTGCTTCGGCCAGGACGAAAGCCACACTGAGCATCCGTTAGTTTAGGCTCGACTATTTCACGGCATTTCTTTTCAAGGCATGTGGCATAGACCTTACCCGGGACACTGATGATAGATATACCCCTATAATTGGTGCATTTTCTCTTGCCTCCTTTCTTGTGGATAGGTATTATCACACTAGTTTGCCATTGCTTTGGTGCTTGCCCAGTACTACATGTCACCTTACAAACACAAGTCAGCCAACGAACACCATATATGTTCATTGCTTTTAACATTTCAGGTCTGATATCATCCTCACCAGGTGCTTTTCCAGTTTTCAATGATTTGATAACTGCATTCACATCTGCTTCGGTTTTCTGAATATTTTCCCCAACCTGTTCCTCGTGAATTTGTATCGGTGTAGCATCAACTGGGTTTAAAAGATCACCTGAAATAGTCTTTCCACCGATTCAAAATAGCATCTTGATTTTTCAGAGTCACACCATTTGAATCTTCGATGAAGAAAGCGGCTCGAGATCTTTTTCCACGCAGACGGCGAATGGTCTGCCAGAACACTTTGTTTGCCGTTTTGAAATCATCGTCTAACCTTTCTCCGAATTCCTTTCAGGCCCTTTCCTTAGACAGTTTAACTTTTGTGGCTGCCGCCTTATGTGCTTCAGAGTACTGCGAATGAAGTTCAAGTGATGACTTATTTGCAAGCCAGTCCTTATAGGCCACTTTTTTCGCACGAATAGCTTCTTTAACTTCTCCGTTCCACCAAGGAGTTCGTTTCTCGCTACTCTTCGTCCCTCCAACACGCTTACGTCCACAACAGTTAGTAGCGGACGTAATGACTGCTGTTCGAAACAAACACCACTCAGTTTCAATGTCTTCAGCAGAAGTCGGAAGTTCTTTGAACTTAGATGCAATGTTGTCTGCAAATGCAGTTCGTACCTCTTTGTCAGCCAATGATTCCCATTGGATTGGATAAGTTTCTCGTGGTCGAAAAGTCTTTCGTTTTCTCAAGGGTTTTAAAAGCTTTCAAAGTGCAGACAACTAGGTCGTCGTCGTTTGGCGGGGCATCTCTTCCAAGACAGATGGGAGGACCAAGGCCGAGGGTTTATCCTTTTACCACCCTGGCCACCAAACTGCTTGGGTCAGATGCTGACTGTAAGGGACTTCAGCCAGCATCTTGTTTCGTCATCCAAAACCATTAGACCAAACATACCTCGGGGTGCTCGATGTATGGGACACTGTGAGATGATGTGATCTGCGGTTTGTTCACTGGCACCACACTCACAATTCGCTAGAGGAGCGAGACCCCATTTGTACATGGACGAACAGAAACGTCCAACACCAGAACGCAGACGGTTGAGCTTGACCCAGGCTGCCCTGGGCAGACCCATACCCAAGGGTCTGGAGCTAGCCTTGGGAATGAAAGCGTGGAGTGACAATGCGTTGGCAGAGTACTCCATGTCCCATTTCGTGTTCGTCCACTCGGCTGCACGGACGTCCATCTCAGAAAGACTGTCTAGTAATTTCCGAGCAGCAGGTACAAATGAGCGTCTAGATTTCAATCTCTCCCTACATACGTCCTGTGACTCATGAAACTGGCCATGTAAAATGTGGTCAGGGTCCAGGGAGCTGCGGTTGGCTAGGGAGAGTGTCGCTCCTTGGCGGCGAAGCTCAGCTGGCTGGATGCCTGAAAGAACCGGAAGGTAGACCGATGGAGTGGGACGCAGGCACCCAGTGACAATGCGCAAGGCGTCATTTATTACACTGTCGATAAGCCGTATGTGCACGCTGCGGCACCAGACTGGTGCGCAGTACTCGGCAGTCGAGTAGACCAGAGACAGGGCAGCTGTGCGTAATGTCTTAGCGCTAGCACCCCAACCTGTTCCGGCAAGTCGCCTCAACAGTGAGACGCGAGCACTTAACTTCTTGCGCAATGCTTCCAGGTGAGGACGATATGTGAGCGATCTGTCCAGTTTGACCCCAAGATAAGTGGGAACTGGACAGAAAGGTAAGGTCTTACCGATGTTACAGACCTTAAGCTCACGCTTAGCCTCTCGATTGTGGAGGTGAAAGGCCGCCGTCACCGTTTTAGTGTGGCTAAGCTTCAATCGCCAGGTCTGGAGATATTCCGAGAGTGTAGTCATGTCCTGGCTTAGAGTCCTTTCCAACTCCTTCCATTCTCCAGATGTATGAAGTATCGCCAGGTCGTCGGCATAGGCGAACTTCTTGGAGGTTATGGAGGGGATATCATATGTATAGATGTTGAAAAGGAGGGGGGCCAGGACCGATCCCTGGGGGACGCCGTTTCTCAGGCGTCGTAACTTGCTAGGCTTGCTGTCGCCAGTTGTAAGGGTGAAGCTTCTGTTACGGATCAGCTCCATAATCATACGAACCATGTGTTTGTCCGGCAGAAGCCGCAACAGCTTGCAGGTGAGGCCACGGTGCCAGACAGTGTCATAGGCAGCTGTCAGGTCGATAAAGACGGCACCGGCCTTCGTTTTCGCTTCAAATGCATTCTCAATGCTTTGCGTGAGCAAAGTGACTTGATCCACGGTGGATCTTCCGCGTCGAAAACCCGCCTGTTCCCGTGGGAGCAGAGGGTCAATAAGAGGTTCGACGCGGGCGTAGATAAGTCGCTCGAGAATCTTGTAGGGAACACAGAGCAAGGAGATCGGACGATAGCTCTTTGGGTCCTCTACAGGTTTCGAAGGCTTTGGGACCGCTACTACTAGCGCTCTTCTCCAGATCTTATGAATTTTGAGGTGGTGCAGGTGGTGATCTGTTAACAACTCAGCTCCTCTTTTAACATCAGACACGGTAGAAAACAAGTCCGCCGAAACGATACAAAAATCAATCAGGGGGCGTTGTCCCAGAGAGTCTCTGTACCAGGTGTGCTTATGAATTCTTTTCTACTGAAAAAACGTGTTCATTATGCACAGTCTATTGGTGTCACAGAACTACAATGAACTCCTTCCGTTCTTGTTCATGTCAGGGTCACCATGTTGCCCAATAACACCTTTCCAGGTTGCATTGTCGATGCCCACATAGGCATTGAAATCGCTCGAAAGGACAAGGGACGCTGATAAAGTTGCTTTTTTCAATGCAACCTCCACTTCCTTCAGAAAGGCTTGTACTGTGATTCTATGTTAGGTGCGTACACCTGCAAAATACACAGAGATCGCTCCTGCAGCTTTAGCTTTAGAAGACAAACCCTTCCTCCCAGTGGTACCCAGACAACGACACACTCGGCTATGTTGGGGCTCACAAGTAAGCCAACATCAGCTTGAGCAGACATTGCTGCATCAACACCTGAGTAGAAAATTTTCCACCCACCGTTCAACTCGACAGTTCTAGAACCCCGGCGCTTTGTTGATGAAATTCGCACAGTATCCAGGCGATACTGTTGGGCTTCGCAAACAAGCTCCTGCTCTTTTCCTGTCAGTTACGAAACGTTCCAGTTCCCGATAGCTAGATCCCGGCAGTTTGATCCAACTCGATTACATTTTCTGTGCGCTGCCCCCATTTGCCTCCCCTAACGCTTAGCGACTGCGTTGGTGAGTTTCCGGAGACGATCAGCTTGTGGGGTAGACTGTAGCTTATTTTTCGAACGAGTCCCTCTGCCTAAAACTCGAACGCGGACCTTTTTACCCTGCGCGCCGTCCGATGCAGCATGCATATTGTTATTACAACTTTCCATTTAGCTACAGCATTAGATTGCTACTTGGTCTGTTTCTCTCCTTCGACCTTACCGCCATGGGTGAATCTGATGGAAGTGATTAAACACTACCGACGGCATTGCTCTAAGGATCATTGAAAACTCAAACCTCCCCACCACGTTAAGGTGGCAACTCATAGGAGATGACACACACAAAACATGCAGAACACTATTTGGTGAACTAATTATCAAGAATTCTCGAGAATCGGCCTGTGGTCGGTAGCTGTTAACTTAAAATAAATAAATAAAGATCACGCGAATAACTTGAAGAAAAGATTTAGAGCCGAAATAACGGAAATAACAATGACAATTAGAAATTAGGAAACGATTCAAATTAAGACGACATCTCTACAGGCACGCCACACAATGCAAATAGGTTCATCAAAAGGTTGCGACTCGATTCCATAGCTTAGTTTTTGCTGGAAGTCCTAATCAGAGGTTTAAGCTCGATTCTAACTTACAACTTGCCGTAACATATCCCCCACGCTATGTACGGACCCGTACTTTCCAAAATCATCGGCAAATTATGCATTCTTCAAAACAGTGCAAACCGGTGAAAATAAAGCGAAAACCATATTTTGCATACACCGTATGTAGCCTACATCAAAACATTGTCTTTCCATCACTCATTTCATATCACGTTTAATAAACAGTATCAAGCTCATTTGGTAAGCTAGTGTCCACGGGATAGTTCATGAAAAGAAATCATTGGGTAGAATGTTGTCTTTAGCACTGATCTGATTCATTGTAAAGTTTCGAGATTGGTTTTCGAAAAACGTTCGCAACGGTTTTCACCAACACTTAGCGAACTTTGTCATAACAATCAGGAAAAACTTTCGTCGCTCTTCCCAAAGGCCATTTTCCTCTTGGGGCATTTTCATCGCAGACAAGCACAACATCGCCAACACGAAAATTCGTCTTTGCGTTTTTTCATTTTGTTCGCAGCTGAAGCGTTTGTAGGCCTACATATTCTGCTGACCAACGTTTCCGAAATTGTTGTGCTAAATATTGACTTGACGCCACCGCTTAATGGAATAATTGTCATCATCTGTAAACCGTCCAAGAGAATAGTTCGGAGAATCTCGCATCAGCAATAAATGATTTGGTGTTAGTGGGACATCAGCTTCAGCGTCCATCACTATTGGTGTCAAAGGGCGAGAGTTTAAAATCGATTCAACTCAAACCATCAGCGTTGATAAAGTATCATCAAAACTCGTTTGTTGATTCAACAAAGAAGAAAATATCCTTCTTGCTGATCTAATTAGACGCTCCCAAACTCCTCCCTCATGGCTGGCGTAAGGTGGATTGAATTTGCCATTGAATATTTTTTTGCTGCATGTGACTTCGCACAATGTTGCAGTTGATACTTTGTAGTGACTCGCGCAGTTCTTTTCCGGCTCCGACGAAATTTAAACTGTTATCGCTGAACATTTTGCACGGTTTTCCACGTCTACCAATAATCCTTTTCACAGCATTTATAAAAGAACTCGATGACATGTCCGGAACGACTTCAATGTAAACTGCTCTGCTGGAAAGACAAGTAAAAATACATCCATGACGTTTTAATGTAGGGGAGATGTAGGACCAATGAGACATTTTTCATTTTTTCCCTTCTAACTCGTAAAGTTAAAGGTATTGGGGTTCAAAATTTGGTATACAGGTAGACCAGTATGTGATGTAAGTAAGTTGTGAAGTTGGGCGAATACAAACATATTGTTGCTGAATTATTTACGATTAAAAATTTTTCAAAATGTCTCATTGGTCCTCTTGGTTTGTGGGACCAATGAGACATGGCAAGGGACCAATGAGCCACCGTAAGAAAGCTGCAATATCTGTTGGATATGAGACAAAATTAAGAGATTGATGTAAAATAGGTGGTATGCAATGAAGTTGAGAACAAATATAATCGTTTAAATTGGGATAATTCAAATTATTTATGATTCATATAACTTCTATGCCAGCATTTCATGATCTTTTAGCAATGCATATAGTTTACGGGATGGACACTCTCATGATCCGATACGACGAGGGTTTCTCCTAGTTCATACCCTGCCTACTTTGTAGCTTTTTAGTTATGTCCTTGTATTTTCAGTTAAAATGCAGTTCAATAAATAGTTTTAACAGGTTTAATAACAAAGCAAACGAAAAAAGCAGACCATGCAGAAATAACACAAAAAAGTCGAACACAAAATCAATCACATCTGCAAATTAAATGCCATAGCGAGCCAAATTTCAAAACATTAACTAAGCGCTTAGTAGCAGCAGCTGAAGATGGTGGCGAAAGAACTTGAACTATGTCACTCTTCTTGGCAGTGGCGAGATCATCAACCTCGGGGAAGATAAAACCATCCTTTATCCTATTGAATCTTTTCATAAATTTAATTTCAAAATCGCCTTCTTCATCTGGACCATCTAGTAGCAATCCAACAAAATGCTTGAAGCTCCCATCCTCAGAGAACACTTTCACAATAACGTATCGGCCTGCCTCGATTATCTCCGGATTTTGTTCCTCCACTAATCCTTCCGATTCAGATGATTCATCATCTGAACTGCTTTCTTGCAGCTGGCTTACTGCAGAGCTCAACTGCGTAGCGCACGTAATTCGGCGCTTCGCTGCAGGTTGTGAAACTTTTTTCGTTTGCTTATACTGGAGCAGAGCAAGTTTGGCTTTTTCGGGGGTTGAAGTCAGGATAGCAGTTTTCACTTTCCTCCGGTTTGACCGTTTGGTTGTATGAGCAACTCTTGGAAGAGGCTTTATGGACTCTATCAAGCTGGTGTTGGAGGAACAAGTTGATACATTAACTTCGTCTTGTTGGCTTGAATAAGCTGCAGCAGAAGTGGATGCAGTTTCTTCACCTTCATTAACATCATCATGCTGCAATGGAATGTCGGTCACAGCAGCAGCCAAAAACTCATGCTCCGGAAAAACATCAGGATTCAAAGGATGTATTCCAGTTTTTCGGAATGACGACGTGATATTCTCAATTGTGAATGATTTAACAAAGGCTATTCCAGCCAGCTCAGCAACATCATATATAGAAATTGGCTTGCCAGCATGCTCTGTCAGCCATGCGTCACAGTAGGAAGCATAGTAGCGCTTAAATGGACCAAAAACGCCAACATCTAATGGCTGCAGCTTATGACTGCAGTGAGGAGGGAAGGTTATGATTGAAAGATTATTTTTCACCGCCAAATCAATCACATCCGGCGAAATATGGCTTGCATGATTATCCATAAACAGGACAGTTGTAGCCTCTTTTGATGGCTTCATAAAATCAATGAAGTGTTGCAGCACTTTCAAAAAATATTCGTGGTTCATCCACCCAGAACTATTTGCCAAACCTAAGCATTGTGATGGGGCTCCTTTTAGCATATGCTCCTTGAAGTTGGCCCGAGGAAAAATAAAAGCAGGTGGTAAGGCATTACCAAGAGCATTAATACAAGCACACATAGTGACAGTGGTGCCTCTCTCAGCTGACGTAATGCGTCCAACTTGTTTGGCTCCTTTTTCTGCCAAAACTTGCCCAGGCTTTTGGACAGTGGATACGCCACTTTCATCGAGATTCCATATATTCTGTGGCAATATGGGCCCCTTTTCCATCAACAATTTCTTGAAGTTTTCAAAAAATGCTTTAACATTATTCTTGTTAAAACTTATAGCACGAGCAATGCTTGTGGCTTCCGGTTGCCGCAGACTAAGGTTTCCGCAACGAACTCGAAAACCTTTTAACCAATCTTCTCCTGCTGCTTTGTTTTTAACCCAGCTTGGTGGCATCTTTTTGTTCAGTTTTTGGGCATAGGAATAAGCCAGTTCTTTCAACTGCTGCTTTGTGATGCCATGGAACATCCTTGCAGACTTTATGATATAATCTGCAAGTGCATCTTCCTCTTCCTTGCAGAAAATCTAAGGAAAAAAGAAGCTCTAGACATTTTGATCAACCAGTCAACAGAAGGGTTTTAAAACTGCAGAAGCTCTGTAGGTCATTAATTATCTTGCAACCAGTATATTATAAATCACAATGGCTTAATACAAATGATCTGTGATCCTCATTTTCCTGCAATTACAAAATTGATCTTCAAACGTAAACTTGTGAGTTTAGTGAGGTATAGCCTAATGTTTACATGTGCAGACAATTCAAATTATTTTTTAACCAATAGAAGGATCTTTTTTTAACTTATTCACCTACCTTCATAGTAGTCATCGAAAGTTTTGGCATGTTAGTTTCTCCATTCTTCTTCGCTTCTCTGACATATTGACTTAAAGTGGTTCTATCCATGTTGTTTTCTTTCGCAGCTTTTCTAATGCTTGAATTATTTTCTAGCACTGCCTTCAAAGCTAAAGATAGCTCTTCTTTGGTAAACAAACCTTTCTTGTTTTTGCTTTTCTTAAAAGTAGGCATATTTATCAACACAAGGTTCCTGAACAACAAAATATTAGGTAGTGGGACCAATGAGCCACCGGCTCATTGGTCCCTGTTAGCACTGGCTCAAAGGTCCCACAATGGGGTAGGCACCACATTTTACTAACTGGCGACTAACTGGTAATGCATTTGCATCTAAACTTGGCAAAATCTCCTTCTATTGGAAATAAGTTCGAAACACAAGAAAAACTACACTACCCTAAGTTTAGCTTCTATTCCAAAAAACAAAAAAACTATGACAGCCAAAAAAACTTTTGACCCTGCAAAATACATTAGTCCAATTTCCACGTGCGCGGATGACAGGAAGTCACTGAAAACCCGGATGTAAAACTTTTGATGTAATTTTAATCCATTCCTAAAAGGAAAAGAAAATCCGCCGCGAGGTTAGCGAGAAACCAACTATGGTCATTGGTCCCACCCTGATCAAAGGTCCCACATCTCCCCTATTGCTTTTCTGTTTGACAAGAAGAGAACCGATATAATCAACGCCAGTAAAACAAATGGTAGGTTTAGTTGAAGAAACCCGAATTTCTGGTAGTTTGGACATCATTTGTTGTCCAGCTGGGGCATTCCTCCGTCTACATGACTGATCAATCTTCTAACAGTAGCAGCTACCCTGATGACCCAGAAACTTTGTCGTAATGAAGCCCAAGTATGAGACATGCCAGCGTGATAATCGATGATAAATCTTCGACGATTAGTTTGGTGACGTGATGGTGACTGGGTAGAATCACGGGATGCTTCACTTCAAACGCCATAGCGGATCGATCGATTCCACCTTCAACGCGTGGCATACCTTCATATACAAACGGATTTAATGGTCGTAATGAACTGGTTTTAGACACATGATCTTTGCTTTTTGAACTTAGGTGAAAATATTCATTAGCAAAAGCCTGTTTTTGAACAAGTACGATAATTTCCTTTTCGGCCTCGTTTAATTCTTCGACAGTTATGGGTTCATTTACGGTATTTACCTTTTGCAGGTACCTTGTGCATCGCAAGATCCATGCGATGGAAAGCTTCAAGCGGTTTCAAGAAGGGCAGGATTAAATCTTACTGCAATAGACAAATCTTTAACACTTGTTAACACCACATTTACTTGTTTTTGCAAAACTGAATATTCCTCCGGTAATCTGCGCAAAAGGCAAATAGGTTGCGGCCAAAACTTTTCTGGCGACAATAGAAACGAAAGACCATGTATCCACCGCGAATCGGAGATCAGATCGCCGGCAGACAATCCACTGGTAGCATCGTCGGCAGGGTTAAAGCCAGAGTCGATGTATCTCTATTGATTTGTCAACAACAGTTCTTTTAGCTTTGCTAATCTTTCTAACGTTTAGTGGTATTAGTGTATGAATCATATGCAAAATTGCCGTTGATTCTGTCCAAAACACAGGCACCCATTTGAAATCATTCAATTCCCGAATCATCATATGATTCAATTTTACCGCTAAAACGGCAGCTGTAAGTTCTAATCTAGGAATTGAAACCGTTCGCAATGGTGTCAACCTTGCCTTTCCCATAAGAAATCTGCAGCAACTCCGACCGCTTTTGCTTTCCATTCTCACGAATGAAACCACGCCGTACGCATTCTGAGAAGCATCTACGAAATAATCAATTTGAATTTTTGTCGCAACATCGCCTCCTAACAGTTTAAAACAGTTAATTTCTAAACCACTGAGACCGGTCAACTCTTCTGACCAAGTTTTCCACAACTTGATACTTTCTTCAGGGATAACTTCGTCCCATCCAAGTCTTTGCCTGCACAAACGCTGAGGAAGCATTTTTGCTTTGATAGTCACAGAAGCGATAAAACTTAAAAAGTCAAAATCAAAACTAACTACGGAAAGTTAGCCTCGTCTCGTAATGGGTTTTCGTTTAACAGTGACAACAGTCTTTATGCACGTCCCACTGAATACCCAAAACATGCTCACAACAGTCATCAAAATTTTTCAGATTCACAAGAGCACTTGATCTTTCTTCTGAAGTTATTTTCGAAAGCACTCGCTTCTCATTGCTTAGCCATTTTCTGAGACGAAATCCACCCCTTTTTAACAAGTCGGTAAGACGCTGTGTTAACTCCACAGCTTGTCCAACAGTAGGCACAAATTTTAAGCAGTCATCCATATAAAAATTTTGCAGCACCGTTTGTACGACCTCCGCTGAGAATGAGATTGCATGATCCTTTGCCGTTTGCTGCAGAGCACATATGGCACATGTCGGCGATGACTTGGTGCCAAACACATAAACTTTTATGCAGTAATCAACCGAAGATAATAACATATCTTCTCCTGGCCATCACAAGAAACGCAAATAATACCGGTCTTCGGGTTTTACTAACACCTGATGGAACATCGATTGAATGTCAGAGACCAAGGCAATATCATCTTGTCTGAATCGTAAAAGAACTCCCACTAAACTCTGCAGAAGATCAGGTCTAGGCAAGAATTGTTCATTTAAGGAACTGTTTCTGTGAAGTGCTGCACAGTCACATGCACACAACCCTGAATTTGTCTGGCTTGAGCGGATGCAAAATACAGTGATGTGGTAAGTACCAACCATCATTATTAGTAAGATCGACCGTAGTGACCACTTCAGCGAACCCTTTGTCCAGGTAGGCTTAATCTTGCATTGCATCTGCATAATTGTCACGTAATTTATTATTTTTTTCAAATCTTTTCTTTAAACTGTTTAGTTTAGAAGCAGCATGTGAATGGTTGCTGGTTAGACACGGTGTTCCGGGGTTATAAAGTAAAGGCAATTGATAATCACCACTTACGAACTCCTTCAACTGAGCCAATGAATGCAATTCATAACGATCATTTTTTGACATTTCCATTTCAGGGCATTTTAGCGAAGTTACGGAATCTAGCTTCCACAAACATTCTACCTGTTTCTGCAATAGCTCATATTCTGACTTTCGAATGTAGTTTACCCGAAAACCTTTTTTCTGCTTTCCTTGGGTTGCGCCAATAACCGACCATCCCAAAACCGTTTTAATTGCAAAGGGTTCATCACGACTTTCGCGTCTTTCGTCAAGGGTCCAAAACACTTCTGGTACGTCAACACCAATAAGAAGTAAAACTTCACCGTTCGGTATTACCGGAATTGATACATCTTGCAAATGAAGCCTTATCTTCAAATCACGTTTTGACAGAACTTTGTTGGGCGATACACGTAAGTCTTTAAGAGAGTAGACATTAGCTAATTGGACTGAATCTTCTTCGTTTTGAAGCGCAGATATACACAGGCTTACTCTCTTTTTTTTTATAATTTTCAGAGGTTCGATTAATCGTTGTGATCGAGTATATAGCGTTTTCTCCATGAACGTTTAACCTTTCCAACAAGCGCTCGTCGCATAGAGTTGTAGTGGATCCTTGATCCAAGAAAGCATACGTTTCAATGCTCCGTTTTCCAGCTGTTACTCGGACGAGGATTACATTCAAGCTAACTTGTTGGTGGTGACTACCCGCTGAGCTAATTGTCGAGACCATCGCAACAGTCGAGGACTCCATGCCTGGTTCGTGTTCTCCTCTCCGTTGGTTATTGTCCTTAGATTCTTTGGTCTGTTCCTGATGAAGTAAGCTGTGGTGTTTCTCCTACATTCGTCAACGGTACATGTTGCTTCACTTCGGCAACATCGGGCAAATGACCTTTCTTAAAGCAGATATCGCCGAGCCTGTTTTGCCTCATAAACGAAATTTTTTCATTTACGTTTTTCTTGAGGAATTTGCAACAATCCTAAAGTTCATGCGCCTCAAAACATAAATAGCAATTCTGGTTGCTTGTTGTGGTTGCAAACAGCTCCCGAAATACTGGTGGCGTGAGTTTGAAATTAGAAAACCGTTTTTGCTTTACTCTCAACCACTTCAGCATATACAGATCTTGCTATGTCAACTTCATTTTTTTACAAATTCAACTAAGTCGTCTAAACTAGGCTCGCAACCACGTTTCTGGCTTTCTGCAGCGGCACGCACCCAACGAGTACAATTGGAATGAGGCAAATGATTGACGATTTTGACAATATTATCAAAATTCTTTCAGTAGGAGTGAAAATTTCTGTATTTGAAAGTGAATTCGCATTCTTCCAAATCATGAGCCAAATTCATTAGCTCTTTACCATCATCTACTTTTATGCTCACAAACACTATGCAATTTATTCATATACGACCTAGCGATCAAATTTTTCCTACCGAAATGGTGTTCAAAAATATCCTTCGCCTTTTGATAACCTTCATCGGGACTAAGCAACAAAGAAAATTCGATAAGAAGCCTTGCCGCGCCTTTGCAGTATTGTAATAATATGAGCAACCGTTTGTCAGAGCCTTGAACAGCTATTTCGACATTAGCTTTAAACGTTCTAATGAATCTCGTATATTTAGTAGGATCACCAAAAGAATTTCAAAATTTCTATTTTTGGAATGTCGGTTTCCCACAGAGGCAAGTAACGTAGCGCAGCAGCTGGGTTAACGTAAGGCATGTTCACCGACATACTTCGGCTCTGTGGCGTCAGTTCTACCCTGTGGCTGGTCGCACTGTAAACTTGGTGCAGCAGATGGGTTAACGTGTGGCATAGTGGCAGCATAATTAATTGCCAACCAGGCTTTGGCTTGGTAGTTTTATTTCTACCTTGCGGCTGATCGTACTGGACTTGTTTCGTTCCTGAAAGAGGTAGAAAATCTGGCACAGTTCGTTTCTGATAAAACGGATTAAGCGTAAGCTTTATCAATATAGCCTCCACTGTTAAGTTCTTCTACGACTTCACGTTGTAATGAAGCCTCTTTCAATTCTTGAGTTACTCGACATAACTCAGTCTTTCTAGTTTTCTCTAATTCCACAGCTTGGAGTTGTCGCTTCATCTCTTCGAATTTTTTCTTACTCTCTAGCTCTTCTTGAAGGTGCTGAAACCTCAACCGGGCAAGTTCTTGATTCACTACAGCTCTTGCTCTCAGGGCACTGCTTGATGTAGAACCGTGGGTAGACCGTCTGGAACGTGATGTGTGGAATCTCAGCGTAGGTGGGACACTAAGAATGCTCTCTACATCCCTTTTTGCTACTTCGGATGATTTCAAGTAGTTTCCCACTCTACGTCAAATTGCTTGTTTCGCGCATACACTGCTTTAAACTGCTTGTCTCTTATGCTTCCTTTTCTTCTGACTTGCTTGTACCGGGCAAGTTCATAGCAACTTTATCGAATTCCCTCAACAACAAATTTACCTTCGAAACCAAGGTTGACTACGCACTGGCAGACCCTTTTTATAACATGATTGCGTTAGCCTGCTCATCATAATCTTCGACCTGCAGTGTTATTGATTCCAAATTTTCTACTGTCGACCCTATACTTCTTCAAACAAAATTTAAACAATTTTACCTTTTGTTGTTGTCTTCTCAGATTCGAGATAACAGTCGAAAACTTCGTCTATGCTGTTGCTGCAAAGCTTGCTTCTGATTGAGCAAAAACGCGCTTTGGTGGTATGTAGTGGTTTTCTATTAACACAAGACAAATGCATTAATGGTAAAGCAAAGGAAAAATGAATGCATGAATACACGCAAACTGAGGTGGATTCATAGTATCTAAAAGAAATTAAGTATATAATCATGCACAAGAAATATATAGGCTAAATACATAACATATACTGCAAAAGTACCGAAATGAAAACACACTAATTCATCGTTAATAAAGATAGGTTAAGTAAAATTATGTTAAGAAAAAAAGGTGTTAATGAATAATGATAATTATTTCATAAAGTAACTTATACAAAACGAAGAAACGAGAAACTTACCGACTGTTTTTAACACAGGAGCAACAACTTCAAAAGAGCTCGTAACAGAAACCAATATTAATGATATTGCAACAACTAGCACAGACATTCGCAACAGTATCCGTAACTTATTCAAATCGAATCAACCTTTCATCTTCAATAACAGTTATATAGTATTTTAAAATGCATTATTCTATTTTTCTACACGCTGGAAATCTATCAGATCTAAACAGTCAGCTTAATTGAAAATAAAATCCGCTAATTATATAGTAAAATGTTAATTATTATTTGCTTACTCTGAAATTACGTCCGGCCGATACAACGGCGAATTCAAACTGACACACAATACATGCAGAACACTATTTGGTGAACTAATTATCAAGAATTCTTGAGAATCGGCCTGTAATCGGTAGCTGTTAACTTAAAATAAATAAATAAAGATCACGCGAATAACTTGAAGAAAAGATTTAATGCCGAAATAACGGAAATAACCATGACGATTAGAAATTAGGAAACGATTCAAATTAAGACATCTCTACAGGCACGCCACACAATACAAATAGGTTCATCAAAAGGTTGCGACTCGATTCCATAGCTTAGTTTTTGCTAGAAGTCCTAATCAGAGGCTTAAGTTTGATTCTACTTACGACGTGCCGTAACAAGCATCAATCCGAGTATCAGTATTTTGCCCTTGGAAAAAGCTTTACCAAAAAAAAAGAAAAAACAAATATCTTTCCTGAACGCTCTCAGAAAATTCTGTCTTGTCTCCACGCTCACACCATACAACTGCAATAAGTAGCCATGCGCGCTACACAAAATCTAAGCAAGCTGTCAAAAAACACGCAGACGACTTTGAAGCAATCAAGCAGCTTTGCAAACCAAGAAAACCACCATTATAAACCAAGTCAAAGAGCCTTGCGATCAAACCCAAACAAAAACTCGCGTTCGAAACCTTGCGTTTAAACTAAATCTTCGAGCTGCATGACATAAGCTGCACAAAAAACAAAGCAGGAAACCAAAGTCCAGGAAGTTGAACAAAATACGTAACAGTGTTGTTCTTCTTCGTTTGGGTGCGGTGTTGCGTTGAGAAGTAGCATCACTCTAAATTCTTGGGCACGTGTCAGATAGCCACCTTGCCAAGCACTCGTTTTTAGTGAGCAGATCCCGAATCCCATTTGGATAGCGGTATATGAGACAGGATGTAATAACGTGGTCTGTGGTTTGTTCCTCTGCACCTCATTCACAAGCCGCCGTAGAAGCCATGCCCAATTTGTGCATTAATTACCGAAAGAGGCCAACTCCAGTCCGGAGACGGTTCAGCCCAACCCAGGCGGGTCTGGGAAGCCCTGTTCCAGGTCAAAGGGCGTCCACATCATCAAAAAATGAATGCAGGCGAGAAGTGCCCTCCCGCCACACAATGCTACACCTGTGGTCTGCCCATCTTGCTGAACACTGGTACCCAGTTCGCTTGCACCTCTGAGCAATTCCAGAGTAGCAGGCACAATGGGGGGTCTTGACTTAAGCTGTCGATACCCTCCATAAGAGACGGACTTGAGCCGATCATGGCGTAGATGACCAGGCTCAAAGCCACGACAAGCCAAGGACAGCGTGGCTTTCTTTCGATGAAGCTCAGTCGGTGTGATACTTGATAAAACAAATAGGTTGTCCGTTGGTGAGGAACGCAGGCATCCAGTCACCAGGCGCAAAGCGTCTTTGATGGGCTTGTCAATGAGGCGCGTAAGCACTTCGGCTCCAAACTAGAGCGCAATACTCTGCAGCAGAGTGAATCAAGGCCAAGGTAGCTATAGCTATGCGCAACGTTCTGGAACCAGCCGCCCAGCTTGATCCTGCTTGGCGTTTCAAAAGACCAACGCTTGTAGTTAATTTTTTGCGCAATGACTCCAGGTGTCGGCGGTGTGTGAGCGATCTGTGCAGTTTAACGCCGAGATAAGTTGGTTCAGCAGCAAAGGGCAGGATGCGACCCTAAGCAGCAACCTTAAGCTCACGAGTTGCCTCCTTGTTGTACAGGTGGGAAGCAGCGGTTACCGTTTTAGTAATACTGAGCTTCAGCTTCCATTTTTGTAAATACGATGATAGGGTTGCCATGTCCTGTGTGAGAGTTCCCTACAACGACCGCCAGTTTTTTGCAGAGTGCATGATGGCCAGGACATCTGCGTAAACAAGTTCCTGGCAACTGTGACAGACAGGTCATGGGTGTACCGGTAGATGTTAAAAAGGGGGGAGCCAGGACTGATCCTTGAGGAACGCCGCACACAGTTGGTGCATGCAGGAAGAAAGGAAACTGTTTAGCCAAGACTTCAGAGCAGCACCGGCATAGATTATCAGCTCCGGGCGTATGGAATTTGGGCCTGGAGCTTTACCTGGCTTCAGCATTTGAAGGGATCTGGCAAATTCTTCCGGGGAGAAGTCACCGGAGATACATTGGTCAGCTGGTGTTGGTATCCTACAAAGTTCAAACACTTCTTTGAGCACGAGTCTGGTACACGCACGGCCATTTGTCTTATTTGTCCCATTCTTCACCAGCTGCGAAGCAATTGAGTCGGAAGAAATTGGACAAAAACAATAAGATGGATTGTCTGGTCCTGCCAGTCAGACTGTTTATGGCATTCCATGTTAGCCGGCTGGAGTGCGTAAAGTTGATTGCATTGATTGCCTCTGACCAGCGTTTACTTCGCCTTTTATCAAGTCTGGCAAAATGTCTGGCTAATGTTAGAGCTTTCATCCTTGGTGGAATTGATTTTTCGCTGCGTAGATGATGGTGTTGCAGAAGTCTTGGCAGTTCTCATCAATACAGGTAGTGTCCGGAAATGTAAGGTCCCGAGCAAGCCTGTTGGTGATGCGCTTCTACTTTTTCCATTTGGCTTTCCGAAAGTTCCATTGCTTGTAGGGCTCACGTGGAAGTAAAACAACCGTTTTGGAGTTTCTGATCAGCGATGGTCGATGTTGAGACCTAGGGAACTTTTTCAAGATGCGTCTGTCCAGTTGCCATCAGACGTGACTATTGCTCGCGAAGACCAAGTCTGGGTTGGTACCGGTGTTCCAGCGTCCAGATAAGAAGGTGGAGCGTCTTTAAGATTACGCAACAAAGCAACACTGCTCTTGGTCGCCCAATCAACAAAGACTCTCCTTCTCGACTGGTGGTGCTATAGCCCCAGTCTACATGCTAGCAGTTATAATCACCTGCGTAGATACCGGGGTGTGGAAACACTGGGATGGCTGATGATGTCATTCGCGATGTTGGTGGCTTGTAGACGTTGACGATTTTCACGCCATCAACATTCACACAGAGCCATTTAACAACTGATTCGTCCAGAGATTGATCAGCAAGGGCCCAGCTGAGTCCCTCATGGACAAACGTAGCAAGGCCATGCTTTCTGCTCATAGTCCAATAGTTTGAAGTTTGGTATCACTAACTGATCCGGCGTGGTGCAGTGAGTCTCATGTAAGAGAATGACAAAAGCCCTACGCCTGGTGGCCTACTGACTGATCACGCAGATCTTCCTCTACGTGAGGCCCTCGATGTTTCGCTACAGGGTACTGGGCAATGGTTGACGGCAGCTAGCGGCTGCGAGTTTGCCACTCGCATTTGCCTCCGGGGCCGAGGGTTTATCCTTTTACCACCCCGGGAGCTTCCCGTTACGGTCATCATTCGCCAGGAACTGTGTAGTTTCTGTTTCTGAGATTCACCGCGAGGAGGCTGATGACGAGAATCCGACAGTGTTTTTGAAAAGGCGAGTGTGCTACAGAAATACGGAGTTGGATTTCTTCATCTTTCACGTTTGCTTGATCGCTATGAAGGATTGCGCCGAGACACTTGAATGTCTCTACATATTCTATTCGATTGTTGGACATGCTGCAAATTGTTTTCGGATACTCTTCTTTTGCACTAAAGTTAAATATTATAAATTTTGATTTTGTTTCAATAGTTGTTTGAAGTCTAAAAAAGTGCAAAACACGAAGTCAGTTTTGGAAATTAGTGTTGTCAGGAAAAATACCATCAAGTCGTCAGCATATGCAGAGCTAGTATCGATAAGAATTCCGCTGTAGTTTTTGTCTCTTTTGATGATTCTTGCATCATCAATGACCCTGAATGGGGTAGTATGAATTTCGATTTGGTTGAAAAGCAGCTATCAAATCTAGAAATATGGCATACTCGTATATACCGGTACTTGTTTGTTAGTTTTTATCTTCAAGTGACTGCGTTGCTTCGGTGATGTATAAGCCCTTAGAGGTACCATGATCCTGATGAAACCCATTTTGTAAACCAAGAATTTAAAAGTTGTACCAACAACTGTTTATGCGGCTGATTGGTATAATACTAAATATTTTGGCGAATACGCTACAATTTTTCAGAGTCCCAAATTTTTGCAAATATTGTAACTTTTCAAGTTCTTTCAAGGTTGTGCTTGAATTGACTAAAAGCCTTTATAATTTCAGCAGGAACGTCAGGCGATGATTTCTTGGATTTCAGATTCTTAAGGGTTTCTTGAACTTTTTGAGCTAAAGATGGGTCTTCATTTATTGAAATGTTTTTCGGATTTTCTACAATCTCCTGGATACACGCTGGTAATGTTTGAGTTTTTTGAGTTTTGTCATTAAAATGTCTGGCTAATTTTTCGGGCGTACGATACACTTCACGTTGGTTGGAAGAAAGTGTTTTATGGTTTTCAGCATTGTCGAGTAGTTCTTTCAATTCTCTATTGTTTGCATTTAAATTCAGTTTGTCCACTTCATGTTGGTAAAATTGGTTCGTTAAAAAGATTCACGTCTTTTAATCCTTTTCCTTAATTAAGTTTTTGGCAATGAGGTAGTTTTACTAAACCAAATTGCAGCAACAGCCAACAGACTTAGTATCGATAACATCTCATTGAAAATTTTGAACATTTCGACCATAGTTTTTGGTCTATTCAGAATAAAAAAAAATTTAACTAAATTTTAAGAATGAATTAATCAAGTGGTAGTATTTAAAAAAAATTAAGTAAATTTTCACATTACTAACAATTAACACAGTATTGCCTAACATTAATTCATATACAGTACAAATCTTGCACAAATGAAATGACGTAGTAAATCTTGCACAAATGAAATGACGTAGTAATAAATAAAACGCACTACAATATTAACTAAAATACGAAATAACATAAAAGCTATATCAAGTTTAAATACACTTGCTAAAATACATTTAACAGAAAAGATGACCTCCCTGCGTACAAATGTGTATTTAGTTTAGGATTGTGTTTTTTTATTAAAAGAGATTTTTGAATTTTGGTGTTGCTTTTTGCTGTTAAAGTTGCTTTCTGCGTTCAAGACCTCAATCGGCTTGGTTGTTCAATGGACTGCGCATTTTTGCAACTGTAGTGTGGCATGGTCCGAATCTATCTAAACGGATTACATTACTAAACAGTCCAACACTTATTTGTCTAATCCATGGTTCGCATGAAATGCAATATAGTTTTTTTTTTTTTTTATTTGGGCTATGTCATGTAACTGCTCTTGCCGGTTTATGGATATAGAAGATGCTGCTGATACAAAGTCCTGTTTCACAACAAAATTCCACCATCAGTAAAAAAGCAAAATCCTTTTACGTGGCCACGCTAGTTAAATCTTCACCCTGGCCACGTAAGGATTTGACCTGCGCGATGACGTAAACACACGAGTGGATACGTACCACAAAGGTTAAATTTCTTAAGATATATTTATCCGATGGAATGGGTGATCCTGGCAAGATCATTCGTTCTAGAAGATGAATGCATTTTACTTGAGGGCGGCTGATGAGGTCTGATAGCCCGAAACAGCGCTGTCACGCTCTACGGTGAAATTCCATTAATCTGTCACCGTTATTGTTGGCTGTGTTAATGACTACAAATGATGATTTTTGAGCATTGAATGAGGAGTGACTTTTGTTCAGGGAGATGGTGCGTTTAGGCAGGCACCCAAAGTAAATACTTTCTCGTGTTTTTCAACACTGGCTCGCCTGCAGCACGTTAGGTGGTTGTACAACTTATCTTTGAGTTCAGGACTACTATTTTGTGTTGGACCATAGGCTATAACAAATTTGAAATTAAAGTTGTGAACTACTGTTTTGACAATGATTAATCATGGTGAGATTTTATTTAAATAAGGTGTAAGATGTACATTCTATTTGAATAAGGTGTATGGAATAGGGTATTTTAAAACTAGGCCATAAAGTTGTATAAAATAGTGTTTAAATTAGGCTAACATCTTGATAAAAAAAATAGACGGCTGCTAAATTTTTAACTCAAATTCTTAACTGTTATTCATTCTGACTCTTGATCATAAACAAAAAAGATGGAAAATTACTCGTGAAATGCAAGCATTTGAAAGCAGATTATCTAAGTATGAGGCTGAATATGCCAGCACTGATGGCAGGTCTAATGCTGAAACTAATAGCACTGGGCCTGCTGCCAGTGCTGCTGATGCTGTTGTTGTAGATCGAAAAGAGCAGAGAGTGGAGCTGGCAGAAATGGGAACAGCATTCAACAATTTACAGAAGGTAGCTGACCGACTCCACTATAGATTTGAAGAACGAGAGGAAACTAGATGATCTTGAGCAATATGGTAGATCCAACTGTCTAATTGTTCACAGATGCGAAGAAGTCCCAAATAGGAGAGAGTATTTGGAACACGAAAAATATATTTGCATAATATTAAATCAAAATTTACAGTTAAACCCCCCTTTGCAGGTGAACGACATTGACGTCGCCCATACGCTTCCTTCGAAGAATAACATTGGCTGCCCAGTGATCATCATATTCCTACGCCGCAGTCAAAGAAATTATATTCCAAAAAAAAGATAATGAAGAGGAAGCGTGTGGTGATTACAGAGTCGCTCACCAGACGGAAACTGCAACTCTTGGATGCTGCCAGGGAAGTATTTGGCTTTAAATCGTTTTGGTCTTTTCACGGTAACATTTTTGCATTTGCAGCTGGAAAAAAACAAAGGATTCACAGTGTCAATGATATTGTTCAAATTAAACAGTTGATGTAATTTAATGGATTGCTGCCACAATCTTAGACTATGTACGGTAAGCAATTTAGCATCTGCAGGAAATTTTTAGCCAATTTTTAAGTATAATTTCTTACATTTGATATTAAAAGCAAAAAATGGCTGACGCTAATTGAATATATAAACCCTTTTATAGTTTAGGTAGTTAGTTGCATATTTATCTTACTATCACGAGAAAGCGATCAATACGCAATACGAGCTCGCTTAGGAGTTGCCAGCCATCTGTCTACCACACCAAGATGGGGGAATCCCGCTAAGTGCCTTTCCCAACGGCACAACAAGTAAACTTGCTGGCTTGTTCTTCACACTGTCCCTTTAATGCTGAGCGTCAAGCAGGGAAGCTGTGAATACCAATTTTAAAGTCATTAGTTTGTCCCGACTCGGAATCAAACCCGAGTCTACAGCTCAAGAGACAGACGCTCCATACCACTCGGCCATCTGAGCTGTTTTATACTTGAAAGTACTAGCAACACTGGTACTACCATTCTGCATCTTTTGCCAATAAGGCTTAACCTTTTTTAAACTTTTGAGTTGATTTAATTGTATATTTTGTTTCTGTGCACAAGCAGCATGCCGAGTGGTTTTAAGTCCAATTGTTATCATTGCAAAAAAATTATAACTAGTAAACAAAGATATACAGCGTGTAGCTTTTGCTATTTAATTTTTCACCAAAAATGCCTTGCGAGTGATTTGTCAATGAATGAGTACACTTTTGTCTCAACAACAACTTTACCTGCCAGAACTGTGCAGCAGCAGTTTTTCCCTTTCATTCTCTCCGATAAGGAACTCATGGAAGAATTTTTGTCTGGTTTTGAGATTAATGCATCACTGCTTAATGAAATATTTACTGAATCTGGTCAACTAACTGATTGTGATGTAGATTTTAATGATGATGAGGAAATCAGTGATCACATGATAAAAGAAGTTTATATTTCTGCAAAAGAAGGAAACGAATTTTTAGAAAACTCAGGAGAAAATATAAACAATAATTATAGATTATCAACCCTTTGTATAAATGCCCGTTCTATAGTGAATCCAACCAATTTCTCTAAAATAGAAGGATTGATAGCTTCACTAATCACTAGATCATAAACCTGACGTAATTGGAATAAATGAAACTTGGGAACAGCTTAATTCATTTGGACAGCACAAATGCTTATCAGGATATACTTTTGTATCTAGTGGAAAAATGTTACAAAAGGGAGGAAGAGTCGGACTATATGTCAAAAATTGTTTGAACTTTAATGTCTGTAATGACTTAACTATAATGAATGAAAAGACTTTTGAATCAATTTTTATAAATATTCAGTTTGTGAACAAAGAGATAACTTGCGGAACGATATATACATCACCTCAACATTCTAAAGATGCCTTTTCGAAGTTTTTTAGTCACCTTCAAAATACTGTGACAATCTTGAACAAATCAAAAAACAAATGTTTCATCATGGGCGACTTCAATATTGACTTACTGGATATAAAGAATAATAAATACTGAAAACTATGTGGAGACAATGTTTGATTATAATTATTACCCTCTGATTAATAAACTAACTCGTATAACAATAGATAAATGCTCTTCTATGGACCATATTTTGACAAATGTTATCGGAGCCCAAATAAACAGTGCCATTCTTGCTCATGAAATAGCTGACCATCTACCTATAATTCAAGTTTCTAGTATTGGTACACCCTTATTAAAAACGGAAAATAGAGAATGGTGCTTTAGTGAACTTAACCTCAAAAGATTTTATGGAATGGTCAAAACTAAGGACTTTAAGGAAGTGTACGATATGTCTAACCCTGACGATAGCTTCAAAAAATTCTTAAGAGAAATTAACCCCCTACTAGTTAGTTGTTTTAAAAGAAAAAAAGACAAAGAAAAAATATTCAACGTTGTGTATGGTACGATCGTGAACTACTACTTTTCTCGCGCGAAAAGGACAGATTCTATAAAACTTATCTCAAAAAGAAAACTTCAATCTCCAAAGATAAATATCATAAACTTAGAAATTATTATTTCCACATGATCAAACAAAAAAAGAAAAAGCACTTGCAAAATCAATTTCAAATCATCAAAAGAACGTTCGAAAAAGTTGGCGAATGATGAAAAACCTCTTGAGTAAAGTTCGAGTTAAGTTTAGCTCAACTTCCATCAGCTACAGTACAATAATACTATCATTAATAAACCTGTTGAAATTGCTAACTATTTTAATGATCATTTCTCTGCAATAGCTGAAAAACTGAATGATAAACTACCCCATCTCCAACTAAGTTTACTGATTATTTACCACCGTCAAATCTCTCCTCAATATTTCTCCCCCCTACAAATATAGTAGAAGTGAAAAGATTAATATCTGAACATAAACCTAAGCTGAGTGCTGTAGTTGACCATATACCTCCAATCGTTTTGAGATATCTTCCACATCATGTGCTTAATGCCCTGACCTACATATTCAATCAATCGTTGGTCAAGGAAAATTTATCTCTTGAGTTTAAAAAGATCAAGGTCATACCAGTGTTCAAAAAAGGAAACCCTGAAAACGTTTTAAATTACAGACCTATTAGTTAACTCTCGTCCCTGTCAAAATTTTCGAAAAGATTGTTTACACTAGATTGCATTCGTTTATTAACATAAACAATAATATCTCGCAACAACAGTTTGGATTTTGGCATTAGCATTCTACTAATCACGCCACAACTTTGCTCATCAGTAACATAGGTGATGTTTTTGAAAGAAAACAGCTAGTACTTGGAATCTTTCTTGATATATCAAAAGCATTTAATACAATTGACCATTCCATTTTACTGCATAAACTAAATAATTACGGTGTAAGAGGAGTATCATTAACTTGGTTTGAAAGTTATCTCTCCAATCGTTCTCAAATTGTTGAATATGTTGGTGTTACTTCTTCGAACCAGAGAAATACCTTCTGCTCCGTGCCGCGAGGCTCAATTCTTGCCCCTTTACTGTTTGTCATCTAAGTAAACGACTTCAAAAATTGCTTGCGGTTTAGCACAAATTTATCTTTTGCAGACGATACGAGTATTTCCATTGTTGATAAACACTTGCAGGCGCTTTATGAAAAAGGTAACAGTGAACTTGAAAGCATAGACAACTGGATGACAGCAAATAAACTGTCCATAAATGCTAACAAAACTAATTATATAATTTTCCAAACTCCAAAATCTCGGTCAGCTAAAACCACAACAAGTTTTCAACTGAAATTAAGAAATAACAAGGTTGAAAAAGTGTCTTCAACACGATTCTTGGGGGTGATAACAAATGAAAATTTGTCTTGGAAATACCATATGGATATGATAAAGCAAAAAATGAGAGCTGCTCTTGGTGCTGTTATGCGCATCCGCTCATATTTATCATCTAAAGTCATACTTAGTCTTTATCACTTGTTGCTACTCAGCCATGTCCGCTATTGCATAAGTAACTGGTGTTTTGGCTACGAAACTAGAATTCTTCAATTACAGCGCATATGTAATGAATTTATCAGATTAGTATTTGATTTAAAGAGACGTGAAAGTGTCAAAAAAGTGATAAAGCAAAATGGCCTTCTAACCATCAAACAAATTTACCAAGTTGAAATAGCTATATTCATGTATAAAACTG
Organism: Trididemnum miniatum; assembly: GCA_964006365.1. NCBI lineage: Eukaryota > Metazoa > Chordata > Ascidiacea > Aplousobranchia > Didemnidae > Trididemnum > Trididemnum miniatum. The sequence continues at coordinate 36,735,963 of OZ023231.1, read as the reverse complement.
TAAAAAAAATAATCCAGTCGCATTACAGAACTTATTTGAATCAAAATCCAGTCGAATGTCTACCAGAAGTAATAGTCTACATATTTCTCTGGCATACAGATTAACTTTATGCCAACAACCAATAAAATTTTGCGGACCCAAGTTATGGAGTAAATTACCAAATGCGATCAAAAAGTTAAAAGTTTAAAGTTTTTCTCTGACAAAGTTAAAACACACTTTTTAAACGTAGACTAACAAAGTAGATGTAAACTTGATCGATTAACTTCACAGTTGTTTGATTATTCTATTTCTTATGAGTTGATCTGCTGTGGTGCTGCTGTTCATTTTGTTTGCAGATAGAGAAAGCTGAAGACATAAGGTGGACATTCTTCGGAGATTGGGCCTAGCAATGACACCTGATTGCCCAACTACAGCACCGACCACAATGAAGTAAAAGAAAAAATTTTTAGTGTTTTACTTTGAAGAGACAGTTAATTGCCTTATCATGATTCTCCATTTACGCTATGTTCAATCTTCAAAAATCATCCGTATGTTTATTTGTCCTAAAACCGCAGACACTGCCCTTCAATGCCATAGTAAAAAATTGATGATGAAAAAAAGGAAAGAAAGTATTGCGATATAACTCCTGGGTAAGAGTGAAAACTACATCCGCTTGTAAACTTGTTAAGTAGCAAGGGTGGATGAATGAGGATACCTAATCACAACTCCCTCCAGGTAACCCTTGGGCAAGGTTTAGAACCTGTTAGTCTCCTTTAGCAGGGGTCACAAGCTGAAATATTAACGCTTTAAAGCTTATTATCTACTCCATCGTTCTTATTGCTAGTGGGCCTGTCATGCTACTCATTTTTTCGTGTTTATTGTTTTGGAATTCGTTTGATGTGCTGTTTATAATTTTCTGTTCACTAAGTATATCTTGATTGTTAAGGTCATGCAGTCATGCCAAGTCAGCTTTCGACTGGCATGCTTCAACGCTTACTCGTTTTGCTGCATGTGTCTTTTTCCGTTATTATGCCAATATTTATTGTAAATTGTGAATGATTGTACTTTTTGGCGTGCGAACTGCGGAAATAAAACTTTGATTGATTGATAGATGGTTTCAATATCTATTGACTTTATAAACCTACATTTTTTGATGATGACTCCAATCCCTTCTAAACTTTTAATTTTATTGTTGTTTCAGATCAGTTTGTAATGATTGCTGCTGGGTAGTTGAATGGGAATCTCTCCATGCTAGTAGTAGTAGTGGTAGTAATTTATTTGTCAGGCATATAAAAAAGAACACAAGATATACGAATCGAAAGAACACAGTTTAACTTCAAATTTACCCAAATCAACAATAAGTTTATATATCAATTGCCGAAACGGGAGACTGCAAAGTGCCCATAAAAAGTCTTCGAGTCAAGCAGCCACCCCAGACATTATTCGGTCGCTTAAAAATAATGAGATAAAACTTTATGGTATCCTAAATTGTAAATTAACACATGCAATTCACGCATAGGAACAAACGTTGTTGTACAGATGTTAGTTTCTTAGATTAATTATCCACGTGATAAGTAGCTATAAGTTGATTTTTGTATTTAGTTTTAACTTTTTTAAACGAAAGGATTTTAAATTCAGGGGAAAACGAATTCCAGATTTTAGTGCTCTGAAACTTTATAGACCTTTGAGAACGTTGAGTAGAAAATTTAGGTAAATAAAGATTTTTTGGGGTTTGGGATCTTGTTTGTCTACAATGGATTGTGGAGAGTTTAGTGAATAAAGAGGATATGCTCCAGTCTCTTTGCCGTTTGGATGCCAGTGAATAGCAAACCAGCCTTATCAATAGATTGAGCAACCTCGTAGGCATTTGCATCTGTTCTTAAAGTTTTGATATTAACGGTGTCGAATTTCTAGCACGTGAAAAAGATTTTCTGTTGCAGCTTTACAATGTGTTTCTTCGATTTTCGGTTCAGCGTCCCAAAAATGGAAACGCTTTTGCAAGTGGGGTTGAATCAGGACTTTCCACACAATCCACTTGCACGTTTCATTCAAATAAGGCAGATAAAACGTCTATTACAGCCCTAACAGTCACTTTAACCCTATCATGCTACTGATAGGCCTTAAGTCCTAAGTCTGTTCATAAGATTACGTCTAGTCTGTCCTATCAATAGCTAGAACTATAAAAAACGTTAGCTTATATATAACCTCACATTTCATCAAAGTTTTTGCCTATTCTTCTGACGAAAGTTGTGTCCGATGTTCTAAGTGGTGCCGTTATTTCGTAAAATAACTCGGTTACTATGTCTGCTTTTCCACCACGGCAGAGAGCTCTTTTTTAATTCGCATTGACATGTCACTAAAAAAAGCAACCGATCAACAACTGTTCTACAATTACTTTCTGCATGGTGACTGAACATTTTGTCATACTTACGATTAAAAAATCTCCTGACACAACCATCTAAAAAATAAGCCGGATAGCCATTGCGACCAAGCATAACCTTGACATTATTCACCTCTGAGCTATTGCTGTATAAGAACTACAGATTGTATGTGCACGATCGAGCAAACAATTGACCGAGTGATATTATAACGGCGTGGTACAAAGCTGCTCCTTTTCGAAGACAGTCTAGTGTCGGTCGGTTTGCGAAATGTAGCCTACTGCTTTTACCAGTACGTGGATGGTTGCTGAGGAGTTTTCTATAGCCTTGATTAAATTAAAATAACTTGTGACAGTTTGAATGAAGCACATCCTAACATAAAGTTTACTACTGAAATTCAAAATAACAAATGCAATAATTTGTTTGGATGTTTTAGTGGATAATAGTTCCACGAAAATTGTAACCAGTGCCATTGCGCAAACGGGACAACACTAGAGCACAATATTCAAAATGGAGCAGTTATATTCACCACGCCGTTAGTTAGGCTAGTTAGTTGTTTAGTGTCTTTTATTTCCGTACCGTCAACACAAGAATAATATACAAAAATAATATACAGTATAATTGGACAGCACGAGAAAAGGGAAGAAGCAACACAACGATAAACGTTGTAACATGCAAGGGGAGAATAGAAGATCAAGAAGAGTAACATGAGAAGCATGGTTGCAGCACCCGACAACAGCGATTTATTAAATAAAGAAAAAGAGCACACACACACGCACATACAGCACAGAAAGAAAAAACAAAAATCAACGGTCAGATAAAAAAGACAGCAAAGAGAGTCACAGATTCTACACTGCCATGCTATGGTGCAATGGCAGGAAAACATGACAGTGTGTGGCCTTTCAAGGTTAATCCAAGTCGTAACAGCGCTTATAGAACTGATAAGCTAACGGAGAACAGAAACAAGAGTAAAACACGTAAGACCCGTCTTAATTACCCCGAGCGCTGCCGATAATAGAGAACCCTAGAAGGCCCAACAGACAAAGAAACCTACCAAAAGAAATCCTGTCCAGCCAGACCACCGATTTTAAAACATCCCGTGCCATGAAGCAAGATGTTTGAGAACTAGTGAGCAAAGCCGTTTCCAGAAGTCTGTGATGTCTCAACATGGCAAGAACTTTACAGCAGGACCAACCGACAGAGCAGAAATAATACTAAATATAGCCATGTTAAAGCAATCTGAATTTGGCATAGGCCGGCTACTCCAGGTCTTGCCATCTCGCATAATTTTAAGCCTAAAAAAAATAAATAAATAAAAAATAACATGAAAACGCATGTCCGATGTCCAAAGGCGTAAAATGGTGTTTGGAAACAGGATACACAATGTAGAAGTCTGTCCGAAATCGCGTGTAGGTCAGTTGATCACCTGAAAGTACAAAAAAGCAAAACGAAGCAATGTCTGTTTGAAACAAGAAAAAATAATAATAATAATAAAAATACTGTAATAATAATAACAATGGCAATATTATATCCAGAGACAGGTTGCTGGCTTAACACACTATTACAATATGTTACGAAATGAAATGGAGAGGTGCAGAGATACAGCCATGGACACTGAACAGTCTAATAGCCATTTATGAAGTACTATTTCAATTTCTTTTTAAACGCGCTGATCGTCCGGGATTTTCTAATGGCGATTGGAATTTCACTCCATACTTTCGGCCCGACATATCGTATGGATTGTTGGCTTACTGTACTACGGCAGAAAGCGGGAACTAACTGACTGTTGCTACGAGTTTTAATTGAAGATATTTTGGACCGAAGCATATCGTCAAACGCAGATGGAAGAGCACCTTGATGATATTTATACATAATTACTGCTACATCGTGTTTGAATATATCTTTTATCGTTAATAAATTATGCCGTCTCATAAATGGTAAAATATCGTCTTCACTAGCAAGACTGAAGGACAAGCGAATGAATTTACAGCAGATATTTTGCAATTGACTAAAATCAAGATCAAATCTTCATTATACTCGCCGTATTACGCCGCAGCGTGCAACGAGTTGCGGAGCCCATCTCCGCTGCTTAGCGCCTGGGCTACACAGCTCCGCAGGAGCGTCGCAACAGTGGCGAGCCGTTGGCGACACTGTGTCGATTTGACCGGCCCGGTAATCAAACCCCAGAACTCCCGCACCGATAGCGTGCGCTTTGCAACTGAGCTAACGGCCGGTGCAATTGACTAACAGTAGGTAAATTGCCATAGAACCAATTAGTAATGCAGTATCTGATGTGGCTTAGCATTAACGAATGATAAATTACTAATAAAGCGTTTTTATTGAGGAAAGGTTTCACTCTACGGCGCCCAATGTAGCTCTTAATTTGTTTTTTAAAAATAGCAAGTGATCTTTCCACGACAAGTTTTCATTGATAATTGTTTCCAGGACTCGGATTGACGATACTCTTTTTATTGGTTTGTTTCTAATCACTAAGTTTAAGGCACATAGAGGAGGTTTTGAGTTTACAATCCTAAAGTACACACACTTGGTTTTACTAACGTTGAGTGAGAGCTTATTGGTAATTAACCAGTTATCAACATTATCTAATTCTTGATTGCCTTTTTCAAAGATTAATTTAGCATTATTACCACTTATCAGAATGCGCGTATCGTTTGCAAAGGATAAACTGGTTCTTGTTTTTAAACAGCTGGGGAAATCATTTACGTATATAATGAACAATAGGGGGCCAAGAATAGAAACCTGAGGAACGGAAAAGTTAATTGCATTGATATTGTTAGAAGCATGGTCGTTAAAACATACTTGTAGGGTACCTCCAGTTAGGTAACTTTCAAACCAGTCCAAAGCTGTACCTCTGACACCATAGTGCCTGAGTTTATGCAATAGAACTTTATAGTCAATCGTATCAAATGCTTTTGAAAGGTCTAGAAAGATGCCCAGAGTCGTAAGTTTTTTCTCAAATGCTGCTGTAACCCTGTCAATAAGCAAGCAATTAGCGTGGGATGTAGAATGACCCTTCTTGAAGCCAAATTGGAAATTTGAAAATAAATTGAAGCGACTGAAGAAGGAATACAAACGTTTATAAAATATTTTTTCTAAAATCTTTGAAAAACTAGGGAGCAGGCTGATAGGCCTGTAGTTGGTCACGATTTTCGAATCACCTTTTTTGTAAACAGGTATTAATTTAACATGCTTAAAGGAGATAAATTTACCCTGACAAAGAGATAGGTTAAAGATATAGCCAGAGATGGGCACGATCTTGATCTTCAAGATCACGTTGCTTAGGTGATTTGATCTTGATCTTCAAGATCACGCATTTCAAGTGATCTTGATCTTCAAGATCAAGATCACCATCTGCTGTAAACATTTCTACTAAGGACGGCCGGCACTGAGCTTTTATATCTTTACCTAGGCCATTTCTTCTTATCATGCATTAAATGGAATGGAAATTAAGGAGGCTACTCCGAGGACTAGGAATTTTGAAGAAATATTTTCGTTACAAAAATGATACAAAAAGTCCATGTGTCTATGGTGTAGCTCAATGAAATTAAAAGTTCGTCTTTGAGTACAAAGGTTTTTAGGTCAAAACACGCAAAGGCTGTTTTAACTCCATCTGTTAATTTCAGAAACACCGGTGTCGCAGCGTACCGGCATATAGCCTACTAGATTATGCATTGCAGTCTAGTAAAATTGTGACAATGGATGAAAAAATGTTTTTCTTATTAATAGAACTTCAATCATTTTTTATGACACCTCAAAATGACGTAGTGTGCTACTAATCATAGTTGCTTGTCAGGGACAAGTTGTACGCAAAAAATGTAATAATCAGCAACAAATTTTAATCTTTCGTTTAAAAACTACCAGTAGCCTACTGAAAAGGTAAAACTCTCATAATGGGCTTTTTTGCTGTCTCAAACGTTGGATCAAGCCATGTAATTACACTAGTTATTGTTAACTTGTAAACCAATTAGTATTTAGTACGCTGTATAATAAGTGATCTTGATCTTGATTTTTAAGATCACCTTGTTTGGGTGATCTGATTTTGATCTTCAAGATCACGAGTTTTGGTGATCTTGAAGATCAAGATCATCACCAAAACTCGTGATCTTGCCCATCTCTGGATATAGCTTAGGACGTTAATGATACAATCGGGTAGATATTTTAAGGCGGCAGAAGTCATTTCATCCCAACCTGCGCTAAACTTTGGGGATGTTTCATTAATATGTTGCTTGATTTTAAAAGATGATGTAGGGTATAAGAAAACTGAAGTAGGGTTGGCCGCGGTTAGGTATTCTTTGAAATGTTGAGAAGATTTCGGAAGTTGGTTTACCAGGTCAACAGCAATGTTTGAGAAGTGGTCATTAAATCCATTAGCCATGAATATAGGATCACAAGTCATTTTACCGTTAATGCAAAAAGCTGATGCGGCACTGCCTAATCTACCCCTTTCAAGAAGATTATTAATGCATTGCCAGGTTTTCTTCACGTTATTATGCGAATTCTTAAATTTTTATGAGTTAGTTATTTAGTTAGTTAGTTGCATATTTATCCTCCTATCACGAGAAAGCAATCAATGCGCTATACGAGCTCGCTTAGGAGTTGCCAGCCATCTGTCTACCACATTAAGATGGGGGAATCCCGCTAAGTGCCTTTCCCAACGGCACAACAAGTAAACTTGTCGGCTTGTTCTTCACACTGTCCCTTTAATGCTGAGCGTCAAGCAGGGAAGCTGTGAATACCAATATTAAAGTCATTGGTTTGACCCGACTCAGAATCAAACCCAGGTCTACAGCTCAAGAGACAGACGCTCCATACCACTCGGCCATCTGAGCTGTTATAAGTAAATTTTTTTCTTTTTTACGCTTATCAGATGGAAATATTGGTTTCTAATTTTTTGATACCGAGTTTTAGAAGCTTGGTCATGTCTTGAAAGAAACTTCTTGTATAGTCTATCTTTTTTTAACATGAGACGTCTCAATTCTAGGTCATACCAATCACAGCGTTTATTACTTTTAGCAGGTTTTGTTAAAGGAAAGTTTTTGTCAAATTCATCAAATAATAAATCGTGTAGCATTTTAAAGCAACTATCAGGATCAGTACGGTTAAAAATATCGCTAACATCAGCGGTTTCTAGTGAGGACTTGAATTTTTGAATGTTGCATAAGGCAAAAGATCTAGTTTTAGGTACACTACAAATTTTTAATTTACCAAAATTACACACTTGTAAGACTGGTAAATGATCGGCAACACAATGCACAATAATGCCACTCGTAATATTAGTAACCATAATAATATATGTATTAGTCCAGATATGATCAATGGTAGAACTATGGGAGTCAGTACTTCTGGTAGGTTTTTTAATGGGAGGGTAGAAGTTGTTGTTAAACATAGCATCAGTGAACATTTCAGTATTTTTGTCCAAGAGGATTAGCAAGTTGAAATTAAAGTCTCCCATTATAAAACATTTGTTTTTGGTTTTACTTGTTTCAGTTAGTACCATATTTAGGTTTTGAAAAAAGCAGGTCAGTCTCAGATTATCATTCCGAGGCGGTCTATACACAGTGCCACAAATCAGCCTTCTGCCTTCAAATTGCATAGTGACAAACAGAGATTCCAAGGATTTTTCATGCATGAGCGATAGTTCAGGACAGGGGGCAAAGATCAGGTTCTGTTTTATGTACATTCCATCACCACCACCTCTGCTGACAACTCTGGGGTTAGAAATATACCCATACTCATTTAAATTTTTGTGTTGACTAATTGTGTGAGGCTTTTCCCACGTTTCATTAACTGCAATTAAATGTGGTTGAAAGTCAAGGCCAGAGATAAAACTTTCAAATTTGCTGAAATTGTGGGGATTCATCAATGACCTTACATTAACGCATATTGTTGAGAAGCTGTCTTCATTACTGTACTTGCTATTCAGTAATGCATTAGCTTGTTGAACAGAGAAATAGGAATCCATCTGGTTATTTTGTACTATTATTATCATTATCAAAGTCAAAGCAATTTGTAGCATCTAGCAGTATATTAGTAATAGTAGTAGTAGTTGTAGTAGTAGTTTATTTTATTTAACGACCAGAAAAACACCAAACAAAAACAAGGAACAAAAATAATGGCCGAAAAATAGGTTACAACGACAAAACGATATACGTTGAAACGTGCAGGAATTAAAAAATGAACACAACTTAAAAAAATGCACGATCGCTGCACCTTAGGATTTAATTTGCTATACTTTAATAAAAAACAAACGAAACAATACACCACACAAAGAGTAATGACCTAACACGATAGTCTAGCTGTAAGCCAATTATAATTTCACGTTTAAATACGGTACCGGTAGTGGTTAAAAAATAATAACTATCAACTTTCATCAGTTCAATTCATTTAAATTGTTCTAGTCACAGTTGAATACGCAGCAAAACTGATACAGATTGAAAAAATGTTTGATACCGCAAAAGATTGTTGGGAATGGAAGCTTGGAAACCAAAAAATTTGAAATGCTCATCGATTAAGAGATAGATGGAGAATTTAAAATCTGCAAAAGAAAAACTAACAGTAGATATCTGTTTTTGTCCTTTAAATCACATAAATGTAGGCACATAATGCAATTACGGTATGAACTTTTCACAATAAATTTACAAGTTACTGCAGTGGCAGGCCAAGTCCTGCACGTTTCTTATAATCGCTTTTTTGAAAGAATTGTGCGATTTGTTTTGCCGAATGGTTATTGGAATAGAATTCCAAGTCAGCGGACCTCGATATTTCAAAGATTGTTTATTCAATTCAATTCTACAAAATCGTGGGAATAGATTAGATTGACTTCTAGTCTGACGGGAGATACCACAAGCTAACTGGTTGTCGTCAAGGAGATTCCGAAAAGTGACTGGAAAGTCACCGTGCAAATATTTATACATAAAGCTAGCAGTTTCTAATTTTTCAAATCGATGAATCGTTAAAATACCATATTGTTGCATCAGAATTTTTACAATCTCTCTATAATTGAGCCTAAATATTAATCTAATAAACTCGTTAACAGAACTTTGAAGTTTTTTAACCATGGTCTTATTTCCATTGCACCAAGTCATAATGCAATATTGAAGATGGCTTTTTATCATCAAGTTATACAGCAAAAGTGAGATGCGCTGGCTCAAATCATTGCGAATTTTGTGAACAATACTGCACGTAATCCTAATTTTACTCAATAGCGCTTCCATATGAGGTTTCCAAGACAAATATTCATGCACTACAACGCCCAAAAATTTAACAGAAACGACTCTTGTAATTTCTCTGTTCCTCAACTGGAGAACATGTTGACCAGGAAACTTACTATTCGGAGTGCGGAACACAATGTAATTAGTTTTATTTACGTTAAGAGAAAGTTTATTAGCTGTGAGCCAATTATTAATACTTTTTAACTCTTCATTAGTCACTTGGAATACTTTCTCATAACAACTTTCACTGAAAAAAAAATTTGTTTCATCAGCAAACATTTTGTCTTACCTTTTGTTATACATCTGCAAAAGTCATTTACATATATTAAAAACAGCAAAGGTCCAAGAATGGAACCTTGGGGGACACCACACTTAATTTTCAAAATATCAGATAATTGGTTGTTGCATACTACTTGTTGAGCGCGGTCATTCAGATAACTAGAAAACCATTCAAAAAGTAGACCCCTTACCCCGCAATGCATTAATTTCCGTAACAATATTTTATGATCAATAGTGTCAACAGCTTTGGACAAATCTAAAAATAGTCCAATCATTGATTGCTTTTTTTCAAGGGCTGACGTGATATTTTCAACTAATAGCGTAGTTGCATAGCTGGTAGAAAATTTTTTCCTAAAACCAAATTGATTTTTGTGAAAAAAAAATTTGTCTAGTCAAGAAACTAACGAGACGTTTATACACCAATTTTTCCAAAATTTTTGACAACACAGGTAATAAGCTTATTGGCCGGTAATTATTCACATCATAGGTCGAACCTTTCTCAAAAACAGGTACCACTTTAGCTACTTTAAAAGCATCAATAAATTCACCGTTACTTAGAGAGAGATTAAAGATGTGAGCAATAGCCAATAGTATGTTGTCTGGGGTACATTTTAAAGCTTTGAAGGAATCCCATCCATTCCACCACTATTTTTTTACTTTAAATCAGTAATAATTCTTTTAATCTCAAGAGAAGTGGGGTTGAAGTAAAGAAAATTTGAAGCAGGAAGAGGCAAGTACTCCTCGAAATTATGAGAAGTAGGAGGAAGTTTGTTGACCAGCTTAGTGCCAACTTCAGCAAAGTGAAGATTAAAGTGATTAGCAATTGTTGCAGCATGACTGGTCAACTGGTTGTTAATTTTAAGAGTAAAGCAGGCATCATAATTTTTTTTACCGAGAAGATTATTAACAATTTTCCATGTTTGTTTCAAGTCATTTTTGTGTCTCTCAAAAACTGATGAATAATAAGCTTTCTTTTTTCTTTTAAGGTGCGAAAGTAGACGTTTCTTGCTTTATTATAATTAACTTTGGAAAGTAAATTTTTCTTAGCGCAGTGTTCTTTGAACATCTTTTTTATTTGCAATAGTTTTTGCAAATCTTTATCAAACCAACTGCTTTTACTGTTATTATTTATTTGTATCAATGGAAACGATTTATCAAACACTTGGTGATACTTATCTGCCAAAAGCATATAAGACTGATTGGTTTTGGTTTCGTTTAAAATAGGGTTTACACCAATGTTTTGCAAATCAAGATTAAATTTTCTCATATTAGCATAATTAAAGCTTCTAGTAAGGATATTTGAAGAAGTAGCTTTACTTTTATCAGCGCACATAAATACAGGCAAGTGGTCTGTTACGAAATGCAAAATAATACCAGATTTTATATGATCAGTATAAGCATTTGTCCATATGTGATCTAACACTGTCGCACTAGTATCTGTAATTCTAGTAGGATTATTTATTATAGAGCAGAAGTTATGATTTAACATTACCTCAGTGAAATCACTAACATGAGTATTCTCATTTGATTTGGCAAGATCATAATTAAAATCGCCAAATATTTAACATTTTCTTTTGACATCCAGCTTTTCTAGACATTTTGTTAGTTGAAGTCTAAAATCAAGATGTGCTGTAACATGGTCGACAGGGAAACGGTAAATTTTTTTTTTTTTATTGTTGCAAAAAGTAATAATAAAATGGGTATTAACACGAAAACAACACTATACTATTTTCAAAGTCTAATAATTATGGAGTTACAAAATAACGTCGTTAAGCACAAAGAGATTCAAAAAATTTCTCATCCATTACAAACAATTCATTACTAACATTAAACAGAAGACTTTTTTTCACATAAAAGGCAACCCCACCTCCTAGACAAGCTTGACGGCTATTCGATACAAATTTGTACCCATTTAAGTTATTGTAAGGTCCAAAGTGCGTTGATCTGATCCAAGTTTTACTAATAGAAATCACATCAGGCTTGCATTGCATACTCAAAATCAGGACTTCCAATTTGCTAAAGATTTACTAAAGATCTAATATTTTACTAACGATTTACTAATTACTAACGATTTACTAAAGATCTACTAAAGATCTAATATCTAACAGATTTACTAAAGATCTAATATTAAGGGCTAAGGCAGTAAAGGTATGTTTAAAGCTATTGTTGAAAGAAAAATTTTTGATTTCACAGGATTCCAAATATTGTTCATTTAGAGTAAGGGAGGAATCAATGTCTAATTCACTATCATTATTTAACAAATGTTCAAATTTATTATCAAAGGTAAAACTCAAATAATCTGCATCAATATTGGCTTTGCCCAAGTAAAATTTGCTTATCTTTTCATTGCTTGTTAATTGGCTGACATTAATATTGTTAGAATAACTAATTTTGGAACGTATTTTTGAAGGTCGTGGCAATGGCATGAAATAAACAAAAAAAAAACACTATTTACAACAATATACAAAATGAGTATATAAAAAAGATAAGTGGTTAAAAGAGAAAAAAGAATTGTTTATGGTCAAAATTTTCTGTACCGGTATGAAAAGATTAAGGATAGGATGAGCCAACATAAAAAAGAGGTCTATAGATGGTTGGACATTAGCTGTAGAGTTGATATTTTAATCATGGTATTTTTATCACCCTCTGTTTGACCTTGAACTGAAAGGTCAAAAATAATAAAAATGATACATCCAGATAGTCTTTTATTGTATATTAGCAATGAGTTATTAATAGTTCCAATAAGAGAGCAAATTTTATTTACCAAATTACTCTGAAACTCAAAAACTATTCTATATAAACTTGTGTTTTAAGAGTTTAAACTTTACCATATTTACGAAAGAAATTAGAATTTAGGAAAAAACAAACAAGAATTTGGTAAAAAAAAAAAAACTCAAAAGCTCATTTAGAGTAAATGATTAGTCATATCAGTAAACTAGATTAGAGGCCAAATCGCTAATTTTTTAATTTCAGTTTAAGTTTGCTTGGTACGATCTAACCTAATTCTGGAGATATCGCTAAAGTCATCGATACAATGCCTTTGCCCTGGAACCTACAATACACAAAACCCTTCATAGTCCAAACATTTTTGAAATCAAAAACACGTCGAGCTTCATCAACGAGGTCGAGACGTCTTTTAGTTAGCGACTCAGTAATTGCAAGCCGCGAGTTCGAGTCCAAGGACTTCAGCTTTGACTTAATATTAAAAACTTCATTTCTAACTGTTCTTCGGACAAACTTAATCATAATAGGGTTCTTCCCTTTTTTAGAGGGGAGAAAATGGCAAATGTCAATGTCAACGCTAGTTAAAAGATGGTCAATTGCAGTTTAGAATTTAATACATTTATGACATGCTTCTCTACTACCATATTTTCAGCATCCTTCGGAGGAAGATCTTTGCATCCATGGAAAATTAAGCAGTTGCTTCTGCCATATTGTTCCATATCATCGAGCCTCCTTTCATTTTCCTGTACTTGGGCTGCCATCTGATCTACAGCACACCTTTCTGATGTTATCATTTCAGCCAGCTCATGTAGTTGCCATCCTTGGAGGTCAACGGACTCTGAAACAACATCAGAAGCAACAACAGTTTTGTCCTTCTCACCTAAAAACTTATTTTGATACTCCTTCTGTGTGGAGGAGATCTCATCTAACCTTTGCATTAATTTTTCAATTTGTTCAGAAGTCATTTTTGCAGTAGAGGGTTTGAAGGAATTAATAGTAGTCTACCAAATCAAATCATAAAAATTAGATCAACCAATTAGACCTGTTTTTATAATTAGCCTATAGACCTATACTGGTGCATAAAAACCTGAAACTTATTCAAATAGAATGTTATCATTTCAGCCAGCTGTTATTGTTAAGTTCATCAGCAGATGGCAGTGGTACTTTCAGCACAGGGTTTGAAAATAGGTCAGCAAATTCTGTAGCAGTGAGTGAAAAGAAGGGCAAGGTCTCAGCAGCACATGAGATACAAAGCCAACTATTATAAAGATAATTTAAGTTCGCTTTTATGTTGGGATTCTTCTTCAAGAGATTGATACATTTTAGGTAATAACTGACTCGGCATACACAACATAAATCATGCTTTTGTCTTTTTGAGATCAACATATTGCAAAAATTACAGTCAATTGGATATTTGCGCACTTTGGATATTATGTACATACACAATTTACACAAAAGATATCAAAAATAATGTAACAGAGCAAAAGTATAAACTAAGAAAAATTCAGATAAGCTGCTGGTGCTTGGCTTTCTCAAGAAAAAAAGCTGGTGTTTGGGCAGGGCATGAGGGTATTAATTTAGGGAATTATAGAGTTAGATTTCAAATATAGGAAAAAAAAAAGAATATCGTATCATGGTTTTAGCACTGGGTACCGGTACACAAGGGGAAAGCATATTTGGGCCAACACCAACAGCAATGTGAGTTTAAGGCTTTATATCATAAAAATCATTAATTACTTGCCTGCGGTTATTGTGGTAGCAGTATACCATACCATTATTAGTCCAGACATTGCGGAAGCCCAATTCATCTTTTCCATTTTTTACCAATCGAAGTCGTCGTTTAGTGAGGGATTCAGTGATGGAAATCTTCTCCGGGATGTTGTCATCTTTGAGCTTTTTCTTGTTGCTGTAAACCAGGTCACGAATTGATCTCCGAACAAACTTGACGATGATAGGAGGTGATCGATTGTTTTTGCAAGGAAGAACATGGCAAGTGTCAGTATTCAACGGTTTAATTTTATAGTCCAGTTTTAGTCCAGTATTTAATTTATTAATAACAAAATCCTGAAAGCCAAAGTAATTCCAGTCTGTGGGAACATTGTGGGATCCATGTAGTATCAGGCAGTTGCGACAGCCATACTGCTCCAGGTCATCCAATTCTCGTTCTGTCTGTTGCAGGCCCTTGGCTAGCTCTTCTACGATGCTCTCTAGCCTGCGAATGGAATCATCGATAACTCTAAGCTGTAGGCCTTGAGCATCACCTGCAACAAAAGATAGTTCGGGAGGGGCACTGGCAGTTTGGGATTGTAAATATTGCTGGGAGTACCTCTCTTGAGTTTCCTTGATGTTCTTCAACTCGTCCATGATGCTCTCTAGAGAGTACTTACCACTGCAAACACCAGCCATTAAGGATCAGTTAATTTCAGTTTAAACTCAATGAATTAAGGATTAAAGCGTCAAAATTATTTTTAAAGATTAGACTAGCCCAGTTGACTTAGTTAATAAAGTAAGTTCAATAGCTTGTAAATTTCACAAGGTTAAGCAAAAACACAATCAAACAATTTAGAAGTGTACTTACAATACCTTCAGCAGATACCACTTACTTGTCAGTTGTACCAATTGGAACCAGATGAATGTCTTACAGCAATGTGTACAGTACTATTAGGCACAGCCTACTTTACCAGCAAGCAATAAACAATCAAGCACTCATCTGTAATCTTATTCAAATAAATATAACTTGGTCAATTGTTTGCTCGATCGAGCATATAAAGTCTGTAGTTCCTATGAAAACGTTTGTTCAGAGGTGGATAATATCAAGGTTATGCTTGGTCGCAATGGCTATTCGGCTTATTTTTTAGATAGCTGTGTCAGGAGATTTTTTAATTGTAAGTATGATAAGATGTTGAATCACCATGAAGAAAATAAAATAAAAATTGTAGAACAGTTATTGCTTGGTTGCCCTTTTAGGTGATATATCAATGCGAATCAAAAAAGAGCTGAACGCCATGGTGGAAAAGCAGACATGGAACCGAGTTATTTTACGAAATATCGACACCCTTTGGAACATCGGACACAACTGTCGTCAGAAAGATAAGCGAAAGATCTTGATGAAATGTGGGGCTGTATATAGATTAACGTGTTGTTATGATTCTAGCTACATAGAACAGACTAAACGCAATCCCATTAACAATTTAACACGCTTAAAGAGCATTCTCATCGGATAAATCCGAAGTGTGCCGACACTTCATGGACAACCCTGACCATAAAGTTAGGGTTGCCACATTTTTACTATGCAAAAGGACGACAGATTCTTTGAGGGTCATCATGTCCGCAGATGTCCATTTTTCTACCCCAAAAACAAGTGAAGATAAAAAAAATGGTCATTATGTCCGCAGATTTTTTCTGCCTAAAAACAAGTTAAGACCAAAGACAAAACAAAAAAAAGGTCATCACGTCCGCAGGCTGTAGTTTGCACTGAAACTTTCCAAAATTTTTCGTGGAAGTATGGTTGGACATGTTTTCACTGTTCATAATGCCGAAAAGGAGGACATTTGGTTATTTCTTGGGGTCCTCGGAAGACAAATGTTTTGGTTAAAAAGGAGGACATGTTCTCCAAAAGGAAGACGTACGGTAACCCTACATAAAGTGAACTTTGCTAAACTCGACATTCTTAGCAGTGCTGATGATTCTGCACGCTTATTAGTTCTTGAATCATTTTTTATTCAAAAATATATGCCATTGCTTAATGTCGACTCCAAATCCGCTCCCCTTTATTTACTCAATTAGTAGTTAATACAACTCCGTAAGTCTTTTTATCAGCTTTTGGTTTATGACGCTATAATCACACTACTTATTTTGAGTCGTTGCCTGGTTTATATTTACCCTGTCCACATGTCCAATTTATGTGGGGTTTAAGCCCACATTGATATGGGATCGCTGCTGTGGGCTTGATGTCACAAACATTTTTTTTAATTATGACATCAAAAATTTAATTGTGATGCAGAAAGCTCACAATAACAGTCACACATCAAAGTGGGCCTAAAGCCCACATGAATTGAACATGTGAACAGGGTAACTATAACTTTTCTTAGAATTGTAAATTCTAGTTCTTACAGTTTTGTATTGCCTTGGATGCACTGCTGATGATGACAGCAGAATATATGTTGGTGAAACGTTCAGTTTTATGATTTACTGTGGTTTTACTTTTCATCCCTAAGTTTCAGTCTGTTTTGTTTCAGCAAACCGGTGTCCATCAAGTAGCCTACAAGGTCTGTTTATATTAGTCTGCACCGTCAGCGTTATATATGAGGCGGAAAGAAAGTTTTGTTAAAAACGACGCTGATAAAACTTCCCATTTCCTTGACGGCATGTTCTGGAGAGTCTTATATCAGTACCGTATCTTTATCGTTGCAATTGTTGCGACATCAGTGCATATTATCACCTATATCTTTGAAGCTCAACGTAGCTCTGTGCCTCCGGCCTCCGCAACGTAAAAAATGTTTATTTTAGGGTTCACCAATTGCAACTTTCGCTTAGGTTCAAGTTAAATTTGCTTTACGTTACATAAAAGAGCAAATTCCAAATCGCACGATGCGCTACATACTTGCATTGACTTCATGTCACATAACGTGCAGCAATCATTGCGCACGCTGCACAGCCAACCGTTATAGCATAGTGATAGTAAAAATAGCAATAGTCGCTGACGTAACCTATCGACTTTTCAACCTTGCTTCCTAAAAAAATCTGGACCCCAATCTTCCCTCCAGAAATGCGCCACATTTAATTTGGAGAACGTACAAATACGGCTGCCATCATGACCAGGAATCAAGAGATTTCGCACAAAACGTGGTCATTTGCGGCTAACTTGCGTAAAGTCAACCAAACGTACCTGTTGCTCCATTGAGACATGTGAAATTTAAAATCTTGCTATAGCCAAATAAATTACAAATCCAACAAAATAAATGTAAACAGTTTTTTAAATGATCAGCTTCGGCACGCTTGTAAAAGAATCAAAAGATCGGCTCCCATTATAGCGTCTTGTGCCCGCCTTAAAGGTACTAACGGTTTCCGGTCAAGAATCCATGGTTTGAATTGAATGAGCTTTCGTAGATTTTAGCAAATGCTTAACTTTTGACCCCGAGTCACGTGACGGCACAAGGACCATAAACGCTCAATGGTCAAAATGAATATAGCGAATTTTTTATTAATTTTTGAGTATTTTTTGTAGATAATAGTAGCTTTTTCTGGGTGGAAGCTGGGTCTAATGATTGCAAAGTTGTAAGCTGGAACCTCCGAATCAAAACCTTTGATCTTGCAGACAATCCAAAGTGCGATGAAGAACACTTCTTCATGTGTGCCCAAAATGGTAGGAACAAGTTGACATGTGCGGTAATTACAGTTTAAGCTTACAACTCATGGTATCGGAAAATTTAACTGTTATAAATTCAGCAAAAAAACATAATCTCAAAACTTAACTTCTTTAGCAGGTTAGATCTTACTTCTATTCATCTCTAAATGACACCAAACTGGCAAAAGGAAGCCTATGCACATTTTCTAAGACTTTCATATGCAGGAGGAATACTGGAATGGCAACGAAGGCAAAAAGCTGCATAAAATAAAGCTTACGAAAGGATCCTGAGGTGACAGCAAAAACTAATGTCTCTTTAGAACTCAGCGCCCACAAACTTATGGAAAACTTTGTTCAGAGCTAAATAACTAAATCTATTCATGTCGCTGTTATCAAATTGATTGACATTGTATATTGGATTTTATTTGCCAAAATCCTGAAATCTTTGAAAAGCAGATCGTTGTTCTTGGGTTTGATGCAATGTTTTAGACATGTGTAGTCAAGCAAATTTTCACGTTTGCAATCACAAATATCAAGTAGCGTGACAGCTTCTTTACAAAAGACCTCCTGTTTTTTGACTATCAGTATTTTTTTTGTTTTTTCGCAACACGTGCTAGGCTCGCAAAAAATGAAAAATGCGCGCATGGTTGATAGTAGAAATGCAAGCTTTCTCCAAATATTTTGTTTAAAAACCACCCGCGTTCAGCATCGTCAAGAAAAGATAAAATGAATGAGCCAGCCATTAAATTAAAAAAACTTTATTGAAATATCTTATCACATCCGTACAAGTGAAACATTACTTAGAAATTTCATTGTTGCACCGTATATCTGACAATTGTTTTCTTCGTTTATATGGACTGCCTCTGACAATCGGTGTCTGACCAACAGTTCATCCGCTTTCTGTAAAGTCGATGAAGAAGAGCAGGAGCTGTTCTACTGGAGTCTGGTTAATCAGGAAAACCAAGGAAAGCACGACATAGACTTTCACGCATCTTGTTCCAACATAGTATTATACAATATAGATATTTCGTTGGTCACTTGGGTTGGACTTCTTGGCTGCTGCCGTGATGGTGTTGCTAAGGGTATGCCCATTCCACTTCTCCTGTATCGGCCAACAGCAAACCCTTGGCCAGTTTGTTTGGCAATCCAGTAAATCCAGATAGCCTTGCAAAAGTTCTATTGCTTTACAGGCTTACTCGGCACAGGCAAAACAACCTTGGTGGTGTCATAAGCGCGAGTTGACGTGGTAAAATGGGGAGCTTCTCCAGCACACACCTATCCGGGGTGCGATCCTCTAAGCTTACGCTGGAAAACGCCAGGTCTGGGTTTGCGTCAGCGTTCTAGCAGCCAGAGTGAAAAGTAGCAAAATGTCTGCAATCTTTCGATAGCAAAACTTGTTGCTTGTTGTCCACGCAGCCAAACAATTACTGCTCGTCATGTTGCTGAAATATCCCAAGTCAACATGCGGGGAGTTAAAGTCACCCATTAGAGTCTGTCTAATTTCAGAGTCTTTCTCTCTAACCAAACAATTAACTCACTAAAACTTATGCTTGTAAACATTTTCGGGTGCTGCAACCATGCTTCTTATGTTACTTTTCTTGATTTTCCATTCTCCCCTTGCATGTCACAACGTTTATAGTTGTGTTGCTTTTTCCCTTTTCTCGTGCTGTCCAATTATACTGTATATTATTTTTGTATATTATTCTTGCGTTGACGGTACGGAAATAAAAAACACTAACTAACTAACTAACAGTTAAATTGACTGAACAAATTTTAAGAATAGTCATAGACATGGCATTTTATTTATGTGTGTCTGCAGTTCCACGTTACTTTTGCATTGACTTGCATCTAAGTCACAACGCCTATCCCCTTGTACAGTAGTGATATTGCAATCAAATTTCTTGTCATAAATTGCCTTCAAGTTGGAATCTAAATTAAATTCTTAGAGTGTAATTCTGTTGTTATATATGCACAGAAGACAACACTTATCCGCTGACCTCAACTCACCCCACTAGCCATCCAACCGCTTTTGGCAACCCCATCGCTCGAGCTAATCCTATTATTCTTAGAGCCTACCAGGAGTCAGCAACCGAAGGAAGTGCTACTAATGTTGGAAAGTTTCTTACGGACAATCTAGCAGTAACAAGTAAGTACATTTTGGCTGAGTTCATAATTTACGTAAAGCTTCCCATAAATGCGCATAGTTTTTCTTCAAAAATGTTATTTGACATTAGCACACAGCTTTAGGTTGTGCTAGCGTGAATGCTGATTTTATTTTTTCAGCATAATCTCCAATGCAATTTAAACATTGTTTTTGCAACTTCTCACTACAGCAAATAGTTTATTTTCATTTTATTCTTCCATCTCGAGACAAGAAATAGAACAACGAAAATTTTATGACGTACGCGCTTAGTAGATCCAGCCGCTGGCCATTTGCCCATGACATTAAGATGGTGCAATTTTTTCCTTAATGCTTTTACCAACAAACTACCAGAAAACGTGCTGGCCTATTTTTGTAGATGAGCAAGATCAATGCAAAACTGCAAGTCAAAAGCCTACAAGCAAAGTAGCAGCTCAGGTGGCTGAGTGAATATAGCGTCAGCGTCTAGATCGGTAAACTTCGGTTAAATTCCGATTCGACTCAAACCAATGACTTTAAACTTGGTAGGCCTATTTACCATAGATGGGCAAGTTAATGCAAATGTTAGTTTCGTTAGCTACTCCTTCGTTAACGAATTTTGTACCTTTATTGAAGTTAATTCGTTAAATGTTGTTGCAGTTAAAGGAAGGTAAATAGTATTAGATAGTCAATTTTTCACTTGAAATCGCATTCATTTTTAAAAAGCTTCAAATTTTAAAATATTTCTGTATGTGTAATCAAATATTCGCTCACGAACAATATTTCTTGTTGTTATTTTCAGACCTCAAAACTCGAATCGTAAGTTAGTTTTCACAAAATTTTCGGTGTAATGACAAAGAATAAAATACGAATCATAAACGGAACGTTACTGGAAGTTATCAAGCACTAAGCGTTAAGTTAATCGACATTCAATTTTAATGGAAGTTATTTTGGTCCGTTAATTTCAAAAAGCGTTTTAAACAATTTACTAGTTAATGAAGAAATTAGTTATTAGCTTTGTTGCTAACGATTATCCAAATTGTGCCCACCTATGATATTTACAACTTGTCTTCTTGACGTTTAGCATCAAAGGGACAGTGCGGAGAACATGCGAGCAAGTTCGCTTGTGCCGTTGCCCATTGGGAAAGACACTTCGCAGAGTTCTTCTGTATAATAAACAGGACGGTACTTCGTAAATCCTGAGCGAGCTCGTTATAACGCATTGATTGCTATAGCTACATAAATAAAAGCGCCAATACAAGGAAAATACCGGTACAAAAAATTGAAAACAATGCGGTCACAAAGTAGCCTACTTATATTGATACCGTGCACTCACTCAACAAAAAAGCATTGTTACGTACGTATATCCACAAAAATGCTAAATGCGAGAGGAAAGTAGAAGCGTAGAAATAGAAGAGATTTTGAAGTAAAGTTGAGGGACTCATTATGCTTTTTTAAATAGGCAGTATATATATATAGGATTTAATAGCAGATTAAAGTAATAGATTTAATAACAGACTTTGATCTGTTATTAAATCTAATGCTCCGCTCTGACTATGTCATCGAGCACTTTTGTCAACTGAAGACTCTCAAGCCTTGATTACAGTATATTTATATTTTTTACTAGAAGAAATCAATTGTTTAACTTTACCTACTTGGGAAAAGAGAAAAAACGGTGATAAGCAGTGCAGTTGTTTTAGTTTTTTAAATAATGAGATTGCACGCCATCTCAAAAAAGACTTGAAAACGAAAACAAGAAATCGCAACTCGAGTACCCTAAACAGCCTTCAATTTATGAAAATATGAAAACTAAGACGTAATCATTATTATTTTTCATGTGGACACTTAGCGCAGAAAGTGGGTTTGCTGTTAATAATAAATAGATACACTGTGATACAGCTCTAATAAGAATTTTTTATTCCACGAGTCTTCGTAGAAAAGCGAGCTTTAACCCTGCTCTTTCGAGCCGACACATCTTTGAGTGAAGATGTAATGGTCAGTGGTCATTCATCTTACGCCAATATTTTAAATCATTACCAATAAAGCGAAGCGAAGAACAATCAATAATGTGAAAGCGATTGTTTTCGTTTGGCTGATAAATTTACACGTTTAGCTTGTAATTCCTTTTTACGTTCGATTAAACAGAATGGTTGTCGTCCCTGACAAAGCACAATAAACCAGATTGTCATTTTACCGCAGATCTATGAGAAATTGTGGGAATACTCATAAAAAGTTCAACGCTTGTTTTGCTGATCTTGGAAAATCATAATATGATCGCATTCCCAGACTTTAGGTCAAGGGTGGGGAACCTGCGGCCCGCTTAAGTTTTGAATGTGGCCCGCGTCAAAACTTTGTTAAGTGTACAACAAACTGGTAGAATAGAAAACGTTAAGATTTCTTAAAAACTGTTTCACATTCAAGTACATGCTGTTTTCGTGGCATAAAAAACGCGCAAATGTGTCTGATTTTGGCGGAAAAAAACAACTCAGCATGAATGCTTAATAAATTTGCGACGTAATATTGTGTATTTTTAAGACAAAACTTTTAAATTGAGAGTGAATGTGGCCCGCTGAAAGTATCATGCAGTCAATGCGGCCCGCCATGCCTTGCCGGTTCCCCACCCCTGATTTAGGGGGTGCTGTTACAGTATGGCATGGATGGCCAGTTACTAACTGGTATTACGTTGCAGTACATGTATTCCGAGGTTTGTGTTCGTGTTAACAGCGTAACGACAAAACCTTTCAGAGTAAGTGTGGAAATACGGAAAAGCTTTTTTTCACTTATTCTATTCCTTATTTATGTGGATAAAATAGTTAAAACAAATGAGTCTTGTAATGGATTAACGATGGGTGATTGCCTTGTGTACACGGTCTGCTACAGTATTTTCAGATGATTTGCGCTTCTCGCCTCCACCCTAAAAGGTCTCCAGCGATCTCTTGACAGGTTTTCGAATGCATGCTGCGTTACTGGAATTAAAACCAGAACAACAAAAACAAAAACCGTGAGCCTGTCCAAATAACTAAAAAAGTGATCTCTTAAAGAAGGTGGACCGTTTCCAAAACAGTGGGAGAAATTCTAATACCCGTATCTAAGAATCCTATTTACAAGTGATGTCAGACAAATTGGCGAATTAGATATCCACATTGGTAACGCAAGCGCAGAAATGTGTCAGCTCCAAGGATAAGTGGTACTGAAACGGGAGCTTTGTACCAAGAGAAATCCATATTTAGATCTGTCTATGTTCCTATGTTGAGTTGTGGTCATGATTGCTGGATAATGAATGAGAAAGTGAAATCTCGAGTCAAAACAGAAAAACTATCGGTTCGACATTTTCGGACAAGGTTAAAAGTGCAGATATTCGTGAATTCTAAACATCAAATATTATCCGACTAAAAAGATCGCAACTGCGCTGGTAGAAGATACAGTGTGAGTGTGACAGGAATGTCCTAGGAAAGAACAACCAAAGCCGGTTGGTCAAAGGCTTAAAAACTGCTTCTGAACTCGAGGAAAGATGACGTTGAAAATATTAGTCGGTCTCGTCTTGGCATCCCAACTCAGCATCCACTCCTCGTCTCAGAGGTTCAAGAATGCTTCGAGGCTCCAGCTCGAACAGCTGCCCCGACGACCTCCTAAGGATAAGCAAGTTTAAGACGAGTAAGCAAGTAAGCTTCACTCCAAACTGGCACCAACAATGTGATGGTTAGTACGTTAGAGTTGGAATATTATCTGTCTTCCACGGATAGAGTCCAGAGTTCGATGCTGCTTTAGGTTTTCTATTCTCATTGCGCTTGACTTTATGTACCAAGTTAAGGCTCGGCAACGATAATTGAATAAACAAAA
The DNA here is from genome assembly GCA_964006365.1 of Trididemnum miniatum. Classification (NCBI taxonomy): domain Eukaryota; kingdom Metazoa; phylum Chordata; class Ascidiacea; order Aplousobranchia; family Didemnidae; genus Trididemnum; species Trididemnum miniatum. The sequence continues at coordinate 36,712,065 of OZ023231.1, read as the reverse complement.
AAAACTTATAGGTTTGAACCATACCAAAACACGCGCATCTTGCAATCTCTTTGTGTGTGTCATGGCATTGGTCCAAGCTCGAGCGATTTTGCTAAACTGACGTAACAATGGAACTTCAACTCTAGTATCAATTTTCAAGATCCTCATCAATGCTAAATTAATTGTCTGGTATTTTTGCAGCAAAGCTGAAACATGCCAATATGTGTAAAATAAACGAGGGGTCATAGCCCCGATTAGCTATACCGCTGATCAAATATGGTATCCTGATACGAATGCAAATTTGTGGATCTTGAGTTTCAGCCCGCTACGCTCCACTTCATCCGCCTATGGTGCATTGCTTCCAGATATACACCAGAAAAAAAAAACAGGTTTATTTCTGCATCCCAAACTGTTCACATTATCAAGCGTCTTCGAGAGTAGCAAGTCCTTTGTATAGCACACTGTAGATTCAAATAGAATCAGTAAGTACAAGGGTAGATTAGGGTTGGCATATTTTTACCATGCAAAAGGAGGACAAGTTCTTTAAGGGTCATCATGTCCGCAGATGACCATTTTTCTGCTCAAAAACTAGCGAAAACCAAAAAAAAGGTCAAAAGTTCGCAGATGTCCATTTTTCTGCCCAAAAACAAGTGAAGACTAAAGGCAAAACAAAATAAGGTCTTCACGTCCGCAGGCTGTAGTTTGCACGGAAACTTACAAAATTTTTCGTGGAAGTATGATTGGATATGTTTTCACTGTTTATAATGCCGAAAAGGAGAACATTTGGTTATTTTTTGGAGTCCTCGGAAGACAAATGTTTTGGTCAAAAAGGAGGACATGTTCTCCGAAAGGAGGACGTATGGTAACCCTAGAGCAGTGCTATTCGACCGGGTAGGTACCCTAGTGTATACCAGAACAAATCTGGGGTATAAAGCTGGACTGAAGTATACGAGCAGCATCACAGGTATGTCATCAAAGACAAAGCTCATAAACTTTTTATTAGATGTACCATTGTTCCACTATTATGTCTAGTTTTTAATGGTTCCAAGAAGTAAGAACCCACTGGCTTTTTGCATCATAATCAATGTTTGATGTCATAATAAGTGGTAATTTAATTATGACGTAGAAAGCTCGTGAGCTTTTGGAATCTTTTACACTGGATATGTGGGCAGGGTAAATAATGCTATTCAAGGGTTTTTGCAAACTCTTTAACGGTCATAGACCTTAGGTTAGTAACTTTTTGGGTTCTTTTTCCATACGCATTCACTTTGTCCGCTACATGTCGTGTTGGCAAAAAAAAAAAACGCGGGCTTTCTGCATCACAAATAAGTTTTAATGTCATTACGAACTTTAACGACTTTCCTTTATTGAGCCAGTACATGAAAGAGTCTGAATGGGAGTTTGAGGACGCTTCCACAGAATACAACCTGTCGACACTTATCGTTGCTCACTTAAACTAATTGCTTGGTGATAATTTGTGTGCATACTTTCCTGAAGGTAATCTCAAACGGCTGCAAGCAAACTCTTGGATTATTCAGCCATTTAATGAAGAACCAACAGAGGGTGAGGACAGAGTTTTCTTTATAAGAGTTGTCCGACTCTTTCTCATTTTTGTTTCTTTATTATAATAGTCACGCTTCAATACTAATAGATCAATTGTCTCAAAGAAACGTTACAGTGCATAAATTACAGTAACAGCAGCAGCGGAAAAATGCAGTCTTGTATCTTGCAGCTGCATTAATTTTTTTCATTTGGTTTGAAATCATGATATCAAAATTTTACTCTGATAATATAAAATGCATGAATTTGTTTTTAAAAACTTAGTGCTAACCTACTACCAAAGCTCTGCTACTACGCTAAAGAAAAGGTTATTTGTAGCCTACTTTGATATTTAACCACTACTTTTAGCATATTTAGCAAAAAATGCTTTACGCAGGCAGGCTTATTATAGACAGTGGTGTAAAAGAAAGTACCGATAGACTTTTGCACGAAAAGCTTTTTCGAAAACGAGCAGGCCTAGCATTTTCGATAACGAGTATATTTAGGATAAAGTAACGCCAATCGAGCAGTTTTTACTGCAAAAAGCTAAAAAGTAGTTCAGTTTCAAATTTTTAGCCGCAATGTCGATTTCCTTGGTTAAAAGAAAAAAAATTACGCTGGATAATTTTGAGATTTTAGAAAGCTTGCGCAGCACACAATATTAATATTTGACGAGCGCGTCACGAAAAGCTTCTGGGATGCAACAGTTTTTTTCAAAGCTATCAAGAGTATTGATGATAGAAGTTTTTTCAAATGCGAAGACCAGGGAGTCGAACCGGAGTTTTATAATCCTGTTTTACGCTAACTTTGTCAAACCTTAACCGAACCTGAACCGTATTTTTCAAAATCGCAAAGAGCGAACCAGAACTGAACCGAATAATTGGAGTACTTGCGAACCTTAACCGAACCCGAACCGATTGAAAAAGCGGCTCGCTCTGTGAGGTCACACGCGTCACTTTGATTGGCGTAACCGATGGCGATTGACACTTTAAAGATGGCTTATATTCAAAGAAATACAGTACTTGCACAGCACTACAAGCTATAGCCTACATTGGCCCGTCAATGTGAAGATATGTTTCTTTATCAAAGATTAGGCCGCCGGTGTCGGAGCATAGTAGCAATTTAATTATCTTGAAATTGGCTTTACTACAAGTAGGCTATTTTATGCATTATATTGGCCTGTCAATGCGAAGAAAAACTGCTTTGTACGTTTCGTTTTTTAAATTGTGTTACTAGAACTACAGAATAGCGAACCTGAGCCGGAATTATACCATTTTTTACTGCGTTCCTGAACCGGAATTTTATGAACCGGTTTTGAAATATTTTTTACTGGAGCGAACCCAAACCGGAGCGTTTCAATTTACCCGAACCTTAACCGGAACTGAACAGAAATTTGAAACCGCTGTTGAACCCAAACCGAACCTGAACCGTAAAAATTAAATGGTTCGACTCCCTGGCGAAAGCAGCTTTTTCAAAGCTATTTTGATGTTCTGTACCGATAACCCATTGTTCAAATACTAGGCTAATTTTTCATTTGCACTGGCGGTGATGGGCACGATAACATTTTCTGTACTTAAGCACTGACGATAACCGGTAATTTCAAAACATCCCTGGGCGATACCGATTATAATCGGTAAATTTCAATTCCTTAAGGTGATATCGGTAATCGATAAATTTTTCCGATATATGTTGCGTTGAATTTTCGATGTGTTTGACGAAGCTTTTTTGGAAGTCAAATTGCAAAAATATTTTTCTAGGTTTGTAAGGAAAGAGCAGTTCACGGACTCTGCCGTGGCAACAAAACAAAGAGACATTTTTTTAAATTGCTACAAGACTTTATGGACACCGTGTATTTTTCCATAGCGCCAACTCACTGACTTTGAACACTGTGTGCATGAAGAATCGTTTATCTCAATAATTTGTCGGCGATGACAAAATGTATTACAAAAGCGATATCGGTTATCAACAAATCAAAACTATATCACCGATAAATGCCCATCTCTGTGCACTGATGGTTAAGCGCGTCTGCTATTAAGATTTTAACATTCGTTTCATATGAATGAACATTCGTTCGTTTTCCGATTGCAGCAACAATTTTTAGGAGACATTTGCAATTACTTTAAATTGCTTAGGTAAACAGCGGTTGGAAGGTCACGACTTTATCGACAAAAGATCCGCGTGGGGATGTTTGAGTGGTAATTTTTAACTGCAAATGAATTTACAGTGAGCATTTCGAAATTTTTGTTTTGGTACAGAAGAGTTTTATCACCAAATAAAGTCCAAAAAAATCAAACCGTCATTATACTCGCGGTATTCCGCCAAAGTGTGTAATGAGTAGCGGGGCCCGTTTCCGCCGCTGAGCGCCCAGGCAACTCAGCTTCGAAGTTCGAAGAAAACAGATGCGGTGACGAGTCCCTGGCGATACTGTGTCCGATTTGATCGGCCCAAGGCGCGAACCCCAGACCTCCCGCACCGATAGTGATGTCGTTACAACTAAGTCCAACAAACTAGAAAGTTTTTGACCTAATGTATTGTCCAACCAGTGGACAAAAAATTGAATTCAGTAAAACTTGTGCGATATGTCCCCTACTTTCCCTGCTTTTAATGAGATCCATAAGTTTTAATAGCTATTTTGACAGCTAAGGTCTCATAAAAAATCAAAAAATAATTGATGTAAAATATCGGTATTTTGCATTCAAGAAAATGTCGAATTCAATTGAGATCAAATTCCTGAAAATATTACTCCAAAACTTTTAATGATAGAAATCAGTTTCGATTTGAAATGACATTTAGACTGGAATTCTAGTCTATCACTAAATGCAATTTGTGTCCAACAAAGAGTGTCTCAGTAACCCATGCTAAATGTACAGCTTATAGACTACCGAATCACTAATACTATCCTTCACGTTATTTCAATCAGTTTCTGCTAACTAGGCTACATAATCACTAAAAGTTCTCTTGCAAATGTTTTTAAAGCTATCCTTCACGTAATTGAGATCAGTTTTAGCTAATTCGTAAGATTAACTCCTGCATTTGAACGCTAGGTCACTTTTCACAATGCAGTCTGATTGTAGTCTGCTGAAATCGATCTATAAGTACTCATGCGTAAAAACGAAATCACGTGATAGAGTCGGACAACTCTAATAAAGAAAATTCTGGTGAGGAATTACTGGAGCTTCGCGCTGATTTAAACCAAAAGATTGCTTTTCGCGAAATGGATTACTCAGATTTTTAGGCTTACCTTCTTGGTTTTTTGGAATGTAAAAATCTTGCAAAAAGTGTCATTGTTATCTTAGTACAGATGCCTCCTACATATTTATGTAAAAAAGGGCTATTCAGTCTTGCGGAAATTAAGTCAGGAAAAAAAACTCAATACTTGACAATGATTCTTCAATGCGAGAAGGGGTTGAGAAAGAAATAACACCGCGTTACCTCCGAATTGCCGAAACTATGCAAGAATAAGCAAGCCATTAAACAGAGTATTAAACTTTGTGTTTTGCACTTTTGGTGCTTAACATCATATAATCGAAGTTTTCTGTTTGTAAGTTTACTGATTGTAAGTTTTTTGTGCACATTTGAACAATTACACATTACTGGTCTGGTAATACAAAGTTCTTGAAAAATTGTAAAAGGTATACCACTCAAAAAAAGGTTGAAAAACACTGCCTTGGAGTAAAGTAAAAAAGCAATTAAATCACCATCGATTACTTTTGAGCACTGTCACAAACATGGACTTGATATGATCGATGCTGCAACGAATACGAACCCCGGTGATCCACCGGCGTCATGTTGAGAATCATTAGTCTAAGCCGTATTTTATTATAAACAGGCATTTGCACGTCTGTAAATATCGTAAAGCAAAGTCTTGTTTTTTTTAGCTAAAACTACCGGCACATTATTTTCCTTTGTTGTACCGGTACGTGATTTCAGAATGCTGTTTAACCAATTTTTTCTCCCCAATGCTTCCTTTAACAGATTGCTTACCGCAAGTCGGTAAACTTGTTTTTTAGGGAATCAAGTGACTCCTCGTTAGGAATCATACGTTTAAGCGAGTTTGGCGTTTTCCTGTCCTTTCATTTTTTTCTCTGCTATCTGCTCTATCTTTTGCTTCGTAAGTTTGGACGTTGGAATTATATGTGATTGCGTGGACTTCTTGTGTTGGTCCAACCAATACAAATTGAACCTTGTGAAAATAAATCTAGATGAATGCTTGGTTATTCTTCTTTCCGCTTTGCTTCAAGTAGACTTGAGGAAAATAATGTAAATTTGCCTGAAACGTAGACACAAAAAATCAGTTCATCATTTTAATTCAAAAATTCTAGATATACAGCTGCTAATATAGTTAGTCTAGAAGCCAATTCAGAAAATCAAGCTATGCAATCACACACTGCGGATGTTAAAGGGGCAACGAACCCTAATTTTTCTCTTTGGCTTAAAAATTTGCAAAAAAATAATGTTTTCCATTGGTGTTGGGTTTACACCCTAAAAACGCCTTCGTTTGGAAGTTATTGCAGCTTTTCGACGACAATGTGGAAATGGAGGTACACACTAAAGGACTTTTACCGGCAGCCCATTTTTGCTGATTTACTTTTTCAGCGTGCCCCTCTTACGTCACAGTGCCCTTTGCGAAATAGGTTTTGCCTGTTTTTGTTTTTTTTTTGGGGGGGGGGAGTGCCACATAGGTAACTTAATAGAGGACTTGGTTCTCAATAAATAGGCCTATCAGTTACAGAGTGTTAGCTGTTAGGCTTGTTGGTAAGTGATACCAGCCAATTTGCTGGACTACCAATGCTGTAGCCTTACTTTAAAGTGGTTGGCTACCGGTAGTAGATGGTCTACTGCATCAACCACAGATTTCATGTTTATTTTTGGGAATACCCACCAAAATTCACTGGTCTACTGCCAGACCTGCCAACTAATGAACTCAGAAATATTTTTGCTTCCAGAACTGCTTTTTACATTTGTACCACAGTTAACTGCAAAATGACTATGTTTGTCGAAGGTAGCAAATAAATCGCTACGTTGTAAGATTAGGCTTATGGGGTCTAGCTATTGTTAATTCAGTGTTACTGTGAATGTCGTATGTCGTATTCTGTTTTCTTTCTCGTTAGCAACAGAATAAACTTTATTTGCTCTCGGTTAAGATCACGTGACACATAGTACAATATTTGCGAAAGTAGATGATGTCGTTTTCCTAAACGATTAACCAGTTTTGAAATTTGAAGTCTTCCGATTAGCACAATAAAATCACAGCGAATCAACGCAAAAATTTTCTATAACATTATCTGTAACAGTTTCTTTCGTGAAATAAACAACGATTCTGACATTATTGCCTCTTTAAAGTAGCCTATTTTGCCAAATGTGAAGTAAGCAAAGAAAAAAGTTTCATTGTTGGACTGGTTTTAAACAATTTGCGGCAGTTAAAATTGCGCAGCTTGAAGCGTAAACTCGCTCGGAATTGGCAGAGACTTACAGTAATTCACATAATTCTTAATTCGCATAATCTTAACTGCATTAAGTTTATATTACGTCATAAACTGAAAATGGGTAAACCTGGTCGTAGCAACTTCAGCGAATTAAGCAAAAAGCAATCAACATCGAAGATACTTAAAGACAAAATTACGACTAGAAATCCAGAAGAATCGAGTCTTGAATCCAAATTAATGAAAATGGTTGAAAAAGAAGTTAATGCATGGAAGCACGAGTATTTGAAAGAGATGCAAAAAGTGCAAGATGAAGTTACCGAAGTTAAATGCAGTCAACAGTTCATCAATAAACAGTAGGCCTATGAAGACTTGATAAAAGATTTCAAAAAATTGCAGGAAAGTAATATATCCCCAGAAAATGAGATAAAGTTTCTCCAAAACCAACCAGATGATCTGATGATGAAAGGCTTTAAAGACGCCAACAAAATTGATGCTTTCGAACAATACGGAGGGCGGCAAATTTTTGACATAATGGGCATTCCCGCAAAAAAGACAATGAAGACTCTGACAAGATAGTCATCGAGGTGGCAAAGTTGATATTGTTGCGGAATACATTTCCACTTCCAACCGTTTTCCAGCCAAACGCAAACTAGAAGATGCTAAAGATCTGGTCCCACGCGCTGTTATTGCCAGATTCATTAGCAGAGACATTCACAACAGCATTTACACCGATCTAAATTTTACCCGTACTGCTTATCGTGAGTCATTCTTTATTAAAGGAGCTAAACAAATTTTCAGAAACTACTTCGGAAGGCAAAGCAGATGGTAAAAAAGTTAGGATGTAAGCTTTTTTGGACGGTTAATGGCAATATTCTTGTACGCAAAACAACGACTTCGGCTTCAATTGTCATTAAAAGTGAAAAACAATTGTCTGATTCAGTAACTTTGTATTTTTTCAAGTTATGCATGGACTTTGATTATTTTGTTTCGTTAGTTACAAATGTTACATTCTGACAACAACGATGTGGAAAAATTTTTATCCCCTATTAGTGGAGTGTCTCAATCTTCTTTTGCTTTTGATCAAAACTTTGCTGATGAAGATTTTTCTTTAAACAACATGCTTGCCAAAATCAAACCCTGTAATTATTATAATGACCCTTCTAATATAACAAACGAATCCCCCAATGGCATGGTTATAATACATATTAACATACGATCTCTAAACAATAATTTTAAGACGTTTTTATCTCAGTTTTCTGTTTATCCGGATATAATAGGTGTAACAGTAATTCTAAAATTTCCAAACAGCGGTCTGACGTGACTACTCTATCAAAACGCGCCAAATTCCAAACAGATAATCAGGTTGTAGTGGTAACTCAAAACAGTAATTTCTGAACAACTTGAAAATATCTTTCTTCACAGTAACAATAAAGCAGGGTAGCGATAGCAATGGCGGTATTAAAATTTGTTTTTGGTTACGCCCACCGCACAATCTCATCGACTAAAAAGAAACACAGGGAAATCACGCAATATAAAGCACTAGATTAACCACCGGCCGGCAAAGGCATGAGCGACCAATCAAAACACGACAACGACGTACGAAGGAATAAATGGCCAAATTAAAAAGGATTAAATAAATTGAGGAAGTAAGAGATCCGTCAAGAACACAGCGGATAGCCAGAAGCTAGGACGAACTAACTTGACGCAACAATAGGAGGCAGCTGACTAGGTGATCGAAAGGTCCATTCGCCGTCTCCCTACGGTCATGCATTTTTTTTCCTCAAACTGTACTTATTTTTGTGCTACTTTACCGCCAATAAATGTTGATGATGATGATTACTGAAACCCGCTTAGAAGAAAACCCTTTAAGCAATACCATTTTAGAACAGTGGTTCTTAACCATTTTAGCCCATGTTCTATTTCCAAGCTAGCCCAATTGCATGCGGACTCAAGTCACTCATAGGTATGAAAACAAGATTTTTCGAAAACTTTCTACCATAAACAAAGCATTATTTATTCTTAAGGGAGATCGATGCAGCAGGTGAAAATGTAAACACTGTTTTTCCCTAAGCTTAAATAAAGGGCTTCGAAGTGCGGCGCGACTGAGATTCCTGCATCACGTTGCATGACATTGTTTATGCATTACTGCATCATTTTGCAGCTGTCATTTCCTGCATCACTTTGTTTATGTTATGCTCTCTAGCATTTTTCTTCGTAGTTTTCATTACAAGCGTCCCACAAAGCTTCAAGGGATCTGCATGCGTTCAAGAATTTGACAATGTCTTCACCGGACCATTTTAAAACTTGCCACTTTGCGATATATTTTTTTGTAACACCCGGCGTATTACTTTTTTTAACTCGTAAATGCTGACAATAAGCTCGCGAATGTTTTGTAGTACCCGGTGTATTACTTTTAATTCGTAAACGCTGATAACACTGGTCTGCGTTTAAAATTTTTTTCTCACAGGTTGAAAGTTTTTCAGCTGTTTTTTGTATCGTTTTTTGACGAAGAATTTGAATATGCAATTAGTTTTTTTTCGATTAGGTCAAGTTTTCTCGCTACGGCAATATTAATTTTTTAAAAACTTTATGTTAAAACAGCAATTTAGTATGCTATTTGTGTATTCCAAGTTACATTACTTTCTCAGAAACATTTAATAACTGATTAAAATATGAACGCATGTAAACCAAAGATTTAAACACAAACAAAAGAGCGTTTGAAAGCTTTCCTTTTTCGCAATGGAACAGGGGTATTTCTTCTGAGACACCAACAATAGTCAAGTAAGATATTAATGTCCCAATGGCTTTGAAATAGCTCTTCCATCACGCGAATGTCTTGGTGAAAACGTTCACCTTGCTTTTCACTGTAATCATCGGAGTTTTGTGGAAACTAATTCAAATGGGAAGTTAGGAAATGCATCTTAGTGTACATTCTTGCACCCAAAGACTGCAAGCTGTGCATCAACCCCATCTTCATAGTTTTAGTTAAGCATTTTCCTAAAGAAATCAATGGAAACATTTTTAAAAACATCCATGCTCTGTTTTCTGCTTTAGATAAAACTTCATTATAAGTAGAACTTCTCATTAATTCTTGAATTTTGAAGTCCATTAAACATATCTGCTCCAAGTTCAGCATCACTCACAGCTGGAAATTTACAAGGGAGAAATTTGAACAATGGGTTGTATTTATTTAAGGCTTTGACCAAATGCATAACGTGTAAAGGAGAAAGTAAAACGCTTTTTGGATCAACCAGCAAACGTGATTTTACATTGCATGTAGCAGGTGTTAGGTGTTTCTAGCTGGCCATTCTTTTTGTAAATAATGTCCAAAATCACTAAGACATAAAGAGCAAAGATATTCTTTATAACTTTCTTGAAGACCAAGGAGTATGAATATCATTTTTAAATCATCACAAATCTTTCGCATGTCGAGATGGCAGCACAGAGCATCCAATAGATATTTCATGTCTAAGTAGGACTCAGCTCATCTATTGGGATCTTGACTCCGTGAAAACAACTAAATAGCTCCACAAACGACATCTTATTAGTACCGGAATCGGGACGAAGAGTTCAGAAAGTATTTTGGAAAAGATGAGCTGCATTGGCTTGTGTGGGCTACTGGGCTTCTAAATGCTTTGGGCATGGAATACGAGGCAGAAAAGTATCGAAGTTGTTTTTGGATTCTTTTATCAGAAATATGAAAGCAGTTGTTCTACACATTGGTAATAAAGTGCTTTGGTTTCCATTGATCATTCTGGTTTTTGACTTTTTGAAGATCCCAAACGGAAAAGTTGTGAGTAAATGAGGGTCAGTCACATCAAAAGTGGGTAATGAAGAAAAAAAGATTGGAAACCGCTGGTTTAATATTTGCTTTACAGTCAGGGAGTGTAACGTTTCCGCAAACGTAACAAAATCGGTCACGATCGTTTTTGCATTTCCCCATTATGGACTAAGTCAAATTCTTAAACCAGAAAATTTGTTTATCTCAATATTAAGCTACATCTACTTTTTCAATAGGCCATGTAGTTAGTGCTTTCACCATGCTGGATAAAAAGTAGATTTGCAAAAAAATAGACCTGATACAGTAAAACCATTTGCATTTTTGAAATCAGCAGCAAAAACCACATCAGAAACATCTAACAGTCTACAAACTTCAAAAATTTTGCAGACCAGTTTAATAAACTCGCGAATGCGCAGTCGTAATCAAACGGAACGATTACACGCTGCGATTGGCCACGAGGTCGTAAATTCGCTTTTTAACCCTTACCGTACTGTGAGTTTCGCGGACTCATCCAGGCCCTTCCTTCCGCCCATCCTCGGACTCATTTAAGTCCGCGGACTTGAAGTTGAGAAACACTGCTTTAAGAGGATATCTCTTTGTTAATGCCAAATTATCATCTGCAGCTGGTGGCGTGGGGATGCACATAACATCATTAATAGATTTTAAAGTTATTGGCAAAAATATTCTTTAAAGTGGTTGTGAAGACATCTGGGTTCGCATGAAAAACAAAAAAAAACATTGAAAAAGCAGTTATTGCTTCTATTTCTTGTCATCCTTCATCTGATATCAACATGTTTATTAAATCATTAAACTCTAGACTATCAGGGGGCGTGCCCAGAAATTTGAAAAGGGGGGGAGCCGCAATTTCTTGTTTTTCTTTCTTCTGAAAATATCGCTGAAGACCAAAAAAAGGTCTTCACGTCTTTCGACGTCCAATTTACCCCCGAAAACCAAGTGAAGACCCAACAAAAAAAATTCTTCACGTCTTTCGTCGTCCAATTTACCCCCCAAAATCAAGTGAAGACAAAAAAAAAAGTATTCACGTCTTTTATCATCCATTATCAAGTGAAGACCAGAAAAAAGGTCATCGCGTCCTCAGATGTTCTGTTTCCACTGTTCCGCTGTACGCCCCTGCTATCAGAATCATATTTATCCACAAATATGTTGCTACTTGGTGATTTCAACATAAATATTGAGCAATCCTATCCGATGTTTTGTGTTATTCGAAACTCTTTGGTTTAAAAGAGTACTTTAAAATATTATTATCAATCTATGAAAAATTTCAATTCTGTAGACTTCACCTCTGAACTAGCCCACAAATTATCTGTTTTTAACATGACGTATCTAAACGCTAACAATATCAATGAGAACTTCGACCAATATCTTGAGATAACTTCCAAAACAATCGACACCTATGCTCCTTTAAAATTGGCATCAAGAAAACAGCAAAAATTTAACGAAAATCTTGGATTTCTAAAGGAATCCTTACTTCAATACGACACAAACAATCTTTACGCAAATCATTCTATATCCAAGGAAATATTGAACACCAGACATTTTATAAAAACTATGCGAACAAGCTTTAAGATCAATCTAACAATTCTCGTCAACTGTGAAACCTTTTGAACGACATTCTTCCATCAAAAAAGTCTTCTTTTGCTCCAAACGCTCTCAATGCAAAATGGTTTTGAAATCAACAACACAGCTGACATTGCTAATCATTTAAACAGCTTTTTCTGCAAAGTTGGCCAGACACTTGCTGATCAAATCAACTGCGCTCAATGACAAAAGTTCAGTTTATTACCTGGGGAAAAGGGTTTCAGAATCAATTTTTATAACCTCTACTTACCCCCAAGAAGTTCAGAGGATTATTACACCTTTGCGTAACAACCGAGCCAAGAACTCGCCTGATAGTATTTTTTCATCCTTTATCAAATTAGCTTCAAATGAACTTTCCTTGCCTCTAACCATTCTATTCAATTTTTGTGTAGAAAATGGTGTTTTTTCAGACTCGCTGAAAATTTCTAAAGTTATTCCTATCTACAAGTCTGGTTCCAAACAAAATATGAGTAATTATCGACCAATTTCACAACTTCCCATTTTATCAAAAATATTTGAAAAATTAATGTATTGCAGAGTGTTTTCATTCATTGAAACATATATAACATCTTGTCTTCAACACAATATGATTTTTGTCCTAATATTTCGCCAGAACTAGCAATTTTAGATGTAATATCGTCATGCTATCACAGCATTTCTAAACATCAGTTTGTTGGCGTTACCATGCTTGACTTAAAAAAAGGATTTGACTCTGTGAGTCTAGAAGTTTTATGAAGCCAATTAGAACACTACGGTTTTCGGAGCAATGCCCTTCGATCGTTTTCTTCTTACCTCTCCAACCGCACCCAATATGCATGCATTCAACACGTTAATTCTTCTTCACTACCTATAAAATATATGTAGTTCTACAAGGATCCATAATAAGGTCTTTATATTTTTGCTTTTTATTAATGGTCTTGAAAATTCTCTTGATTGCTCTCCTAGGATATTTGCAGATGACACTTGCATAATTGCCTATGCTTTAACAGCCATGGATCTGGAAACCAAGCTTAATCTCGAATTAGATAGAATAGACAAATGGACAACATCAAACAAACTTACTATTAATCCATCTCAATCATATGTTGCAAATTCAATTTAAAGACTTATGCATTCACATAAATAACAAACTGGACTTTAAAATGCTCATGAAATGTTAGAAAATAAACTTTCTCGATTAGTAGGTATTGTACCCAAAACAAAATCCTTTCTTCCAATTTATATTTTACCCAAGTTATACTACGTTTATTCACACCCACTTGAACTTCGGTTTGCTGATTTGGAGTGCCACTCCTCAATCGAATTTAACAAAACTGATTAGAATTCACAATAAAGTTATTCGACTGCTAGCTGGTGCAGGCTGGAAGACTCATGCATCCCCACTCTACTCCAAATTAAATATTTTAAGTCTAAATAAATTTGCGACTCATGTGATTGCTAAATTTATGCACAAACATTATCTCGGAAAATTGCCAAAGAATTTCAATATATATTTTACTTTGGTTTCGTCTGTGCATTCTCGCATGACCAGAAACTCTTCGAAGCTTCATCAATATTTCATTCCTCAATTTCTCACCAATAAACTTCGACGTGGCATTAAATACAAAGTCTCAAAAATTGGAACAACGTAGGTCTACCAGAAGAACTCAAAAAACTTAACCACATCCAATTTAAAATAAGCATAAATCTTATTTACTCAGCAATAAATAGACCTTTAATTCTTAATCTTCAAAAAAAAGTTAGTTTTCTTGTTTTTTCTTTGTTTGTTTTCGTTACATAGGCTAATCAATTAAATTCTTATCCCAATTTATAAAACCATTTGTAGGTGGTCGTTGATTCGAAGATCGAAAGGTCCCTTCACGACGTCCTGGTACATCGCAAACAACTAATCAAAACTATCCCGTTAATAATAGCACGTGTTCATATCATCGTTCAAAATATGTTGAAATTTCGGAATACAATAAATATGGGACGAAAATACAGTTTCAACATAAGAAGGAAAAATAAAGCCGCTGTAAATCTCAAAACTGGACGTTTCGACAACATAAATTCAGCTGTCATCATCAGCAGTGTATGCTAGGCTGTACAAAACTGTAGTAAACCTACAGTTTTGTACTGCCTTACTGTAGTAAACTGTAGTAAACTGTAGTAAACAAAACTGTAGTAAACCTACAGTTTTGTACTGCCTTACTGTACAAAACAGCCTAGCATACACTGCTGATGATGACAGCTGAATTTATGTTGTCGAAACGTCCAGTTTTGAGATTTACAGCGGCTTTATTTTTCCTCCTTATGTTGAAATTGTATTTGTAATTTTATTACGTACCTGATGTTGTAAATCGTAGGCCAACAGTATTTAGAGGTAATGTGACTTACATTTTATCTACTGTGTATTGGAAATATGTGTTATTATTTTATTCATTGATGCGTCGATTTAATCCACGCGTGTACCACAATAAATTTGATTGATTGATTGATAATCAACATTTCTATGTTTGCTGTAATATTCGCGATACAATAATTTATTCTCTTTTTGTTACAGTTAGCATTTCTGTCGCAGTCGTAATTTCTTTGATTGCACTGATGATATGCCTCTTTTGTTGTGGAAAGAAGTGTGGTGAAAAGAAAAGGTAAGAAATTATTCTAAAAGAAGCAATTTATGACAGCTAAATGGGTTGACTATTTATGGTAAGATGATAACCTAGTCTTAACGTACATACGAGCAATTCGGCTCCTCCGGCATCAAATTACGATGCCCGAGTGGCTAAAGCTCTGTCTCCAGTAAAGACTCGCCATAACCATTGGGCTGGCTACACGTCACTGGTCGTTGTGAGCGTGGTCTCGAATCGTAATTACATTTTTCTGATTATTATCCAATGCATAGTCCCTACGTTGCTTTTTAGTGCCGGAAAGATAAAAATGAAAAAATTATCGACATCTTAGGCCTATAGCTTCCCTGAACTGATCAGGATACTATCATAATTTGACATTTGAATTTTGCGACTTTAAATAGCGTGTTTCTAAACTTCATACAAAAGTTGTGGTCTACTTGCTCGGCCATCTGATGGATAGGTTGAAAAAAAAGGTAGGAAAACGGAATCAATGACAAAAGGGCTAAAAGAAGATTGCGAAAAACAAGATTGATCGCTGTCTATATACACGTGGAAGGAATTCAATGGACCATTCAGTGCAATGTATGAACTGGGCGAGATAGTTTCGTGAAAAATACATTCTAATGCACATCTATAGCTTGACCATGGCCAAGAGTTTCGCATGCACGTCATGTACTGTAAGAATTTAGCTGTGTATGTTACAACGGCAATAGGAGATTTTCTGTGAGTAAAAACAGTCATTTATTTCTGTTATCTGGGTGGCAAACCGAAAGCTAGTGCAGAATGTGCGGCTGCAATTACTGCAAAAACGAGTATTGGATGGGTTTAATTTTGCGTTAGTAATGATGATAAATGCACCGGGCAAGAACGTTAGCGGGCAAGAATTTACAGAACAGCTTACTTGAGATTCTTTCATCAATAGATTATCTTTCGCTTTAACTCTTACTTCGATATAGAAGTAGTAGCGTCTTTTATTTCTTCACCGTCAAAATAACAAGAACACAGCAATATAGGATTGCAAATTCAAACGGACACAGAAAAGGGAAGAAGCAACAAAACGATTAACGTTGTAACTTGCTAGCGAGAATGAAAGTTGAAGATGAGGAAATCGGTAGACATGGTCGCAACAGCCGATTATGCGGAGCTAACTACAGTATATGCGGAACTAACCTTAAATAACGTTTATGAATCAGCTGATCATCTGGATCGTGCTTGCCGGCATGCGATGGCGGTTGAAAGACCCCAACGTTGGCATCGGTCGCAAACCCAGCAGATATCCAAAGCAAGTCGGCTCCGTTTGGCACTTACTCGCGGTCAAACGAACAGTCGCTTGCACCTACAATTAAGATCTACCACGAAATGGCGAAAATTGTTGCAGTTGTTGTTTTGCGGACACCCTTAAATTTTAGCATAGTGGCTATCAACCTTTCTGAAGGAGCGGAACTCCATTGAAACATTCTATAGACTCGAGGAATTCCTGCGCATTAATTTAACTTACTAATTTACTTGAACCCAGCTCTAAATTATAAACTTACGAAAACCCTGGACTGTACTGGCGGAACCCTAGAGTTCCACGGAACCCCGTTTAATAACCATTGTTTTAGCAGATAAGAGTGCCCTAGCTAAACCAGCTGTTTGTCATGGGTGTGGTGAGCGAGGTCTCTGTATACTGTAATAGCCTATAGCCAAAGTATGCCAAACGCAGCAAAAACAAGAGCGGATAAACTGGAGAAGCAAGCTGTAGACTTGAAACCATTTCTCGCTTCAGTTATGGCTGGTGCACCTGAATGCAGGCGATCGCCAAGGCCAACTAATGGAGAAAAGTGTCGATGCTTAGATCGATTCTGGCGCTTCCGGCAATTTGCTGCGAACTTGATACTCAGCTAAAACTCCTTATAACAGAACATGACACTAAAACTTCATTACTTCTCAAGGTTAGACGACGAATACTTTTAGGCACCGTTTGAATTCCTATTAGCTTACTTGACCGAGAATATGAACTTCAATTTGATGTAGCCTAATGGACAGACTTTGCGCAGACCTTATGGGTAGGTAGCGGCAGGGTAAATTTGTTTTCGTTCACATGGCTCTGAACTGTGTTGACGGCAGCTTTACGAAAAGGTCGAGCCCTGAGTGGTGACTGCTTAGAATCTCGGATGGTTTGTTGACCAACAAGCTGACCCAGAAAACTATTTTCCAAGCGAGCTCTATGCTGAACGAATTGAGATAACTGCGATAACAGAATAGGGTGACCTGCATCTGATTGCGAACTAACTATTGCCCTGAAGTTGCCCTGCATGTAGCGAGGTAAGCGCTTGAATATGCTAGCTACCGTATGCTGTGTGTCTAAACCTGCATTTGACATGTCCGCGCACGACATTTCGCAATTTTTTATGTCTCGTGCCAGCTGCGACCGCGCTCCAGCATCTTTGGGCCTTAGTGGAGGTCCCTCGGTAAGTTTTCTCACGTAAGCATTTACGATAGAATGTTCCTGGTCATACCACGTTTTTAGGATTTTCTTAGCCTCTAAATAGCCATAAAGCTCTGGAGTGCTGACCATGACGCAATCCTCGATATTTTTGCGGGCCTCGCCAGTGCACGATGATATTAAAAGATCAAGTCGAACTGCCTTGTCGACAATCCCTCTTGCGGTATGAGAATTAAAACGACGAATAAAACGCCTGTACTGCAAGGGGTCGCCATCAAACAGGTCTTCTTTATTTTGAGGAAGACCGTGTGCTTGTGAGCGATTTATCTGACTCGTCATTAAGTGTAGAGCGTCAACCAATTCTTAAAGGTTTTGCTGACCTGATCCACCTTTACAGCTACTGCTAGCGTGCTGTTGTCTCTCTCTGCTTTGGCCAAAGCGAGGTTCTGACGTAGCGGTACGATGCGTGTCTAGTCTATATTTTTCTTGCCCATCCAAATAGTTAGACGACTGCGGGTGCTCAAAATTTACGTTTTCAGAAGCACTACGAGATTTATAACCAAAACCCGAAGGGGGATCGGGAAAACTATTATGGCCATTACGCCACGTGGGCTCCGGTTTGCGATCGCAAGGAAAACTATCTCTATCACACAATGCGGAAGCATCATAGCCAGCAGCAAGTTGCACGTGGGTAAAGGGAACAGAGAGGTTATCATAATATCTAACAGTATTAGTAGTGCTAGGAGGAGAGGATGAATGCCATTGGTCTACAGTAACATACTCCTGATTGAGCGATCTAAGCGGTAGTCCATTATCATTCCCACGAACCAGTGTAGTTTCTCTTTGGTTTAAAGCGATTTCCCGGCGCTTTAATTTCTTTTCCTTTTACGCCACATACTCTATAGCTTGAAAAATACCGAACCACCGAAAGAAGAAGCCACGACAAGAAAAGTTCTAACCCGAATTTTAATATTTCTTGTAAGCACTCAAAAGTCCGCTTCTTCGTGTAGGGTCCTGGCGCTCTGCTCGAAATAAATCAAAGAAGTGTTCTTGGCGTGATCGTGGCGAATGTAGAACCTCCTCGGTTACTTGAATTTCTTTCTAGTGACAGTATATCTATAGTTTGTCGGTCGATACAATACTCTTATGAAAAGTTGAAGTACGTTAAGAAAAAGTTAAGCCTTTTATGGGCCGATATTATTGATTAGAATCAATTATTTAGCGTTCCTTAACCCGCATTTGACCGCCAAGACCTGAACGCGCCATGGCGAGTAAGACGGCTCGATATATCGGCCTTAAGTAAGCGCACAATTTCTTTAATGTATACTCTTCGATAGAGTAGGCCTATGGTCTCGACCGACGAACTCTAGGTTTACAGTCACTGGAAAGATTCGCACAACCCACACCGCGAGGGCCAATGCAAACGCTGTAGACTGGGCCAAATTGGACAAAGTATTCCAATATTTTTTGAACTTTCCAGGAAGTTGTAGTTGACTATAAGAAAACCATAATGTGAAATTTTTTTAAAAAATAATAATGCCTTACGGTCGGACAGTGCGTTTCTATGGCAACTAATGCCGATTTTTTTCCTAAAATGATATTAGATCAAAAGTCACCGGTGCTGGTCTAGATGATCGCATTTATGTCTGTCTTAAGAGAAAAGTTTGCCCAATTGTTTACTTGAAATAGTCGTAGCCTTACCTGAAAATTTGCATTTTTGGTTTACAGAAAGACCCAAAATGTTTTTCACGTTGTTGTAATTAAAAATAGCTCAGATGGCCGAGTGGTATGGAGCGTGTCTCTTGAGCTGTAGACTCGGGCTTGATTCCAAGTCGGGTCGAACCAATGACTTTAAAATTGGTATTCACAGCTTCCCTGTTTGACGCTCAGCATTAAAGGGACAGTGTGGAGAACAAGCCGGCAAGTTTACTCGTTGTGCCGTTGGGAAAGGCACTTAGCGGGATTTCCCCATCTTGGTGTGGTAGACAGATGGCTGGCAACTCCTAAGCGAGCTTGTATAGCGCATTGATCGCTTTCTCGTGATAGGAGGATAAATATGCAACTAACTCACTAACTAACCTTCATCAAAAAACGAAGAGCTACTATATTCAAATCACACTTTTTAAAAGGTAATACTGAAAAAAAATTTTTTTCGAAAAGTATACTTACAAACTTACAAAAATCAAAGCTCTATCCAAAAAATTATACTTCTCTTCTGAAATAAATAACAATCAAAACGACCCTCGCAAACTGTGGAAGGTGATACGCTCAGCTCTTCCTTCTAGGGATGTGCCGAGTCGAGTCCGAGTACTCGGCCGAGTATCAAGTCATTTTCATTACTCGGACTCGGCCGAGTATTAGTTGATACTCAACCAAGTACTAATTTGTAAACAATTAACGCTTTTTTTTTTTTTCTTAAACCCAAGTTACCAACTCAACGGTAGTAATTTAGCAAAACATGACTGTTAATTCATGAACATTACAGTCTTTTTTGCTTGATAAGGTACCTACGGGGTACATTGTCATTATTGTATTGTAATGCCCAGATGTTGCCATTTGGTTGTAAGCTCAGTATACCAAAACCAAATACCATTGTTACTGATTAACTCAATGATTCTGAAGCAGCTAAATGCAAGAAAACCAAAACGGCAAAAGCGTACTACCCATCGCGCGTGACGTCATAGATACTCGGACTCGGATTCGGACTCGGCCGAGTAATATCGTAAATACTCGTTACTCGGCGATTCCGAGTAATTTTCCTTGAGGCACATCCTTACTTCCTTCTACAAACCGTTTTACTACCTCACCACAATCACTCCAAATCGACAATCGTACTACTGACGACAGTCAATTAGTTTCCAATCACTTTAATGAAATTTTCTGTACAACTGGAGCAAACTTAGCCAAATAGATTTGTGAAGTACACGTCTAACTTCTTCGTTAAACATCTCAAGCACCGCATCTCGCCCTCGATTTACTTAGATACTCCTAGTCCTACTGAAATACAAAGTGCCATACATTCTCTTAGCTTGAACAAAGCAGTAGGCTACGATAACATTTTTCCCTTCTTCCTAAGATCTGTCTCTACCGTTATTACTCCCTTTCTTCATTTGTTCATCACTTTTTGTTTTAACCATGGCGTAGCCTATTTCCTGAAAATTGTGTAACAGCCCAAATAGTGCCAATCTTTAAAAAGGGCAACCGTGAAGATCCCTCGAACTATCGTTCTATGTCTCTTCTTACTTGCTTTTCTAAAGTCATGGAAAAACTTATTTACAAACGTTTGATGTCTTTTCTAAATAAACACAAGGTAGTACAAAAACGTCAATACGAATTTCAAAGCAATGTTTCAACCAATCATGCTCTTATTGATGATGTTTTTGATTATTTTGACAACATTGACAACAACTAATACACGGACCTCATTTTTTTGGATCTTATCAAAACTTTCGATGCAGTAAACCACGAAATTCTTCTCCACAAGCTTGAACACTATGGCATCCGAGGACAAGCAAATGATTTATTACGTGCTTTTTTGAAAAAACGTCAATATGTCTCTATCAATCATAATGATTCCCCCTTGCTGTATAACAACATAGGAGTTCCCCAAGGTTCCATCTTGGAACCCCTCTTTTTCCTACTGAACATCAACGACTTGCCATCCTATGTTATGGGTAATCCAAGACTTTTCGCCGATGACACTTGTTTGATTTGTTCCGACCAAAGTTTACTGTCCTAACTTCAAAAATGAATGACGACCTCAATCGTATTTCCTTCTGGTTTGAAGCAAACAAACTCACTGTGAATTCTTCAAAATCATTCGCGCTAATCATCCTTGCAAAATCTAACGAAATTCTAACACTCCCCCTTGTTAACTTTGAATAAACAACTCACAAATCTCTATGGTCCATAATGTCAAATACCTAGGCGTAAACATAGAATTTAAATTAAAATTTGACAGTCACATTTCATACATTATCCAAAAAAACTCCAGAGCTGTGGGAATCCTCTCCAAACTACGGTATTACATGCCCACAAGTGCTTTCCTAAAAATTTACTACGCTTTTATTCACTCACAACTTCTGTATGGATTGCGTGTCCGCAGGGCCGTTAAATTTAAAATGACAAAAACTGCAAAATGACAAAAACAGTGGTCTACTAAAAATGATAAATAGAATGATTCGCCAGACGGTCCACTTTGTTATATTACTGTAAAATTGATTGACAACCAAAAAAAAGACAATGATACTCTTGAACGGGTGATGTTTACTGTTTAAGTATTCTAGTTACAGTATATCAAAATCGAATGACAACCAAAAAAAAGTCAGTGATACTCGTGAACGAGTGATGCTTATTGTTTAAGTATTCTAGCTAAAATACATCATTTAGCTAACTCACAGCACAGCAGCATATTAAACCTTTAACAGCCTCTATTGTTGAACAAAAAATCGGACCATACGAGACTGACTAGACCATTAGAAATGCTTCTGGCATTGCTCAGGTATGCAAAGTACGTAAGTACAATTCCATTAGCAGCTTTTGCAACCATGAACATTAACATAACAGCACTTCCTTAATGGTGTTGGCATCTGTCCATGCCTAATGTCTGGCAAAAAGTACTACATGATGTGTATCTGGTAAAGATGGGCAGATTTTAGAACAATTACTATAATAGTGTAATTTGATGTTGCATGGTATTACACCCAGCTTTAATTATTGACAGTATAATAGCATATGCAGTACTTTCATAACAATGAGCAACCTAATTGGCTCAACTAATACAGCCCACTTTAATAAGCATCTGCAAATTTAGAAAGAAGATAAATACTGCTCATTGCAATGAATGACATTTAAAAAAAAGAAAAACTGAAACAACTTTTCTCAAGGTCAATGCATAACAGCTTAACCAAAACTACTGTACCGTAGTTATCTACGCAGGTTTAAATTTCACAAGCTAGCTACTACTTGTCTGCAATAGCACATTCTTATGCTTTACATTAACGTGATATGTACATGACACTTCAGCTTGCATTTTGATCAATTTACAAGTGTCACAATAATAAACACTCAAGACACGCAGCACGAAAAAAAATTAAAAATCTCTGGTTCTACTACAGAAACTGTATGATACCAACCACTTGAATCCGTTAAGCACACCTTTGAGCCGCTGCTGCTAAAAATTGCAGAAATTGTAGCACATCATTTGTGCTTATCATATTTTACAACCTAGTACTTTTCTGCATATCTGCAATAGCATGTTCCTATTCTTTACATTTACATGATATATACCCTACCGTACAGAGCCTAAAACTTCAGCTTGCATTTTTGTTACTTCACATATGTCAATAATAAACACTCAAGACATGAAAAAAATTAAAAACCATTGGTTCTATTACAGAAATTATATAACACTGACTACATAGCGGTATGACTTGAATCCGTTAAGTACACCACTGGACCACTGCTGTAAAATTGCAGAAATTGCAGTTAATAATTAATTTTGGCATCGTCATCTAAATGTAAAATTTTTGCAATCTGATAAGGGTAGCAACTCTGCTCGGCTAATGAACTAGCTCGCATAATCTGTATATAATAAACAAACTTCCAAAAACAAAAATTACCAGTTCTACATAATTGCGTAAACAACAATGAACTGAATACTGTTTTGGGTCTACCACCACTTTTAAACATTCCATAAACTGTAGCTCTATGTTTGTGCATTAACAACAATACATCAAACTTTTTTTTTAACTCTTTCAATTTTGCTCACTATTGCATTTTCAAAAACTTACCGGTAGCTGATGGTTAAACTCTAGTCTAGATGCTTGAACAAGTAAGTTATAGGATATAGCAACTTAAAGATGATGAATTAGTAGAACTTTGCAAGCTTTTTTTCAGCAAATATTGTATACTAAGCCAGCCATATGAAAAAACATGACTGGGCATACTACACATTTTTCATTACTGGTATGCTGACTGTATAATGGAATTCTATGATCCGCTGTAGTCAACTTGTCGTGACAGCTGAGAAGCCATTTGGTAGACTACTAAGAGTTGGGCATTGTTAGGAGCACACCATATGCTTGCTATTTATTGGCTATCTACCCCGCAATCAAATTCAAATCCCTATTGAATAAATGATCTTCACTTATTGCAAATTGCAAAATGACTTCAGAATAACTAATCAAATTTAAAGTTGCTCAAAATCTTTCTGTTTTTCGTTTCTTTCTAATGACTTTGAAACTAGATAAAGCTAAAATATGATGTTAATGGTTATGCAAGTTAGCTGTAACACATCTGATATCAATAGCAGCGACACTGGGTCTCATTTAGAGTAAGCCGTCCGCGTCTTCTGTTGCATTACGCAGACTGGTTATTCTAGACGCAGACGGCTTATCCTAGACTCGACATTCCGGTATGTTACACTCATATGGTGACTTTTCTTGGTAGGCTGTTTTAGCTGTTACACTGTAAACTGACTACCAGGTAAGGTATTACCAGTAGGTGGTGGCAAGGGGTGACTTTATGTCTGCCTTCACCAGTCCAGAATCATCCTATCAAACTTGCATGCCAATTTTTACCCGCGGCATTCTCAAAATTCCGAGCCCCCTAAAAATTCCGGGCCCGGTACCAAAAGTACCCCCTGGACCCCCCTCTCAACGGCCCTGCCTGTCTGGGTCTCCACTTATCCCTCTCATTTAAAAAAGTTAGTGTCCCTTCAAAACAAAGCAGTTAAACTTATTGGTGGAGGTCACCTACGCGACAGCGCATCACCGTATTTCTTCGAATTCAACATACTCAAACTTCCAGAGCTCTTTAAACTTGAAATTGGCAAACTGATTCACTCCCATTTCACCCACGATTTACCGAATGCTCTTGCCAATCTCTTCATCTTAAGTAATATCGTTTCACGCAAAAGTAACAGATCAACAAATGCTCACTCAAAACGTCTATACATACCGCGATACAAAACCAACCGTCAACAAAAATGCATAAAGTATCAAGGCTCTAAAATATGGAACGATATTACCACGAAAATTCAAAATTTCTCAACCAAACAATTTAAAATCAAGTTCAAAAAACATCTGCTTCAACAATTCTTTTAACCTCGTCAATCTACCTCTCCCTAAAAAGAAAATATCAAAATTCTTCTCAATAAATCCTCATTTACCCACCAACCCGCAGCAATGAAAATCATTTGTCTACCACTGATGGACCAAAGGGTGGCTGCTGACTAAATGACCGAAAGGTCCACTCGCCGTCTCCCTTCGGCCTTTACATCTAAGTTTATTTAATTTGATATTTTTGTCATAAATTTCCTATTTTATTCCGCAAATATTCAATGAAAAAGTCTACAGCTCCCGATGCGGACGCTATGAAAAATCACTGGGCCACCTGAGCTGCAAATTCCCCCCCTCCCCCCCAGGTATGCTGCTGACGAAAACGATGGTTCAGCAGTTTGCAAGCATTATTCAAGTTGACAGCAGATAGTTGGCATACCAATGGGAGGGGGCTGTAGATAGTTTGACACGCCAATATAAATGTGGTGAGAGAATTCAGCCCCCCCCCCAGCTATGCTACTGACGAAAGCGATGGTACAGCAGTTTGCAAGCATTATTCAAATTTACATCAGATAGTTGGCATACCAATGGGGGGGCTGTAATCCCCGCCCCCCTAGCTACGCTACTACCAGCGTTCTTGTATTTTTATAGTTTATTGCCCATCGGGACTAATTACCGGGTCTTAATAAACACCGCAAAGGAGCGACAAAAGACTTACTAAACACCGCAAAGTACGACAACGGACCTGATAACCCCAAGCCTAACTCTAATTTAACCCTAACCCTAATTTAAATCAATCAATCAATCCATTTATTTACCAAAAGCACATAACAAAGCACTAGTGGAAGGACACAGCGCAAGACCTTACGGTCATCTAAGGCTACTGTACCTCTAGCCAGAACTTCACTACCACCAGGTAAAAAAATTAAAATAAACGAAAAAAAGCAGATACTACACAAGCAAGGGTACCGTACCTACTTTTGCTTGGCGGCAACTTAACATTTAATTTGAACCAAAGAGGTGTATGAACTACTGGTACATATCAAACTATCACCAGAAAACACGAAAGCATGAAACATTTTTCCTTCCTCTACAGCGACGGAAACACGACACAAAACACATAAAATCACAAAAGGTTATTTACAAACTTTACGGAAAACCAAACTAGCAAAGCCTGACAGTAAAAATTTACGGAAAACCAAACTGGCAAAGCCTGACAGTACATACAGGAAAACAAAAAAAAACAGTGGCCTTGTACGGCTGTACCAATAATCACGAGTCCTTATACAGGGTTAAAACCGAAGATTTGTAACGTCGCTTAAAGGTTGAAAACGAGCATTTTTTTTTCATCTGGTATTGACTCCCATACTTTTAAGCAAATATGATGCAATGTTTTTCTCCCAAACTCACTATTAATTGGGCGATAAAAACATTCACCTGCAGTCTTTGTCTGGTGCTATAATTATGTATTGATTCCAATTTGGTAAAATAATTGTCAAATGATGATGGTAGCATATGATTTTCATACTTATACATGAACTTGGCAAACTTCATGTTAGTCATGTCCTTTAATTTAAGTGCTTGAAGTTTTGAAAATAAAAGGCTGACATAAGTTTTGCGAGGTTGAAATAAACAAGCTCTGATAAATTTGTTTTGTAAGAGTTCTATTTCACGCAATAAAAAAATTAGAGGCTTTTCCCCAGTTAATTAGAGAGTGTAAAATGATTGAGTGAAACATCGAATAATATATAATCCGACAGGTAGATAAAGGAACGTAATGCCTTAGTTTAAAAATTAATCCACATGTTTTTGAAAGTTTTTTCTTTAGGTTCTCTATAAATTTCCAGGAAAGTTTCTCATCTAACTGCACTCCAAGATATCTAATGCTTTCTGTTCGTTTAATTTTTACATTATTTATAGTCAGATCAAATGATGACGAGTCTGTTGGTTTTCCACTAACAATCATGTATTTACATTTATCGTAATTTAAAGTTAGTTTGTTCAATTTCATCCAGTTATCGATTATTTTAATTTCTTCATTTACCAGTTTTTGTAGAAACTCTGGTTGTTGGTGAGGAAGATGGAAATTTACATCGTCAGCAAATAAAGTGATTTTAAACTTAGAAGCATTAGGCAGGTCATTTACATACAATAAAAACAGGAATGGGCCTAATACAGAACCTTGCGGAATTCCATAGGCGATTTTACAAAGAGAAGAAGTTTTTTGATTAATTTTAGTGCAAATTTTTCTATTCTCCAAACAAGACTTTGAAATATTCCAGATTTTCCCGCGAAAACCATAATGATATAACTTTTCTAGCAAAATTTGGTGATCTATTGTATCGAACGCTTTCTTAATATCAAGAAATATTGCATGTGTATACAATTTACGGTCAAGATTTTCAAGAAACTCATCATAGATAGTTGTTACGGCTAGTTCAGTAGAATTGTTTGCTCTAAATCCATATTGATTGGAGGATAATATATTGTTGTTATCAATAAATTCCATGATTTTATCTTTCAAAATTTTTTTAAATATTTTAGCAAAAATGTTCAAAAGAGAAATAGGTCTAAAATCTCCAAGTTCCTTCGGAGCAGCTGTTTTAGGTATAGGTATAACCTGACTAACCTTAAAAACATCAGGAAAAAATTCCTGAATTAAACATTTATTATATAATTTGTTTAATAAAGGAGTCAATAACATTTTTTCCATTTTCACAAATTTGGGAGGAATAGCGTCAATTCCTGGAGCAGAGTTTGACTTTAAATTTTCAATTGCAATAGATACTTCATTTCAGTGACATCATGCATCAAAAAACTAAGAAGGCAGCTTTTAGAAGTTATTTTTAAATTCGAATCATGAGCTTTGTTTACTTTTTTAGCTAATGTAGAGCCAAAGTTTGCAAAATAGTTGCATATATGATCTAAAAATTCCTTACTGTCAGTTTCATAGGCTTTGTTATTAACTCGTAAAGTTAGTGGTAAATTAATGTTGGAAAAGCTTTTATTATCTATGATTTCTCTAATAACCGACCAAGATTTTTTAGGATTATTACTATTCTTTCTTAATAAGCTATCATAATGCTGTTGTTTAGCAAGAGCTTTAATTTGGGTTAATTTGTTACGGAATTCTTTGTAATGTTCAATTTTAACTGGATCTTGGCATTGGTAGCAGGATTTCAACAATCTATTTCTAGTTTTAAAGTCCTTTGTCGTTTTTTGTTATGGTATATGATTCCAAGTCCTTTGTCGTTCTTCGCGGTGTTTTGTAGATCAATTTGAAGTCCTTCGTCGTAGGCCTACTTTGCGGTGTTTATGAAGTCCTTTGTCGCTCCTTTGCGGTGTTTAGTAGGACCGCCAATTACCATTACTAGAAAGCAAGTAGAAAGCACTTGGTTATTATAGCTGCTCAATGTGAGTCGTGACTTAACAATTGTGCGATAGACATTTAACTCATGTTACTTACGCAGCTTTCCGCTAATAAGCTCACAATCAAATTAAAAAAAAAAGGTAATAATATCTACTTCCAGACGCAAAATGGGGCCCCTCAATAGTGCGGGGCCCGGGGCCAAATGGCCCCCTTCTTGACGGGCTTGTTGAACTCCTACCTTTTATACTGCATCACGGTATGGACCTCTATCGCTAAACTTACCTTCATCCACACCATATACTCCAAAATAAAGCAGTTAGATTAATATCTGGCTTTGATGCCAAACATCCAACTTCTTTTAAGTACAAATTACATAATATTCTTAAATTAAATGATATGGCCAAATTGCAGTTGGGCATGATCGTACATCGACATTTTAACTATGGCTTAACATCTAATTTGGTTTGCTATTTCACCAATGTTAATAAATCTTTCTCCATTGCCACCAGAAGGCAAATCATTGGATATAATTATCATATACCGAGGTACAGACCATCCAAATCACAACGCTCAATTAAATACCTTGGGGTATCCGTTTGGAATTCAATTCCTGTGGACATCAGAAATTTGCCGTTCACGCAATTTCAAAAAAAAATAATCAAAAAGTTTTTGACTGAGGGTTACTGAAATCAATTGAACAGTATCAACCTATTTTGTAGTCTTGTTTTACAAATACAAACACGATTTGGATTACTTGTCTGAACTATCGTCACCTCTTCCTTATTTTTCTATTTTAAGCTAATTTATATTTAGTTATATCAAAGATAATAACTACACATTCTAGGTTGGCTGCTTGACTTGAAGACCTTATAGCCCCATCGCAGTCTTCCTGTCCTTTAATTGTGATTTGATTTGAATATCGTATTATGTTCATCATGTGTTAACATTACGGACAAATAAGTTCAACGAATCGAATCTCGATTGTTCCATTCCAGTAGCAGGCTACCTGCCGCAAACTACAACGCCCAGTAAAAAAGCCTTAAGTTCTAACTTCTAACCCACAATTAAGTTACCGGTAGCTTAACTACATCACTACAGGCCCCCAGGGCAACCCACTCATTTGCAGCTGCAAACGCGTTTCGACCTTGTTATGGTCTCATCAGTGCAGCATAGCCACCTCTCACCCTGCTTAAAAAAAGTTAAAAATCTCCTAACCTTCAAAACAACTACGATCATTCTTCTCAAGGTTAAAAAGCGATCATTCTTCTCAAGGTTAAAAAGCAAACGCATTTAAATGAATAGGGTTGTTGCTGTGTGCTGTTCTGAACTGCCAAAGAAAAACACTCTAAAGATTGCAGAAGCTAGCAGTTTTGCAATTAAAGTCGATATCAAAAATCACCACCATTTTCACACATAAGAAATTTTTCTATAATCGTTACTGACAATAATCATCAAAAACGCCTAAGCAACGCGCAATACACATACACACAAAGGAAATCTTTCCACTGAAACAAAGTAGCGTGGTATCACCTAAGCATTAGTCCTACACAACGTGATACATTTATAGACCTATAGAATACAACACACCACAGTTGCCAGATCTATTTTGCAACTGGATACCAAATTTTTCGCAGTGGAATGCCAAAATAAGAGTTGGATACAGTGGCGTAGCGAAAAAATTTTAAAGGGTGGACCATAATTTCCATATTTTTTCAAGCGTATTTTTTTTTCGATAGAACTATTTTGAAAGTGATTGAGAAACAAGAAAGGCGCTTGGGAGGTCCGAGGTCATATTCCCCTGGAAAAAAATTGAAAAATCACATGCTGTAACGGCTATTTTAGTGATTTTTGAATAATTTTCAGGCTAATTTTGTTTAAACTTGGTTCATTTTGTTCGCTCAGTTTCGATTATGCGTGCTTAAGGCATAAGGCTTATCGCAATCGAAGAGGTTTGAAATTATGGAAAGATTGTATCATCAAAAACATTTTTGAAAATGTCTGGTGGGAGAATGTATACCCCTCATCCTACCCCCATAGATCCGTCCCTAGTCATAAGCTACAGACACCATTAGAGTCTAGCATCTTTCAGCCACTTGGCACCATTAATTTTGTTCTTTTTTAGCAAAAAGGTAGAGTCAAAAAAAGGGGGAGAAGTATGGACCAATGTCCCCCCTTCTCCTAAATACGCTCCTGGTTAAATACCAAATTTGTTCAGGCTTTTGTTTGTCACGCCAAACAAACTAAGCATTACTATTTTATTTATTAACTCTTACAAACCTAAAAAAGAAAGCACATGGCAGTGGCGGACCCAAGAGGGAGGTCGAAAGTTTTCTCTTTTGAAACCAAACCCATGTTTTTATATTAAGTGTCTAAACTGTGAAAGTGCAGTACGTGCTCTTGTTTCGAAACAGCTGTGACAGAATTTGCCTCACATCATGCTTAAGCCAAATCGTCTGGTTGGCGTAGTGGTAAAGAGATATTGTCATTGATGCAGGCTGGGACGGATCCAAGGGGAATGAGGGGAATGCATCCCCCCACCAGCCATTTTCAAACATGTTTTTGATGAATACAGTAGTTTCATAATTCCGAACCCTTTCCATCACAATAAGCCTTACGCCTTAAGCACGCATGATCGAAAATGTACGAGCAAAATGCATCAATATTTGGTGAAACACTCAGATTTAGCGGCAAAATTTGCCTAAAAATTGTTCAAAAAGTGCTGAAATGGCCACTACAGTATGTAAATTTTCAAACATTTTCCGGGGAAGCATGCCCCGTACCCCCCCCCCCCAGAGTCTTTTAAATTCTCCAAATTATTCTGCCGAAAAAAAACACGCTTGAAAATATAACAAATTTTGGTGCCCCGTCGCTGAAAAAATTTCTGAATACGTCGCAGACATGAAAACATTTTTCAATCGGCTTTTTACGCCTTTTTTTGGTCTAACGTCTTTGTATTTAGTTAACACTTAAACCTCATTCAAAATTTCACCCCCCCACCAAGATTTCTAGGATCCGCTCCTGAGTGAGATATCGAGTTTTTTTCAACCCCCCCATCCCTTTGAAATATGCTGAGTGCGCCCCTGGCACTTGGTCACAAAATCATTGTTCATGAAAACATAAACAACTATCAAAACAACACACTTCACTCTAGGAAGTGCTAAAAATCAGAAATCAACAAATCAGCAAGTAAGAAGCAAAGCCACCTTGCCAAAAATGAAATAAATACAGCGCAACACATAATAAACAGATCACAGTCTGCAAAAGGAAAACACCACAATAAATGAATG
Organism: Trididemnum miniatum; assembly: GCA_964006365.1. NCBI lineage: Eukaryota > Metazoa > Chordata > Ascidiacea > Aplousobranchia > Didemnidae > Trididemnum > Trididemnum miniatum. The sequence goes on along the minus strand of OZ023231.1, from coordinate 36,680,983 downwards.
AAATAAGCAAAAGCACCTTTTAGCAGTGATATGAAACGGAGAATGGTCTCCACCTACCTTTGATAAAAAATAAGTAAATAAAAAAAATGCATGATGTATATAAATCAAAACAGTGGGGTGCAAAATTCTACATTAAGTTGAAAAATCAAAAACTTAAGTCAGTAAATTAGTACTAGCTCACCATCAAAATGGTCATGAAATACCAATGTGCTGGTTAGGCTTACAGCAAAATATGGATAACATATTACGAATTGCGACTTTAATACCATTTCAACAACTTGCACTTGACAATTTAGTATATACTAGTCAGTACGTGACAGCAACATTTGCTTAAAAACATCCACTTGTACTGTAATACCGCTCAGTTGGTGACACAGTAAAAAAAAACAAAGCAAAAACACACACATACAAGCAATTAGCAATTCAAAAATACAAAAACCTGCCTTCTGAATATTTTAAAAAGATGGCCTCTGGTATGAGAAACTGATTAGTGCGAAATGGTTGATATTCATTCGTCATTTTGATAATGCAATATTGCATTAATGAACATAAGAAAGCAGCCGAATACAATATTACACCACGATAATAATGAAGCAGCTTCTCCTAAATCTGCTTCAGCAACATTGTACATACCAATGTTAAACTTTTGTAGCATTTGTGGTGTTGGTTTAACGTTCATACAACATTCCTTATCAGTAACACAGTCTTTATTCGGATTATTGCATCAAGCATGTTCACTTTCAATCAATTTCTGTTGTTTTTTTTGATGTTTGTAACTTGAGAAAACATTTTTTTCCGCAATAGCTTTGCTTACTGGTGTTGTAAGAAGTGTGGTAAGACAGGAAATGCATATTGTGAAAGTTTTCTGAGCATGATTGCCAACAGCATCTTTAAAGTTTCTCATTTGGACCCAAAATTGTGCTGTATCCCGCATAATTTTAGGCAACAAATTTTTGTTTATCTCTTTTTTTGAATGGTTCTTTATGTTTTTGGGGTCGCTGATGCCGAATTAGGAGTTAGTTTTTGCATAGTGTCAACGGTTTTGAAAATATTTGCAACAAATTGAAGTTCCTAATATACGAAATAATCACACAACTTTAGTATTAAGTGACATTTACAGCACTTTTCAATCTTGTGTTATATCATTTATGACATTTTGTTATTGTTTTTATCACTCTCTAAATGGTGTTAAAGATGTAAACTAGCAAATTGTCATTCACCTTCACGTGATTCGACGTAATTTTGGCGGGCCTCTAATGCACATGTCTGAACTGGTCCGTTGCCAGTACAGCCAGCAGGATAAAGTAGGTTTATTATTCTAGGTGGATCGTTGAATCTGGTAGCAATGGTTCTTAGTTTAACTGTTTGACATATTGCAAGTTAGTCCTACTACAGTGAAATTGCTCAGTTTAGAAATATGCCATATATCACGTGCGGTAGGATGTGGAGTACTGTTCCGTAGATAAAAAGCCTTGTGATGTGACAACGTAACATAGCATTTGCCTGTGCACGCCACGTTTTGTTCAACAATGTTGTACAGGTAATTGTGCAGTAGAGTACACCAGCGATGGCGGAAGCATTTCTAAAGTGGGGGGCCCAAAATCAATGACCGATTTTTTCATCTACAACCAGGGTTGGCAGTGTCGTAGCGAGAAATTTTAAAAGGGGGTAGCATAGTTTCCACATTTTTTTCAGCTTCTTTTTTTCGGCAAAACTAATTTGAAGCTTATTAAGAAACAAGAAAAGCTGTAGGGGGTCCGGGGGACATGCTTCCCGGAAAATTTTTGAAAATTTACCTGCTGTAATGGCTATTTTAGTGCTTTTTGAATAATTTTCAGGCAAATTATGTTTAAATTTTTTTACCCTAATTCTGATTGCTTCGCCAAATGTGATACATTTTGTTCGCACATTTTTAATTATGCGTGCCTAAGGCGTAGTAAGGCTTACAGCTATTGAACAGGTTCGAAATTATAGAAAATTGTATGCATCAAAAACATTTTTGAAAATGGCTGTTGGGAGGATGCATATCCCTCATCCTACCTCTTTGGATTCGTCCCTGGCCATAAGCTACAGAAGCCATCAAACGAATCTGGCATATTTCAGTCACTTGGCATCATCAGTAGTGTTCTTGTTAACTAAAAGGCAGAGTCAATAGGGTAGGGGGTCACGGCACAATGGCCCCGCTTCTAAATACACTTCTGAGGGCCGGATTTAGACAATGAAAGACCCTAGGCTATTGGATCACACTGATTGGAAGAGAAAAAAAAAGGTCTTCACGTCCTCAGATGTCCTGTTTTCTCTGAAAATATCGGCGTAGCGAAGAGCAAAAAAAAGGTATACACATCCTTAGATGTTCTGTTTTCCGCTGAAAGTATTATGAAGAGAAAAAAATGTCTTCATTATTCTTGATGAGGCCCCCCATTTTCTCCGAGGCCCTAGGTTTCAGCCTGCTTAGCCTATATGTACATCCGGCTCTATCCTACAATCCATATTTAGCCTGTTCACAAATGACATGTCCAATTTATGTGGACTTCGGACTTACGGTTCTTGCCTTTAGTTTTTGTTCCCCCTACCCCACAAACAAAATTTTTAAAGAAGACACTCTGATTTTAAGTTCTTTCCTGAGTTTCACTTTCGATGGTAGGCCTATTAAGTTTTAAATACATTCATGCAGAGGCAATATTGTACAAATAAACGCGTAAATTAGGGCCCCCCAGAGCCCCCCTGAAAAAAAATGGGGGGGCCAGTGCCCCTCCGGCCCCCCCCCCCGGTTCCGCCACCTATGGAGTACACGCAGTATTTTCGAATTCATAATTTTGTCTACAATGCCCGAGATTTTCTGAAAGGACCTGCGCCAGCCAACCATTATTCAAAGTTTAAGATGTAGTTGCGTAAACGTGAGAGAATAAAAAATATGTGCATATACTGTAGCCGTTTATCACTTCGTTCGCGGCGTTTTTCGCTTCATTAACGCAGTACAGCACATTAAGTGCAGTATACGGCAGCCATTTTGCAAACTCTCGTTACTATGCGGCTATGCCACTCTCGATACCGGTACTATGTCACTTTAGGTCTGTCCCGATAGGTGGCGTAGTAACGAGATTTGACGTAGTGGTACAGTGCCTATCAGACTTACTGATTTAAGCACAGTACTTGAGTTGAGGGGTATAGCCATACCCCCATAAAACATGTTAAGGTAAACCATTCCCCTATCAATAGTGACCATCCCTCAGTTACGTCTGCGTGAAAAGCTTGCACCATCCCTCCAGAAGTGTTTTTACAACTCGAGCATTATTTAAGCATACTAATAATATTCTTTGTACACAGATTACTACCGACGCAGCTGAGCGATACTGCTAGTACCCCAAAAAGTAAAACTCACAGCACAGCAAATTTAGTCCCTCGTCAACCATCTGCTCATCGAAAGGCAGCTGCTGTTAAACCAAATACACCTGCTGTGCAACCAAATGCAGCTGCTGTTCAACCAAATGCAGCTGCTGTTCAAACAAATGCAGCTGCTGTTCAACCAAATGCAGCTGCTGCTCAATCTATTGCACGCATGAACCAACAACCTTCACAAGCCTACCAAGGTAAGCAGCATTTGTGGTGGATAGTAGTGAATATTCAAGAATCGGACAAAATTACAGATAAAAAGATTAAAAACACTCAAATTAAAAAGATAAAGTAGTAGTGGTAGTAGTAGTGTCTTTTATTTCTGCACCGTCAATACAACTAAAACACAGCAATATAGGATTTCAAATACAAACGGACACAGAAAAGAAAAAAATCAGAAATCAGTATCAATCATTGAACTATCAATCACCAGTATTAAAAATATCATAAAACCCCGCAAAGGCTGTTTTGCCTCTGACTGAAGAGCCTTAGGGGCGAAACAGCCTGATCGTTTTTGTATGATAGTTTAAATACTGATGATTGATTGTTTTATCTTTTTTATTTGAGTGTTTTTAATCTTTTTATCTGCAATTTTGTCCGAAGCATTAACAAATGCTGAACCGACTCAACCTTAAGCTAAGTCAATTCAGCATCTGCTACGACAATTTTTTGCTCTTTGAATGTAATTCCTTCCAGTTAGTTTTGCTGTGAATTGTTTGAATATCAATTTAATAATAGTGATGTCAATTTCCTGCACAGAGTGTTCGATGATAAAAACGAGAGCAGAAGAGTAGCATTAAAATCACAGTTAAAGTTTAAAAACACAACTGTCTGTTTCGTGGGTAACGACTCATCAGGTTTCACAGATTCTGCAGAATGAATAAAAGTTAAGACTTAATGAAATAAATTGTTCCATAAAATTTTCTGGCAGAGTGAAGCAGCCGCTATTCCTTCCTCTGAAATCACTTGTAATCGTTTGTAATGGTTTATTACACTATAATTCAGAGCTATCTGCAATAATTATGCAGTGACCAGCTGGGGTAACGCAGCTTGGAAATGCTTAAGGAAATTGCAGGTAAAGCAAAACGACATAATAGCCTAAGCAGTGACTTCTCACAGGGAGACACATTAGTAATTCTCCGCGAATAACCAATATTAATCCGCGTGAACTATTTGTTGTTTATTGCGCTACAATTGCTGTTTAGTTTTGAGTGAAAATTGGTGTACGTGGTTAACTTTAAAGTATTTCCAGTTTGAATAACTTTTTTTACGCTAACATTTTGTGATTACGAACATATTTGCAAACTTGCTCAATTTGGTTCGATTAGGTCGTTCCGCATGACTGAACAGTCTCTCAACTTCTTGCGCTGTAAATTTCTGCTGGTTATTTTCAATGATTTAACTGCGGCATCTGCATGTGTTGATCAACAGACCTGCTGTTGCTGGGCTGTTTTTAAAATAAGTGATGGAGTTAAGTCCTAATATTCAAAACCAAGACCGAGACTTGAAAAAATTTTTGAGACTAAAACTTTTAAGAAAATTTATTCGTATGTTAACACCTAACAACTTTCATGGTCTTTTTCGCCTAAAATGCTTCTTCCAATCACCCTAGAAAATTTTCGCGTCCTCCCGATTTCGTCGCTCATGTTTGGGGATCAGTTCCCAAGCCGATCAAATCGGACACATTGCCGCCAACGGTTAGCCACTGCTGCGACGTTTTTCAGAGGGTGTTGCCCTGGCGCTAAGCCGCAGAGATGGGGCTCACCACTCGTTTCACGCTTTGGCGTAATAACGCGAATATAATGAAGATTTGATTTTTGGTTCATACTTCATGCGATTTAAATCTTCGCTGACTCTTATTGTTATTGTTACCGGTACTCTTAGATGTTTTTAAAATAAGTTTCAATAACAGGTGTTGGTAGGAAAAAATTCATTACTCTGAATCTGCAATCTCATCTGCAGCGTACTACAGCAGATTTTCTTTGCCAATAAAAAAATCACTGAAAAGCTGACGGAATGAAATACCAAATCAAAAAACTCTATTTTTCGGACTTTTCTTAAAATCCACTCAATTTGCCACGAGTTATCAATGTGGTAAAGAATACAACAGTTACTGTTTCAAAAATTCTGAAACTTTTGAAGCATCACTCATGTTTTTAGCACATTTAGAACATAAAATATGTAAAAATTTGTATTTTCGGGAGGTCCAAACCCCTCCATTGTAAAAACGTAACGGGTGCGAGCATGAAAGTTAGCCCGATTTTCTTTAATTTTTTTTTATGGGTTTTTACATGGCAGAGAACGTATGGCAATGTTGTCAGATGTCTCCGACAATGTTTTAATTTTTGCGTTGCACTGCAATGCTCACATCCAATAAATTCAAAGTTTTTTTAGTCCTACACAACCTAAAATTTGGAATTTCCAGACTTCTCCCATTTCACGACTATAATTTTACGAGACTCGAGATCTAGACTTGTAGTTCAAGACTGAGACGAGACTTTAAAAATTGTGTCTCGAGACCCGAGACTTGTCTCGAAAACTCCGTCACTACTTACCACAAGAACTCGCCTAATGTTGAAAGAAATCGGGTTATTAGTAGTAGTAGTAGTAGTTTATTTTTTCTTTCCACAAAGCAACGCACAAAAAACAAATCCTTACATTCGGAACGAAACAGGGAGCATCGAATAACTTTAAGGTTTTCTAGTCGAGATGCCCCTTGTTTAAAGACACATAGCATTAACCCATTAATGCCCAAATTTTATTTTCTATTTTTTTTGTGTTAAATGCCTGGTATTAAGTATGTAAAGAACAGTTAAAACCATTTTTCAGCTGTAAAATAATTTGCACACATATAAACATAGCGCACAGTACAAACAATGTCGATCAGCGTTAACAATATAGTCAGCACTCTCTTATCAAATTTTCTTTAAACTGCTTTTCAAACGAATTAAAGGGTATATGTTTTAAGTTTTCGCTAATTTCGTTCCACAGTTTAACACCCCGGAATTCAACCTTCTTTTGCCCAGTAGATTCAGAAACTCGAGGTAAAAAATAATTAGATCTGCTTGGTCTCTTGGTTTCATAATCATGAATTTTTTCAATCGTAGAGAAACCATCATTGCATGAATTAGGTAGCTTGTTTTTGAAAAGCTTATGCATGAATTCAGCAAGCTCTAATTTGTACACATCATGTAATTTTAGAAAGTCTAATTTCTTGTTCACAAGTTGTTTAACTTATGGTCACAAATTGCTTAACTCATCTTTCGCAAGTTGCTTAACTTATGGACTATCATACATAAAAAGTCTGGTCAACTATAGGCCTAATTATGCAATACCAGTTGTCTCGAGCAGAGATGAGCATTTATCGAGATAATTTTTCGGCGATAATTTAACATCAATTATCTCTCAAAATACTTTTGATTTATCGATTACCGATATAGCTTTTGAAATATATTTTGTTATCGCCGATAAATTATAGCGATAAACAATTCTTTATGCACACATTGTTCAAAATTAGTGAGTTAGCGTTATGGCAAAATACACGGTGTCCATAAATTCTTCTTGCAATTTAAAAAATTGCTCTTCGTTTTGTTTAATGCCACGGCAGAGTAGTGATGGCACGGGCTAACTTTTTCGCAACCCGGACCGCTCATGGCCCGTAACCTCCTGCCCAATAGCGATAATTTCGACTCAGCAAATCATCCCCAAAATAAAGCCCGGTCCGCCCACAGCCCATTCTTTTATGAATCTTCAGCCACATTTAAAAGAAAACTGAATGTTGAAAGGGAGTTCAAAAATTGGTAGCGGCTCGTCAGCGGCCCAATTGGAAACAAAAAATAGAAGTGGGCCGTTGGCGGGCCTTTAAAAATACCGGTTAACGGCTCGTTGACGGGTCTCTTAGCGGCCCATGCCATCTCTACGGCAGAATCCGTGAGCCGCTCTCTTTTCTTGAAAAATCTAGAAAAACATTTTTGCAATTTGACTTATAAAAAAACAAACTTCGTCAAACACATGAAACTTTACCGCAACATTTGTCGGAAAAATTTATCGGCGATAGTTTATCGATTATCCATATCGCTGCAAGAAATTGAGATTTATCGATCATCGTTATCGCCCATGGCTTTTTAAAAATTATCGATTATCGTTATCGCTTCAGTACAGAAAGGTTTATCCTGCCCAACACTGGTCTCGAGCAAGTTAACAGAATCACACCGAAACTAAAGTTATTGTTATTGTTCTGCCCTGTTTGTCTAGACTAGCTAGCCTAGACTACGATGCCCGGTATACAAGTCCAACGAAATCTTCCCCACTATGCAGTTATTGTTATTGTGTAAAAAACCAGAGCAAACATATGCAGCTTCGCACAACGGCGACTGCAGTGAGCACTGCTAAAACTTTTAAGGCTAGCTCGATATCGATGCGGAGTGGAGAAACACTCTTCTCAGGAAGTCTTTCGACTTGAAGAAATCTCCTGGTATCTGGTATGTATGTCATTGTCATTGGTTGGATGGATAGAAAAAGCAGGTAGATCAGCTAGTGTTTTTTTTTAAGGCGTTTTGAGAAACCGAAATGGTCTCCCACAACTGTCGCGCGGTCTTGCAAAATCTGCTTCTGCAATCGTGTACAAAGCCATGTTCTACGTTATAAATTCAATTGGCGGTCTCTCAAAATTGCTTAATAGTTTCACAAGCCGAAGCTTAAAAAACACTGAGCTGGATGTATGGATACATGGGCCAAAATTCAGATAAAGCCACAAAGATAATTGAGCTAGCCGTCTGGCTACTGCAATCTCCCGCTGCACACGGTTGATACGACGCGCTTAGAGGCTGTTCAATCAAGCGTGAAATGCTAGCACAAAATCGTAGTTGTGAGTCTATTATAGTAAGAAGTCAATGGCCTAAGAATCATAACTAACAAACCGCGTTTCAAAACTAAATCAATTCCACTATATGATCAACTAAACTTGCTTCAAATCAACAATATTTATAAGCTTGAGGTTAGTATATGTATGTATAAATTTCACTGTGAAAAACTTCCATACTACTTCCAAAACTACTTTGGTAAATCTCTTAACGTACATTCTCACTGTACTCGCTCTTTTAATAACTATAATAAATAATAACTTTTAATAACTATTTCTTGCCAAGATCAAATCTCCAAATGATAGAATCATTTTTAAGAATAACTGGACCCAAAATATGGAACTCATTATCACCAGCAATACAAAACAATCTTTATAAAGGTCTAAATTCATTTAGAAACTCCCTAAAAGCATTCATATTAGATCAACAGAGTAAATAACTAACCACTTCATGTTTTATGTCGCCGCACTGTCTCATATTTTGTGTTTCTTTGTTTAAAACGTCACTTTATGTTTTGTTTTAACGGGGCCGCTTTATGTTCCAACACGGCGTTGCTATAAATTTAATATCAAGCTGATCTTCAGTGGGTTTCAAACTCGCACTTTTATATTATTCGACTTCACTCTACACAGGCAATTAGATTGTTAAGTTTTCATCGAAGGCGCCGAATGCATTGCGCTGCAATGTAATTTCACAGCTTCCTTTGCGTTTTTTGAACCTTGGGCAGCAAGTCACTAATTGAAAATGTACACCGGTAGTTGGGATTAGCGACGATTTGATAACGATTTACACGTGCACTTCGTTCACTGTTGTTCATTCTTGATTTGTATGAGTTGGTGAAAAGACGTTGTTTTTAAGTTGAGTTTCCGTTACGGTTTGTTTTTATGGGAAGTTATATTTTGGAGTCAACCTCGGTGAATTTTTGCTAGTTATCCCTATTTTATGCACTAAATTCGGTTATATTTTACTTTGAAGAAGTGGTTTATTTGATTTGAGGGAAAGCTAGTGAAGGCTTTGGAGTTCCCCCTGAGCAACAATTTCTTTTTGTGTGACGAAGCTAGATTCTACCCGCGATAACACCAGTCACGGACGTAAGGGCGGTTTCGTAACACACGTTATTAGTATTTCAGGAGATTTTTTCAATTTTTATAATTGACTTTAGACCTTTAACTACTTGACCGCCTCCCCCCAATAGTGGTTAGACACAAGTTCGCGTTGGGGTCTATCATTCCTGAAAATTTCAAGTCTCTAGCATCAGCGGTTCAAAAGCCATAGGCTGCACATATAAACGTTGAGATATGTTTAATCGACTGTTGACCCCAAGTCACGTGATGTGAAGACAATATGATTGTGCATATTTTAATTCCCAACATTGGTGTGCATATACTCTAAAAATTTGAAGGTCCTACCTGTTGTCATTCAAAAGTTATCAGGTTATAATAAACTTCACATTTTTTTACCTTTGATCTTTACCTTGTTGACTGCTACCCCCCCAAAGTTGTTAGACACAAGTTCACATTAAAATCTACCATCCTTGAAAATTTCAAGTCTCTAGCTTGAGCGGTTCAAAAACCTTAGGCTGTACAAAACTGGTGTCAAAAAAAGGAAGTTTTTGGGACAAATATTTTTGGTCTAGAAAGTGGGGACTGACAGGAAAGTTAGGGCGACCAAGGTGCAGACCTAGGTGGGACACACAATTGAACTCTAGGTCACTTTTGAATTGGAACAGCGATTTAGTAGCTACAGCTATTGGGAGTGTCGAAAAATGCAGAATCAGCCAAGTAAAAACGATATGGTTTCCTTTTCGGGAAGCCATAAAAATGAAAAAAAACTAGATGGCAGTTGCAAGCAACTACTAGTGGCTTCCCGTTAAAACTCTCTAGGGGCCCAAACATCCAACAGGGTACAATTACACTGGAAATTTGAAAACTCTAGTTTTTTAGGTTTAGTAGTTCCTGACCTAAACACATCATCAAAGTGATTACTTACGCACTTTCCTGCATTAAGCGCCTAATTTCTTTGTACTTGGTCAATAAAAAAAATCAAACCTTCGCTATACTCTCGGCATTACGCGGAATCGTGTAATGAGTGGCGGCTGGGTTATTTTTTCAAAATTTGACTTCAGTCAATTGACCTCTGGTGTTGCGACCATGTCTCGGGTATTGCGACCATGCCTACTAATCCCCTCATCTTCAAGTTTCATTCTCGCTAGCATGTTACAACGTTAATCGTTTTGTTGCTTGTTTCTTTTTCTGTGTCCGTTTGTATTTGAAATGCTATATTGCAGCGTTCTATTTATTTTGACGGTGCAAAAATAAAAGACACTATTGCTACGACCTAACTGTCTACAAAAATTTCGGTCATTTCAATTTTTTTCGGTCACATTTAAAGTAACAAGACGTTGAATGAAATGTACACCTACTCCTTTGTTACCGCAACACAACTAAAACTACTTTGATTAGTTTGATGTCCGTTAAACCTGACACTGTGACACCGGCAGTCCATTTATAATTGTTGCTTGCGTATAGGCAAGACATTTACTTTGGTCAATTGACCAAAATGGCTTCACTTTTTTCGGTTTTTAGGAATTTAATTTGAACTACAACCAAAATTTTACCAAAAAAAAACAACAAAAAAAACACAAGAATGACGGGGCCCATCTCCGTGCTTGGCAACACAGCTCCGAAGAAATATTTAGTGACACTGTGTCCAATTTGACCGGCCCAGGAACCAAACCGAACACCTACCGCGCCAATAGCGATATCTTTACCCACTATGCTAACCGGCCGGTCGCATTTAGTTAACATTCGATTAAATCCGAAACTGCATCCGCCTTAACCAAAATTTTCTGGATCCGCTGCTGTTCAATACATAGTCATAAGCTTGTCTGTCTTACCTTTGGTTTCATAAAGCATTTGTAAACTTTATAAGTTTTTGTCCATTGACACCACCAAGTCACGTGACCTGATTTGCCTATTCACCAAGCACATTGAGACCACAATATAACAAACCCATATTAAAAATTTCAAATTTCCATCGATTGTCATTTAGATTTTATGAGGTTTGGTAAATTTTTGACGTTTTTCGACCTTTGACCCCAAGTCAAGTGACATAGAGCGTTTATAGTTGGTACAGTGCAAGTACCTGGTAAGACACACAAACCCTGAAAATTTCAAGTTTCTATCTGTTTCTAATCAATAGTCATAATCCAAACAACATATTTGCTCATTTGATCTTTGACCCCACGTCACGTCCCATGAAGATAATCACTGTGAATTTTTTTACTCTCATTGAGATGCATATCTTTTATAAATTTGAAGCTCGTTTGCTATTCACCCATTATTAGCGTTTGGGAAAATTTTTTTCAATTTGTTTGATTGACATTTGACCTTTAACCGCTTGACTGCCACCCGAAAAAAGTTGTTAGACTCAAGTTCACGTTGGGGTCTATCATCCCTGAAAATTTCAAGTCTCTAGCATTAGCGGTTCAAAAGCTTTAGGTTGCACAAAAAAACGTTGAGATATGTTTAATCGACTGTTGACCCCAAGTCACGTGATGTGAAGACAATATAATTGTGCATATTTTAATTCCCCACATTAATATGCATATCTCTGAAAAATCGAAGGTTCTACCTGATGTCATTGAAAAGCTATTACGTTTTGATAAATTTCGTTTTTTGACCTTTGACGTTTAACCTGTTGACCGCCACTCCCCAAAAGTTGTTAGACATAAGTTCACATTAAAAACTACCATCCCCGAAAATTTCAAGTCTCTAGCTTGAGCAGCTTAAAAGTCTTAGGCTGCACAAAATTGGTGTTGAAAAAAAAAAAAAAGAACTTTTCTGAGACAAATAAATTTTTTTTTTCTAGAAAGTGGGGGCTGTCGGGGAAAGTTAAGATGACCTAGGTGGGACACACAATTGAACTCCAGGTCACTTTGAATTGGAACAGTAGTTTAGCAGCTACAGCTATCAGAAGTGTCAAAAACTGCAGAAAATGGCTAAGTAAAAACAATATGGTTTCCTTTTTGGGAAACCATAGTAAGAATTTGTTGGGACATATATTTTTTTTCTAGAAAGTGAGGGCTGTCGGGGAAAGTTAAGGTGACCAAGGTGTAGACCTAGGTGGAACACACACCGGCGCAGTCAGCCGTAAAAAAAGGAAGGAATAATTTTTTCCATTGAAATACTGGATCTGAGGTTTCAGTCTGCTCAAACCTATGTGTTTGTATTGAAGAATAAATGATTTGATTCCATTGTTGCGCTATAGCCTGTAAGTAATTCAAAAGTTTTTTATGCTTCAGCAACAATGGAACTGCTTATGCTCAAGTGTTATTAAGGTATACTTTTTTCAATGACTGCGCGCTCATACCACTGGCAGCCCAATCGTGTGTTTATCGCAGTAGCAGGTGAAATGTAAACATGGCTTTCATCGCGGACGTCAACATACTCCAGTAGTTCTCTCAGACTGCAACTATCAATCGCACCCCGTAAAACGAAGTCTCGCGTAGTTTTGAATCTTGAGTTAATTTCTAAACTGAAGCAATTAGCGTAGCCGATAATCGCTTGCTTTATCTATGCATTATAGTTTCTTTTTCAAATAAAGCAATCTTCTAGGCCATAGAGAAAATATATCATGCTCGGTTCCTTTGTCAAATAGAATTTTTGAATAAGTACCTGGGGACGAAAAGTAAGCTTAATTGAGTTTTGTTTTCTCATTCTTTCAAGAAAAAATCTCTACTGCGTACCGCTTTCTTTTTTGGAATAGAAAAACAAATAATTTGCATCCTTTTGTGTTCGGTCAATGAAATTTTTTGTTAACTATTGGCTGTTTAGTACTGCGCTAATGTGCATTTTAACCCTTAAGCGCCTATGTGGGTCTCTAGCAACCCGAGCAGACTTTCCTTCTTCCGTTTCTCTTCCATTGTTTATCTTTGCAGCGTGTGACTACCAGTATTCTCTTAGCGTCTAATCTTATCCCATATTACATTCCAACGATTAGAATTTGTCTAACCTTAAATAAGTCATTAATGTTTTAGAGTAAAAAATCAATAGGATCGCTAGCGACCCATGTTGGGTAATAGTGTAAGTTTTTTTAATGGCGAGCTATTTCGTCAGTGGTAAGTTTTTGAAGTACCACAAACATAATGTTTGTATGCAATGGTGAATGTAGCAGGAGAATTCGCGTGCTTTTAGAGTAAAATTGCAGGTTTTTTTTGAAGCTAAATGGTATTAAATGCAGTAAGAGCAGCAGTTCAATATTAGGTCTGCAGGTTAGTCAGATTTGGAGGAGAGTGTTTCAGATAATCAAACCATCGTTGAAAACGAGTATTCTAAAGATGACATTGACCAACCACCATTATAAAAACGCTAGCATAGCTCACACAAGTACGGATGATGACTAGGACGATTTTTTATTGACCTAAACATCTCAAAAAATTGACTTTATTTTATCAAAAAATTGACTTTATTGACCTAACGTAGCAATGAAATAAAAGAACCAGTCCATAAGAAAAAAAAAATCCAAAGTCACTTCAGTTAGTGCTTAGATTATAATGTACGCACGTTTTCTGGCAGAAAGTTTAACTGCTCTGCGTCATTGTGCAGAATCCAGAGTCGTATTCAAGTGTTTCGCTATTCGCTGTATTGCAATCTTTGTAACATCAAAGTATGTTCAAATAACTAATGCATTGTCTTTTCAATTCTAATGTTTTTGACTACCGATACGTAGCAACAAAAATATGCAACAAATGAAAACACGACGAAAAGCTTATTTTATCACACACGAATTTTGACAAAATTGCAATCTTGCAAAGCTGCCTGAACGGATCTTCACAATCGAATCAATGAAATTACATCAAACATTATGTTAATAAATTAAGCATGTGTAAAACTGTAATACCGATAACAGTCTGGCGACAGCATACACCTCCCTGGTACCATTAACAGTTACGAACTTCCATCTCTCAATTATCTGAGTTATCTCTTTTTGAGTATAAAGTAGAATCGCGCAAAAAAACAAGAAAGCAAAAAATGATCTAATAAAAAAAAATTGACCTAAAAAACAAAAAATTGACATTTATTGACTTTATAACTTCATCAATACTGATCCTACGACCGTGAAACTTTGTTTTCTACATTGTTAGAGTTATTTTCTACTTCCAAAAAAAAATTGACTTTATTGACCGTGAATCGCCCTAATGATGACTCATCTGCTGACGACATCCATAATGCAATCAGAGAGAGTGTACGATTATGAGAACTGACAAATGACAACTGCAAAAAATAATTTGACTAAAAGCAGTAGGGTCGAAAGTGATGGTAAAGACCCCACTGTTGGTAGGACGAACGATCTTTCAGCAAAAAGCTTAACTCAATGTAGAAATGGTTGTGTGTCGATTACCACACGTCCTCATCATCCAGAATTCACGGAAAACATCTTGGACAAATCACCGCAAGGCTATATTCGGGGCTGCAAAAGACATCCGTAATGAAGATATGTTTTTTCTTGCTTCTGATGAAGATTTGCTGAGGCAGGTTGCAGCTGTCCACCATTTGAAAATTGTGCAAGAAGAGATCTTAGAGCAGTGGGTACCATTTGGTTGTGTGTATGTGATTGATGTGCATTAATTTCAACACGAATCTCTTTGTTGGTTACCTGTGCTCATATGGCGCGTTAGAAAGAGCTTCTTTTTCAGCTTTTTTTGCTAAAATCAGTTTGAGTAAACCATAGTAAGCCAACGCTTTGATAGTGATGAAGATTATAAAACGACAGATACGTATTCCGCATTTCTACAAATCAAAGCATCCAGAGCAAATGAAACAATTTCCAAAAGCTGCTAACAAAATTATAGCAGCAGAAATGTGGTTACAAAATTATCACTGCTTATTCTCAGCTATCAAAGTGGGAACGTAAAAGACGGCGGAGATATTTGCACGTCTTCTCTGGATTGCCAAACAGCTAATTTGCGCACGCAATGCGATGGGTAATGTGGTATCAACTATAAAGAAGTCACAGCTTTATGCTCTTACACTGCCGGTCACTCTGGTGCCTAAGCATTATCATTGCCATTGCATAGGCATCCCTAAAAACTGCATTTGTTTTAAATTTCTTGTTTTTTTCTTTTTGCTGTTACAGCGACACATTGATTTAATTCTTTGGTCTTATACTAGTTAGCAGAGTACCATTGTACGTCTTAAATTTTCGAGAACATTTGCACAATCGACAAAATATTTCCTTGAAAGTGCTAAAAATTCAGTTTGTTTATGATGAAACATGATCGTGGAGGGTCAATGACAGTGAACTTGCAACTTCTTTTGCTTATTTCGTACGCATATTGGAAAAAAAAGTACGAATTGCAACCTACAGCAGTGGTTTTTAACCACTGGGTCGCTAGCGACCCACATAGGTAATAGTGTTTGAAGCAGAGGTTTCACATTTCCCGAAGCTTTTCGTCTGACACTAGTCAAGCTTTTCGTCTGACACTTTTTTGTCCAATCAGAAACTATTTCTCTTTTCTCTTTTCGCGCTTTTATAAGCGGTCTCAGCTCTACATTCTTTATTCTGACGATTCTCTTGACAAGTGTCAGACGAAAAGCTTCGGGAAATATGAAACCTCTGCTTCTGGCTATCTTTAAGTTCTGTACCACCAACCAACTGTTTAAATACTTCCGAAAACGGTACAGCGACCAGCAGCTCAAATTACTGAAAAAGCTGCTCAGAACACGCGGAAGAATTCGAGCTCTGACGTCTTCAACAGTCTTTTTAAAGACTTGCATCTCGCAACGAACACTTCCCAAGTTCGTTCGATCACGGATTGAGAAGTCTCGCGCTAGACATAGTCCCAACATTGAGCGCGCATTTATGAATGACTACATCGAGAAAAACCGGTCCTTGATCGCCGTTCTCAAAAGTGAAAATCGTTCACTTTGGCAAGAAGTCAGGCGCTTCTTGTCATTTTTCGATTTGCTACGTTTTTGTCGATATGTAGCGATCATTGATGATCGTAAAGAAAGAGTTAATCGACAGAAAAACGCAAAAAGTGTGCAGTTACTTTTGCAACAGCGTTTTGGCAACCGGGCAAACCCGAGTACGAAGAACATCGTCATCCTGTCTGATTACAAACTCTCTGCCACCGAAGAGTTCGTTCTGTCCCACGGTCTCAATTTCTGCCTACCACCCTCCACCGTGAAGAGAGAAGTGTTTGCTGAGTTTGAAGTCCTCATCGCCCAACTGCAACATCATACTCACCAGTCGGCTGACCAACGCGACGCCCTTCGGGCAAAACTGAGTGATTTAGCTCATGCGTATTGCGGCAGCCCCATTGACATTGGGGATTTTCTCATGAAAAAAGAGTGTTTTCAGGCTGTCAAGGCATTAAGATCTAATGATGACATCCTCATCACGAAGCCCGACAAAGGATCCGGCGTAGTCATCATGAACAAGACAGACTACATTTTTAAAATGGAGTCTATCTTTCATGATGACTCCAAATTCAAGGTCCTTGACCCAGTCCATTCCAACGACAATACAGCCAAACTGGAGTCTCGATTACAACGTCGGTTATTGAAGCTTCATAAGGACGACCTCTTACCACCTGGAGTTTATGAATCTATTCGACCCACAGGCTCCCTAAGACCACGGATGTACGGTCTTCCGAAGACGCATAAGAAGGATATACCACTACGCCGTATCCTCTCGATAGTTGGCTCATCCCAGCATCAAGTGGCTAAATGGCTCACATCTGTTCTTGATCCCGTGCTCTCCCTTTACTCTACCTACTGCATCAGCGATTCTTTTACCTTCGTTGACAACCTCCGTAACTCTGGCCTCTCACCTTCTTCTGTCTTTCTCTGTTCTTTTGACGTTTCCAGCCTTTTTACTAATGTCCCCCTCGCAGAGACTATTGAAATCTGCGCAGACGCTCTGTACAATAGTGTTTTCACACCTCTTCCCTTCCCGCGTAATATTTTTCTTGAACTGATGCAAACTGCCACGTGCTCAGTTGAATTTAGTTTTAACAATATCATGCACAAGCAAATCGACGGCGTAGCTATGGGATCGCCTTTGGGACCAGCTCTTGCCAACATCTTTGTTGGTTTTTGTGAATCTAAGCTGTTTAAAAACGTGAAGAAACCTCTTCTTTACCATTGCTACGTTGATGATACTTTTGTAGCGTTTAACAATGAAGTGGATTGTGAAGAGTTTCTCTGTCACCTTAACTCTCTCCATCCTTCTCTACGCTTTACGTTTGAAAAAGGGTGTGACAATTGTCTTCCGTTTCTCGATGTTCTCTTTGAGAAACATGATACTGAATTCATCACTTCCGTCTACAGAAAGCCTACATTTACAGGACAATACCTACGTTGGAATTCTTTTAACCCGAGGAAGCAGAAAATTAGCCTCATTAACACTCTAGTCCATCGTGCTCTGATGATCTGCTCCAAAGGTAAACTCTCGAGCGAATTAGACAACATCCGTTCCATCATGGCTGAAAATGGCTATCCCGACCACGTGGTCAACTCTTCCATTACCAAGAAGATACGAAACTTCCGCAGATCACCGTCATACGGACCGAAGAAATGTCCTGTTTATCTACATCTTCAATGGTTGGGTGCTATTTCGACGAGGTTCGAAAAGCAAGTCGCTTCAGCAGTTCAACGCTGTTACTTCTCTGTGGAGCCTCGCGTCGTTTTTACGACTAGACAACTTCTGCCCGCAAGCAAAAAAGATGTGCTTCCTGCTTCTCAACAGAGCAATATCGTTTATGAATTTTCGTGCCACTGCGACAGTCGGTACGCGGGTCGCACATCTCAACGGCTGCAGGACAGAACTAAGCAGCACGTTCCCAAATCTGTGAGAACTGTTCAAGTTTCTCAAGATCGCAAGGCCTTCAATCGCTCGTGCAAATTGACCAGTCACAAACCTATTTGCGACTCGGCAATTGGACAACATCTGCTGACCAATCAATCTTGTGCATTACACTACAGCGATGACAGATTTTCAATCCTTTCAAAAGGTCGCTCGGCTTTTCATCTATTTGCCTTAGAAGCCACTTACATCAAAGTTTCTCAACCAATCCTGTGCCGGCAAAAGGAGT
The DNA here is from genome assembly GCA_964006365.1 of Trididemnum miniatum. Taxonomy (NCBI): domain Eukaryota; kingdom Metazoa; phylum Chordata; class Ascidiacea; order Aplousobranchia; family Didemnidae; genus Trididemnum; species Trididemnum miniatum. The sequence goes on along the minus strand of OZ023231.1, from coordinate 36,662,629 downwards.
TTGTCTATGCGCTGAAAATCTCTCTCTAGCGCTTCTGTTTTTGATTGGTCGACACTTTTCGTCCAATCAGAAACTATTTCTCTTTTCGCGCTTTTATAAGCGGTCTCAGCTCTACATTTTTTATTTTGACAAGCGTCAGACAAAAAGCTTCGGGAAATATGAAACCTCTGCTTCGGGCTATCTTCAAGTTCTGTACCACCAACCAACTGTAATAGTGTTTGGCGAAACACCTGGGCGTTTAAGGGTTGAGGAGAAATAATGTGACAGCGATTGATCAATTGTTGCGTTTGGTTGTGTAAAGGTGTAAAGTGTTGAGAGCAGTCAGTGCATTGCAATGGCAATACAATATAACAGGTTGTCGACACAGCGGCATTATTCTCATTACAACCTATGTTTATTTACGAAAAATTGATTCAATTGATCATTCCACAAATTATTCCTTCTCCCCCCCGCTTTTCTAACGATTTAATCAATGATCATGCTCATAAATAAATAATAATAATAAATAACTGAGGGTTATTTTCAAATTATATTGAACTGAAAATTCAATAGTAATTGAGGGAGACTGCGAAGTAAGCTTGCGCTCTTCGAGTCAGCAGCCACCCGTTATATAAGTCAAATGCGATCGGCTCCAGCCGCGAATCGAACCCGTCACAAAGGATCTGTCACCTGCGCGCGGTAACGCTAGGCCATGTCGCTCAAGTTAACTAGTAGGCCTATTTTAAACGGGGATTCCCTAGCTTAATAATTTTCTAGATCTGTACTTTGAAAAGGGGGGACTGGTCCCCTTAAACTCCCCTGCCTGCGCCGGTGGGAACATAGATTTAAAGGGGGGACTGGTCCCCTTAAACTCCCCTGCCTGCGCCGGTGGGAACATAGATTTAAACTCTAGGTCACTTCTGAACTGGTACAGCCGTTTAGCAGGTACAGCTGTTGGAAGTATTAAAAAGTGCAGAAATGACCAAGCAAAAACAATATATGGCTTCCTTTTTGGGAAGCCATAAACAGATTAAGTCTCTAGGCAGCACGCTGATTGGCTTACCACCATGACTTCGCTCAATCTTACCTTCAGCTGTCCTTCTACCAATCAGTTGCAGCAGTAAAGCAATGGCGGTTGCTTCACTCTGCCAGGAAATTTTATGGAACAATTTATTTGATTTGGTCTAAACTTCTACTCATTCCGCAGAATCTGTAAAACCTGATCAGTTGCTATCAACGAAACAGACAGTTGTGTTTTTAAATTTTCAAATTTTAACTGTGATTTTAATGCTAAGTATCAATTTACGTAGATCTTGAAGAGGGCGAAATGTATCGTCGAAAACATTCGAGGTTTAGGTAGTAAAGTAGTATGTTAAATTCAGTGGTATTAATTGCGCTAGGTACTCTGTGGTAGCCTCTACTGAAAGAAATTGCCTATTTTTACATCAAACAAGTGTATGTTTGTGTTTGCCACGTTAAGGTTAAAGCCAATAATTATTGAACTACCACACGCACAAATTCGTGGCTTGTAAGTTGATTGCACAGTTTGCAAAGCTGCTTCATTAAAAAGCTTCTGTCAAGTAATTCCATGTTTGCATTTAGACGTTAATATTTAGAATAAAGGTGAGAGTTATCTTGACTTGATCATATTTAGGCCTGCGCTCTTATGATCATGTCGCGTGGTTCATTTCCATAAGAGGTTTACCCCTGCTGGTGCCTAGTATCACAGCATATGTCGCATATGTCGCAGAAGCGTTAAAGCAGCATTAATCTTTTTCTGCAATACATTTAAGCAATACAATTGTGCAAACGAAGTAATCGGTCGTTTTATTTGTTGTTTGTACGCAGAAATGGATGCAGAATGGAATCCGCTACATTACGAGGAATACGATATGGCTGAAGTTCAAATTTTCCCCATCTATCCAAATATCTAATAACAATACTATCGTCGGCATTATTGTGAAATTTACTTACTTATCAATAAATGTACTTGGGTAAATAATTTACTGTAGGCAATAAATATTTTTAAAATTGTTTGCTTCTAAACGAGTTGAAATATACACAATGACCAAAAATTTCCGTACTTGAACTTGTATTTTTGCTAACTGGATGTTTGTACCCAGGGTGTTGCATTTCAGCAAACTAATGACGCTATCGTTTTTTTATGAAGTTGAGCGAGTCTCATTACCAGATCAGATTCTACTGCGTAAAATGAATCCCACGTAATGATTAAAGCCGCAAACACGGTCTAAAGCGGCACGGGAAACTTGATGTTTCAACTATAAGAAAAGATTCTTAAGCCTTTCTATGCACAGCAAAACCAAGCCGGACTCACTCCGAACTTGTAAGGACTCTTCATTACGTATTGGTTTTTCTTAACCTCTCAACCTCGTTTCTTTTCTAGGTTGTTTAATCATGAAATCAGGCGGCTAGTGAAAAACCCTAAGATCTAACCCACTACTAAGTTTTTCATTTATTTTTTAAGTGACTGGAAAGTTACTAAGCTGCGTTGTTGAGACTACAATAAAGACGATGCGTGTCTGCAGCTACAAATGAGTGGGTTGCCTTGGGGCTAGTAACGCTGTTACTAGTTAGGCTGTCTGAGTTGTGGGTACGATTTTAGGTTTTTTTGCTGGCTTTTTTAGTTTATCGTAAGTGAATCATAAGAGAAAACATAAAAGCCTAATAATAAGATAAAATCATCACGAAAAGTGATGAAATTGAGGTATTTTTTATAGTCGAATTATTACGTTGTTGCCTGCAAATTTTTTATCTTATGTGGGAGTACCAGAGCGCCGCTACTAGACAGAATGCTTTGGAAGGACAAAAATATTTGGGGGGGGGCAAAATTCATCATAATTATTAAAATGTTTGCTGCTTCTCAATATTATTAGTTACTGTTGGAATAAGACAACAGCAGATCTGGTTCTTTTGAAGCAGAACGAAAAAGAAAAATTTTTGACAAAAATTATTACGCAATAAATTGCAATTTGAAAACTTTTTGAACAACTTTTGATTTTTCCCTAAATATAAAGCATTTTCGATCAAATATTAAGCATTCACCAAGATAAATCTAGGAAAGGCTTAATCCTTTATTAGCCATATTATTAACGAGAGTTTAAAATTGTGGAAAAATTGTAGTCACAAATTGTAGTTTTTTGGTCTAATTATTTTCCAAATATTATCATAACGCTTCTCTGAAACGTGTAAGCTTTTGAAACAAGCATAGGGTAACTTTCCTGCATTGTAAAATGAATAGAATACAGGACAGCAAATCTTATTACTTCTCTATTGGCAATAATTAAATATTTCAGGTATGGTTTGGTCCACAGCTGGGCACTTGAAAAACAATTAACTGAGCGCAACGCAAATTCTGCAAACGATTTTTTGAAGTAAAAGAGCACAATCACAAATTTCGCGACCAAAAATTAAAAAGCACAATCGTAAATTGCGCAATTGGATTTTTCAACTGTGAAAGCGCAACCAAAAATTGCGCAAGCAGATTTTTACAACGGCAAAGCACAATCTCAAATTCCGCAATTAAAGTTTTGGAGCGGATAAGTGCAGACGCAAATAGCGCCAACAATATTTTTTAATGATGAACCGCAACCGGAAGTTTCACTGCAAAAACTCGACATGAACCTTTGCACTAAATAACCAGCCGTTGGCCCGATGTTTTTCCTCTTCACTGCAGCACTGTTTTAGTAGCAAAACTACTAAAACTAGACTTAATCCAGCAAGAGAAAATGTTTAAATAGCGCGGGCTAAACTTCGTAGTTAAGTCGGTTTTAATATTGAAACCACTTTTTGCATACGAAATCGAAGATTTAAATCGAACTTTTTTTGAAGTAAAGCAAATTTTAGCTAAAGTCTGGTTTAAGTCTAGTTTCTGCATAAGGCCGTTAGTGACCTTGCTGGGGCATCTTTTTCACGAATAAAACAAACTTGGGTTCGTATGAGATTGTATCTCAATGACTTTGTACAAATGTGATGTCGTAATAAAACAAACCTGTACAATGTACCAAAAGGTCTTAACGTCTCAGGTAGTGTCATCACACCATTCCAGTATGAGTACTTAATTGACACATCTTGCTTTAAAGGCGTATCTAATCATTCTGATTCGCGCTTTTCTTTTTTGAAAAAATTCAGTTTCCCTTTTATCTTAATCATGCTATATGCAAGAATGATCGGAAGAAACAGCACAAATTAATGCAATAAAAAGTAATGTAAAATGCATGAGTGGTAAAAAGCAGCTAGCGCAGCGCAAATTATAAAAATATAGCTTAAAACGCAACGCAACTTGCGCAATTGATCAAAAATTTAGCTTAAAACACAACACAAATAGCGCAATTGGTTTACCTTAAAAAATGCAACACAAATTTCGTAAGAAACAAACAAAGAAAAATTTAAAGCGCAATGCAAATGTTGCAAGTGATAAAAAAAATTACTTAAAGCGCAATTCAAATTTCGCAATTGCGAAATAAGCGAAGGTGTTTGCAAAATGCCCAGCTCTGGTTTGATCCTTCTCATCCCCCTCCTTAATAAACCTTTGAGGCAGAAGATTGCTGACCATGTCTGCGCATGAGGAAGGTGCCGTTTTTGTGTTGGCTGATGATACAATCAATGTATGTATGTTGTATTTATTTTACGAAGAAGATCACGCAATCATTAGTCAAAAATAAAAATAAATGAAAAAAAAAATAAAGCAGATATCGTGAAATTACTCGTGGGGAGACCGCGAAAACAACCGATTAATAGTCTTCTAGTCAAGCAGCCACCCTAAAATAGTGTTAACATTCATAAATAAAATTTAAGAAATCAATCGTTGAAGAATGAGTTATTGGACTGCAGCCAATTGGAAGACGATGCGTATCAATTTAAACTACGTTGGTTGATTTTCGTTTTAGTGAAGTTAGCTGTTGTTATTTAATAGTAAGTTTTTAAGGCTAACTTTTGAATTTTCGGAGGGATAGATTTCTTATTCAGTTAATAAATTGTTTCAAATCTTCACCCCCTGATAGTGAATTGATTTTTGGCAACGATTCGTCGAAAATTTAGGGAGGTACAAATCGTTTTTTACAGTGGATCTAATTCGTTGGTCATGGATATCAGAAATAGTGTCAAAAAGATTAACGAAACGGGAAGGAAGCGATTGAGTAGAAAATTGGTGCATAATTTTAACAATTTCAAACGGATAGAGATCAGTAATTTTAAGTATACCAAGTTCGCAATGGTGTGGGATAACAGTCGCTCTGTTACTTGAATTAGTTATTATTCGTATAGCTTTGTTTTGGAGACGCTGTATTTTTTCTAAGTAAGAAGAAAACGTGTTTTCCGGAGTGGAAGCTCATACAAAAGATGAGGGTGAAATAGGGCATAGTAGAGTTGAAGTAAGGTAGAGGAAAGGAAAAAGATGACGAAGTTTGCTCATAATTCCTGTAGCTGTGAACAGTTTGGTTTGAACTAATGCGACATGTGATTGAAAAGGGAGCTGATTATCGAGTATCAATGTTAGGTGCAGAATATACAAGAATAATAGATTTTTTATATTTCCCACAGAAGACAAAATATGATTCATAATGGGACGGGAAGGGCTTCTCGTTCAATTTCAAATATTCATTGCTTACGGTTGGCGCTAACTTGCTTGTTGCGCTGCGGGTTTAGAACCATTTGGTTGTGTAGGTTTGTAACTAAGTGCAATAGAGAACCGTGAATTACGAAATGTTGTTTTGAAGAAGACTCGATGGTAGTGATGAGTAGACCTGTCTGGTTTCACCAAAAACAAGTGTAAGTAAACTATAGTTGCGGCCTAATTGAAATTGTGTCCTGAATCCAAAATTGATAGATTTCTCCGAGGTGTGGAGTGCATAAACACTTGGCTTAATAAAACAGATGAGAAAATGTTGCAGCTAGAAGAAAGGGTGAAGGAGAGACAGGATTTTTTGTCAGCGGAAATTGATAGTAGAGCATCAAGCGAAGACTTAAGTTTTCTTAAAATGAAAACACTTAAAACAAAAATTACAATTAATGGAAACAGAGTTGTTAAGCGGGCTTTTTGGGTCGGGTTGGGGCCGGACTCGAGCTTGGATTTTTGTAAAGTTCTGGAGCTTCAATTGGGCCGGATGTCGGGGAAAAATCAAAATTTTTAGAGAGTGATAGGGTTTTCGCGATTGCTGGAATAAAGCAAGGAGGACTTACACCTTGTATAAATATTGCTGTTCCTGTTCGTAACTGGTGTGACTGTAGATGGGTAAAACTTATTTTCTTTTTTGTTAAAACTTCTTTAAATGTTAAAGTAATGTTTCTGATGTTGCTGAATCAATCTACTTACCTTACTTTCGGATTGTGATGTCACTAATCTCTTGGCAGAAAGTTATGGGGTGCCATTCATAAACCCTTACTTTCCTATGTATTATAGCCTTTTTAACGATCCTATGTGTTATATCACATAGATATGAACAAACTTTTCATTTCTATGTGCTATATCACATAGGTATGACCTAAGTCTCGTTCCTATGTGCTATATCACGTAGGTATGAGCTAACTTTTCATTCCTATGTTGTGCAAATCTAGCATTGTAGCGGGTTTGGCTGCGCTCCTAGACTGCACGGGTAAAAGATGACGCGCTGTGGTTTGGTTGAATAATTCAATTTATTCAGTTTCATTACAGCGGTTATTTAAATGCAAAAAAACACAAAATAAAAAATAAAAATGAAGCCAAATTGATTATGCTCGACTGACCAGACTTCTTGGGGCCGAACCACATTAAATCCAAAAAACACGAACACGGATCCGGCATTCAATTCAAGTAGGCTATAGGCTAATCCAAATTCTGATCCAGTTCAGAATCTTGCTTACATTAGGCCTTCATTGCAATTTAAACTACTTTTCTGGGCAATAAAAACATGCCTGGCATTAGCGTTAATTCTTTAACTACAAAAAAAACTCTTCCCAGCTAGTCTATAAAACTAATAAAAAAGGAAACCTTAGACTTAAACCCTGATACTCAAAACTGTTAACTAGGCTAATTCTCAACTTTTCAATCAAACCACCATAGAAACAAAACAGCAAAATCTCAACTTCTCAGTCAAATCACCATAGAAACAAAATAGTCTAAGCACTCAACAGCCACGTAGACAAACGCACTCAACTATAACACAAAAAGTATTTACAAACAGAGAGAGAAATCGACCTATGTGCTATATCACGTAGGTATGAACTAACTTTTCATTCCTATGTGCCATATCACATAGGTGTGAACCAAGTCTCGTTCCTGTGTGCTATATCACCATGGTAACACATTGGTATGAACTTAGTCTCGTTCTTATGTGCTGTATCACCATGGCAACGCGTTGGTATGATCTAAGTTTCGTTCTTATGTGCTATATTACCATGAATGGTAACACATTAGTATGAACTAAGTCTTGTTCCTATGTGCTGTATCACCATGGTAACACATAGGAATGAGCTAAGCCTCGTTTCTTTCTGCTCTAGCGATCATGCGTGGCGAATGCGCGATTGGCGGGAATTACTCATCATTTTCGCCTTGAAGTTGTTCCAGGGATTGCTGGTACTGTTCAGTTCCCGTAAGCGAAAAGTTGAGAAATGCTTGAAATATAGACGTAATCTTGGTGTGTTTTCATTGGCAAATTAGAGACAGGTAAAGGTTAAAGTACCTTTTAGTTTTAGGTCCAATGCCATACTCGTGCTATCGTCACTATTCTAAGCCCACAGATCAATTACCGGTAACTCTCTAGTATTGCACTTAAAACTAAAAGGTACTTTAACCTTTACCTGTCTCTGCTTTGCCAATGAAAACACACCAAGACTAAGCCTACATTTCAAGCATTTCTCAACTTTTCGCTTCAGGGAACTGAACAGTACCAGCAATTCCTGAAACAACTTAAAGGCAAAAATGCTGAGTAATTCCCGCCAATCGCGCCTTCGCCAAGTATGCTCTCTGTAGTAGCAAAAAACGAGACCTGGCTTATACCTATGTGTTACCATGGTGATACAGCACATAGGAACGAGACTTAGCTCATACCAATGTGTTGCCATGGTGATTCAGCACATAGGAACGAGACTTAGATCATACCTAGGTGATATAGCACAAAGGAACGAGACTTAGTTCATACCTATGTGATATAGCACATAGGAACGAGACTTAGATCACACCTATGTGATATAACACATAGGAACGAGACTTAGGTCATGCATATGTAATATAGCACATAGGAATGAAAAGTTAGCTCATACCTATGTGATATAGCACATAAGAATGAAAAGTTAGTTCATACCTATGTGATATAGCACATAGAAACGAGACTTAGTTCATACCTATGTGATATGGCACATAGGAACGAGACTTAGTTCATACCTATGTGATATAGCACATAGAAACGAGACTTAGTTCATACCTATGTGATATAGCACATAGGAACGAGACTTGGTTCATACCTACGTGATATAGCACATAGGAATGAAAAGTTAGCTCATACCCATGTGATATAGCACATAGGAACGAGACTTAGATCACACCTATGTGATATAACACATAGGAACGAGACTTAGGTCATGCATATGTAATATAGCACATAGGAATGAAAAGTTAGCTCATACCTATGTGATATAGCACATAGGAATGAAAAGTTAGCTCATACCCATGTGATATAGCACATAGAAATGAAAAGTTAGTTCATACTTATGTGATATAGCACATAGGAACGAAACTTAGTTCATACCTATGTGATATAGCACATAGAAACGAGACTTAGTTCATACCTATGTGATATAGCACATAGGAACGAGACTTGGTTCATACCTACGTGATATAGCACATAGGAATGAAAAGTTAGCTCATACCCATGTGATATAGCACATAGGAACGAGACTTAGATCACACCTATGTGATATAACACATAGGAACGAGACTTAGGTCATGCATATGTAATATAGCACATAGGAATGAAAAGTTAGCTCATACCTATGTGATATAGCACATAGGAATGAAAAGTTAGCTCATACCCATGTGATATAGCACATAGAAATGAAAAGTTAGTTCATACTTATGTGATATAGCACATAGGAACGAAACTTAGTTCATACCTATGTGATATAGCACATGGGATCGTTAAAAAGGCTATAGCACATAGGAAAGTAAGGGTTTATGAATGGCACTCCATAGAAAGTTTCTTATTGTTAGGAAGACAGATTAAAGCTAGCTAGCTTGAAATTAAGTATTGAGCATTTGCTGCCAAAGGTAACCCTTGGGAATCACATGCAAGATTTTCGGATAGCCAGAAATTCAAGTTAAATTGTGTTAAAGTGTTTTACAAAAATTCTTATAGATACCGATTTTTGTATTGTATAATAGTATTCTGAACGATTTTTGTATTTTATGATTGGCAGTGCAGAACTTGAGAATGGCGTTGAAAAAAGCTGTATTCGCGTAAGGCTTCAAGAAACCCTCTGTCATAACTCTTAGAGAAAGTAGCTTTGAGAAAAAGTGTTTGTTTCAGTAACTCTTTTGAGTAGCTTTGAAAAAAGCTGTTTGTCCCAGAAGCTTTTCGTGACGCACTCGTCAATGGGTAATCGCGTCAAAGTGAGAACGAGAAAGCGAGGTCTGGCGATTCATAAATATCAGTTTCGGACAACAGCGAACCGTCCGAAGGTTAGGGATAGACTAGGGTTAGGGTTAGCTTAGGGTGAAAATTAGGGTTTTAGGGTCCTTTGTCGTACTTTGCAGTGTTCAGTACATCAATTTGAGGTCCTTTGTCGTCCTTTGCGGTGTTTCAGTCCTTTGTAGCGTTTAGTAGGACCCGTAACGTACCAGAAAAGTTTGACTTCCAATATTATGGCATCACAATGGAAGTTTTTCAAGATTAGGCAAGTTGGATAGCACAGGAAAACATAATACAGTACACTCCGCTTAACTGGCTCGCGGATAACTGGATCATTTTTTCAAAGTCCCTAATCACACGCGCCTTTTCTGTGCAAAAGTACGCCGCTTATCCAGATCGCTATTTCGGATAACTGTATCACTTTTACACTGAAACTTACCGTAAAATCCCGTATTTGGAATGGCACGTACCTCAGTCATTGAATGATCACACGCTAAAACATGCTTTTGCCACGCAGTGATTATGCGGGTAAGCGGGTAAAGGTACGAGACAGCGGTTGCAAGCACAAATTGTTTAGACCAATTGCGGCCCATTACAATTTTTAACCTTGAATGATTAAACGCTGTAAGAGGACATACATAACAAACAAACAAACAACACGCATACACTTAACCCTTCGCGCTTCTTTATCAGCCAAGCGCCTGGCGGGAAGCTGCGAATACTATTTTTAAAATCTTTAGTATGACCCGACCGGGAATAAAACCCAAGTTTTCCGGCTACCCAGCGGACGCTCTTAAACGATACACGAATCGTAAGCGGGTAAGCTACTGATGAACCAAAAACAATAAGAAGATTTCCAGTCATGTTCTCACTGCAGACTTGAAACAGTCGACTCTGTGTCGTTTTTTTCCGCAGCATTAACTTTTTTTTACGATAAAACAACTTGATTGTCTTTGATGACTTGATCCTTTTTTAAATACGCAACTTTTCGGCTAACTGGATCATTCGGCTAACTGTATCAAAAGCTCTCTGCCCGAAGTGATTCAGTTAAGCGGAGTCTACTGTAGTAATTTCGGCAATATCTGTGTGAAAAAAGGCGGATCGTTCCAAAAAACGTTTTCATTTCTTTTCCAGTCGTCGATGGAAGAAGGGGGTTCGCAATAACTACCAAACAAAGGTCCATTGGCAATTTCTCTAACTTCGCCAAAGTGCTCCAACTTTACCGCAAGTAAATCATGGTTCACCGCATCAAAATCTTTTTTTAGGTGTAGAAAATGAAGACCGTTTTTGTTGATGTTTTCCTGGACTGTCTAGGTTGAGTCAAGGATTGCATGGTAGATCGTGTGATTTGGACGAAAGCCGAATCGATTCGATATCTACTGAAGCATTAAGCCCATTCACATGGTCTGTTATAAAGCGCTTTGTGACGACGCCAATTCTATTCGCTTTTCAATTCGCTGCGACTACTCTTGTTTACATGCGGCCTTATTTTGAAATAGAAGAGCGTTTGAAGCATAATAGCACTTATGGGGAACAATGAGGGGAGCTTAGGGGATTGGGGAATTTGGGGTAGTTGGGAAAGTTGGGTCAAGTATGGAGAAAAAATAGAAGGAGCAGGGAAGCGCGCCGGGGTGTGGAGGTAGATAAGAGGAGGTGTGAGAAGATGTTATGGACTGTTGGGGGTGCACGAAAAGGCGGGAAGGTACGGGTAGAGGCGCGGAAAGTGTATCGGAGCGGAGGAAGGTGGAGATAGGTGGGGGAATGCGGGGAAGGTACGGGTAGAGGCGATGGAAAGGCGTGAGGGGAGTGAGAAAATGTAGAGGGAGGTGCGGGAAGCGTGCTGGGGCGAGGGAAGGCGGAGGGATGACGTGAGGGCATTAAGAAGAAATGTGGGGGTGGAAAGAAGTGCTTAGGGAGGCGAGGGGAGGTGCGAAGAAGTGTGGAGGGGTGTGGGAAGAGATGCGAGTAAGTATGCTGGGGTGCGGGGGGAGGCGTGGAAAGTGTGCTTGGGCGGGGGGATAACGTTCCAGCAAACGTAGGTCAACTGTCCGAAGTTGGCAAGACATCGGAAATGTAGGCTTGAGATCGGCAACTGCTGCGGGTTTCCGCCAACATTGCCAACATATGACAAGTTTGCATGTTTAGCACTTATCAGATCATAATATTGTTTTTTCTTGTGTTTTTGTTATTTTTAGCATCTTTACTTGAAACTGTATTTAAAAAATGAAGGAATTGCTTGAAGTTGGTTGGAGAGCTTTTCCAACCTACGTGCGATGTTTGGCCAACGTTTTTACAAACATTGTAATATCAACGTGAAACAGTATTTTTTACCTACTAACCCAATCAAATCATGATGTTTGCTTTTACACAACATATGAAACATATTTTGTCAGCGATTTTGCTGGGTTACGTTTGTTAAAACGAAAACAGCGTCATTTTAGTGTAAGGTTCTCTCGCACGCTGGCAAGATGTTGGCTAGATTCAGTACCAACCCTGCTTATGACAATGCCCTACTGCCTAGATAAAATTACTTATCGCCACCGATAACTGTTTGAAACATTTAATCAACAACTTCACGCCAGTTAATTGCTACTGTAACAAAAATGGCATCTACGGACAAACTTTGAAAACCACTTCTGCCAGTAGCGTAGCCAGATTTTGGTAAAACGCGATTGCCAGACTAACTACTTCGTATTTATCAAAGGAAAATAGAAGAAACAATTTTTGTCTTTGTCAAAATTGTTGAGGTTTACTTGAAAAGTAAATTTCTAGAGTCGAGAGGATTGTTATTTTTGCCACTAAAAGAATAAAACGTGGCGACCAAGGTGCAGTTCTAACAGCTAGGCAACTGTACAGCAACCATTCATGCGTGTAAATCGTTTCAACATCGTTTGAAGCTTTTTTCTTTTTTCTACGGAAAAAAATAAATTGCCATCCAATCATCGTGCTTCAATGTCAGTCACGTGTTCGAACCATTTTGGCGCGATTTTTTCTTTGCGAAATGTACATGCGGTCAGACTTCGTGATCATTCTTGTTCAGACTTCGGAGTTAAGACTTTGAGTCAAACATAAAAAATTAAAGAAATCAGCATTCGTAACTTTTGGTGAAAGAATAGTAAAAATCAGTGTAAAGCATCTTGCGATACATGATTATTAGTTTTTTTTCCTTTCTTTATTTCTAGTATTGCAGCAATAAAGTAATTACCATCCTGTTTCGGTGATGAGGCATGATTAATTTTGAAACAAAAGTTAACTTTGCACTGCATTAACGCCTTTAAAAGAATTTAGCCCCCTAGTTTTTGAGCGAGGTCAACAGCTCTGCCAAGGTCGTCGTCGTTTGGCGGGGCATCTCTTCCAAGACAGATGGGAGGACCAAGGCCGAGGGTTTATCCTTTTACCACCCTGGCCACACCAAACTGCTTGGGTCAGATGCTGACTGTAAGGGACTTCAGCCAGCATCTTGTTTCGTCATCCAAAACCATTAGACCAAACATACCTCGGGGTGCTCGATGTATGGGACACTGTGAGATGATGTGATCTGCGGTTTGTTCACTGGCACCACACTCACAATTCGCTAGAGGAGCGAGATCCCATTTGTACATGGACGAACAGAAACGTCCAACACCAGAACGCAGACGGTTGAGCTTGACCCAGGCTGCCCTGGGCAGACCCATACCCAAGGGTCTGGAGCTAGCCTTGGGAATGAAAGCGTGGAGTGACAATGCGTTGGCAGAGTACTCCATGTCCCATTTCGTGTTCGTCCACTCGGCTGCACGGACGTCCATCTCAGAAAGACTGTCTAGTAATTTCCGAGCAGCAGGTACAAATGAGCGAGCAGCAGGTACAAATGAGCGTCTGCCAAGGTTCAGGGTTTCCACGCAGTCGGGAAATAATATGGAATTTTGCAACGGTATTTCCCGACCGGGAAATGGTAAGGAAAAAGAGATTTTTTACTTTAGTATTAAAAAAGTGAGGAAAAATGATCTGCGGACAATTTACACAAAACCATGCAGAAAAAAATGCTCCTTGTTGCGAGGTATTTAATTGTTTTGATTCTGGTGCTCTCTTTAGATTCGAATAGATTTTCATTCGCCGTTACCTAAACGAATGCAAGTAACGAATAAAAAGTATCGAATAACTTTTCCAAAGTAATCACTTGGAACCGTTACTCAAAAGTAACGTCTCAAAAGTAACGTAATCACTTAGAACCGTTACTCAAACGTTAAGCACATCTTTATACTCAATTTTTGGAAGAAAATGACCAGCGCGTGACAGGAAAAGGAATGGAGTGACAAGTAGCATGTTTATTCTCCTTTACGAGAAAGCGATATAAGCGCTATAACGAGCACACGCGAACAATGCAAAACATGTGCACGAGCGAGCACATACAATTTTGTCATGCAAAATCCCGATTTTTTGCGTCACAGTAGCTTTAGGCTACCTGGCGTCATGCGATGTATCATATAAATTGTCCTATGTGAGCATTGAATCCGCAAAGCTAGGTTATGAGTCCAATGCATTAACCACTTGGCCAACTCCATGTGTCCCTTATTGCTGCTTGAATTTTCAGTTTAAACACAAACTCATACCGCCCACTCACGAATGAAAAATTTTAAGCTAAAATCGCTCAAAAATATGTTTCCCTATTGCCCTCTAACGGATAAGAAAATTTATTTGAATTTTATGAAGTTTCCTGTATTTTCACGTTTTTTACCTTTGACTCCAAGTCAGGTGCTCTGGGGTAACCCTTCATTATATCTTTTTTTCACCCACATTGAAGTTAATATCCTCCAATAATTTAAAGGTCCTAGCTGTTGCCATTCAAAAGTTATGAGCTTGTGAATCTTTTCCTATTTTTGATCTTTGACCCCAAACCACTTGACCGCAACCCCCTAAAACTTGTTAGATGCAAGTGTACGTCGAGGTCTATCATCTCTGAAAATTCCAAGCCTCTAGCATCAGCGGTTCAAAAGCCTTAGACACCACAATATTGGCAAAATTAATCAGTTTTTTGACCTTTGACCCCGAGTCACGTGACATAGAGCGTTTATAGGCAATATGGCGCAAGAACATATTAGGACACACAAACCCTGAACCTTTCAAGTTCCTATCTGTTTTTAATCCATAGTTATAACTCAACAACGCATTTGCTTATTTGACCTTTGACCCGAAGTTACAAACAATCACTGTGGGTCCTTTTTTACCCTCATTGAGATGCATCTCATCCGTAAAGTTGAAGGTCCTACCAGTTGCCATTCACAAGTTATTAGCGTTTGAATAGATTTCTTTTCAATTTATTTGATTGACGTTTGACCTTTAACCTGTCGACCGCCACCCCCACAGTTGTTAAACACAAGTTCACACTGAGGTCTATCATCCCTGAAAATTCCAAGTCTCTAGCATCAGCAGTTCAAAAGCCTTAGGCTGCACAAAAAACCCTAGAGATTTGTTCATTTGACCATTGACCCTAAATGACTTCACAAAAAGATAATTGTTGTGCATATTTTTGTTCCCCACATTGATATGCATATACTCTGAAAAATTGAAGGTCCTACCTGTTGCCATTCAAAAGTTATTAGGTTATGATTGTTACGCACAAGACCTTGTCGAGCAACGAAATTCTTAGATGTGCACTTTTGCTTGCGTATTACTAAATGCTGCGCCAGTAACTGAACGCAGGCTTGGCTTAGAAACAAAATAAAACCTTCAACTGGCTTAAATACTTAGTCTCAAAGCCGACCTCTCTTAGGTTGAAACAAATCACAGCTCAGATGGCCGAGTGGTATGGAGCGTCTGTCTCTTGAGCTGTAGACTCGGGTTTGATTCCGAGTCGGGTCAAACCAATGACTTTAAAATTGGTATTCACAGCTGCCGTGCATGACGCTCAGCATTAAAGGACAGTGTGGAGAACAAGCCGGCAAGTTTACTTGTTGTGCCGTTGGGAAAAGCACTTAGCGGGATTCCCCCATCTTGGTGTGGTAGACAGATGGCTGGCAACTCCTAAGCAAGCTCGTATAGCGCATTGATCGCTTTCTCGTGATAAGAGGATGAATACGCAACTAACTAACTAACTAACTAACTAAATAGCTGCGTCTTTATTAAAACAAACAGAGAGGTAAAACTGCAACTCATATACCAACCTTGAAAACAAAAATGATTCGAGCAAACAAAAAGCGATTCAAAAAAAAGATATAACGTCCTGCTTCTACAAACTTGTGAACTAACTGGTTTAAAAACGACAAATCACATCGCAAAAACTTCCTTATATGGTGATAAATGCTATGAAGCGAAACAATCAAAACATCATACGAAAATGTAAAGGGAGCGTTTCTAACACACCGGCCTCCAAAGCGGAAGTCAACAACTGGGGCTTTTTTAAAAATTGCAGAAACGCACACAATCTTAGAGAAATAACGATTTCAGTGAAAGTATTCCTTACAGTGTGGTGCTTGAGAGTAACGTTTAATCAGATTCAGTGCAAAGTGCAATAAAATAAACAAAGAGAAAACATAAAGTGCATGCAGATAACAACAAAAGTTTAAATCCAATTACAATATTTCATTA
Source organism: Trididemnum miniatum (assembly GCA_964006365.1). Lineage (NCBI taxonomy): Eukaryota > Metazoa > Chordata > Ascidiacea > Aplousobranchia > Didemnidae > Trididemnum > Trididemnum miniatum. The sequence goes on along the minus strand of OZ023231.1, from coordinate 36,646,466 downwards.
TCAGCGGTTATTGCTAGACACGCAAGTAGAATAGACATATCCTGCCGGCAAGTTCATTAATTGGTAACGTTAATTAAGTTTTAAATTCATTCAACAAGTTACACTCGGCTTAAAACATACGGTTTCATTTAGTATAAATTCACACTCTAAATATAGACCTACACCTAACTACAGGAAACTTTATTGACACAAACATCGCGTAGGCCTACACAGGTAAATTCACTCAAAACAACCGAAAGTTTGCAAAAGTTAAGTCGTGGAAGCATCCAGGCTTCCCTCTAACAAGCATATTTTTCGAATGTCCCTCACCAAGTCCCGAGCATCCGCAGTTCGCACACGTACTCGTCTAACAAGCCCATGGTTATCCGGCATAACATCCAGAACCAGAGCCTTTGGCCATTGGCCTCTTCTGGTAGATTCGTCTATTATCAGAACTAAGTCACCAGGCTTAATATTGGGAGAGGTCCCAAACCACTTCCTTCTCGTTTGAAGTAATGGCAAGTATTGGATGGTCCATTTTTCCCAAAACAAATTAGCCAAGTATTGTGTTTTTCGCCAATATTTCTTATACCCGTCCGCTTCAATAAATTCATCTGGAGGCAGAGAGTTTGCAACAGATCCAGACGCAATCATCACAGGCGTAATGGCTGACAAGTCGTCTGGCGACAAGGGCAGTGCAGCAATTGGTCTGTCGTTTAATATTCTTTCAATTTCAGTGATCAGCGTTAGCAAATCATACTCATCCAAGGTGGCTTCGCCGGAAATGAACGTATAAGCTTTCTCACTAGGCGAAAAAAGGCTTCATAAAAACCACTTTGATGGGAACACCTTGGGAGGGTTAAAATGCCACGTAGCTCCCTTTCGAAGAAGCTCGTCTGAAACTTGTTAATTTTGCCAATTCTTTTGAACTGTGCACAGCTCTTTGTCAGCGGCCACAAAGTTTCCACCATTATCACTGCAAACGTCGGATGGAAAAACATTTCTTTTGTTGCAAAATCTTGTGTAGGCTTGTAGAAAGGCGCTAGCTTCTAGTGACTGGACTATTTCGAAATGAACAGCCCGAGTTGCCAAGCAGTTGAATATGCAAACATATCTCTTCAAACTATTGGGTCCAGAGCGTATTGTCAAATAACCCATCAGATCTGTTCCAATTGCCTTAAAGCAAGGTCCTATGTTTACACGATCAAATGGTAAATCACGCATCTACTGGACTTGGGGCTTAGCCTTTCAAAACCGGCAATTCATACACCCTCCAAGAACTCGGTTAGCTACTGATCGGCTGTGTATAATCCAATATTCTTTGTTAAATGCCGCCAGAATATGCGATGTTCCCATGTGACCATGTTCCTCATGATGCATCATTATGATTAAATCGGTAACATGATAAAGACTGGGCAAGATAATTGGATACCTTTGCTGATTTAAGAGGGCAGCATTTTTTAATCGACCTCCGACTCGCGAAATTTCGTTCACAACGTATGGATTAAGCGTTTGCAGTACTCGCAGCTCTTTATTGTGTTGCAGGTCATTCTCTTGAACTATATGTCTTGGGACGTCGAAGCTCTCATGATTCATCAGTGCAGTATACACCTCAAAAAAGGTTTCCCTTTAAACGGCTTTAATTATCTCCAAACGAGCTTCTTCAATTTCCATAGCAATAAATATACCAGTATTGGGGTGACAACCCTTCAAACGTTTATGGTACAAGTATTTCTTGTAACGAAGCAGCTAGACAACGGTGCGCAATAAACCATGAAAGTTCGAGTAACGTGTAAACAAACGATGCAGTACATTGCTAGACAAATTCTGTGCTTGCGCAAAACATTGTCCGGTTTTCCTCACTTCAGGATCACTACATGATAAATCAGGTAAAAATGATGGTTGTTTTGGCCATTCACAAGTGTCATCACACAAAAACGACGGACCACAAAACCACATGTTACACGTATCTAAGTTATTAGGCCAAACACCTCTACTAGCCACATCAGCAGGGTTTCGATTTGAAGGTACGTAATGCCATTGCTCTACATCGGTCAAGCTATGAAAAATTTCTAAGCGATTTGCAACAAAGGTGGTAAATATTGTAGATTCATTACGTAAATAACTCAAAACTACACTCGAATCGGCTCACAAAAACACTCTAGAAAACTTAAGATCAAGCTCATTCACAATAAAGTTTGTAGTTTTAGCTGCCAGCACCGCAGCTGTTAATTCTAAGCGCGGCACACTAACAGCTTTAATCGGAGCAACTCTTGATTTTCCCATTACGAAACCACATTTAATTGTACGATCACGATAACAAACTCTTATGTAAACGCAAATTCCATAACCGCTGATACTTGCGTCAGAAAAGGTGTGCAGTTCGAAGCCAAGTATTTCTTTATCAAGCAAGGTGAAGCCTCGCTCAATAGAGATACTCTCAATTGAGGTAATGAATGGAGCCATTTTTGCCAATGCGTGCCCAGCTCAGACGAATCCGCAAGATCGTCGTCCCAATGGAGCGAACGTTTGCAGGCTCCCTGCAAAATTTGCTTAACCGGTAACAAAAACGTTGGATCAAACCTAAAGGATCGTAGGTTTGAGCTATCATTGACATCACACCACGACGAGTGCAAGGGCGCTGCCTTACGCCAACTCTTACCAACAAACGATCACATTTGGAGTCCCAATAAACTCCCAAGGCCTTTTTAGCTGGAAGACCGCTGTCATTAATGTGAACATCACGAGCACGATCCTCACTTGAAACAGACTCTAAAACTTTGACACTGTTAGATAAAAATTTTGTTAAATAGAAACCGCCACTTTTCAGTAATTTCCGCATTTGAGAAGCCGAATCAGTTGCGATATCTGTTGACTTATAAGAGCAGCAAACATCATCCCCATACACATTTCTAAATACCGAGCTTACCACGTCCTCGCTCGCACCGATCTGGTTATCCTTTGCTGTAGCTCTAAGTGCATATGCTGCACAGCAAAATGAGGATTTGGCACCAAACACGTGCATGCGCATTCGAAAATCCACGGGCTCCTCAGTCAGGACGTCGTCTGGATAACACAAGAATCTAAAAGCATCTTGGTCACGTTTGTCAACAAACACCTGCAAAAACGTCGCTTTAATATTAGTCCTAACTGCAGTGGGCCATTTCTAAAACGAAGCAAAACCGCTAATAAATTGCTGGTCAAATCTGGGCCTACGAGCAAATTATCACTCAAAGATTTACCACAAAATTTAGCACTGCAGTCAAATACTACTCTAAATTTGGATGCTGTCGACACTCCGTGATGCGGAATGTAATTTACTCTTTGATGCACAACAGATCTGTTTTCTATAACTGGCACAGCATAACCACGTTCAAGGTATTCATTGATCTTTTCACGATAATTCTTGAAATAATTTGGGTCAGCGAAAATTTTTTTCTTCACGCTTTTCAATCGCATCAAAGCCATTTGCCGATTGTTTGGAAATTTCACGTTTTCGTCCTTCCACACACAATAATCCGACCGAACAATGGTTTCCAATCTTGTCCACTGTTTTATTTAAAATTTCCAAAGCCCTTTTATCCTCGACAGAAGGGCAAGTCTTCTCGGGAAGACCAACATCTTAGAAATTCTGTGAGAAAACTTCCTGTATGCCTTTACACGACTCTTCCGAATTTTTTTTACACCTAAGGAAATTAACCATTATTCTCGGAATTTGTATTTGTTGATCTCCTTTGTTTGTTCCATAAATGGTCTATCCCAAAAAGGTATGCAAACCAGAGGGCTCTGGTCTATACTCTCGCACAACTTGCTTTCCTTCTTGAACAGATTTCTTTAGAAATGCAGGACATTTCCTGATGCCATGCGAAGCTTTACATAAGACGTACGATTGAACTGATTGGGCGCTTAACGATTGATTTGACGGTTGTTGCACAGCAACACAAACACCTTTAAACTTATTAGAATTGTGAGATTTAGACTTACTTTGTTGTAGCAGTTTGCCATAAGAGGAGTCAGCCTCTGCAGCTGCAGATTCCACCAACTCTCGCAATTTTTCAAAGGTTCCGCTGTCATTGTCACCACTGTCTATGGAAACAAACTTGGCACGAATTCTGTACGGAAGCCGTTGAAACAAACCTTGCATTAGCTCATCGCTATCAAGTAGTCCCTCTTTCCCCCAAGCTTTAAAGCTGGTTTCACACTTGTACATGAGATCGCACAAGTTCATAAGACCATCTGCATCCCACTCCTTTATCGGAGATCTACTTATCAGATCTTCTTTGACAAGGGACAATAACTTTCTTTGATTCCCAAAGCGTTTATCCAGGCGTTCCCAAGCAATCTTGCATGCGTACTGCCGATCTTCGAAACAGCTCAATCCAGAGATGACATTCAACACCTTTCCAAAACATGTCTCCTCTAGAAAGGACATTCTGATGTTAAAATCTTGGTACGCTTTCTCGACGCAACCTTTAAACTTTTGTTTGAAGATGTGATATTTCAAGAGGTTGCCGTCAAACTTCTCTAAGGTCAACCTCGAACTGGGATTGCACTGGTCGAGGCACAGCAGGAGCAAGAAAATGCGATGTTGCGAACGGGATATTGCTTGCTGGTTGCTGGCGAACCTGCCGAGATTCTTGAGTTTGAAAATTGTAAGGAAATGTGAATGGACTTGTATGACTACGATCGATGTCTATCTTCGAAGTCTCATGTCTTGTCTCTACTACCTTTGGCAGCGTTTGATATGAACTCGTGTGTTCCGCTCCATTGCTAGGGACCGTCTTATTTGTCAAGATTGCGCATTGCTTCAACAGCTGATTGCATTTCTCATCAAGACTCTCTAACTGCGTCTGCAAAGTGGAGTAAATATGCATTCCTTCTTCTAACAGCTTCAGCTGAAGAGATGAAATAGCTTCACTAGCGTCTAGACAATTTCTTCGCACAGGCGCCAAGTCGCCTTTAGTAAGGGAAACTTCAAAAACCTGGCAGTTAAGAAATTTATCTATTTTAGTTAAACTTAGTTTAATTTGTAAACATTCTTTAAGGTAGAATTCTTTTAGCCCTTCATCGGCGCCTTTTTCTACCCCAGAGTTATGAAGGCTGAAATAGTCACTAGATTTGTGTTCTACAGAATGGGTAGGCGAATGCTGATCATGACACAAGCCTACCGCTTCCTTATTGGCTTGCCCTGAGATTAAACCAGGTAAAGTAACTGAAATTACTTCTGACGAATGGGTTTTACGAGTAATTGGCCGATTTGCTTTCGATTTCCTGGTTCGACCGCGACCCATTGCTTCCACTCAAAGTAAATCGCAAATTCTATTTGGTTAGGTCTAAAAACTAATGCTATGCCAAATAGTACGAGCAGCAGCTCAGAACTTGATTAAGGGTGCAAGTTTGACCTAAGCATGTATAGCTCTCGGAAGTTAAACCTTTCAACCACCTCCCCCCTTTTTTTAAATTTTATGTTCCGCACAAGACCTTGTAGAGCTGCGAAATTCTTAGATGTGCGCTTTTGCTCGCGTATTACTTAATGCTGCGCCGGTAACTGAACGCAGGCTTGGCTTAGAAACAAAATAAAACCTTCAACTGGCTTAAATACTTAGTCTCAAAGCCGACCTCTCTTAGGTTGAAACAAATAGCTACGTCTTTATTAAAACAAACAGAGAGGTAAAACTGCGACTCATATATGCTAACCTTGAAAACAAAAATGATTTGAGCAAACAAAAAGCGATTCAAAAAAAAGATATAACGTCCTGCTTCTACAAACTTATAAACTAACTGGTTTAAAAACGACAAATCACAACCACAATTTTCCAAATGTATTCGCCCTAGCTCGCAAAAACTTTCTTATATGGTGATAAATGCAATCAAGCAAAACAATCAAAACATCATACGAAAATGTAAAGGGAGCGTTTCTAACAATGATAAATTTCGTTTTTTGACCTTTGACGTTTAACCTGTTGACCGCCACTCCTCAAAAGTTGTTAGACACAAGTTCACATTAAAAACTAGCATCCCTAAAAATTTCAAGTCTCTAGCATCAGCGGTTCAAAAACTTTAAGCTGCACAAAATTGGTGCTGAAAAAAAAAGAACTTTTGTGAGACAAATAAAATTTTTTCTAGAAACTGGGGGGCTGTCGGGGAAAGTTAAGATGACCAAGGTGTAGACATAGGTGGGATACACATTTGAACTCTACTTCACTTTTGAATTGGAACAGTAGTTTAGCAGTTACAGCTGTTAGAAGTGTCAAAAAGTGCAGAAATGGCCAAGTAAAAATAGCCATAATAAGTTTCAAATTTTCATGCACCAGCATAGGACTATAGGCTAATTGTAAAAACAAGTCTAATTGGTGGTTTTAATTTTTGTGATTTGATTTGGTGCTATTAATTCCTTCAAACTCTCTACTGTAAAGATAACTTCTGGACAAATTGAAAAATTAATGCAAAAGTTAGATGAAATCTCCAGACAGGAGGAGTATCAAAATAAATTTTTAGTTGATAAGAACAAAACTGCTGCTGCTTCTGATATTGTTTCAGAGTACGTTAACCTCCAAGGAAGGCAACTTCAAGAGCTGGCGGAGATGATTACATCAGTAAGGTGCGCTGTAGATCAGATTGTAGCCCAAGTACAGGAAAATGAAAGGAGGCTCGACGATATGGAACAATATGGCAGAAGCAACTGCTTAAGTCTCCAAGGATGCAAAGATCTTCCTCCAAAGGATGCTGAAAATAAGGTAGTAGAAAAGCATGTCATAGATGTATTAAATTCTAAACTGCAATTGACCACCCCTCTAACTAGCCTTGACATTAATATTTGCCATTTTCTCCCCTCTAAAAAGGGAAAAATCCTAATGCAGAAAGACGAAGAGTGTCATTTTGACACCTTTTGAAAAATAAAGTGTGGCTAATTTAAATCCAATTGCTATTGAGCCGATTCCTTTTGTGACTTTTAATCCTTTGATGAGCTTGACGTGGTACGGTAGTCATGTTTTGCGTGGAGCACAAAACATGGCTTAATTTTCGTAATTTACCTTGCACGACGGAAGGTGTCATTTTGACACCCATTGTACAGTTTTCACAAATTGTCAGATCCTTTTGTTACGCATTTGTCTATGACGTCTCTTCATGGCAGTTTTATTGTTTTATGTCAAAAATGAACTTGAATAAGTTTGATTAGCCAGTAGCATTTATCCCTTGTATAGGCTACAGCTTAGTAAATGGCTCAAAAAGAAGGATCAGTCGAAAAGTTTTTATCTACTCTGCGTTGCATACACCCGAAGGTATATCTGAAATTGGGGATGAAGAGATCCTTGACTTAGAGTCAGACAATCAATGGCACACAAAGGCATGCAAATTTCAAGAATTCAATGGCATGAAAATTTCAAGAGGACATTTTTTGCATTACTTGGCGGAAGAACTTGGCATGCCTTTCATGAAAAGTTCTACTAAGTCAATCAGAAAGAGGTGATGCTAGTGCAGATTGAAACTTCCAACAATCTCCATGTCCTCCAACACGCAACTGCCGAAGTGATTCGTTCTGCTGGCATATACAATAAATGCAAAAATTCCTTTAAGGAAAATTCACTGCCAGTATACACCGAGTGTGCACAGCCTGCAGTTAAACTACCACTGCTACCGTATTGTGGTTCTAAATTATCGTGCGTCTTATAAACGTTATACATCGCTTGTTTCGCTAATTAGTTAGTTGTTTTTCAACGTTTGACCTGTTCGTGCTGTTATGCTAAAAAAAAGAATAAAAGATAATCTGAATTATGGGCTTCAAACTACAAGGGTGTCAAAATGACACCTCCGTCGTTAAGGGTAAATCAAAATGTCAGTCTTTCTGGTGGTAAGTTTGTCCGAAGAACAGTCAGAAACGAGGTTTTTAATCGTCGTCGTCGTCGTTTGGCGGGGCATCTCTTCCAAGACAGATGGGAGGACCAAGGCCGAGGGTTTATCCTTTTACCACCCTGGCCACACCAAACTGCTTAGGTCAGATGCTGACTGTAAGGGACTTCAGCCAGCATCTTGTTTCGTCATCCAAAACCATTAGACCAAACATACCTCGGGGTGCTCGATGTATGGGACACTGTGAGATGATGTGATCTGCGGTTTGTTCACTGGCACCACACTCACAATTCGCTGGAGGAGCGAGACCCCATTTGTACATGGACGAACAGAAACGTCCAACACCAGAACGCAGACGGTTGAGCTTGACCCAGGCTGTCCTCGGCAGACCCATACCCAAGGGTCTGGAGCTAGCCTTGGGAATGAAAGCGTGGAGTGACAATGCGTTGGCAGAGTACTCCATGTCCCATTTCGTGTTCGTCCACTCGGCTGCACGGACGTCCATCTCAGAAAGACTGTCTAGTAATTTCCGAGCAGCAGGTACAAATGAGCGTCTAGGTTTCAATCTCTCCCTACGTATGTCCTGTGACTCATGAAACTGGCCATGTAAAATGTGGTCAGGGTCCAGGGAGCTGCGGTTGGCTAGGGAGAGTGTCGATCCTTGGCGGCGAAGCTCAGCTGGCTGGATGCCTGAAAGAACCGGAAGGTAGACCGATGGAGTGGGACGCAGGCACCCAGTGACAATGGGCAAGGCGTCATTTATTACACTGTCGATAAGCCGTATGTGCACGCTGCGGCACCAGACTGGTGCGCAGTACTCGGCAGTCGAGTAGACCAGAGACAGGGCAGCTGTGCGTAATGTCTTAACGCTAGCACCCCAACCTGTTCCAGCAAGTCGCTTCAACAGTGAGACGCGAGCACATAACTTCTTGCGCAATGCTTCCAGGTGAGGACGATATGTGAGCGATCTGTCCAGTTTGACCCCAAGATAAGTGGGAACTGAACAGAAAGGTAAGGTCTTATCGATGTTACAGACCTTAAGCTCACGCTTAGCCTCTCGATTGTGGAGATGAAAGGCCGCCGTCACCGTTTTAGTGTGACTAAGCTTCAGTCGCCAGGTCTGGAGATATTCCGAGAGTGTAGTCATGTCCTGACTTAGAGTCCTTTCCAACTCCTTCCATTCTCCAGATGTATAAAGTATCGCCAGGTCGTCGGCATAGGCGAACTTCTTGGAGGTTATGGAGGGGATATCATATGTATAGATGTTGAAAAGGAGGGGGACCAGGACCGATCCCTGGGGGACGCCATTTCTCAGGCGTCGTAACCTGCTAGGCTTGCTGTCGCCAGTTGTAAGGGTGAAGCTTCTGTTGCGGATCAGCTCCATAATCATACGAACCATGTGCTTGTCCGGCAGAAGCCGCAACAGCTTGCAGGTGAGGCCACGGTGCCAGACAGTGTCATAGGCAGCTGTTAGGTCGATAAAAACGGCACCGGCCTTCGTTTTCGCTTCGAATGCATTCTCAATGCTTTGCGTGAGCAAAGTGACTTGATCCACGATGGATCTTCCGCGTCGAAAACCCGCCTGTGCCCGTGGGAGCAGAGGGTCAATAAGAGGTTCGACGCGGGCGTAGATAAGTTGCTCGAGGATCTTGTAGGGAACACAGAGCAAGGAGATCGGACGATAGCTCCTTGGGTCCTCTACCGGTTTCGAAGGCTTTGGGACCGCTACTACTAGCGCTCTTCTCCAGATCTTAGGAATTTTGAGGTGGTGCAGGCAGGAAGATAGGAAGCCACGTAGCCAAGATTTTAGGCCGGCTCCAGCATGGATTATTAGTTCCGGACAAATGGAACCAGGTTTTTAATGACAAGTCAAAGATGAAGTCCTTGGACTCGAACTCGCCACTTGCAATTACTAAGTCGCTAACTAAAAGACGTCTCAAGCTCGTTGATAAAGCTAGACGTGTTTTTAATTTCAGAAATGTTTGGACTATGAAGGGTTTTGTGTATAGTAGATTCCAGAGGCAAAGGCATTATATCGGTGACTTAAGCGATATCTCCAAAATTAGGTTAGGGCCTAGTAAGCAAGCTTAAAACTGGAATTAAAGAATTTACGATTTGGCCTTTGATCTTGCCTATGACTAATCATTCTCTCTAAATGAACTTTTGAGTTGTTTTTTGATTTTGCCAAATTCTTGTTTGTTTTTTCTTAAATTTTAATTTTTACGCAAACACAGGAAAGTGGAAACCGTTAAAACACAAGTAAGGAATAGTTTTTGAGTTTTAAAGTAATTTGGCAAATAAAACTTGCTCTCCTAATGGAACCATTAATAAACTCATTGCTAGTATACAGTAACAGACCATTTGGATGTATTATTTTTATTATTTTTAACCTTTCAGTTCAAGATCAAACAGAGATAATAAAAATAGCATAAAATATCAACTCTACAGACAATATACAACCATCTGTAGACCTTTTTATGTTAGCTTATCCTATCCTTAATCTTCTTATACCGGTACAGAAAGTATGGACCGTAAACACTTCTTTTTTCTCTCATTTTAACCATTTTTCTTTTTTTATATACTCATTACTCATTTTGTGTATTGTTGTAAATAGTGTTTTTTTGTTTATTTCATGCCATTGCCACGACCTTCAAAAATATGTTCTAAAAATAATTGTTCTAACAATACTAATGTCAGCCACGTAACAAGCAATGAAAAGATGAGTAAATTTTTACTTGAGCAAAGCCAATAAGTTTACTGGTGCATTCGATACAGATTATTTAAATTCTACCTTTGATAATAAATTTTTACATTTGTTAAATAATGATAGTGAATTAGACATTGATTCCTCCCTTACTCTAAATAAACAATATTTGGAATCCTGTGAAATCAAAAATTTTTCTTTCAACAATAGCTTTAAACATACCTTTACTGCCTTAGCCCTTAATATTAGATCTATAGTAAATCTGTTGAACTTTAGCAAATTGGAAGCCCTGATTTTGAGTATGCAATGCAAGCCTGATGTGATTTCTATTTGTGAAACTTGGATCAGATCAACGCACTTTGGACCTTACAATAACTTAGATGGGTACAAATTTGTATCGAATAGCCGTAAAGCTTGTCTAGGGGGTGGGGTTGCCTTTTATGTGAACAACAGTCTTCAATTTAATGTCATTAATGAATTGTTTGTAATGGATGAGAAAATTTTTGAATCTCTTTTTATTATTCATTTATTTAGTTAGTTTCATATTTATCCTCCTATCACGAGCAAGCGATCAATGCGCTATACGAGCTCACTTAGGAGTTGCCAGCCATCTGTCTACCACAACAAGATGGGGGAATCCCGCTAAGTGCTTTTCCCAACGGCACAACAAGTAAACTTGCCGGCTTGTTCTCCACACTGTCCCTTAATGCTGAACGTCAAGCAGGGAAGCTGTGAATACCAATTTTAAAGTCATTGGTTTGACCCGACTCGGAATCAAACCCGAGTCTACAGCTCAAGAGACAGACGCTCCATACCACTGGGCCATCTGAGCTGTTCCACTCGGCCATCTGAGCTGTTCCACTCGGTCATCTATTAATGTGCAAGTAGGAAAAGAAACCACTGTTTGTGGTACAATTTATCGTTCCCCTGTCGACCGTGTTAAAGCACATCTAGATTTTAAACTTCAACCAACAGAATGTCTAGAAAAGCTCAATGCCAAAAGAAAATGTTATATATTTGGTGATTGTAATTATGATCTAATCAAATCAAATGAAAATACTCATGTCAGTGATTTCACTGAGGTAATGTTAAATCACAACTTCTGCTTTATGAGAAATAAGTCTACTAGAGTTACAGACACTAGTGCAACAGTGTTAGATCACATATGGACAAATGCTTATACTGATCATATAAAATCTGGTATTATTTTGCACTCTTCATCAGACCACTTGCCTGTATTTATGTGCGCTGATAAAAGTAAAGTAGTTACTTCTTCAAATATCCTCACCAGAAACTTTAACCCATTTGTTCCCTGAAAAAAAATTTTTTCATGATTGCATGAAAGTGATATATATTAGTGAATATAGTGTAAACGTAAAATAATCGTTTAAAAAGTATTTTTTTACTTTATGTTTGAAGTTATTAGCAAAATTGGAAAATTGTTATTAGTAAAATTGTGCTCCGTATGGCAGATGCTTTCCCGTAGCCCGGAGCGTTACTCTGTCTACGCTATTCAAATCTGGCTGACAGAAACCGAATCTGCCTTAACGGCGGGACTCCTAACGATGTTCAAGCTGGGCAGTGGCAAACGTCCTTTTCAGGACGGGGCGATGCGCATCTTCGGCGCACCGTCAACAAGTTCCAAAGGCCTAGCATTCTCCAACTGAACATCGAAGGCCTCACTGCAAGCAAGATGAGCGTGTTGCATCATCTTGCGTTACAGTGTGAGGCACTCGTCATCCTCTTACAGGAAACCCATTGCACCTCGGTAGAAAGGCTAGATCTTCCGAGCTACCATCTAGCTGGGTTTTCCTTGAGCAGGAAACATGGTCTTGCTACGTTTGTCCATGAGCGTCTGAAGTGGATCCTAATCGATCAGTCCCCACCAACATCGGAGATCGAGTGGGTGTGCGTGGATGTTGATAACTATAAAATAGTCAACGTCTACAAACCCCCTCCAACACGGATGCAAGCATCTGATCTTCCAGCATTCCCTCATCCCTGCCTCTATGCTGGCGACTTCAACTGCCACCATGTTGACTAAGGCTATGATAATAGCAATCCAGATGGTAAATGCCTAGCTGGCTGGGCCAGTGCCAACAACTTCACCTTGCTATATAGCCCCAAGGAGGCCGCCAGTTTCCACTCTGGCCGCTGGAAAACAGACACCAACCCAGATCTCGCATTTGCCAGTGTCGATTTGGACAGTCGCTTACCTGACAGACGTATCTTAGGAAAGTTCCCAAGGTCACAACACCGACCCTCGCGAGCCAAACGACGACGACGACGAGCAAAATTGTTGCGTTGCATAAACGCAACATTTGTCACCGCGACTACTCCGGTATCACATTTATTTTAGCCGAGCTACTACTGTTCTAGTAGCTGCAGAGCCCAACTCAGCCCGGACTATTTTTGTTACGTATTGAACTTAGTTGATAAATGCCTTTAGCACAAATCAAAGCTGGAAAGATTTTATTACGAGCGATTAATTGGTTACAAATATGTGGCAAATGACAAAATTACTCCATTTTTTCTTAGCAAAAAATCGGGGAACATTTTACATGCAAGGCCACATCACATTTTTTGCAAATGTGTAATGTCTGACTCTGGCATTGTTTGCATCTTCATAGCTTTTTCGTATTGCTGAGAATAAAGCCACGAACAGTCAAGTCGAATCGCATTTCCCCTCTCATTGAAGCATGAAGAGACCGTTTTCTTCCTATTTGCTTTGCCGGTGTCGCATGCAGTTTCAACCATTTTTAAACAATAGCTCTCGTAAACGTCAGGAAGTCTTGGCTGTAATCGCCTTCTCTGGCAAAAAGCCAAGCATTGTTAACGCAAACATTCAGCGAGTATGCAAGAATTGGAAAGTTCTATTTTTTCCCTCCAGTGTTGATACAATATTTAGAAATATTTTGGTTAATGCGGTCGACTCCGCCCATGTTCTTGGTATACATGTGAATGACTTTGGGAACGTGGGTAGACCTTTGCCTCATAAAATCAAAAATACATCTACTGCTAAGAGGCATTTTACAGCGCAAGCAGTGTTTAACTGTGGATATTTGGTAAGAGCATGCGCTTGGTAGCCGGGAGACTGGGGTTTTATTCCCGGTCGGGTCATACTAAGGACTTTAAAAGAAGTATTTGCAGCTTCTCGCCGGGCGCTCGGGAAAACCGGAAATGCGAAGGGTTAAGGGCATGTGTGTTGTTCGTCTTGTATGTCCTCTAACAGCGTTCAATCATTCATGATTGATATCTGTAATGGGCCGCCAATTGAGAATGGCCTACACAATGTGTGCTTAGCACCCGCTATCCAGTACCTTTATGAACAAAGTGAAATCTCACGGTCAGTAAATTAACGGTTTGGTTTTATGCAAAAATGCACTCCCTACAATGGAACCTCAGTCTTTTTCTTCGAAAAACTTACAAAAGACCGCGAAAATCGAAGCGCATGATCGAATGTCAAAAACCAAACCTTTTGCTTTAGGACAAATGATGCTAAAACGCAACGTCAAGCGCAACTGCGATAATAAATGTTGCGAAAACTCAACATTTTTTTTCAGAAGTTCAACAATTTTTTTTGCACTATCGGTCAAATTCAGAATTTACGACACTGCGCCTATCAATTGTTCGACTATCAAATAATATCACCTAATTAAAAAATATGCTAAATTGAACTTATTTTATGTTATTTACTAGTTGTTGTTTTGGACCATGTTGTTGACACAAATCGTCTTAACTTGCAACCTCCTCAGAAGTTTCTACACGTGCTATAAATTTTTTTTTCAACTACCATCTCATGAACACGTCACAAGGGCAGCTATGAAAAGCAGTGATTTTGGGATCGGTCCAAACATGTTTGCGAAATAAAGACAAAACGTACACAATTTGTTTGTTGCGAAAATGCAACATTTGTTTTAAATGGATGCTAATATGAGAAAATTTAATCTTGATTTGCAAAATATTGACGTTAACCCTATTTTAAACGAAACCAAAACTAATCAGTCTCATACGCTTTTAGCTGATAAGTATCACTAAGTGTTTGATAAATCGTTTCCATCGATACAATTAAATAACAACAGTAAAAACAGTTGGTTTGATAAAGATTTGCAAAACTATTGCAAATAAAAAAGATGTTCAAAAAATACAGCGCTAAGGAAAACTTACTTTCCAAAGTTAATTATAATAAAGCAAGAATCATTTACTATCATACTTTAAAAGAAAAAAAGGAAGCTTATTATTCGTCAGTTTTTGAGAGACATGAAAATAATTTGAAACAAACATGGAAAATTGTTAATAATCTTCTCGGTAAAATGAAATTAGATCCCTGCTCTACTCTTAAAATTAACAACCAGTTGACCAGTGATGCTGCAACAATTGCTAATCACTTTTATCTTCACTTTGTTGACGTTGGCACCAAGCTGGCCAACAAACTTCCTCCTACTTCTCATAATTTCGAGGAATACTTGCCTCTTCCTGCTTCAAATTCCCTTTACTTTAACCCCACTTCTCTTGAGATTAAAAGAATTATTACTGATTTAAAATCAAAAAATAGTAGTGGAATGGTTGGGATCCCTTCAAAAGCTTTAAAATGCACCCCGGACAACATACTATAGGCTATTGCTCACATTTTTAATCTCCTTGAGTAACGGTGAATTTATTGATGCTTTTAAATTAGCTAAAGTAGTATCTGTTTTTAAGAAAGGTTCGATCTATGATATTAATAACTACAGGCCGATAAGCTTATTACCTGTTTTGTCAAAACTTTTGGAAAAATTGGTGTATAAACGCCTCGTTAGTTTCTTGACTGGACAAGGTTTTTTTCACAAAAATCAATTTGTTTTTAGGAAAAAAATTTTACCAGCCATGCAACTAGGCTATTATTTGAAAATATCACGACAGCAAGACAAATATCTTGAAAAAAAACAATCAATGATTGGAGTATTTTTAAATTTATCCTAAGCGTTTGATACTATAGATCATAAAATATTTTTACAGAAATTAATGCATTGCGGGGTAAGGGGTATGTATACCTTTAGAATGGTTTTCTAGCTATCTGAATGACTGCACTCAACAAGTAGTATGCAACAACCGATTTTTTGATATTTTGAGATCAAAGTGTGGTGTCCCACAAGGTTCTATTCTTTAAATGATTTTTGCAGATGTGTAACAAAAGGTAAGACTATAATGTTTGCTGATGATACAAATTTATTTTTTAGTGAAAGTTCTTACGAGAAAGTATTGCAAGTGACTAATGAAAAGTTAAAAAGTATTGATAATTGGTTCACAGCTAATGTAGGCGAAGATTTAACCGCTGGTGATAAGGATTTGCTCATAAGATGAAACGCAATATAATCCAACAGACTTTCAACCTTTGGTATTTAGACGTATAATTCAAATCAAATATGCAATAAATATCGCGGGAAATGTTGTATTGACGGTTGTATTGTCTCGAATTGTATCGGTTTCTAAAACAAGCAACAGTGTTACAAACAGGTGTTATATATAAATATTAGACAAAACTAATAAACTTCCAGATTAAACAGAAATATAAATATTATCGTGGAACATAAATACATATTGATAACTCAGTAACGCACGGACAACACCCAAGTTACCATGGCAGGATGGATCGTACGTGTTCGCAAACAAGCCCGCCAGTGCAGCAATTTACTTCTTTCAGGAAGCTTAACAACGATAACTATAGATCTAAGCGTACTCACCAAATACTTTTCAGCCACCAGCGTAACAAATAAATCCAAAAGGAACTAGATGGCAGCTGCAAGCACCCGCTTATGGCTTCCCGATCAAGCTTACTAGGGACCCAAACGTCTAAGGGAACAGGTGATTGACTTCGCTTTTACGACTTAAAAAAACAACAAATCCCTGCAAAGTATGGGTGGGCATTATCACACATGAAGTAAGTTTAATTTCCTGCAGCCTGTGCTCCATAAAGTTAATAATATTGTAACGACTTTTTACATTTCTGTAATACAGTCATCGAAATCTCAATAAAACTATTATCCTTAAATTTCTTCACGTGTACAGTGATGATGCTGCACAAAAACTCAAAACTTTATTATACTCGCCATATTACGCCCAAGCGTGTAACGAGTGGCGGAGCCCACCTACGCGGCGCAGCGCTTGGGCTACACCGCTCCGAACAAACGTCGCAACGGTGGCGAGCCGTTGGCGACACTGTGACGATTTGGCCGACCAGGCAATTGAACCTCACACCTCCCGCACCGATAGGGTGGGCTTAGCAACTGAGCTAATCGGCCGGCACAATGCTACACAAGTCTGCAGCAAAATCATCTTGTTTCTCTGACATTTCCAACAAGCTGGCAAGTCTTGCAGTAAATTCAAACAATAAACGCCATGATTCTTGAAGGATTTGTGCAGCTGCAAGGACGACTGCATTCACACAAAACGAAATTAAATCATGGAGCTTGTGCTCGTTTCTAAGGGCCAAGAAATCGCGGCATAAAATGGGATGTATTATTTTGATATATCAAAAAATGAAGTTACAAAGTAAAAATTACGAGATTTTGAATAAACAGAAATTACGAAAAAAGATCTACATTTACTTGCCATTAACATGTTTTTTATTCAGAAACTCATTAACAACAATTTATTCAAGAATTTTTTGAAAAGGATGGCATACACCGCATTAAAGCAGTTTGAATAAATATAAAAAAAAGAATGTTTGACTCTTTCGTCTTTCTGCCGCTCTCAACTAGGCTTATTTTAAGGGTAGGGCTTACATTAAAATCATCCTCAAAAATCACGCTAGGTTTTATTTTGCGGGTAGGTCTTATTATCGGGGAAACACGGCAATTACAACCAATTTCGCGAAACCACAAGCTTGATAATCTGATAGCGGATTATGCTAGCTATTACTCTAACAAACTCTTCGCCGCAATGCGAACACAGTTTCAATGCGAGGAATCCACAAAGCTAAGTCATGAGTCCAATGCACCAACCACTTGGCCAATTCCCATGTGCCCCTTATTGCTGATTAAAACGTCACTTTAACCACAAACTCATACGGCTCACTCACGAATGAAAAAGTTTTAAGCCAAAATAGCTCAAAAACATGTTTCCCTACTGCCCTCTAACGGATTACATAAATTTGCTTGACTTTCATGAGGTTTCCTGAAATTTCACGTTTTTTACGTTTGCCTCCAAGTCAGGCGCTTTGGAGTAACCCTTCATTATATTGATATTTTACCCACATTGAGATAAATATCCTCCGATAATTTGAAGGTCCTTGCTGTTGTCATTTAACAGTTATGAGCTTGTGAACATTTTCCTATTATTGACTTTTGACCCCAAACCACTTGACTGCCACCCCCCGCAAGTTGTGAGACCCAAGTTTACGTCGAGGTCTATCATCCCTGAACATTTCAAGCCTCTAGCATCAGCGGTTCAAATGCCCTAGACTGCGCAAGATTGGCAACATTTATCGGTTTTTTGACCTTTGACCCCGAGTCACGTGACATAGAGCGTTCATGGTTGGTACACTGCAAGAACATATCAAGACACACCAATCCTATCAATTTCAAGTTCTTATGTGTTTTGAATGAATAGTTATACGCCAAACGACATATTTGCGTATTTGACCTTTGACCCCAAGTGACGTCACGCAAAACCAATCATTGCTGGTGTTTGTGTACTCTAGTTGAGATGCATCTGCTCCGTAAATTTGAAGGTCCTACCAGCTGCCATTCACAAGTTATTAGCGTTTGATCAAACTATTTGTCAATTTAATTGATTGACGTTTGACCTTTGACCTGTTGACCGCCACCCCCCAAAAGTTGTTAGGCTCAAGATCACATGGAGGTCTATCATCCCTGGGAATTTCAAGTATCTAGCATCAGCGGTTCAAAAACCTTAGGCTGCACAAAAAACTGCTGAGGTTCGTTGATTTGACCTTTGACCCTAAGTGACGTCACGATCAGGTCATTGTTGTGCATAGTTTTGTTCCCCACATTGATATGCATATACTGTGAAAATGTAAAGGTCCTACCTGTAGTCATTCAAAAGTTATTAGGTTTTGGTAAATTTGGTTGTTTGACCTTTGACCTTTAACCTGACGACCGCCACCCCCCAAAAGTTGTTAGGCACAAGTTCCCAATAGGATCTACCATCCCTGAACATTTCAAGTCTCTAGCATCAGCGGTTCAAAAGCCTTAAGCTGCGCAATATTGGCAACACTTCCCGATTTTTTTGACCTTTGACCCCGAGTCACGTGACATAGAACGTTTATAGTTGGTACACTGCAAGGACATATCAAGACACACCAACCCTATTAATTTCAAGTTCCTATGTGTTTTCCATCAATAGTTATTTGCCAAACGACATATTTGCGTATTTGACCTTTGACCCCAAGTGACGTCACGCAAAACTAATCACTGTTGGTGCTTTTGTACCCTGGTTGAAATGCATCTGCTCCGTAAACTTGAAGGTCCTACCAGTTGCCATTCACAAGTTATTAGCGTTTGATCAGATTTTTGATCATTTTATTTGATTGACGTTTGACCTTTGACTTGTTGACCGCCACCCCCCAAAAGTTGTTAGGCACAAGTTCACATGGAGGTCTATCATCCCTGAGAATTTCAAGTCTCTAGCATCAGCGGTTCAAAAGCCTTAGGCTGCACAAAATTCTGCTGAGATTCGTTGATTTGACCTTTGACCCTAAGTGACGTCACGAACAGGTCATTGTTATGCATATAATTATTCCCCACATTGATATGCATATACTGTGAAAATTTGAAGGTCCTACCTGTAGTCATTCAAAAGATATTAGGTTTTGGTAAATTTGGTTGTTTGACCTTTGACCTTTAACCTGACGACCGCCACCCCCCAAAAGTTGTTAGGCACAAGTTCCCAATAGGATCTACCATCCCTGAAAATTTCAAGTCCCTAGCATCAGCGGTTCAAAAGCCTTAGGCTGCACAAAATTTGGTGTTGAAAAAAAGAAAAAAAAACTAGATGGCAGCTGCAAGCACCCGCTTATGGCTTCCCGATCAAGCTTACTAGGGACCCAAACGTCTGAGGGAACAGCAGAGCGACTTCGCTTTTACAACTTAAAAAAACAACAAATCCCTACAAAGTATAGGTGGGCATTATCACACATGAACTAAGTTTAATTTCCTGCAGCCTGTGCACCATAAACTTAATTTCTGTAATACAGTCATCGAAATCTCAATAAAACTATTCTCCTTGAATTTTTTCACGTGTACAGTGATGATGCTGCACAAAAACTCAAAACTTCATTATACTTGCGATATTACGCCCAAGCGTGTAACGAGTGGCGGAGCCCACCTACGCGGCGCAGCGCTTGGGCTACAAAGCTCCGAACAAACGTCGCAACGGTGGCGAGCCGTTGGCGACACTGTGACGATTTGGCCGACCAGGCAATTGAACCTCACACCTCCCGCACCGATAGGCTGGGCTTAGCAACTGAGCTAATCGGCCGGCACAATGCTACACAAGTCTGTAGCAAAATCATTTTGTTTCTCTGACATTTCAAACAAGCTGGCAAATCTTGCAGTAGATTCAAACAGTAAACGCCATGATTCTTGAAGGATTTGTGCAGCTGCAAGGACGACTGCATTCACACAAAACGAAATTAAATCATGGAGCTTGTGTTTGTTTCTAAGGGCAAGAAATCGCGGCATAAAACTCACTTTTAAAGCAGCGATTACAGTGCTTAACAATCTGCGCAAAAATTATAGGCTGCAATATTTCGCATGAGACTTCGCCCAAGATTATGCAGATAAATCAATTGAAGTCACACTTGTTGATAAGTTGAAACTTAGAAGTTACAACTTATTACTTACCTATGAATGGCAGCTTTTTAGCAACTTAAAAAGTAAAACGACTGATGGACCAACATTGCTCGCATTAAGTAAAAGTGCTGTGGCTGCTTCAACGAACACTTTGACATTGATCAAGGTACAGCCAAACCGTTTTAATTTTGTCCAGTTACCCAATTGCATAAGGCGTGAATGAAATAAAGCAAACAAGTGCTAATTACAACCAATTACGCGAAACCACAAGCCTGATGATGTGATAGCGGACTATGCTAGCTATTACTTTAACAAACTCTTCGCCGCAATGCCAACACAGTTTCAATGCGAGGAATCCACAAAGCTAAGTCATGACTCCAATGCACCAACCACTTGGCCAATTCCCATGTGCCCCTCATTGCTGCTTAAAACGTCAGTTTAAAAACAAACTCACACAGCTCACTCACGAATGAAAAAGTTTTAAGCCAAAATAGCTCAAAAACATGTTTCCCTACTGCCCTCTAACGGATTACATAAATTTGCTTGACTTCCATGAGGTTTCCTGAAATTTCACGATTTTGCTTTTGACTCCAAGTCAGGCGCTTTGGAGTAACCCTTCATTATATTGATATTTTACCCACATTGAGATAAATATCCTCCGATAATTTGAAGGTCCTAGCTGTTGTCATTTAACAGTTATGAGCTTGTGAACATTTTCCTATTATTGACTTTTGACCCCAAACCACTTGACTGCCACCCCGCACAAGTTGTGAGACCCAAGTTTACGTCGAGGTCTATCATCCCTGAACATTTCAAGCCTCTAGCATCAGCAGTTCAAATGCCCTAGACTGAGCAAGATTGGCAACATTTATCGGTTTTTTGACCTTTGACCCCGAGTCACGTGACATAGAGCGTTCATGGTTGGTACACTGCAAGAACATATCAAGACACACCAATCCTATCAAATTCAAGTTCTTATGTGTTTTGAATGAATAGTTATACGCCAAACGACATATTTGCGTATTTGACCTTTGACCCCAAGTGACGTCACGCAAAACCAATCATTGCTGGTGTTTATGTACTCTAGTTGAGATGCATCTGCTCCGTAAATTTGAAGGTCCTACCAGTTGCCATTCACAAGTTATTAGCGTTTGACCAAACTATTTGTCAATTTAATTGATTGACGTTTGACCTTTGACTTGTTGACCGCCACCCCCCAAAAGTTGTTAGGCACAAGATCACATGGAGGTCTATCATCCCTGGGAATTTCAAGTATCTAGCATCAGCGGTTCAAAAGCCTTAGGCTGCACAAAATCTGTTAAGATTCGTTGATTTGACCTTTGACCCTAAGTGACGTCACGATCAGGTCATTGTTGTGCATATATGTGTTCCCCACATTGATATGCATATACTGTGAAAATGTGAAGGTCCTACCTGTAGTCATTCAAAAGTTATTAGGTTTTGGTAAATTTGGTTGTTTGACCTTTGACCTTTAACCTGACAACCGCCACCCCCCAAAAGTTGTTAGGCACAAGTTCCCAATAGGATCTACCATCCCTGAACATTTCAAGTCTCTAGCATCAGCGCTTCAAAAGCCTTAGGCTGCGCAAGATTGGCAACACTTCCCGATTTTTTTGACCTTTGACCCCGAGTCACGTGACATAGAACGTTTATAGTTGGTACACTGCAAGGACATATCAAGACACACCAACCCTATTAATTTCAAGTTCCTATGTGTTTTCCATCAATAGTTATACGCCAAACGACATATTTGCGTATTTGACCTTTGACCCCAAGTGACGTCACGCAAAACTAATCACTGTTGGTGCTTTTGTACCCTGGTTGAGATGCATCTGCTCCGTAAACTTGAAGGTCCTACCAGTTGCCATTCACAAGTTATTAGCGTTTGATCAGAATTTTGATCATTTTATTTGATTGACGTTTGACCTTTAACCTTATGACCGCCACCCCCCAAAAGCTGTTAGGCACAAGTTCACATGGAGGTCTATCATCCCTGGGAATTTCAAGTCTCTAGCATCAGCGGTTCAAAAGCCTTAGGCTGCACAAAAATCTGTTAAGATTCGTTGATTTGACCTTTGACCCTAAGTGACGTCACGAACAGATCATTGTTATGCATATAATTATTCCCCACATTAATATGCATATACTGTAAAAATTTGAAGGTCCTACCTGTAGTCATTCAAAAGATATTAGGTTTTGGTAAATTTGGTTGTTTGACCTTTGACCTTTAACCTGACGACCGCCACCCCCCAAAAGTTGTTAGGCACAAGTTCCCAATAAGATCTACCATCCCTGAAAATTTCAAGTCTCTAGCATCAGCGGTTCAAAAGCCTTAGGCTGCACAAAATTTGGTGTTGAAAAAAAAAAAAAAAAAAAACTAGATGGCAGCTGCAAGCACCCGCTTATGGCTTCCCGATCAAGCTTACTAGGGACCCAAACGTTTAAGGGAACAGCACAGCGACTTCGCTTTTACAACTTAAAAAAACAACTAATCCGTGCAAAGCATAGGTGGGCATTATCACACATGAAGTAAGTTTAATTTCCTGCAGCCTGTGCTCCAGAAACTTAATAATATTGTAACGACTTTTTACATTTCTGTAATACAGTCATCGAAATCTCAATAAAACTATTATCCTTAAATTTCTTCACGTGTACAGTGATGATGCTGCACAAAAAATCAAATCTTCATTATACTCGCCATATTACGCCCAAGCGTGTAACGAGTGGCGGAGCCCACCTACGCGGCGCAGCGCTTAGGCTGCACAACTCCGAACAAACGTCGCAACGGTGGCGAGCCGTTGGCGACACTGTGACGATTTGGCCGACCAGGCAATTGAACCTCACACCTCCCGCACCGATAGGGTGGGCTTAGCAACTGAGCTAATCGGCCGGCACAATGCTACACAAGTCTGCAGCAAAATCATCTTGTTTCTCTGACATTTCCAACAAGCTGGCAAATCTTGCAGTAAATTCAAACAATAAACGCCATAATTCTTGAAGGATTTGTGCAGCTGCAAGGACGACTGCATTCACACAAAACGAAATTAAATCATGGAGCTTGTGTTCGATTCTAAGGGCCAAGAAATCGCGGCATAAAATGGGATGTATTATTTTGATATATCAAAAAATGAAGTTACAAAGTAAAAATTACGAGATTTTAAATAAACAGAAATTACGAAAAAAGATCTACATTTACTTGCCATTAACATGTTTTTTATTCAGAAACTCATTAACAACAATTTATTCAAGAATTTTTTGGAAAGGATGGCATACACCGCATTAAAGCAGTTTGAATAAATATAAAAAAAAGAATGTTTGACTTTTTCGTCTTTCTGCCGCTCTCAACTAGGGCTTATTTTAAAGGTAGGGCTTACATTAAAATCATCCTCAAAAATCACGCTAGGTTTTATTTTGCGGGTAGGTCTTATTATCGGGGAAACACGGCAATTACAACCAATTTCGCGAAACCACAAGCTTGATAATCTGATAGCGGATTATGCTAGCTATTACTCTAACAAACTCTTCGCCGCAATGCGAACACAGTTTCAATGCGAGGAATCCACAAAGCTAAGTCATGAGTCCAATGCACCAACCACTTGGCCAATTCCCATGTGCCCCTTATTGCTGATTAAAACGTCACTTTAACCACAAACTCATACGGCTCACTCACGAATGAAAAAGTTTTAAGCCAAAATAGCTCAAAAACATGTTTCCCTACTGCCCTCTAACGGATTACATAAATTTGCTTGACTTTCATGAGGTTTCCTGAAATTTCACGTTTTTTACGTTTGACTCCAAGTCAGGCGCTTTGGAGTAACCCTTCATTATATTGATATTCTACCCACATTGAGATAAATATCCTCCGATAATTTGAAGGTCCTAGCTGTTGTCATTTAACAGTTATGAGCTTGTGAACATTTTCTTATTATTGACTTTTGACCCCAAACCACTTGACTGCCACCCCCCGCAAGTTGTGAGACCCAAGTTTACGTCGAGGTCTATCATCCCTGAACATTTCAAGCCTCTAGCATCAGCGATTCAAATGCCCTAGACTGCGCAAGATTGGCAACATTTATCGGTTTTTTGACCTCTGATCCTGAGTCACGTGACATAGAGCGTTCATGGTTGGTACACTGCAAGGACATATCAAGACACACCAATCCTATCAAATTCAAGTTCTTATGTGTTTTGAATGAATAGTTATACGCCAAATGACATATTTGCGTATTTGACCTTTGACCCCAAGTGACATCACGCAAAACTAATCATTGCTGGTGTTTTTGTACTCTAGTTGAGATGCATCTGCTCCGTAAATTTGAAGGTCCTACCAGCTGCCATTCACAAGTTATTAGCGTTTGATCAAACTATTTGTCAATTTAATTGATTGACGTTTGACCTTTGACCTGTTGACCGCCACCCCCAAAAAGTTGTTAGGCACAAGATCACATGGAGGTCTATCATCCCTGGGAATTTCAAGTATCTAGCATCAGCGGTTCAAAAGCCTTCAAATGCACAAAAAACTGCTGAGGTTCGTTGATTTGACCTTTGACCCTAAGTGACGTCACGAACAAGTCATTGTTGTGCATATTTTTGTTTCCCACATTGATATGCATATACTGTGAAAATGTGAAGGTCCTACCTGTAGTCATTCAAAAGTTATTAGGTTTTGGTAAATTTGGTTTTTTGACCCTTGACCTTTAACCTGACGACCGCCACCCCCCAAAAGTTGTTAGGCACAAGTTCCCAATAGAATCTACCATCCCTGAACATTTCAAGTCTCTAGCATCAGCGCTTCAAAAGCCTTAGGCTGCGCAAGATTGGCAACACTTCCCGATTTTTTTGACCTTTGACCCCGAGTCACGTGACATAGAACGTTTATAGTTGGTACACTGCAAGGACATATCAAGACACACCAACCTTATTAATTTCAAGTTCCTATGTGTTTTCCATCAATAGTTATACGCCAAACGACATATTTGCGTATTTGACCTTTGACCCCAAGTGACGTCACGCAAAACTAATCACTGTTGGTGCTTTTGTACCCTGGTTGAGATGCATCTGCTCCGTAAACTTGAAGGTCCTACCAGTTGCCATTCACAAGTTATTAGCGTTTGATCAGAATTTTGATCATTTTATTTGATTGACGTTTGACCTTTAACCTTATGACCGCCACCCCCCAAAAGCTGTTAGGCACAAGTTCACATGAAGGTCTATCATCCCTGAGAATTTCAAGTCTCTAGCATCAGCGGTTCAAAAACCTTAGGCTGCACAAAAATCTGTTAAGATTCGTTAATTTGACCTTTGACCCTAAGTGACGTCATCAACAGGTCATTGTTATGCATATAATTATTCCCCACATTGATATGCATATACTGTGAAAATTTGAAGGTCCTACCTGTAGTCATTCAAAAGATATTAGGTTTTGGTAAATTTGGTTGTTTGACCTTTGACCTTTAACCTGACGACCGCCACCCCCCAAAAGTTGTTAGGCACAAGTTCCCAATAAGATCTACCATCCCTGAAAATTTCAAGTCTCTAGCATCAGCGGTTCAAAAGCCTTAGGCTGCACAAAATTTGGTGTTGAAAAAAAAAAAAAAGAAAAAAAAAAAAAAAAAAAAAAAGAATTTTTCGGAAACAAAATATTTTTTATCTAGAAAGTGGGGGGCTGCCGGGGAAAGTTAGGGCGACCAAGGTGTAGACCTAGGTGGGACACACATTTGAACTCTAGGTCACTTTTGAATTGGAACAGTAGTTTAGCAGTTACAGCTGCTGGAAGTGTCAAAAAGTGCACAAATGGCCAAACAAAAGTAATATGGCTTCCCTTTTCGGGAAGCCATAAAAAGAATTTTTCGGAAACAAAATATTTTTTATCTAGAAAGTGGGGGGCTGCCGGGGAAAGTTAGGGCGACCAAGGTGTAGACCTAGGTGGGACACACATTTGAACTCTAGGTCACTTTTGAATTGGAACAGTAGTTTAGCAGCTACAGCTGCTGGAAGTGTCAAAAAGTGCACAAATGGCCAAACAAAAGTAATATGGCTTCCCTTTTCGGGAAGCCATAATCATGGAGCTTGTGCTCGTTTCTAAGGGCCAAGAAATCGCGGCATAAAATGGGATGTATTATTTTGATATATCAAAAAATGAAGTTACAAAGTAAAAATTATGAGATTTTAAATAAACAGAAATTACGAAAAAAGATCTACATTTACTTGCCATTAACATGTTTTTTATTCAGAAACTCATTAACAACAATTTATTCAAGAATTTTTTGAAAAGGATGGCATACACCGCATTAAAGCAGTTTGAATAAATATAAAAAAAGAATGTTTGACTTTTTCGTCTTTCTGCCGCTCTCAACTAGGGCTTATTTTAAGGGTAGGGCTTACATTAAAATCATCCTCAAAAATCACGCTAGGTTTTATTTTGCGAGTAGGTCTTATTATCGGGGAAACACGGCAATTACAACCAATTTCGCGAAACCACAAGCTTGATAATCTGATAGCGGACTATGCTAGCTATTACTCTAACAAACTCTTCGCCGCAATGCGAACACAGTTTCAATGCGAGGAATCCACAAACCTAAGTCATGAATCCAATGCACCAACCACTTGGCCAATTCCCATGTGCCCCTTATTGCTGATTAAAACGTCACTTTGACCACAAACTCATACGGCTCACTCACGAATGAAAAAGTTTAAGCCAAAATAGCTCAAAAACATGTTTCCCTACTGCCCTTTAACGGATTACATAAATTTGCTTGACTTGCATGAGGTTTCCTGAAATTTCACGTTTTTTACGTTTGACTCCAAGTCAGGCGCTCTGGAGTAACCCTTCATTATATTGATATTTTTGTTACCCACATTGAGATAAATATCCTCCGATAATTTGAAGGTCCTAGCTGTTGTCATTTAACAGTTATGAGCTTGTGAACAGAGCGTTCATGGTTGGTACACTGCAAGGACATATCAAGACACACCAATCCTATCAAATTCAAGTTCTTATGTGTTTTGAATGAATAGTTATACGCCAAACGACATATTTGCGTATTTGACCTTTGACCCCAAGTGACGTCACGCAAAACTAATCATTGCTGGTGTTTTTGTACTCTCGTTGAGATGCATCTGCTCCGTAAATTTGAAGGTCCTACCAGTTGCCATTCACAAGTTATTAGCGTTTGATCAAACTATTTGTCAATTTAATTGATTGACGTTTGACCTTTGACCTGTTGACCGCCACCCCCCAAAAGCTGTTAGGCACAAGTTCACATGGAGGTCTATCATCCCTGGGAATTTCAAGTATCTAGCATCAGCGGTTCAAAAGCCTTAGGCTGCACAAAATCTGTTAAGATTCGTTGATTTGACTTTTGACCCTAAATGACGTCACGATCAGGTCATTGTTGTGCATATATGTGTTCCCCACATTGATATGCATATACTGTGAAAATTTGAAAGTCCTACCGGTAGTCATTCAAAAGTTATTAGGTTTTGGTAAATTTGGTTGTTTGACCTTTGACCTTTAACCTGACGACCTCCACCCCCGAACAGTTGTTAGGCACAAGTTCCCAATAGGATCTACCATCCCTGAACATTTCAAGTCTCTAGCATCAGCGGTTCAAAAACCTTAGGCTGCGCAAGATTGGCAACACTTCCCGATTTTTTTGACCTTTGACCCCGAGTCACGTGACATAGAACGTTTATAGTTGGTACACTGCAAGGACATATCAAGACACACCAACCCTATTAATTTCAAGTTCCTATGTGTTTTCCATCAATAGTTATTTGCCAAACGACATATTTGCGTATTTGACCTTTGACCCCAAGTGACGTCACGCAAAACTAATCACTGTTGGTGCTTTTGTACCCTGGTTGAGATGCATCTGCTCCGTAAACTTGAAGGTCCTACCAGTTGCCATTCACAAGTTATTAGCGTTTGATCAGAATTTTGATCATTTTTATTGATTAACGTTTGACCTTTAACCTTATGACCGCCACCCCCCAAAAGCTGTTAGGCACAAGTTCACATGGAGGTCTATCATCCCTGAGAATTTCAAGTCTCTAGCATCAACGGTTCAAAAGCCTTAGGCTGCACAAAAATCTGTTAAGATTCGTTGATTTGACCTTTGACCCTAAGTGACGTCACGAACAGGCCATTGTTATGCATATAATTATTCCCCACATTGATATGCATATACTGTGAAAATTTGAAGGTCCTACCTGTAGTCAATCAAAAGATATTAGGTTTTGGTAAATTTGGTTTAATGACCTTTGACCTTTAACCTGACGACCGCCACCCCCCAAAAGTTGTTAGGCACAAGTTCCCAATAAGATCTACCATCCCTGAAAATTTCAAGTCTCTAGCATCAGCGGTTCAAAAGCCTTAGGCTGCACAA
The DNA here is from genome assembly GCA_964006365.1 of Trididemnum miniatum. Classification (NCBI taxonomy): domain Eukaryota; kingdom Metazoa; phylum Chordata; class Ascidiacea; order Aplousobranchia; family Didemnidae; genus Trididemnum; species Trididemnum miniatum. Next base: position 36,617,730 of record OZ023231.1, on the reverse strand, counting down.
AATTTGGTGTTGAAAAAAAAAAAAAAAAAAAAAAAAAGAAAAAAAAAAAAAAAAAGAATTTTTCGGAAACAAAATATTTTTTATCTAGAAAGTGGGGGGCTGCCGGGGAAAGTTAGGGCGACCAAGGTGTAGACCTAGGTGGGACACACATTTAAACTCTAGGTCACTTTTGAATTGGAACAGTAGTTTAGCAGCTACAGCTGCTGGAAGTGTCAAAAAGTGCACAAATGGCCAAACAAAAGTAATATGGCTTCCCTTTTCGGGAAGCCATAAAAAGAATTTTTCGGAAACAAAATATTTTTTATCTAGAAAGTGGGGGGCTGCCGGGGAAAGTTAGGGCGACCAAGGTGTAGACCTAGGTGGGACACACATTTGAACTCTAGGTCACTTTTGAATTGGAACAGTAGTTTAGCAGCTACAGCTGCTGGAAGTGTCAAAAAGTGCACAAATGGCCAAACAAAAGTAATATGGCTTCCCTTTTCGGGAAGCCATAAAAAGAATTTTTCGGAAACAAAATATTTTTTATCTAGAAAGTGGGGGGCTGCCGGGGAAAGTTAGGGCGACCAAGGTGTAGACCTAGGTGGGACACACATTTGAACTCTAGGTCACTTTTGAATTGGAACAGTAGTTTAGCAGCTACAGCTGCTGGAAGTGTCAAAAAGTGCACAAATGGCCAAACAAAAGTAATATGGCTTCCCTTTTCGGGAAGCCATAAAAAGAAAAAAAAAAAAAAAAAAAGAATTTTTCGGAAACAAAATATTTTTTATCTAGAAAGTGGGGGGCTGCCGGGGAAAGTTAGGGCGACCAAGGTGTAGACCTAGGTGGGACACATTTGAACTCTAGGTCACTTTTGAATTGGAACAGTAGTTTAGCAGCTACAGCTGCTGGAAGTGTCAAAAAGTGCACAAATGGCCAAACAAAAGTAATATGGCTTCCCTTTTCGGGAAGCCATAATTCGACGCTCGCAAAGTCCAAAAAGAAATATTTTCCAACAGGAAATTATAAGTCAGCCGCAATGGCTGTAAGTTTGCTAGCTACAGAGTAAACATACACTGCTAGCGCCAAGTCGGCAAATAAATACTGATCGAGTTTTGATGAGAATGCCAGCGATCTAACACAGTTCACGCGACTCCCCGTAGCCGTAGAGCCACTCAATTACTGATTGGTAACAAAGTGCGCCGGCAGTAAAGACTAAAGGCATAATAACACGTGCCAATCTCACCAACAAAACACAGCGGCAACCAATGAGCAATGGCCAACATGATTATTGACCACGTGAAAATATTACGTAACATTCCCCCCACAAAATGTACACCTACGTTAGTATCTATTTAATACACTTAGAAGGTCAGTAATAGTTTACCGTGGACTAGCGATGAAAGGGAGGTAGTAGCAACTACACAGTGCTTCTACTGACAATGAAAACAACGCAGTGAAATGCAACGCAAAAAAGATTGAAAACATAAAGAAGGTGCACAGTCTACTCTATAATGAGACACAGTTTTGTAATTGGTCTCTTGATTACACCAAATTGGGTTTTGACAAGCACAGTTCGAACGATGCCTTTGCGGTCAGGGAAAGTTTCTGCAACTCTACCTATTCTCCATTTAGATCTGTGCTGATTGTCTTCCACTAACAGCACGATATCGTTTAATTTGACATTACGCTTAGTTTGAAACCACTTTTGACGGTTAATCAAGTGGGGGAGAAATTCCTTAACCCACCTACTCCAAAATTGGTCCGCCATGTGTTGAACTTGCATCCAGCGCCTATTGTGTTTATTCCCACTAAATTCACCTGGAGGTAAAGCTGGGTTTCCCCGAAGGAGAAGCAAATGATTAGCAGTAAGCGGCTCCTCGTGATGGGGTTCGAAGGTAACAGGGACAAGTGGCCTAGAATTTATTATGCCTTTGACCTCAGCCAACAGGGTAAGAAAATTTTCGTCATTAAGTGCCTGGGATTGAATTAAAGCACCTAAGATACGTCTCATGCTACGTATCATGCGCTCCCATGCGCCGCCCATGTGACTAGCTGTGGGAGGATTAAAACGCCACTTAACGTGCTGCTGACGTAAAAACTCTTCAATGCGACCTTGGTTCCACGATTCAAGCAACTCACGTAAAACTCTCTGAGCTCCAATAAAATTAGTCCCATTATCGCTGTATATCTGCTCTGGCCTTCCTCGTCTTGCAATAAAGCGTCTGAGAGCTTCAATAAATGACTCCGTACTAAGAGTATGAGCGACTTCGATGTGAATAGCTCTAATAGTAAGACAAGTGAAGACGCAACAATAACGCTTGACCATGCTCCTACCTTGCTTAACAAGAAATGGGCCACAGTAATCCACCCCAACGTGAGAAAACGGATCCTTGTGAATTTGACTTCGACATTCTGGAAGATCAGCCATCAATTGCTCACCCACCTTAGCATTTTTTTTCTTGCAAGAGACACACTGTCCTAATGTATGCCGAACAGCTGCACTGCCCTTAACAATCCAATATTTTTGTCTAATAGAGGCCCAAGTGTGTCCGGTACCAGAATGCCCTACGAGTTCTTGATGTAGTCTGATGACCAACTCGGTAAGATGAGAATGGCGAGGAAGGATAATCGGATGCTTCACATCTAAATCCAAAGGAACTTTATCTAGCCTCCCTCCAACTCGCAACACTCCATTTATTAAGCATGGATTCAGCTTTATCAAAGAAGAGTGCTTATGACTCGAGCCAGATTTTTGTGAAGAAAAGAATTCAGGGAACTGGGATATCTGAACGTATTTCAATATACTAATTTCTGCACAAGACAGCTCTTCTACAGTCAACCTGCTGGAGGAGAAAGAAACATCTGAATCCCTAACTCTCGTTCTAAAGAAAGACTTCATCCGCAAAATCCAAGCAACTAGACATTTCAGCTTGTAGAAGGAAGAACAGCGTTCAATGAGACGAAATACGACATCATTCTGCGCATGTACTTTCACTTTACTAGTGCAAGTCAGTGATTTCTGCACTGCTTTAAATTCATTGGGCAAGTCTTCCTCTACCCATGAATTTTCTGGCCAGCAAGAACGAGGCTCATACAGAAATTGAGGCCCGCGCAACCAGACATCAGAGTTGATCAAAGTCTGAGCTGACACACCCCTAGAAGGAAGATCGGCCGGGTTAAGCTTTGAAGGAACATGCTTCCAGTGATTGATGTCGCTGTTGTTTTCTATAATAGACAAACGATTAGCGACGAAAACGGGAAACCTTTTAGTTCTGTTCTTGATGCTTTGCAACACTGTTAAAGAGTCGGTCCAGTAAAAAGAGCAAGAAGAGGACAAGTCAAGTTCTCGTCGAAGAAGAACATCTAGTCTTACTGCAACGACAGCAGCTGTCAACTCCAGTCGAGGAACCGAGACCTTTTTTATAGGAGCTAGCCTAGACTTCCCTAAAAGAAATGAAGATGAAATGTTTCCGTTTGCATCTACCAGTCTGAGATAAGAGCAAGCTCCATAGGCATACGAAGATGCATCAGCAAAGTTATGAATTTCAATTAGCTGTATAGATTGAAATCCAGCAGGCTTAAAGCATCTTGGTATGGAAAGGGACTGGAGATTATTAAGAGACGCCAGCCATTTTTGCCATTTCTCCGATTCTTCTTCCGGCACCTTATCATCCCATGACAATTTGCTTTTACACAGCGATTGCAGCATCAATTTAGGCTCCAATATGACAGGCGCTACAAACCCAAGGGGATCGTAAAGACTGTTCAGTACGGATAATATTCCCCTCTTGGTGTGTGCACAAGATGGTAAGTTTACTGAAACAACAAAGTTGTCATCTTTCAAATTCCAATGCACTCCTAATACTTTAGCATTTGCAGAAACGTCTATAGTATGAACAGAAGTGTTCTTAGCGCGTTGTTCTTCAGGTATTGTTTCCAAAACCTCCGCGCTATTTGATTTCCACTTAGTCAGATGGAATCCAGCCTTCGCAAGTAGATCCACTAGATTCTGTCTGACTCGGATCGCGTCTTGGAATGACGGAAAGGATACGAGACAATTGTCGACATAAAAGTTGTGGTTAACGATATCTCCCGCGATCGGTGGAAACTGATGACCAAAGTCTTTCGCAACTTGGCGTAGACTGAAGTTAGCACATGCAGGAGAAGATGCTGCTCCAAACACGTGAACTAGCATTTGATATGCAATGGGATCCCCTTTTAAGTCTCCCAGTGGCCACCAAAGAAAGCGTAATACATCGTAACATGAAGGATGAACCTTGACTTGGTGAAACATCGCTTCAATGTCACCAATGAGTGCCACAGGTTCCTTCCTGAAACGCGTCAATACCCCGATCAAGGTATTCATCAACTGTGGTCCTTGCATCAAACAATCATTTAGTGAGATTTTACCAAATTTAGCAGAACAGTCAAAGACAACTCGAACTTTCCCGTGTTTAGACGGATGAATCACAGGAAAGTGTGGCAGATACCACTGGCCCTTAGAACCTACTTCATCTGGGGCTTGCTCAGCGTATCCCTTACTAACGTACTGCTCTATAGCTTTCACGTATCCGGAACGAAGAGACTCGTCACTCAGTAGTCTCTTTTTCAAACTCATGCTTCGACGTTTGGCCATTAAATAGTTATTGGGCAAGACACTGGCCTCTTGCTTCCACAAAAGTGGTAACTGATAATGCCCTTGAACTAGTTGAATAGAATTTTTCATCGTTTGATAGGCGATGCGATTTTCTCTGGAGTTTGATCCATCAATTACGGAAGTGCCTTTCTCAAAGTCAGTCTTCCATAGACATTCAACCATGTCCTTTACAGGAGTAGTATGTGAAACGAAGAAGGTTTCACAAGTCTGACTGTTAGACTGTGTTGATGGTCCCAACAAAGACCATCCTAGAGGAGTGTGTATAGCAATAGGTTCTCCTGGCTGTCCTTTGCGTACTTCCAAATTACAGAAAAGCTCTGGCATATCGGCGCCGATGAGCAACCCAACGTGTGCTCCATAAACACTTCCAAAGGACACATCCCGCAAGTGAGGCAAGCTCCTAACCTGTGGAGTCACCGTATTAGGCTTCACAGGAATTTTATTAATAGACAAGACTTTAGGAATTTCAAAACATTGATCATTATCAAGCCCTCTCACTTTGGCTTTAAATGAAACGCCCAATTCACGCTTCGAAGATCCTGTTAAGGTCCTCAAAGAAATGTTTTCTTTAGTACCAGTAACGTCAAGTTTCTCTATGAGTGTTCGATCACAGAAAGTACTGGTAGATCCCTGATCCAAAAATGCGTATGTAATCACTTCCTTGTTCTCGCAACTCACTATCACATGAACCACACAAAAATAAACAAGCCCTTGTTCACAAGAGCTCGTGGCTACAATCTGCTTAGATGTTTCAGGAACAGAAGAGGCGAGGGTATTATGGATGCCATCAGTAGACGTAGAAACATCATTCGATTGTTGTTTCTTATCAATGGAGCGGTGTAGTATAGTGTGGTGATAACCACCCTTGCAATCCTCAACTTCGCAAGTATTAGACTTTTTGCATTGCGGGGTGCGATGCTTAGAACTTAAACATTTGCAGCAGAGTTTTAAAGACTTGACAAACTTGTGCCGATCTGTCACGTCTAGCCTGCGGAAGTCAGGACAGGACAGAATCTTGTGGTTGGAACTTTTACAATACCAGCAAGATTGCAGCGTTTCGGAACGCTTCGGTTCCTTTCTTGGCGACACTCTGGAAGATGCAGAAATGTTATAAGATGACACTTTAGGTTTAGAAGTACGTTGAGTAGATCCTTTGGAGGTATTAAGATTAAGAGATCGCAAACCAAATAAAGAATTGGCCTCATTAGATTCCGTTTCAACAAACGCAACCAGGTCACGAAACCGAGCTATCGATCTGGTGTTAGCTTCAATTTCAACAGACTTACGAACCCACCGCCGTCTCATGTCTAGCGGTAACTTGTTCACAAGAGCGGTCAAAGAATCTAACGAGTCAAAATTGCCATAGTGTGCCATATCTTCAAGAGTTACTAATGTTTTTTCAAGTAGTTCAAAGTACCTTTTTAACTGGCTAGCATCGCCAGACTTGAGAAAAGGAAAGTCTCTTAGTCGTTGCTCGCATGACTCGGCTATGATCCATGGGCGACCATACTCATTCAGTAATCTTTCCTTAGCTAGTTGATAACAGTGCAAGCCCTTTTCCGCAAAATGTTCTATTCTTTCTTTCACTGATTTCTCACAATGCTGAAGCAGTAAACAGAACAATGCCTTTTGGCTAGACAACCTAGACTCAATATGGGTCTCGAAGTTGGCCAAAAAAGAATTAAACTGCAGAGGATCTCCGCTGAATTTAGGAAATTCTGGTCGCGGCAAAAACATACAGTTGTAGTCCGCATCATCATAGTTCAGAGAACGTTGGGCAGCAATCGAATTCGGTAATGGCGCCGAACATCTCCGCTGCTCTTGTCTTTGTTCGCCGACGCTAGTTAAACCTCTAGAAGGAAGTTGTGAATGAGAACGCTTGGGTCTAGAATGCATATCGCCAGATGGAGCTACAGTGTCAAGAAACAGTGATGTACGAAAGGCAGGAAAGTCACTTGGTCGAGATTGCAGTTCACGCAGGTTCACGTCTTGATCATGATAGTTGGCGACTATAAGGTTCGAAGTAGCAGGTTCGCTTCTTGAAGAAGGCAAAACCGGCTTATCGCCGAAAGAAGGACGAGAAGGATTAGAATTAAGGTAAGGGTCTACAAGATTACTAGAAACTATTCCACTACTCTGTGCTGCCGTGCATGAAGACTTACCAAAACTGACTTCAATCTTGGAAGCTGCAGTTTGACCGTCCTCCTTCTGAAGCTTACTCCTAAAACTTACCTCTTGCCTAAGTGGACAATAAGGAGGTTCGGACGGAAGTTCTATCGTGTTTGCAGTAGAACGATTTACTGGAAGACAAAGAGTGGATCCAGAAAGAGACCTTCCGGAAGAATTAATAGCCTGATCGTAAACTTCACATTCTGCTTCAGCTATTGCCAACTTACTCAAGGCTTCCCGCTGCTTTATTTTTCGTTTTAATTCGGCAATAGCTTTTTCTTCGTCTTGCTGATCTTGCATTAACTTCGCTTCAATTTGAGCCTTTCTCAACTTTGCTTCGGCTTGCATACGCTTCAGACTAATTTTAGATGCAGTAGTACTACCAGTCCTAGTAGACGAGGATCTAGTAATAGAATCGTCCTTATCATTAGATGTGCAAGGAACATCACAATCAACACACGCTTTAAGTGTCTGATTTAACCACTGTTTAGCCCGAGAATCGAACTCAATCTTATTGTTAGTAATCGAACCAACTAACCCGGGTTCAACCTTGGAAACAGACACGGCTTCAAGTAAATCAGCATGTAAATTATCAATTTTAGCTAGAACAGCCTTAAGCTTTTCAATGTCAGGGTCCCGTAAAGACATGATTTTCTCGGCAATAAGGAAGTTACTATTTAAAGCCGATTGCAAAGTATTAATTGCAGACATGATTTTGTCCCCATCCTTATCCATTAAATCGTCTCTACCAGACGGCAACGATATCAGGCAACAATCAAAATAAAAAACACAAAACACAGCACACTTTAACAAGCAAATTTAACTAGAGTGAATCTTTTTCAACGCGAAGCTTTATAGCCGCAACAGCTTCACAAATAGTAATGTTCGTAGCAAAAATCTTATCGTTCAAGACGTACTACTTCGAAACGACGGGCAACCACTGAAGGTTAATCAACCCGTTCTGAATTACAGCATTCGAAGTCTACAAATTATACAGCAACGACGTCCGAAAACAGTTTTTTATCCAGTTGGTTATTGTTCGTCCAGATTGAACTTAACTTGAACTCTTCAAGTAACAGCAATATTCTTCCGTAGAATAAGTCTTACCTCGAGCCAATTCAGCAAGTGTTCGCTCGCAAGCGCTCAAGATGTTGAAACTTCAAAGTATTTGAAACTTTTGTAGGCGAAGATTTAACCGCTGGTGATAAGGATTCGCTCATAAGATGAAACGCAATATAATCCAACAGACTTTCAACCTTTGGTATTTAGACGTATAATTCAAATCAAATATGCAATAAATATCGCGGGAAATATTGTATTGACGGTTGTATTGTCTCGAATTGTATCGGTTTCTAAAACAAGCAACAGTGTTACAAACAGGTGTTATATATAAATATTAGACAAAACTAATAAACTTCCAGATTAAACAGAAATATAAATATTATCGTGGAACATAAATACATATTGATAACTCAGTAACGCACGGACAACACCCAAGTTACCATGGCAGGATGGATCGTACGTGTTCGCAAACAAGCCCGCCAGTGCAGCAATTTACTTCTTTCAGGAAGCTTAACAACGATAACTATAGATCTAAGCGTACTCACCAAATACTTTTCAGCCACCAGCGTAACAAATAAATCCAAAAGGAATTCGACGCTCGCAAAGTCCAAAAAGAAATATTTTCCAACAGGAAATTATAAGTCAGCCGCAATGGCTGTAAGTTTGCTAGCTACAGAGTAAACATACACTGCTAGCGCCAAGTCGGCAAATAAATACTGATCGAGTTTTGATGAGAATGTCAGCGATCTAACACAGTTCACGCGACTCCCCGTAGCCGTAGAGCCACTCAATTACTGATTGGTAACAAAGTGCGCCGGCAGTAAAGACTAAAGGCATAATAACACGTGCCAATCTCAGCAACAAAACACAGCGGCAACCAATGAGCAATGGCCAACATGATTATTGACCACGTGAAAATATTACGTAACAGCTAATGAACTTTCTCTTAACATAAATAAAACTAATTACATTGTGTTCCGCCCTACGAATAGTAAGCTTTCTTGTCAACATGCTCTCCAGTTAAGGAACAGAGAAATTACAAGAGTCGTTTCTGTTAAATTTTTGGGCGTTAGAGTACATGAGCATTTGTCTTGGAAACCTCATATGGAAGCGCTATTGAGTAAAATTAGGATTACGTGCAGTGTTGTTTACAAAATTCGCAATCATTAGAGCCAGCGCATCTCACTTTTGCTGTATAACTTTATGATAAAAAGTCATCTTGAATATTGCATTATGACTTGGTGCAATGGAAATAAGAACATGGTTAAAAAACTTCAAAGTTCGGTTAACAAGTTTATTAGATTAATATTTCAGCTAAATTATAGAGATAGTGTAAAAACTCTGATGCAACAGTATAGTATTTTGACGATTCATCAATTACAAGAATTAAAAACTGCTGGCTTTATGTACAAGTGTTTGCACGATGACTTTCCAGTCACTTTTCGGAATCTCCTTGACGACAACCTGCTAGCTTGTGGTATCTCTCGTCAGACTAAAAGTGAATCTAATCTATTCCCCCGGTTTTGTAGAATTGACTAAACAATCTTTGAAATGTCGAGGTCCGCTGACTTGGAATTCTATTCCAATAACCATTCGGCAAAACAAATCGCACAATTCTTTCAAAAAAGCGATTAAAAAAAACGTGCATGACTTGGCCTGCCACTCCAGTAACTTATAAATTTAATGTGAAAAGTTCACGCCGTAACTGCATTATGTACCTACATTTAATTGATTTAAAAGGCAAAAACAGATATCCGCTGTTAGATTTTCTTTTACAGATTTGGGTTTCTCCAACCGTCTCCCAATCAATCAGCATTTCAAATTTCTTGGCATTCCAGCTTCCAATCTCAACAATCCTACCGTGTATCAAACATTTCTTTAATCTGCATAAGTTTTGCAGCGTATTCAACTGACCAGAACAATTTGAGCGAATTTGCTGATGAAAGTTGATTATTATTATTTTTTATCGGGTCCGTATTTAAACGTCAAATTGTAATTGGCTTACAGCTAAACTCTTGTTCAAGCAAATTTTGCTTTGCTACCCATTTTTTATTTTTGGTCATTACTTCTTACATTCCAGTTCCCGATAGCTACTGGAAAAGCAAGTGCATCGGAAAAGCAAGTGCAGTAATGCACCAGCTCCACCGATTTGTGATACTGAAACGGGAGCTTTGCACCAAGGCAAAGCTATCCAATTTCAGATCAGTTTATGTTCCTATTCTGACTTATGGCCATGTTCAACACCGATTGGTCGAACGCCTGGAGGCCGCCTCAGAACTCGATGGCGAGATTACGTAGAAGATCTTAGTTGGTCTCGCCTTGGCATCCCAGCAGAGCATCTATCCTTTGTTGCAGATGATCGAGATGCTTAAAGGATCCAACTCGAGCTGCTGCCCCCGCGACCCCTCAAGGATAAGCGGGTCTAGAAAATTGATTGATTGACTCTTTACGTGGCGTATTGTTTTGTTTGTGTTTTTTTAAGTAGGCCTTATAGCAAACAAAATTTGACCTAAGGTGCAGCGACCGTGCATTTTTTTAAAATTGTGTTTATTTTTTAGCTCAAGCACGTTTCAACGTATATCGTTTTGTCGCTGTAACCTGTTTTTCGGCCATTGTTTTTGTTCCTTCTTTTTGTTTGGTGTTTTTCTGGTCGTTAAATAAAATAAACTACTGCTGCTACTACTATTGTGGTTTTAGTATTCTCTGCTAGAGATAAAAAACTCGTAGCTCATTAACTTCATTATGATATAACAATAATCACTATCTCACATTAAAGAGAAAAATGTAACTAAAGGTTGTTTTGTTTTTTAGAAAGAAACGTCAGTAAAATTATAAATAAAAAAGGAAAAAAACGCCAATACAATTCAACATAAAAAAGGTGAAACTGCTGCGTAGATACTTAACTTAACTCTAACAATGCTTGGTTGGTTTGTACTTCTTAATATTATGTGCATTGTCGCCAATCCAGCCGATATAAATGCAAGGCTAAAGCTGAGTTACATCGAAGCTAAGCTACAATGTTCAAAATCATCTTCAACTTTATTGGATGTGGACAATCCTCACCATAAACAAGCGGCAATAGATAAATTTTTAAGCCAAGAGTATAGTAAGTATTGCAGTTAACCCTTATACGGTTATTGGGGTCAAATCTGACCCCGTTTAAAGATAAGAACCATGATATACAAGAGTGACTGCAAAATGGTCAAGCTGGGACAAAAGAAAACAGAGAAAACGATCGCTTGTTGGGTTCAAGTCAGAAGCATAAAACAGTAAAACAGTAGGAAAGTCATGTAATTAGTATAAAGCCACTCAGTACCGGCCGGTTAGCTCAGTTGCTAAGTGCATGCTATCGGTACGGGAGGTCTGGGGTTCGATTCTCGAGCCGGTTAAATCATCACGGTATCGCCAACGGCTCGCCACCCCTGCGACGTTTCTTCGCAGCTGCGCTGCCCAGGCGCTAAACTGCGAAATCACTGACCCGCGGTTCACTGAGTGACCCACTTGCAAAATTCAGTGACCCACCTGAAGTTTGGAAAATTTTAAACTATAGCCTGCGGACGCGATGACCTTTTTTTGGTCTTAACTTGTTTTGGGGGAAGAAAAATGGACATTTGCTGAAGTGGTGACCTTTTTTTAAGTCTTCACTTGCTTTTGGGCTAAAAGTGGTGACCCTATCGTTAACCGTAACCCACGATTTTTCTGCCTACGACCTTAAATTGGACTCACTACTTAAAAAGGTCGTCATCCCTGTTATAGTTTTACTTCGTTCCTTCACAATCTTAAAAGTTTTCGCATTATTGGCCGTCTTTTGGAAAAGAATTGTTTGTTTTGTAACGCTTGATTTTCAGCTTATTCAGACCATAATTTATCGGATATGTATAGGTCTATACCGGAAGTATCAGACCTGACAGTATGTCAAACAAGTTGCACACTAACTTGGACCAAAAAATACGCGCTAATACGTCGGATATTTCCGACTTATTGTAAAAAAACTTCGGTGTAGAGGATCTAATTAAAGTCATTGGACATACTTATGGACGCACTCGTATGTTGGAAAAAAATAAGTCGGACAATTTATTTTTCTTTTTTTGCCCGCTGTATGAGTCAGAAACATCTGACTTTTGCTAGTCCGATTTTATAGTCCACTGTCGCAAAATAGGAAAGAATATTATTCACGTAAGTCTAAGAACTTTTTCACAGACAAAGACGTCGTTGCAAGGGAGATATGCAGCTTTCGTAATTTTGAACATTTTTTCTACTTTCGACCTCAAGTCACGTGAGCAGGATTGCCCAACCATAGAACAATTAATGTAAGACCACACTACTGCACATTTATAATAAAATTTTAAAGTTTCCACCTATTTTTGTTTAGATCAATAGCTCTCAGCTTTTTCTATTTTGTCGTCCCCTTTCTTGAGACTTTCAGCACCAAAATGTGAAATGACTGAGCTGACTGATGACTGTTGCCCCCACTTTTGTAATAAATGTCCTGTCTGTATTTAGAGGTCTGCAGGTATGAGATAGTGTAAGCAATACTTCTTTCAGCGGAGAAGCGGTCGCTTATTTTAAACCAGCAGTACTGCAGGTTTAATAGTGATATTAATGAAAATGAATGTAAAGCGGTAAATTGTGATTTGTGTAAAACTAATGTTGCTATTATAAGCCCACATGAATGACTGTAGCTCATGTATTGAAAGCAATATTTTTTAGAATTAGCAGCAGCTTTACCCTTTTCTTGCAGAAGAGGGACAAGCTTGCTTAGGAGTTTCCGTCCACCTGCTTATCATTTATAGGAGTAAGTCCAGTTAAGTGTCTTTTCCAATGTTATGACCAGTAACCTCGCCGGCTTGTTCTTCATGCAGTCTCTTTAACGTTAAAAGACCAAAAATGATGCTGCGTAGATATTTGTAAGTCATAGGTTCGACCTGACTTGGTTTTTCTTCTGCTGAAATTTCTTTGAGGTTGTAGCGTATTGAACTTTAAGTTTGTAGCGTATCGAAGTTTAACGTCGTATACAACCTTAAAGTTTAAGGTTGTAGCGTATCGAACTTCAATCCCTATAGTTATACAGCGGTTCAGAGATTTATTGTTAAACATTTTGCAGTAATGTTTCCCATTATTCACAAATATTGTTATAACCTAGTTCTCATAGTCGCAACGATACCGGTAACGCATCATCCGATAGTTTTCGCTCAAACCTGTTTCCATTGAATGCATAAAATAATAAATTAGATTAGCAAGGAAACTGTAAAGTAAACAGATAAAAGTTTACAAGTAAATTAGTAGTTCAGAATTATACTTTAATTATATATAATGTATTTAATCTAAATTATTTTATGTGTTTTTATCTTCTATTTGATTAAGGTGTTTGTAATTTTAAGTGAATAAGCGTAATAGTCAAGGCCTGTGCTGTGAGGAGTTAACGCAAGTATTGAGCATTGAAGTGCCAATACCTACAAGGTCGTGTTCCCTTCTAGTAGTTGCATACTCTTTTAGCAAACGTAACATCGACAATTTGTGGAAGCGTAGGTCACAAAAAATCTTTTTTACATAAAAAAAAGTCAATGCTGTTAATTAAATCGGTGTTGATATTCTGTATAGGCCTACCACGAAATATTTCTTCAATGATTAAACTTGACAAGTTTTTTTGAATTTAATCATTTTCTGTTAACCTTTGACTCTAAGTCTCGTGATGGTATAAGAAGCCATAACAAGGCTTAACGGTCAAAACAACTATCGCAGAAATTGTTTTATAAACTTTATTTTTTGTAGGTGGTAGTAATTTTTTCTGGGTGGAAGCTGGATCTGATGATTGCAAAGTTGTAAGCTGGAACCTCCGAATCAAAACCTTTGATCTTGCAGACAATCCAAAGTGCGATGAAGAACACTTCTTCATATGTGCTCAAAATAGTAGGAACAAGTTGATATAAACAGTAGTGGTAGCATAAACTTGCAACAACTTATGATCGGCTGAACCTAGAAATCCATTTTTTTGGCAATCTACCGATCCAGAGTGCTGTATAAACCTAACCCATACTTAAATCCTCATACGGTAATCACCTGTTCATAATCATAAAGTCGCTTGGGATCAAATTTACCCAAATTGGTTTTTCTGTAATAATGACGGTAAAATTGGTTTAACCATAAAAGTAGTGGTTGGGAAAGACAAAGCCACTACGGTAGCCTATTTTTGTGATTGGGCTAACGTTGAGCAATCAAGCTAATGTAAGGTTGAGAAATATCACTTACTTTCCATGGGGTAAAATTTGACCCCAATTGACTTTTGGGTATGTGCTGCACAAATATTATATAATATCTTGCAGAAGAAACATAAAATTTGAAAATATTTGATATAAAAAACTTAAAACAGATTGATTTAAAAGTTCTTAAAGCGATTAGCATAAATTTTAAAACTAACATAAGTCATTGTTTTTTATTCATTTTTTTTTAGATTAAATTTGACCCCGTAACCGCATGGGGGTTAAGTAAAATTTAGAAAAAATGTTCTGCGTAAGCCGCCCGCAAATATTATTGTTTGCCGTGCAATTGTGAAACTTTTAAAGAGTAGATCGTTTTTTTTCTAATACTCGAGAAAGTTGTTGTGGCACTCGAGAAAGTTGTAGTGGCAGGTTAATTATTGCATGATCCATTCCCTTTCAATAGCACCCACGCAGAAAGTCACATTAGCCTATAGGGACACATAATGACTCGCGCATTTTTAAGCTTTATGCGGTTGTATTTATCACAAAGTTTTATGTCATCAGATGGAAAACATTCGATACCGGTATGCTAAAACTCTATTGGGGTCGAGCTTCAGCATTTTGAAGGTCCGGATTTTGACGCCATGTTTTAAACTGTTCAAATAGATTTTAGGTTCATACGACTTGACCAGTCGGAGCCACGTGACTTTCTCGCTATCACTTGGCTAATGTACTAGCGCTTCGCTAACTTATAAAACTATTATTCATCAAACCCCAGACCTTGCTTCTCGTTCTCACTTTGACCCGGTCACTCACTGAAGAGTGTGTCATGAAAAGCTTCTGAGACAATCAACTTTTCTTATAGGTATACTAAAGGGTTGTGACAAAGCTACAGCTTTTTTAAAGTTATGCTTAAGTTCTATTCCGCCAATCAATTATTCACATTTGACTGTCTGGCTGACATATGTAACGCTTTTGGTTTCAAAGATGCACTGATGTAAAATAGTTCCATTAACACTAATGCTCGTAGTTTTTACACGGTTAGGACTCACAATCGCTCCCAAACTTAAAAGTGATAGTGCGTTCGATTTAGACGTTCGGGAAAAGATGCTGGAAAAAAATGTTTTTTAGTTTGGGAATGAGGATTCTGAGCAAATACCTGCAAACAATTAGTCAGAATAGATTACAGTACACTATCAGTCAATCAAAATCAACCAAAATAATTATTCTCATGCAGCACAATCCAACACACAGTATCAAAGCAAAATGAAATAATAAAAGATTAGAGGCAGAAGGAGTTTTCTTGTGAAGTGGCTGTGAAGTGGCTGCATGAAAGGAGACTGCGAAATGACCGTTGAAGGTCTTCTAGTCAAGCAGCTACCTTACCTAGTATTAAAATTTTTACAAACAATAAAGTGCTTGCAAGGTTTCAAAAGATTTAATCACTTTCCAAATTGCGACTAGCAATAAGTTGAGTTTTGAATTTAGTTTTGAGTTTATTATATGAATAAGTTTTTAGTTCGGGAAAGATAGAGTTCCAAATTTTGGTTCCTTGGAATTTGACAGACCTTTGGCATCGATTAGTTGAAAATTTAGGAAGATGGAGGCTTTTAAGAGATCGAGATCGCGTTTGCCGATTGTGGATTGTAGAAAGATTGACAAAGAGAGAAGAGAGACCAGTTGGGAGGTTATTTTTAGAGTATTGATACATTAGTTTTCCTGTTTTATACTGATATAAATGACCAATTATTTATAATCCTAATTTATAGAAGAGAATGTTTGCAGAACAATATCGACTAGTGTTACAAATAATCCGGAATGCTTTGTTTTGTAGGAGTTGAAGTTTTTGAAGGTAACTTGAAAAAGTGCAGCCCCAAAGGGGAAGGGCATATATTATATGAGGATGGATAAGAGCATGGTCAGTGATGAAGTACTTTAGTACTGTGCCCGTACTCGAGTACTACTCGAGTACCACTTTTGGGGTACTTGCACTCGCAACCCCTGGTACTCGATTAGTACTCCTACTAGAAGGTCAATGTACTCGGTCAAAAAAAACGCCGAGTACACGAGTACTTTTGGCTTTCGCTAGAAGTAACTAACTAACAAACAAGATGAACTTTCGATAGCAAACTACAGCCAATACAACCCGGAAATAAATGGAACCCGTAAACTACAGCCAATACAACCCGTAAAATCAGTCTTTGAGCTGTTTCTTCGACAAACTTTGAGCTGTTACCACTTAAAAATTGTTCATTTGCTAAATTTGTAAAAGTACTCGGACTCGAACTTTTTTTGCGGTACTCGTACTCAAGTACATTTTTTAATAATAATACTTGTACTCGTACCCGTACTAGAAGTTTTTTGCGGTACTTGTACTCGGACGTTTTGTACTCGACTCCATCACTAAGCATGATAGAGAAGAAGTAGGGTGGATTTGGGAATCAGAGAGCGTAGCTTGCTTAGAATACCCACAACTTTAGCGACTTTCAATTCAATTTGCTGAATGTGATGTAAAAAATCAAATTTAAAATCTAAATAAACTCCTAGATATTTACATGATTCTTGACACGATACTAAGGAATCAATGTAATATACATTTAAATCAATGGAGGGGATTTTAATTTGAAAGGGATATAAAGTATGCAAGATTTTTCGGGATTTACTGTATTTGCAGTTTGTTTGCGTTGCACCAATTGCAAAGGTTTTGCAACTCCAGGTTGCATTGTAATTCAAGGTTTAATGGATACGAGTTGCTAATCACAAAACAGGTATCGTCTGCAAAAAGTCAAGGTTTAGTGTGGGTTGCGTTGAAAAGGTCATTGACATAAATGAGGAAAAGTAGGGAGCCAAGGATAGATTTTTGGGGTACGCCAATATTTATCATTTTAGGTGAGGAATTAACATTATTTATTGACACATATTGTTTTCTGGAAGAAAGGTAGCTTGTGACCAAGCTTAACGCAGGGCCTCGAATTCCGTAATGGTAAGCATATTATGCAGAATTTTGTGTAAAACTGTATCAAAAGCTTTTCGTTGGTCCATGAACAGCATTGCTGCGTGTGGTTTATTTTGGATCGAGTCGTAACATAGCGATGAAACGTCAAGAAAGGCATGTGAGAAACTATGCTTCTCTCTGAAACCATACTGATGCTCATACAAAATATTGTGTTTATCAAAAAACTTTAGTAGATCCCCTTTAATTAATTTTTCTAATACTTTAGATATGGTTGTAAGAGGGGAGATAGGACGGTAGTTGCTTAGTAGGTTTTTATTGCCCGATTTAAATATGGGAATTACTTTAGCAGTTTTAAAATAGTTGGGAAAAACTTCTAGTCCAAAAGCACAGGAAAAGTAATATGATACAACTGGCGCTAGCACTTCATCACGTAAATGCAAAAAAGCAACAGAAATGCTGCCAAAACCACACGCTTTATGAGAATTTAAGGAATTGATAGCAATAAAGATTTCAACGGTTTGTGGGGGATCATAAACAATCGAAGAAGACACGGACTTTGTAAGATAGGTTTTAAAATTATTACTTCCTGTAGGGTTGGCAAAATTCGCGATTGTTAAATCTATTTCCAAAAAGTAGTTATTGAATTCTTCCGAAGTTTCTTCAGGATTTTCAAGAGCTTTCCCATCTTTAATTGGTTTGGGAAAGGGATGGATTCTTGCAACGTTTATGGGGAATCACTGAGTTAATAAATTTCTATAATTCTTTTGGCTTGTTTTTACGTTCATCGACTGCATTATTAAAGTACATTTTTTGATAAGATTTTCACTCTAGTGAGCTTAGTAACATATTTCTAGTAAAAACATTTATCAGTGGAATTTCCATTTAAAGAGTGAGTTCGATAAAGTTTTTGTTTATGTTTGATTGAGATTAATAATAATTAATCCTTTTGTTAACCATGGATTTAGTTGTATTCGTATTGGTTTTCTAGAAACTGTCTGCACAGGAGCATGTTTGTCAGTTACAGCGATAATGGCGTTCACTAAATCGTCAAAATGTTCATTAAACACACTAGATGTTAAGTCACAGGTTGGGACGAACACAAATTTATCTTGCAGAGGTAGAAGAGCAGAGGCTAAGTCATCGCAGAATTTATTTCGATTAACGGAGGCAATGTTACGGAAAGTATGTAATTCTTTATTTTTTGTACTTTTGAAATGGTTCAAAATACAGGATAATGGTCAACAGTGTTGTACGTAAGGACTCCAAGAGTTAGAATAGAATCGCAGTCATTAGTTAGAATGTAATCAATTACAGTTTCTGAGGTTCTAGTCATTCTGATTGGGGTATCAATGAGAGAAATTAAGGCGTTACTTTGCAGAATATGAGAATGGTCAGTTAGAGGAAACAAAATCTTATCAGAATTTAAATCAATGTTAATATCGCCAAATATCAAGGCCTTAACTCCTTGACGGTTTAGCTTTTGCATATTTACCTCTAAAGCCTCCAAAAACACGCTGTGATTATTCCAGGGATGTCGATATATCATTTGCTTTTGAAGCCAAGAAAGTCAAAATTAAACTTTCAGTCTCCGCATCCGTGTACATTAGGGTGGTCTATAAAAAACTTTTTCTTGAATGTTCTATGGGCCAACCCTTTAAAGGGGTCCATTTGGATGAGAAATAACCTATGTAAAATATTTTTCCATACCTTAAATATTTAGGGGTCGCTTAAGCCTCTTACACTTTACGACGGAGGCCTAATGACTACAACAGCATTTTCTCCCTAATTTAAATGCTGGAACACCATCTTAGTACCAAACGATGTGGAGTGTGTGATTTTCTATCAATGTTTGATAGGTGCCGTTAGCTTAGTGTTTGAAGGAAGTCAAAAAATTGTTTTGCGAAATCAGACAAAAAATTTGTAAAAAATGAGGTAAAAATGGTAGGATATGTTGACTCGTCATCAAATTATGTATAAATGTGGTCACCCAGCACATTTTAAATAACATGATATGAAATAGTTATATTTTGGTTGTCACACCAGCGTACAGTTACTCCAAAAATCAATGGCAGAAATCTATAAACAGCAACAACAACAGTAATTGTCTTTTTAACAATATTCAAGGTTCCAATTTTGAGCAATTATTGCTTTAAAGATTTTTTCTGCTGTCAGGAAACTATTTTCGGTGTTCCTGAACAATTCTATGTAAAAACAGCAATTGTTGTTTATCCTTTGTCATTAGTCTACAGTGCTCTTGATTAAGAGCCACACCTCCTTTAGCATGGTCGTTCACCACTTTCAATTCTGGCATAATTGATGAAGCTCGGAGAAAATCGTTATCGTCCTTCCAAGTATCAGGATCTTTTTGTAGAAAACCAAACGGAAGTTTTAGTTTTTAGAATGGAACTTTGGAAGTTGAGATCACAAAATTGTTCAGGTTGAAACTAGTTATTATTTGCTGGTTGATTGATACTCGCTCCTGGGGCTCTTCATCACCTATACTTTTCAATGACTGAATCGTCTGGCGCCTTATAGAGCGTGGGAGATTACCATAACAAAAACCAAACCCATGAGTTGCTGCAACAAATACCATGCGGTTGATTGATTTCTTCATTTTTATCCTCTTGTCACGAGAAAGCAACGGAGGCGCTATGCATAGGACAAATCCAGATTCGCTTAAGAGTTGCCTTTGTGTCCAAGGTTTCCGCTTGAATTTTGCGTCTGACTTCTTCAATTTGCTGCTTGTTAGATTCCACCAAGCAGAGATGATTGTCGTGAAGCATCTTATCCCAGGACGCAACAACGAGGCTTGGGTGTATATTGAACCATCCACCTTGCGATCATGGCCGTCGTAAAAATTACTCTCCGAAGTACTCGGCCACGCTACCGACATATGTGCTGTCATTGCAGCAATTAACTTGCCAGCACA